>CM051239.1:67044480-67644480 GCA_027917425.1 Gastrophryne carolinensis | reverse complement strand
AACCGTAAATTTGACAATGTGCATACCTAGGAGCACCAACAGCTTTAGAGACAAGTGGAAAAGAAACAAGTTTGGGTATGATTTTTGGTGTGAATTGCAACATGCTTTTGAGTATGCCTTTTTTACCTTAACACATAAAAAAGGGCAAAAAAGTGGTAATAATATATCTGTTAAAATTGGAAACACCAGAAAAGGCTACTGCATACCCCAAGGGGTTCCAAATGCTGTTGTTGTTTCCAAATGTTGTAAAAGTATCTATCCTTTACTGGTAATATCCCCATCGTAAGTGCAGGTAATTTCTTGGGGAAAAGTAATATAAATGTATATATAGGTTGCAAATCACACCCAATGTGTAAGATGTCGGAAATTGTGACTAGAGCATGTTGAGTTTTTTTTAACATTTTTTTTAAATCAGCATAATAGTGTAAAAGAGACACAATGGCACAGCAACATCAAACTGCCCTGATGAAGAGAAATATCCCAAAAGCAACTATATTACAAAAATTGGACTAGATTGAACCTTTGAAACAATCTTGGTATATGAGGGGTGATATGTGTATATGTGAATCTTGGCTTTTGGAAGGCACAAAAACAATGGCAAATGCTGCAAAATGTACAAGAGCACTGACCAAAAGGCTGCCAGATATTTTGAAAGCTTTAAATGAGCCCCCCTATTACAGAAATTATTCAAACATCAGATTACAAAAGCTGGGGACCATTACAGGTCATACTCATTCCAAAAATGAACCACCTACCCTCCAGTAGAACCAGAGGGCCAGTGCAGCCATCACATTGCCCCCAAAGGGTTTAATACATTTTAGATTACAGGATGAAAGTGCAGAGTGTCCTTGTAGACTTCCCCAGTTCAATCGTTGGCCCGCTTCCCACCCAGGTCCAAACAGAGGACGTTGCCCACATTTTGTAGGTTTTAAATGTAATGAAGAGGTATCTGGGTGCAGAGGTATCTGGCAGGGTTCCCCCAATCCAAAAAATAAGCCCACCTCCCACCCAGGTAAAGAAAGAAGACCACAACAGCCAGCACATTGCCCCCAAAGGGCTTATAGACTTTCGGAGGAAAGTGCTTAGGGCCTGGCACGTACTCTACCTTTATAGATCTTCGCATCATTGTCAAATTTGGGATCCTAGTTTGGTCTTTGATAGGCCACTGACAAGGACATGGATATGTAATTTCTGAAACTATTATCAGTCTTTAAAAAAAAAGTTTAAATATTATTACATATTAAGTGGCAGTCATGGCCTAGTGCTGTGTTCCCCAACCCTCACCTCGAAAACCAACAACAGGTCAACAGGTCAGATGTTGCTGATCTCCACACAATTGCACAGGTAAAGCATTTAGTGCTCTGAAAGAGCTGTATAGATGGTTAAGTGGAAAAGATGAAAAAACGCCTCGCCTAGTGAACTGGATCTTGTGACCAGAGGGTTGCAGGTTTGATTCCTGGCTGGGACATGACTCTTAAGCAAGGCACCTAAACCCCCAACTGTTCCCCGGGCTCCATGGTTTGGGCAGCCCACTGCCACAGGCATGTGTGTCTGAGCGTTTGTCTAACTGCATGGGTTTGATTAAATGCAGAGGAAATATCATATGTGTGCACAAGCATACAATGGCCATAAATGCACATAAAAAAAAAAAAAATGTGGTCTTGATTGGCACACATCTGCAGAAATATGTTGAAGCTGCACCAACAAACACCAAGGTGCCTCTGTGTAGGTGCAGTCCTGACTCTAATCTATAAAAGCTTAGTTTAGATTAGTGCAATGGATAAATTGAGAATGGCTTAATTTTTAGAAGATGGACAGCCAACATAGTCCTCTCTTGACATTTTCCACTTAAATATTCTAATATTTCCTCAGGGAACAGGAATACTATATTTTTGTATTCAAAGTTCATTTTGCACCTTGGAGCAATGCATAAATATTCTTTATATAAAATAACAATGTATCAAAAATTAGGAGTTCACAACACATTTATTTATATGTTTTTCTTTTGGCACACATCGTATTTTATGTTTAAAGTGAGTCAAAAAATTCCACATGTTCTGAGCCTTGGCTAAAGGTACTGGAACATTTATGAAAAATGATTTCGAGTCCAAGCATGCTTTTCCTACAAACAGATTTATTCAGATTCCCCAATCCCAAAGCAGTAAATTAAATTTTGTAAATAGATTTTATTATTTTTTCCCAATTTAATAGTTTTGAGGGTTTTCTGTGTTTATATGTTTTATACACATTGCTATATATTGGATAACTATGTATATGAGTCATACATTGGCTATATTTTCAGAAAGCAAATTTGTGATCAAAGCTTAAATCTCCAAAAATGTAATTTCTTAAATTGAATGAAGGGAGACAATTCTTAAGCATTTTTTCCTAAAAGCTTTCTTATTCCATAACTGGAAGACACTGTTACAGTTACATCAGTAACTCATCTTGCACACTTGAGGCTATAAACAGAATATATTTCTTCCAAACCATAAAACATGAATACATTTCTGTCATCATCAATGAGTTCTATCCCAAGGTGAAATTAAATATAGAGGCTTGCATACACTTGCTTATTAAGTTGTATTTTTAAGAACAATGATTATTACGTTTTTACTGTTAGATATCAGCACAGTTTTTTCTGGAAGCTGGATTTTAGGGTGCAGGAGTATACATTTGTTATTACCCATAAATTGTTGATTTTAAATAGTAAAACCCATTGACCAGTAAAACTTTAAAATCATTTGCCTGACAGCTTACATTAGAGGTGCTCAACCTTTTGACAAGCGCAGCCACTGAAATGATCTAGAACCTTAGGCTCGATTCAGAGGCACATTCGTCTGCACTTCCATAGCTGTCTGTGAAAGTTTTAGTGGGTGCATGACATTTTTTTGCTTTTTTTCGTTCATTTTTCATTCGTACGAACATTCGGGAAAATGCGTATATGCGCTTTCGATGAACGAAAGCAAATTGGATCATTTGCGTTAGTTCGGATCATTTTCCAAACAAAATCTGATATTTTTCGTTCGTTCAGATAACTTACGTTGTTGGGATGGGCTTGCGTCTGATTCAGAGAGCTGATTGCCGACGGACCACCACCCTATAAATCCGTTTAATTTCAGATCCACTTTGAGGGCTCGGATTGCTATTGTTGAACATGTTTTGCGGCTATGTGGAGGAGTTTGCGCGCCTTTAGCACCAAGGCATTGCATGTATCAGCATGGCCGAGGCCATAAATTATATAGCAATGCATACCTGAATCAATACATTTCATGTATGCCTTATAGAAGCGTTTTAATGCTGACCTTAATTAGTCCTTAGCATGTAAACCTTTATTTTCCCACACATCCATATAATTGCTATATTTTTTTAGACTTATATCCTTTGTGAATTATATTTGGATTGTTGAACTTGAATCTTAATTTGTTGTAGGAGTTATTGTTTTAGTTGGTTACCTTTGCTTTGTGTAATTATTTTATATTTGGTTGCAGGAAACGCAAGATGTGCCACTTGCACAACATACAAGCAGTGTTTGGTCCAGCTATGTGATTCCTCAGGGTTCTTGCAGGGCATCCAGGGTCGTTCCATGATGCTTATATATTGCGGAGCTCCAGCTTATTTCGTCAGTTTGAGTCAGGATAATTATCTGGTGGATGGCTCCTGGGTAAGTTTGCTCACATTCCATCAATCCATTTTCACTGTATGGCAATGAATATAGTTGATGACTTATGTCTTAACCTATGGCTGTTTTTAGCCCTTTATGACATGTTAAACAATATTGTAGCTTAGAATGTGTATTTTATGTTAGTATTTTTAAATTCTTTCAGGGGATTCTGGATATCCACTCCGGCCCTTGCTCCTGATGCCCGTTCTTTGTCTGCAGAATGCGGGCCAGGGGTTCTCTAATTGGGCACTATGCAAAACCCGGGCCGTGGTGGAGAGGGCCCTCTGGCTTTTGAAGTCCAGATTTAGGTGTTTGGACCACACGGGGAGGGGGGGGGCACTGCAGTATGACCCCAACAAGGTTATACCAATATTTTAATTTACATTTTTTAACAGGGACCACACGTGCCAGAGTGGCACAACTGAGTGTCAGGGTCCTTCAGTTGGTGGGCGAGATGCAGGAGCTGCGCGACTTGTTGGGGACTACAGATGAAGAATAATGTTCTGTGGCCTGCCATTGCTATGTATTTAGTTTTTTATAGTTGTAAAAAATTGAAATTTTCTAAATATTTTAAGATTTTATATTTTATGATGGAATAAAAAAAAATAAATGTTTCAGTGTCATTTCATTTACAAAATACATTAACACAAAACTAATGGGCCCAGAAATATTCAAAGATGAATATTCACATGACCGAGAAGTGATTTGGGTAAATTTTAGGAGGCTAAAATGAAAGAAGAACCTAACCACGAGGTTAAGGATCCAAAGGGAAGATGGAGGACAGTGCTAAGTGGTTTGGGTGAGCTTTAAGGGTCCAAAAGGGAAGATGGAGGATAGTGCTAAGTGGTTTGGGTGAGCTTTAAGGGTCCAAAAGGGAAGATGAGGACAGTGCTAAGTGATTTAGCTAAACATTGTAGTAGAAGTGAGGGTGGCAAATATGTAGGCGAGCACTTTAATGAGTTAAGTTTGTAGTGCGCAGGCGCAAGATCGTAAGGATTTCCGTCTGGACGAATATTTATTGAAAAAGGGAAGCAGAAACTAACGGGAAACGTAAAGGATTAGTTGGAGGATACGATGGGAAAAGGGCAAAAACGAAAGCCTACGTTGTAACATGTGAAAATGAAACGGAGAAGTCTGGATGGAAAATGACATTCTCGTATTCGTAATCTGCCGTACAAACGGACGGAAACTTTACAGAAGGTTTTCAATGCATGCATAGAATCACTCGTACGCTCATACGAGAACGGAAACATTTCCAAAAAAAAAACGGATCGGAACTAAAACGGAAGTTTTTTTTTGTCTCTCTGAATCGACCCTCTTGTCATGGGCCACAATGGATCGATTCAGACATTTTTGGAATCGATTCATTGGGGAATAGCATAATTTTCTATGTCAACCTTTCGTCTGCACAAACTCCAAACGTTTGTCCTTCCACCACTCCCCTACATTCATTTGTAGCAATCCCCATATGCTACCAATGCACATGCCGATTGGCTTACCTCTTTGAATATATAAGTCCCTTATTTATAGCCCTCCCCCATTTCAGTCCTACATCTTAACCATGTTCCTAGTACCCAACCCATCTAAGCTTCTACCAATGATAAACATATTATAGAATATAATTTTACCAAATTATTGTGCCAAAGATTTCACCCAGGGGTGATGTTGTACAATCAATGGCACCAAGTTACTTCAAGCCACTGCTGTCACCTCTGTTTGGCATTGTGCCCCTTCTACATCACTCTCCATGCAACTGCATATCCTTACTATGCCCCATTTAACTACTTTTACACAACAGTTCAATTTACCCCTCCTACTTCCCCCACAGCAGGTCAGGGGCCACATCAGATTGCTCCGAGGGCCACATGTGGCCCCAGGACTGAAGGTTGAGTACGTGTGGCTTACATGATGCAGGGTCAGATCCATGTGGTTTCTTTGCTCTTCCTCCACTTCCTCTGCTCCCAGGTCCTGCCCCTGATCCAGGTCATGAATTTAACCCTGAAGATGTGTCAAATTGACATCTCACTGTGTAAGTGATAGACTAGAATAGAGGCCTCTACACTGTCAGTCAATCCAAGGTCACTCCAATGCAATCCACACAGTGTGCTGCTGCTCCCATCACAGAGAAAAGCACAGAATGGGGTAAAACTTTATTTTATAATTACTCTGGCAATGTAGCTTTGCTTTAAAAGGGAAAAAAAACATAAAACATAGCCAAGTATACTTAGAATACATAAGGCATTTACATATAATCAAAGGGTTACAGAGAACTTTAGGAATTGCTTCCCTAAAGTGGTGACCCTCAAGCTTGTGCCAGTTAAACAGACTGCCGTTGTCAGGGCCGGGGAGCTCCCCAGATGGAGCTCTCTTCCCGGGATCGGATTTTTAGGCCAGAGCAATGACACAACACAGGATAAATAAATTAAAGTTTATTAAGCAAAGGCAAACAAAGGATAGCCTATAATTCAGGTAGAAACAAAAGGACATTGATATTAGGAAACAAAAGATATAGAGTATAAAACGATTTATTTTTTAATTTAATTTTTTACTGTTAGGAATGGGTTAGCTGTTTGAGTGGTTTAAAAAGAGCTTTAGAACTTTAGAAGAAAAGATCACCACGCTGTACTTTGGCTTTGACTTTTGTGCCTTTTCTTATTTTAATGGTACTGCTGTGGTTATTTATATGCATGGTGTTTCCAGCATCACAAACTGTTCTAATAATTTGGCAGTTTCAACATATCACTTTAAACCCATAGTTGATGGCTGTCAGATTTAGAGGTGTTAGGAATGTTTTTGCAGTTCATTGTTGTTTCATAAGAAATTCCTCAGATTTACATTACCTTGATGTTGTTCCAGAACTCACTTGATTGTTTGGCAAACACATCAAACTATTTTATCCCTTTAAGAGAATGTCTGTTCTTTTGTAAACTTAAAATAAAACATTTTATTTTTCATCACGGATAGTGCAGTGAAGAATTAGAGCCTCAAGGCAAGTTTTAAATGTTTTTTAATACATCATTGGAATTGGAGGTCTCAGTAAAGGTTCATAGCAGAGTTATGTGTCTTAAGGGTGCTTGACAAAATGCTACTTTTCACTTACAGTGTAATCTGGTGCCATTGGTGGTTTTAGCATGAATCCAGCTTCCACTTGTGCTAGAAGATTCCAGAGGAAATTAATTTAGCTGTGTCAGTTTGCACAACTCTACCCTGAGTCATTCTGATGAGACTGTAAAAAGTGATGGGTCTATCATATCTATCCATAAAGGTGTCACGTTTTGTGTTATGCCCACTCCGATCAGTAGGAGAATTGATGACATGACCAACAGCTTTGTGCTTGGAGCATAACAGCTTGATATTAGAGGTGGTGATGTGCTTTGAATCCAGGCTGAAGCTAAAGGGAGCCCCAGAGGGAGCCCCGGGACCATAGGACCTGAAAAGAGGAGGGGTCCCAACCTGGCAGACTGACATGGATGATGCCACTCTGCTAGGGAAAGATGACGGAAGATGCAATGATGGGAAGTTTCTTTTTTTTTTTGGTTTTAAAATTTATATTTTGTTTAATAAAAACATTAAAAATTTGTAAAAATTTAAAATATTTTAAATATATACATATATACAACACAGTGGCAGGACCCAGAACACTAGTCTTTTTCTGTTGTCCCCAACAAGTCAACCAGCTGCTGCATATCGGCCACCAACTCAAGGACCCTTCTATTCATTTCTTCCACTCTTGCGGTCCCTGTATACAATGTAAAAATAATCATTATTTTGAGACAAGTACATGTTTCTCACCTGTGGATGGAATATTTGTTAGTTGCCAACCAAAATCATGACGACATATGTCATTCTGCTAAGTCATTAATCTAAGGAAGTGGGCAGAGGTCATTCTGCTAAGTCATTAATCTAAGGAAGTGAGCAGAGGTCATTCTGCTAAGTCATTAATCTAAGGAAGTGGGCAGAGGTCATTCTGCTAAGTCATTAATCTAAGGAAGTGGGCAGAGGTCATTCTGCTAAGTCATTAATCTAAGGAAGTGGGCAGAGGTTATTCTGCTAAGTCATTAATCTAAGGAAGTGGGCAGAGGTCATTCTGCTAAGTCATTAATCTAAGGAAGTGGGCAGAGGTCATTCTGCTAATGCCATTGAATATGGCTTGATGTATCTGGGTGATCATGTCAATTACCACATACTACAAAGAATGACATTTCAACTTACTTGGTTGGTGGCCGACGCCTGCCTCTTTGGGGACAACCCTACGTCCTCGGCCCTGCCACTGCTGTGAAGTAGAGGCTGTAGAGACATGGCAAATAGGGTCACTTATAATGTCTTAGTCAACAGTCATCAAATGTCAATTTCAATGTGTGCGTCACATCACTCACCTTCTCCCTGTGCCTCCTGGGCGAGATCTGCTGCAGACTGCACATCTTCACCCACTCCAGAAGCATCTAGAAAAACAGATTAAGGGAATCAGCTTTGTAGTCAATAGCATGTATATGTGTTTGTGGTTACATGAAGAGTCACATACCAGAGGCTCTTGCCTGCGTCGCTGGGTACGACTGCCTGCCCACGCCGTGCCACCCCTCCTCTGTGGAAAGGTCCAGGGGCTGGTCGGAGGACCCAACTGAGGAGGGGTAGGACCGTCGCCCTGGAGAAACACCACCTTCACTTCGAGCTGCAGATTCATGCAGCACTGGTCGGCCTGTGCGCCTCCGGGTGCGGCAGATTCGGTACTCCATTTCCAACACAAGAAAAGAAAAGCAATTATAACTAAATGCCTACCTTCTGTATTAGTTACATCTTGCATGCAATCGCTATGTACTTACTAGGGAAATGGAGTCCGATTTAGATCAAACTGCATACAAAAATCTCTCACAAATCGATCATTTGACTAAATGACATTAACAGACACATTTCTAGCCTAATACAATCCTTGTAGCTGCCATAAGTCTTTGTTCGCACATGTGGGCCCTAACTTCTGTTTGGCACAGAGTTTTAGACTCTTATAAAACAAACCGTTTATTCCTACGCTTCCTTAAGGGCTAGGCATGCATTTAGATGGCAAATCAAAGGCATTAAAAGACACTTACAAGCATGATGATCTCTTCTTGTTGGCAGGTGAAGATCGTGGGCGGCTTCTTGCCTCTTGTCTGCAGCAGATAGGTTCTGGACCCACAGCTCATTCTCTTTCAGAGTCTCAACATTATGGCACCCAAAAAAGCTGGCACTAAGGCCAAAGCAGCAGCAGCAGGAGGGCAGCAGCAAAAAGGCAGAGAAGTGTGAGGAGGCTTCTGCAGGCCCCACCACTCGCTCAAAAATGCAAAAGGCTAAGCTGCGGGAAACCCACAGTGGGCAGGCCAAGGCGACCACGACCACAAAGACACCAACAAGCACCAAAACAAAGGAGCCAGCGCCAAAGAGGAAGGCCCCAGGCCAGCAAGCACACAGGTACAGCCTCTAAAAAGCACACCAAGAGGGTGAGAAGCAACAGCCCCCAAAGGTCAGCATCACCCCACCCACGTGGGCCAAGCTCCCATGGCAAGAGGCCAACCCACCGGGCCTGAAGCCCCAGCAGCCAGAGCTCACCATCACCCCACCCACGTGGGAAAAGCTACCATGGCAAGAGGCCAACCCACCGGGCCCGAAGCCCCAGCAGCCAGAGCTCACCATCACCCCACCCAAGTGGGAAAAGCTACCATGGCAAGAGGCCAACCCACCGGGCCCAAAGCCCCATCAGCCAGAGCTCACCATCACCCCACCCACGTGTGAAAAGCTACCATGGCAAGAGGCCAACCCACCGGGCCAGAAGCCCCAGCAGCCAGAGCTCACCATCACCCCACCCACGTCCAACAACCTCCCAGGGGCATGAAAGTGTGAAGGGGCCACAGAGGCACAGGGCAAGAAGCCCAACATCATCCACCACACCCTCTCCTCCACGCCCACATTTGGCACCAGCACAGGTGGCAAGGCACTCTCCATATGCCACAGCTGCGCCTGCTAGTTCAGTGGCCACCCAGCCAAGAACCCCAAGTCCATATCCAAGTCCAGTTTAATCTGAAGCCAGCCACCTGTCCTACATTTCTCCCCAACACAGCCAGGCCAGAATGTCCCCCGATTTGCCTGCAACCACTGATGAGCCAGAACATCAAGCAACAGGGCGCACATTGCGCCGAGGCCACTTGAGTGGCAGGTTTGGGGAGGCCCAAACTCTGGCATTGGCTAGTGGGCTCTCCTTACATTATGATGAACTATATGGTTGCAGATCCAAAGCAACCAGCAAAATACACAAAGCAGAAATTTTAGAGGAGCTCACCAGACAGGTCAATGCAACGGGGATGAGCTCAAAGATGTGGAGCAGATTCAACGCAAAATATCGGACCTGAAGTATGCAACACGGAAGAAAGAAAATAAACAGCGAAATTACAGGTACATATCTGCTTTGTGGATTTGTTTGCTTCTTGTTTTGTAACTATTTTCCTACATTTGCCAAACTATCTTTTTCAGCTTACAAACTGGGGGAGGCTTCTCCACTAAATTACAATTTTCCCGAGCTGAGGAGATGGTGCTGGGCCTGATACATCCCATGGCCTTAGAGGGACACTCGGGGCGACGGGACACCGGCATGCCTACTACTCCTGCAGGTTAGTAATGTTAGTGTGTATGTGAAATGTTTTCAACGTGTAAAATGAGGCTCAAAGGCATATATGAACACATGCCCCTAGGGAGTGCCTTGTAGTGGAGGTTACAGTTTTAGCAGGGTGTGTAATGTCTGTGGAATGTTAATTTTCTAATTAGCTTGGCCCTACATGACCTTGGAGAGTATTTATGGACACTATTAAAGTCTTTACATTAGTAAAGGACTGCCTGTTATGTGATTCGAGTCAATCAGATCCAACACTTCCATCTTTGTCTTTAGGCTACTTGGGTTTGAGCTGTGCTTTGGTCTCAAATACTTGATCTGGGGTCAGGGAAAGGTCTACCTAGGAAGAATGGCAAGCAGCATATTCTTAAGCCAAATGCTATTTGCAATCTGAGTGTGGGCCCCTAATGGCCCTTTAGGAATGTGTGAAGCCTCATAACAGCCAGTACATGCATGTTTATTTTATTTAAGGTGACCAATGTGTATGTACATGTTGCTAAATACATCTAACAGATAATGACATTCATAGTGAAGCCCAACTTGGCCCGTTCGGGGAGTTGCCATTCCTGCTTGGCCACCTGTTTTAGTGACTCATATGTAGTAATACAGATCACTAAGGCATATTTGTGTGTTTACATGCCTTTTTGTAAAAAATACAGACCAGCATCATCCCTCATTTATTGTGGAAGCCTCAGCCAGTTTGACCACGCCGTCAACTTCCATGCTGCCTAGGAGCCAGGATCCGATATATACGGTAAGTGTATTTTTCAGAATCTGCTGATGCATGTGAATTTACATGAATAATTTGCACAACAAAAATATTGAGGACCCAAAATGAACCTTTTTTTTACATGTCCCAACAGACCCACACACTGATGGAGGAAATCCAGGAGCTGGAGGAGGATGGCACCTTGATGGGACATTCAAAACAGACCCCCCTGGAACATAATCTGCAACTGTCCCAACATGTTTCTACACCAAATCCTCTGCAGCAGACTGAAGCTGGCCGCATGCTGCCAGCCCCTCGTGGGCAGCATGCAGAGACTGAGCCTACAGTCCCCAGTGGTATGTCTGCTGCAGAGGATTTGCCAAGCACATCTGTGGTTGTTGGTCGAACTAGAGGACCATCATCTGCATGTGCCCCAACATGGGGAATTGGGAGGCGTAGTCTGCTACGTCGCCCAGTTTCCCAGGGGGGGCGCGTGCCGATCATGGAGTCAGCATGGCACCAGAGTTTATTTCACCAACAAAATCAAAGAAACAACGAGCAGCATCATGCTCAATTAGAGACCTTAAATAATACTTTAAACACCATGCTGACAGAATTTAGGTCAACCAACAGCCACATGGCCACCTTAGCCACAAATTTCACAGCCATGCTTGAGGAAGTTCGAACTAGCAACACCCACATGGCCACCTTAAGTAGTAATTTCAGTGCCATGCTGGATGAAGTTCGAACAACCAATAGAAACATGTTGCAACAGTTGCAGATTATGAATGCCACACATGCCCAGGTGATGTGTCACCTCCAAGGCCCACAACCAGGGTTTTTTGGGCATCAACCATATTAACCCCTATTTGCCCTGTATCTGCTACACATCTTTGCTCCACATCCCCACTGTATTGACCTGTCTGGTGAGCCCTACCAATATAGGCTTTTGGTATGGCTTGCCTTGTATGCTTTGGATTTGCAGCCATATAGCTCATTAGAGTGCTGAGATAGCCACTAGCCAATGCCTGAGCTCAAGCCTCACTGAAGCTGCCACTCAAGCTGTTGTGCTGCAGGCTTGGGCCTAATTACATTGCTTCTGGCTCATCCTGTTTGTAGGCATGATTGGGGGACATTCTGGGCTGGCAAACTAATACCTTAAACCCTGGCAGAGATTGGACTAGACTTGGATTTGGACTGGGGCTTCTTGTTTGGGTGGGCCACTGACTTACAGACGTAGATGTGGCATAGGTATGGCTACTTTACACCTGTGCCTGTGGCAAATGTGACCAAGCAGGAGAGGGTGTGTATGTGGCCCTATGTATTACTGGGCCAATATTGACATGCAAATGCTTGCTCCCTATGTCTGTATGTTTTTTTTGGCAAAAATACTTTGCCCTGGAGTGCATTACTTTTAAAGTCCGGGATGTGTACAATTGCTAGGTGGCATGATTTGCCGACATTTTTAATTTATGTGGTCGGATGTATGTACATGAAGTATGCAAGTGCCCTTAAACTACAAATGTACATATTTGTAATAAATATATTGAATGTGACTTTAACTGTTGTTGACTTCATTGATGCATTAATGTTTTGTTGAATTTTAACAATGACAATGAATTTACAAAAACAACAGGGCCCAAATAAATACATTACTCTCAGATCATGTGTGAAATGTTTAGTATTTAAATCATTGCTAGTTGTTAAACAAACAAAAACTTCAAGATTCACAAATCCAAATGATAGTCAAATAAAGACATTACATACACAAAACAAACACAGGACCAAAAAATTAAGAAAAATGTGTAGAAATCAAATTGTCCCGAACTGCTTGGCCAGAGGCACTAGGTGTGCCACGGTATTGTTCATCTGGGTCCTGGCTGGGTGGAGAGGGGGGCAGATCCAAATGCCAGGGGACACGCTGCATTACGGCAAAGTTATGTAACACACAACATGCTAGAATTATATCTATGACCTTATTGGGGTCATACTGTAGTCCCCCCCCCCCCATTATGGTCCAAACAATGAAAGCGGGTTTTTAACAGGCCAAACGCCCTCTCCACCACGGCCCTGGTCTTCCTGTAGGTGTCCTGTGGCGCATTCTGTGGGCGAAGGACGGGCGTCAGCAGCCAGGGAAGCAGTGGATAGCCGGAATCCCCTAAAAAAAAAAAAATAATAACATTAAGTCCACGTCACTCCCAAAATGTAAACAAAAAATAGGGCCATCACCATGACTAAGAGGCTATGTAATATTTGAGAGACAATGGCGCCATTCTAATTCCCTACAGTCTTCTAGCCCGTCTGGGCGAGACTACAAGAAAATGGCGCCTTAGTCATCCCCTTATTACCTCTCGGATTCGATAGGGGCCGCCCGGCCTGGAAGTGACGCGCCTCCATGCGTCACTCCAGCAACCGTTGCTCTGACAACGGTTTACGTGCCAGACGCTACTGACACGTACGGGCGGCCCTGGGACGTCGTAGCCCCGCCCCCCTATAGCTCTGCCGGCCGGTTTAAAAGCGCGCACAACCACCATGAGCGCAGTGCGGCGCATAGAACCGGCACGCAGGCGGGAGTGGGACGACAGACGGCACCCGTTCTCAGAACGGGTTAAGAACTCTGGATTTGAGGTATTTAATACATCACCCTATGGTACAGGTACGCTGCTGTTTATTCACTGCTGGCCACTAATACCAATACTATTGTCCACAGCAATTCCTGACCCCGCAGCAAATCACACATATTTAAAGCGCCAGCCCAGCACCAGCTATGAATATTAATAAGGTGACACATTTAACCTTCCCTATTTGCCCTTACAACCTTTTTGGACCGCGCTTACAATATTATTATCCATTACAGACAGTGAAAAGAAGAGATATATATTTATTTAAGGGAAAGCAAGCGCTCCTTCATACAGAGGTACCATTTATTTTTCCTTTTTCTTCTTCTATACAATAGATATACCTTTCACATCTAATGTATATATGTGTCTGATGTAATACTTGTATCATTCATTAGAGAGTGCACTGAGGAAGCAGTGAATGCGAAACGTCTGCACACTCTGCTGTATACACTGTAAAGGTGACACGCTTGCTGCACACTAGTAACCAGACTCTTGCTACAAACTGTATTCAACAGAACATATGGGAAAGACCAGATAAGAAACTATTATCTGTTTATCCCTCTATTATGGAAAATATGTGAACAAAATTATGTGAATGATAAAATATACCTATGTATATATTATTGGAAATATGTGAAAAAAATGTATATGGAATGTGAAACTGATGTGACACCAAGTATAAACAATTATGTAAATAAAGAAACTTACTAATAAGACCAAATAACTTTACAAGATTTTCATTGATCGATAATCCAACAAACTACTCAACCTCTAGGGGGCTTTCACAGTGAAACACCCCCTCCCCCCCATTTTATTAAGTTAAACAGAGTAGGGACATCAACCCCTGGACAACTTTCCCTGCGGACACATCCCAAGTGAAGTATCCACAGGGACCCCGTATCCTATAACTTATTTGAGAGACACCCTGAACATACAGATTGCTCTGCTAAAAAAACAGCCTAACTCCATCGAATGCATGTTCGGACCATTAAAAAAGCCAAGATGGTGGATGAGGGCAAATCAGGCAGACTGCTAACAGGTATTGGTTTAGGGTTGTGCTGCTCACCATTCTTGGATGTCTTACCTTTTCAGGAACCCAGATCTGCTTTGTCTGAGGCAAGCACACCTCTAACCCGCCCCTGCACTTTATCCCACTCTCCTCTACTCAGTAGGCATCATGCTTCTGAGCAAAGATGGCGCAGACCCTATCATAAAGGCAAGAACAGAATTGCAGCCGAGTGTGGTAAAGAATAAGTAATTTACTAGAAAGTTGACATTTCTAATTTTGAAATGCTGGTCAAACATTTGTAAAGGTTTAGTGGTTTGCTAAATATAATGGTTATAATGGTTACAGGTTTCACATGTAATCAAGGGGTAAAAACAGCCATAGTTTCAGACATGGGTCATAAACTATATTCATAGGCATACATTGAAAAGTGAATGACATTATTTGCGTCAACTAGGAGACATCAACTAGGACATCTAGGACATCAAGGAGCCATCCACCGGAGAATTCTCCAGACTCAAACCGACGGTACAATGCAGATCGCCGCAAGATGTACGCGTCATGGGATGAGCCTGGAAACCCGGCGAGAACACTAAGGAACCGCATGTCCGGGGCAACCACTGCTTGGACATTCATTGAGTGGCCCATTTTGCAGTTCCTGGGAGAAAAGGAAAAAAAACAAAATTAGCAAGGCTAGGTAAATTACTCAAACACTAACTCCTAACACCCTCCCAAAAACATGTTGCCAAATCCAAATAACAATAACTTATAACTTACATAAGTATTTTTCACCCCAAAAAAGGAGAGGTATGTTGCATCAAGTAAAGATTAACTGTAAATTGCCAATTTAAGGACCACATGAAAATGTTTTCCTTTGTGCGACATGAAAAATATTGTATAAGCTAAATACACTCCAATGTTTCACATGGATGAGTTACAAGGAGGGAATTTACAAGGAGGGATTAAGAGATATACAGAATCAGCAATTTCACAGGGACTAGTTACAAGGAGGGATTTTACAAGGAGGGATTAAGAGATATACAGAGTCAGCAATTTCACAGGGACTAGTTACAAGGAGGGATTTTACAAGGAGGGATTAAGAGATATACAGAGTCAGCAATTTCACAGGGACTAAATTCAAGGAGGGATTTTACAAGGAGTGATTAAGAGATATACAGAGTCAGCTATTTCACAGGGACTAGTTACAAGGAGGGATTTTACAAGGAGGGATCAAGAGATATACAGAGTCAGCTATTTCACAGGGACTAGTTACAAGGAGGGATTTTACATGGAGGGATTAAGATAAATTTAAAATACCATTTATGACAACTATATCCCAAAAAAATAAAAAGAACTTGCCTATAGATGTACTCGTCGGCTGCTGGAGGCACCAAGGCAACGTGGGTGGAATCAATGGCACCCATGACGTTGGGCATGTCGGCGATACTATAAAATGCCAGCTTAAGCGCGTTCCAGGCTACCATGTCGTCAGGAAAAAATATATATTTCTGACTAATGGTAGCCATGCCTTCCAAAAACGTGGAAAGCGCTCGGCTCAGCGTAGGCTGGGAGATCCCCACGGAGAGGGCACCCAGCCTCTGGAACGACCCGTTCGCCAAAAATTGCAGGCAGCCAAGCATCTTGGTCATACCTGAATTTGCTTGCCCCTTCCTTGTGGTGCGGGCTAACCATGGCCACAGCTCACTATACAACTTATGGAGGGAAGCGCAATTAAGTCTGGTGAGCTCAAACAGCTCAACGTCATGCATGCCAGGTGAAATCTGGTCTCGGCACTCCGGACAATTTCAGTGCCCATTAGCTGGATTTCCTCATGCTCCTCAAATGCACTAGAGTCGTCCATAGCTGCTAGTCTCGAGGTCAAAATGGTCCCGTAAGGGAATCGCAGAGGAAACGGGTTTATAGGGTGGTGGTCCGTCGGCAATCAGCTCTCAGAATGAGACGCAAGCCCATACCAATAACGTAAATTATCTGAACGAACGAAACATTTCAGATTTGAATGGGAAAATGATCCGAACTAACGCAAATGTTCCGATTTGCTTTCGTTCAACGAAAGCGCATATACGCATTTGCCCGAACGTTCGTAGGAATTAAAAATGAACGAAAAAAAACAAAAAAATGACTAACACGCACAAAAATTTTCACAGACAGCTACGGAAGTGCAGATGAATGTGCCTCTGAATCGAGCCTATAGTGATGTGCTAGACTAAACTCTGCAAATATCAGTAGTTGATATTTATTTACTGCCACCAGTACTAGCCTAATACAGATTGCGTAGAGGTTTCAAAAAATGTAGTTGTTTTAATGAAATAAAGGCTGGGTTGCTGCTTGGAAAAACCTACCATGAAGATAAACTGATCTAATGTGACCTTAGGCCACCAAATGTACATTAAAGTGCAACCCCAAGCTCCTGTTCACCAAAGCATGAGTGTAAACATTTTTTTCCTTAATCTGAATCAGTTCATTGTTCAGGTCAGTTCAAGTACATCATTGCATACATTCAGGCAATTAAAAAAATACATTAAAAGAATAAAATAACTGGAAATAAATGAAATTAAAGGCATTTTAGTACAAAGCCACCTGATGATGTTAAAATTCCTAAAATCATGCTAAATGGTGAGGGGGTCACTAAAAATAATTCTAGTCCAGTTTTTGGTTTTATTCTTCTGGTAGAAATTAAGGGGTGACAGGTTTTTGAGAATACCATTCCAACTTTACAGGCGTGATCTCCATTAGGGATGAGCGAATCGATCCGATTCGATCCGAATTTCATGAAAAATTCGATTCGGATTGAATCCGAATTTCCCCGTGCTTCGATCGCTCGAAGTTTTCCTTTAACATCCATTCATTTACATTAAAGGCATTCTAAGATGGCGGACGGGACATGTCCAGACATCTACCCCGCTCCATTGCATACTGGGGCAGTCACATGCAGCCTATCAGCAGCCAGCAAGCCCGGTGACGTCACAGCGCTATTTAAGGCGGCGGACATCTTGCTTTTCCTCATTTCTCTATTGCATTCGTGAGAGACAGGACGCTGCTGTAGTCAGGGAGAGACAGAGAGCCAGGGACAGACAGGGACAGGCAGGAGACAGGCAGGAAGTCAGCGAGAAGCAGGGAAAGTTAGGAAAAATCGGAGGCAGTCACAGGGAGATTTTTTTTTTTTGTTACTGGCTGGCTGACTGGCATTGTTAGCGTTTTCAGGCTGCTTATACACTTACTGTGCATATATACTGAACTGATCTCAAGTCTGCTGTGAGGCATCCCATTCTGTGACTACACCAGCCTCTATTTACTATAACCCTTTGCACTTATTCTAAAAGTAATTTGGCCTGATAAAGACACTTTTGCTGTGCATCGTACTGCTCCCAGATGCACTCTGGTTGGGGCATCCCATTCTGTGACTATACCAGCCTCTATTTACTATAACCCTTTGCACTTATTCTAAAAGTAATTTGGCCTGATAAAGACACTTTTGCTGTGCATAGTACTGCTCCCAGGTGCACTCTGGTTGGGGCATCCCATTCTGTGACTACACCAGCCTCTATTTACTATAACCCTTTGCACTTATTCTAAAAGTAATTTGGCCTGATAAAGACACTTTTGCTGTGCATAGTACTGCTCCCAGGTGCACTCTGGTTGGGGCATCCCATTCTGTGACTACACCAGCCTCTATTTACTATAACCCTTTGCACTTATTCTAAAAGTCATTTGGCCTGACAAAGACACTTTTGCTGTGCATAGTACTACTGCTCCCAGGTGCTCTCCGGTTGGGGCATCCCATTCTGTGACTACACCAGCCTCTATTTACTATAACCCTTTGCACTTATTCTAAAAGTAATTTGGCCTGACAAAGACACTTTTGCTGTGCATAGTACTGCTCCCAGGTGCACTCTGGTTGGGGCATCCCATTCTGTGACTACACCAGCCTCTATTTACTATAACCCTTTGCACTTATTCTAAAAGTAATTTGGCCTGATAAAGACACTTTTGCTGTGCATAGTACTGCTCCCAGGTGCACTCTGGTTGGGGCATCCCATTCTGTGACTACACCAGCCTCTATTTACTATAACCCTTTGCACTTATTCTAAAAGTAATTTGGCCTGATAAAGACACTTTTGCTGTGCATAGTACTGCTCCCAGGTGCACTCTGGTTGGGGCATCCCATTCTGTGACTACACCAGCCTCTATTTACTATAACCCTTTGCACTTATTCTAAAAGTAATTTGGCCTGACAAAGACACTTTTGCTGTGCATAGTACTACTGCTCCCAGGTGCTCTCCGGTTGGGGCATCCCATTCTGTGACTACACCAGCCTCTATTTACTATAACCCTTTGCACTTATTCTAAAAGTAATTTGGCCTGATAAAGACACTTTTGCTGTGCATAGTACTGCTCCCAGGTGCACTCTGGTTGGGGCATCCCATTCTGTGACTACACCAGCCTCTATTTACTATAACCCTTTGCACTTATTCTAAAAGAAATTTGGCCTGATAAAGACACTTTTGCTGTGCATAGTACTGCTCCCAGGTGCACTCTGGTTGGGGCATCCCATTCTGTGACTACACCAGCCTCTATTTACTATAACCCTTTGCACTTATTCTAAAAGTAATTTGGCCTGACAAAGACACTTTTGCTGTGCATAGTACTACTGCTCCCAGGTGCTCTCTGGTTGGGGCATCCCATTCTGTGACTACACCAGCCTCTATTTACTATAACCCTTTGCACTTATTCTAAAAGTAATTTGGCCTGATAAAGACACTTTTGCTGTGCATAGTACTGCTCCCAGGTGCACTCTGGTTGGGGCATCCCATTCTGTGACTACACCAGCCTCTATTTACTGTAACCCTTTGCACTTATTCTAAAAGTAATTTGGCCTGATAAAGACACTTTTGCTGTGCATAGTACTGCTCCCAGGTGCACTCTGGTTGGGGAATCCCATTCTGTGACTACACCAGCCTCTATTTACTATAACCCTTTGCACTTATTCTAAAAGTAATTTGGCCTGATAAAGACACTTTTGCTGTGCATAGTACTGCTCCCAGGTGCACTCTGGTTGGGGCATCCCATTCTGTGACTACACCAGCCTCTATTTACTATAACCCTTTGCACTTATTCTAAAAGTAATTTGGCCTGACAAAGACACTTTTGCTGTGCATAGTACTACTGCTCCCAGGTGCTCTCCAGTTGGGGCATCCCATTCTGTGACTACACCAGCCTCTATTTACTATAACCCTTTGCACTTATTCTAAAAGTAATTTGGCCTGATAAAGACACTTTTGCTGTGAATAGTACTGCTCCCAGGTGCACTCTGGTTGGGGCATCCCATTCTGTGACTACACCAGCCTCTATTTACTATAACCCTTTGCACTTATTCTAAAAGTAATTTGGCCTGACAAAGACACTTTTGCTGTGCATAGTACTACTGCTCCCAGGTGCTCTCCAGTTGGGGCATCCCATTCTGTGACTACACCAGCCTCTATTTACTATAACCCTTTGCACTTATTCTAAAAGTAATTTGGCCTGATAAAGACACTTTTGCTGTGAATAGTACTGCTCCCAGGTGCACTCTGGTTGGGGAATCCCATTCTGTGACTACACCAGCCTCTATTTACTATAACCCTTTGCACTTATTCTAAAAGTAATTTGGCCTGATAAAGACACTTTTGCTGTGCATAGTACTGCTCCCAGGTGCACTCTGGTTGGGGCATCCCATTCTGTGACTACACCAGCCTCTATTTACTATAACCCTTTGCACTTATTCTAAAAGTAATTTGGCCTGACAAAGACACTTTTGCTGTGCATAGTACTACTGCTCCCAGGTGCTCTCCAGTTGGGGCATCCCATTCTGTGACTACACCAGCCTCTATTTACTATAACCCTTTGCACTTATTCTAAAAGTAATTTGGCCTGATAAAGACACTTTTGCTGTGAATAGTACTGCTCCCAGGTGCACTCTGGTTGGGGCATCCCATTCTGTGACTACACCAGCCTCTATTTACTATAACCCTTTGCACTTATTCTAAAAGTAATTTGGCCTGACAAAGACACTTTTGCTGTGCATAGTACTACTGCTCCCAGGTGCTCTCCGGTTGGGGCATCCCATTCTGTGACTACACCAGCCTCTATTTACTATAACCCTTTGCACTTATTCTAAAAGTAATTTGGCCTGATAAAGACACTTTTGCTGTGCATAGTACT
The DNA here is from genome assembly GCA_027917425.1 of Gastrophryne carolinensis. Lineage (NCBI taxonomy): Eukaryota > Metazoa > Chordata > Amphibia > Anura > Microhylidae > Gastrophryne > Gastrophryne carolinensis. The sequence continues at coordinate 67,623,627 of CM051239.1, read as the reverse complement.
GCTCCCAGGTGCACTCTGGTTGGGGCATCCCATTCTGTGACTACACCAGCCTCTATTTACTATAACCCTTTGCACTTATTCTAAAAGTAATTTGGCCTGATAAAGACACTTTTGCTGTGCATAGTACTACTGCTCCCAGGTGCACTGCAGTTGTGGCATCCCATTCTGTAACATGCCATTAGCCTCTGTTTTTACTCTAAGCTGCACAGTTATTTCAAGTGATTTGGCCTGTTTCAGCCTGCTTACACACTGTTGCTGTGTGCATATATTACTGATCTCAAGTCTGGTTGGGGCATCCCATTCTGTAACATACCATTAGCCTCTGTCTTTACTCTAAGCTGCACACTTATGTCAAGTAATTTGGCCTGTATGAGCCTGCTTACACACTGTTGCTGTGTGCATATATACTGATCTCAAGTCTGCTGTGGGCATCCCATTCTGTAACATACCATTAGCCTCTGTCTTTACTCTAAGCTGCACACTTATGTCAAGTAATTTGGCCTGTATGAGGCTGCTTACACACTGTTGCTCTGTGCATATATTACTGATCTCAAGTCTGCTGTGGGCATCCCATTCTGTAACATACCATTAGCCTCAGCATTTACTGTAAGCTGCACAGTTATTTCAAGTAATTTGGGCTGTTTCAGCCTGCTTACACACTGTTGCTGTGTGCATATATTACTGATCTCAAGTCTGGTTGGGGCTTCCCATTCTGTAACATACCATTAGCCTCTGTCTTTACTCCAAGCTGCACACTTATGTCAAGTAATTTGGCCTGTATGAGGCTGCTTACACACTGTTGCTGTGTGCATATATTACTGATCTCAAGTCTGCTGTGGGCATCCCATTCTGTAACATACCATTAGCCTCTGCATTTACTGTAAGCTGCACAGTTATTTCAAGTAATTTGGGCTGTTTCAGCCTGCTTACACACTGTTGCTGTGTGCATATATTACTGATCTCAAGTCTGGTTGGGGCATCCCATTCTGTAACATACCATTAGCCTCTGTCTTTACTCTAAGCTGCACACTTATGTCAAGTAATTTGGCCTGTATGAGGCTGCTTACACACTGTTGCTGTGTGCATATATTACTGATCTCAAGTCTGGTTGGGGCATCCCATTCTGTAACATACCATTAGCCTCTGCATTTACTGTAAGCTGCACAGTTATTTCAAGTAATTTGGGCTGTTTCAGCCTGCTTACACACTGTTGCTGTGTGCATATATACTGATCTCAAGTCTGCTTTGAGGCATCCCATTCTGTAACATCACATAACCTACCTCTCTTATTTACACTAAGCAGCTCTCTTATTTAAACTAAGCAGGCCTCTTATTTACACTAAGCACCTCTCTTATTTAAGCTAAGCAGCTCTCTTATTTAAACTAAGCAGGCCTCTTGGAGGCTGATTGTCCACTTTTGGGTGTGCATTTATATTCGGTTTCATATACAGTGGGGTATCCCAATTTGTAAGATAACCTACCCCAACCATGTAAACTAAAGAGGCCTGTTGCAGCCTGAGTTTCTCTGCTTGCGTATGGCCTGCATTACAATCTGTCTCTTTCAATGACACTGCTGCCTGGGGTATCCCAATTTGTAAGATAATCTACCCCAACCATGTAAACTAAAGGTTACGTCCTTCCAGAAGGAAAACTTATGCCGAACACTATTTTTGTTAGGGGCATTGACCTTTGGATTGATCGGCATGAAATTAAGGATTTTTTTTCAAAGTATGGCGCTGTAAAGAAGGTCAAAATTATTTCTCATACTTGGATTATTGTTACTTTTTGTTCAGCTTAAAATATACCAGGCCACACGGGCATCCCAAGGCACATGCTGATTAACCCTATATGTTAAGCACAAGCATTTCTCATACTTGGATTATTGTTACTTTTTGTTCAGCTTAAAATATACCAGGCCACACGGGCATCCCAAGGCACATGCTGATTAACCCTATATGTTAAGCAAAAGCATTTCTCATACTTGGATTATTGTTACTTTTTGTTCAGCTTAAAATATACCAGGCCACACGGTCATCCCAAGGCACATGCTGATTAACCCTATATGTTAAGCACAAGCATTTCTCATACTTGGATTGTTGTTACTTTTTGTTCAGCTTGAAATATACTAGGCCACACGGGCATCCCAAGGCACATGCTATTTTAACCCTATCTGTTATACAACATAAGCGTTGATCAGCATCAGCTGCTTTATTAAGCTACTTCAGTTTGCACTTGTTTTTGACTGCTTTTAATAAACCAGGCCGCAGGGCACCCCAAAGCTGCAACTTGCACCCTATCTGGTATACAACATAAGCGTTGATCAGCATCAGCTTCATTAAGCTACTTCAGTTTGCACTTCCTTTTTGACTGCTTTCATTTAACCAGGCCGCAGGGCACCCCAAAGCTGCACGTTGCACCCTATCTGTTTATACTAAATAAGCATCTACAGCCTCAGCTTTATTAAGTTATTGCATTTTGAATTGGTTTTGGTCTGCTTTAAATACACCAGGCCGCAGGGTATCCCAAACCTGCATGTTGCACCCCATCTGTTATACTAAATAAGCGTTGATCAGCATCAGCTTTATTAAGCTATTGCATTTTGCATTGGTTTTTGTACTGCTGCCAAAACACTAGCCCATATGGGCATCCCAAACCAGCACATGTCACCCTATCTGTTATACTAAATAAGCTTCTACAGGCCCTTTTTTTATTTATTTATTTGTATTTATATAGAGCTGTAATAGCTTATATAGTGAGGTAAATTTGCCATTTTGCTTCATTATATAGAGCACCCCCTCTGTAAATCTGAGGGGCAATCGTTTATATTATGAGGTAAATTCATGGTTTTGCACCATTATATGGAGCAGCCCCTGTGTAAATCTGAGGGGCAATAGCTTATATTGTGAGGTAAATTTGCCATTTTACAGCATAATATAGAGCAGCCCCTGTGTAAATCTGAGGGGCAATAGTTTGTATTATGAGGTAAATTCATGGTTTTGCACCATGATATGGAGCAGCCCCTGTGTAAATCTGAGGGCAATAGCTTATAGTGTGAGGTAAATTTGCCATTTTACAGCATAATATAGAGCAGCCCCTGTGTAAATATGAGGGGCATTAGCTTATATAGTGAGGTAAATTTGCCATTTTGCTTCATTATATAGAGCACCCCCTCTGTAAATCTGAGGGGCAATAGTTTATATTATGAGGTAAATTCATGGTTTTGCACCATTATATGGAGCAGCCCCTGTGTAAATCTGAGGGGCAATAGCTTATATTGTGAGGTAAATTTGCCATTTTGCAGCATAATAAAGAGCAGCCCCTGTGTAAATCTGAGGGGCATTAGCTTATATAGTGAGGTAAATTTGCAATTTTGCTTCATTATATAGAGCAGCCCCTGTGTAAATCTGAGGGGCAATAGTTTGTATTATGAGGTAAATTAATGGTTTTGCACCATGATATGGAGCAGCCCCTGTGTAAATCTGAGGGGCAATAGCTTATATAGTGAGGTAAATTTGCCATTTTGCTTCATTATATAGAGCAGCCCCTGTGTAAATCTGAGGGCCAATAGTTTGCATTATGAGGTAAATTCATGGTTTTGCACCATGATATGGAGCAGCCCCTGTGTAAATCTGAGGGGCAATAGCTTATAGTGTGAGGTAAATTTGCCATTTTACAGCATAATATAGAGCAGCCCCTGTGTAAATCTGAGGGGCATTAGCTTATATAGTGAGGTAAATTTGCTATTTGCTTCATTATATAGAGCACCCCCTCTGTAAATCTGAGGGGCAATAGTTTATATTATGAGGTAAATTCATGGTTTTGCACCATTATATGGAGCAGCCCCTGTGTAAATCTGAGGGGCAATAGCTTATATTGTGAGGTAAATTTGCCATTTTGCAGCATAATAAAGAGCAGCCCCTGTGTAAATCTGAGGGGCATTAGCTTATATAGTGAGGTAAATTTGCAATTTTGCTTCATTATATAGAGCAGCGCCTGTGTAAATCTGAGGGGCAATAGTTTGTATTATGAGGTAAATTCATGGTTTTGCACCATGATATGGAGCAGCCCCTGTGTAAATCTGAGGGGCAATAGCTTATATTGTGAGGTAAATTTGCCATTTTGCAGCATAATATAGAGCAGCCCCTGTGTAAATCTGAGGGGCAATAGTTTGTATTATGAGGTAAATTCATGGTTTTGTACCATGATATGGAGCAGCCCCTGTGTAAATCTGAGGGGCAATAGCTTATATTGTGAGGTAAATTTGCCATTTTGCTTCATTACATAGAGCAGCCCCTGTGTAAATCTGAGGGGCAATAGTTTGTATTATGAGGTAAATTCATGGTTTTGCACCATTATATGGAGCAGCCCCTGTGTAAATCTGAGGGGCAATAGCTTATATTGTGAGGTAAATTTGCCATTTTGCTTCATTATATAGAGCAGCCCAGTTGCCATCTAAATCAACTACTGTCCGGCCAGTACAGCTTTTCCAGGGCAAACTCTGCTAGTTGCGGACACAAGTCAAGTTTGGCTTCCCAGCAAATCCAGTGGATTCTGAAGGTGTGTTGGCATGGTCATGTCAAGGTATGACATGACCTGCTGTTTGAGGTCCAGCTCCAGGTCTTCCTGCTGCTCATGAGTAGACTCACTATGCGGGTGTAGAAAGCTACTCACTAGCGACTGAAGACTGAGGCTGCTGCTGATGGAGCTGCTGCTGCTGCTGCTGCTCCTTCCACCCCCCAGCAGCCATGGCAGTGGAAGGTGATCGCAGAGGTCCCCCCGAGTCAGACCTGCGGGAGTATGGGCCATGGCGCAGATAGACATCGCCCAACTGGCTACATGGGATGTCTTTGTAGTAGGTCAGTTTTTCCTCCCTCTCAGTGGGCATAAAAAATGCCCCCATTTTGTGCCGGAAGCGAGGGTCCAATAAGTTGGAGAGCCAGAAGTCTTCCCGCTGACAAATGGAGACAATTCTGCGCTCACTAGTATGCAAGCATGTGAGCATGCGTGCCATTTGTGCAAGTGACTCGGAGGGACTACCTGTCTCCATCTCCACTGTAAACTGCCACGGTGTGTCTGGGTCCTCTGTCTCGCCTTCCTCACAACCCTCTAGCTCCTGTGGCTGCTCCTCCTCTCCTGTCAGATGACTAGATAAAATGGTCATTTTGTGAAACCTAAACTGTGGTTTGCTGTGCCTCACCCCCTCCTCCTCCTCCACTTCAGCCCCCACGGGCTTCATGTGGCTGTGAAATGTATGTGCCATGTCTCCAGTGCCCTGACCAGCCATGGTTTCCAACATGTGTTGTAGTACATGAAGCAGTGGAATCTCATCGTTCATCTCATAGTCCTGGCAACTGACTAATAAAGTAGCTTCCTCAAAGGGCCTGAGCAAACGGTCGGTGTCACGTATGAGCTGCCAATGGTTTACATTGAATTTACACAGGGGTGTCCCCCTATCCGTTTGGATCATCCAGAAATCCGTGATGGCTTTTCTCTGTTGCTATAGTGCAGTGGTCCTCAACCCTGTCCTCAAGGCCCACCAACATGTCATGTTTTTTGGATCTCCAAATAGCCAGCTCTATTGCTCTGCAGCTGCACTAATTACTCCACCTGTGCATCTTTGTGGAGATCTGCAAAACCTGGCCTGTTGGTGGGCCTTGAGGACAGGGTTGGGGACCACTGCTATAGTGGATCCTGCATATGGAGGGTGGAATTCCAACGGGTGGAAACATCGCAAATCAGACTATGTTGGGGTACACCGTTCTGACGCTGAGGCTCAATAACGTTGTGCTTGGTGGTGTAGGAGTGCCAGAAGTGCATGCTAACTTTCTTTCCTGTTGTTCGGATGTCTTTCAGATGGGGGCAAGACTTCAGAAAACGCTTGACAACTAGACTGAACACGTGTGCCATGTCAGGACGCATGACTCTGGCTTCCTTGTCGCAGCGCAAACAAGATGTTCTTCCAAGTATCAGTCACCATGGGTCCAAATTTGCTGTTTTCGTGGATTAAGCAATGATTTCATGGATTGAGTTCTCATTTTTAGTAGTTCCTCCCATGTGTGACTCAAGGAAAACCATGTGAAGAACAGCGTGAAACCACAATCACCAAGGGGGCCTAAAAGTATATATATTGTCCACCATGAGTCCATAGTTACAGCTCCAGACATAGACAACTCTGTGCACTTTGGTACACACTGACAGGCTAAAGGACTGGCCCACCTTCTGTTCAACAACATTTTACAGGGCAGGTACTGCCATCTTTGCAAAGCAATGATACCATGGGACTCTCCACCTCGGCTCGGCACAAGCCATCAGTTCTCTGAAAGGTCCACCACTGGGTAATGCAGCAGGCTGGACTTATGGTGACGCTGTCTGAGAGGAGAAATCCCTCAGACATCAAAATTAAAAATTCCAAGAATTTTTGAGGGCTAATTATTCAGAGGCAATGATACCCAGCTGTTTCTGATTTAATTACAAGGTGGAAACACACCCTCAAACAAAACTTCACTTTGGCAATACTATTGCATTTCTTTATTCATAATTTTATGTATATATACTAACTAACCTACTTTTTCTCCACAGGATTGTGGATGCTACATAAAAAACTGCCACATCGCTGAGTAGCTGATTTTTCCTACAGTCCCCAATAATTCACTGCTGCTGCTGCTGCTGCCGCCGCCACCGCCGCCGCAGATTCCAGGGACCCTCTTCCACTACCTCGGCTTGCAACACCTCCTCCCACGACACTCTCCTCATCACTAATTGCCCGGCTAGTGGAAGAAGAGGCGAGTGTCTCCTCCACTTCTTGGCTGGGCAGTAGCTGCTGAATTTTATGATTATCAGATCTTCATCAATGGATAGTGGAGCTGAACCCAAAGCATAACAACAGACAACAGACAGTTGACTGGGGGTGTCAGATGCCACTTGTGATGCAGTGGACTGCTTTTGCAGCACTTCCAGACAAAGTTGCTTCATTGGCTGACACAATGACTGGTAAAGCTGTGGAACATATGCTTGAAAAGCAAGAATAACCATTTGTTTTTATATGAAAAAGACCCTGGTTTATACATACTTTTCTTTTTTCCAGAGACTGCCCTGCGTGGAAATGAATGGCGCATGGATCAGCCAAGCTTTCCTCCCAACAATGCCTGATGTATTCCAGTAGATTGATGACGGGGCCAGACCAACACTAAAGAAAGATGGATCGTGCAAAACAGATTTAAGGCGCTGCTCTCCAGTTACAGACATTCCTCCACATCGGACCACAAGTAAGTATTGATAAAAAAAATCCTTTACGTTACTCTTACTTTTTATTAATATTCTTCGGATAAGACGGATCAGACATCCAGATTAAAAATTCCAAGAATTTTTGAGGGCTAATTAGTCAGAGGCAATGATACCTTGTTGTTTCTGATTTAATTAAAAGGTGGAAACACACCCTCAAACAAAACTTCACTTTGGCAATACTTTTGCATTTGTTTATTCATAATTTTATGTAGATATTACTAACTAAGCTACTTTTTCTCCACATGACTCTCCACAGGGTGTGATTCATCCAATTTTTGGGCTCCTGAAGCCAACCCCAGTGTCTCTTTAAAGTAATGTTTGGGCTCCTGCTGCTGCTGCCAACTCCAGGGTGTGATTCATCCAATTTTTGGGTTCCTGAAGCCAACCCCGGTGTCTCTTTAAAGTAATGTTTTGGCTCCTGCTGCTGCCAACTCCAGGGTGTGATTCATCCAATTTTTGGGCTCCTGAAGCCAACCCCAATGTCTCTTTAAAGAAATGTTTGGGCTCCTGCTGCTGCTGCTGCTGCCAACTCCAGGGTGTGAATCATCCAATTTTTGGGCTCCTGAAGCCAACTCCAGTGTCTCTTTAAAGTAATATTTGGGCTCCTGCTGCTGCTGCTGCCAACTCCAGGGTGTGATTCATCCAATTTTTGGGCTCCTGAAGCCAACCCCAGTGTCTCTTTAAAGTAATGTTTGGGCTCCTGCTGCTGCTGCCAACTCCAGGGTGTGATTCATCCAATTTTGGGCTCCTGCTGCCAAATCCAGTGTCTCTTTAAAGTAATGTTTGGGCTCCTGCTGCTGCTGCCAACTCCAGAGTGTGATTCATCCAATTTTTGGGCTCCTGAAGCCAACCCCAGTGTCTCTTTAAAGTAATGTTTGGGCTCCTGCTGCTGCTGCTGCCAACTCCAGGGTGTGAATCATCCAATTTTTGGGCTCCTGAAGCCAACCCCAGTGTCTCTTTAAAGTAATGTTTGGGCTCCTGCTGCTGCTGCTGCCAACTCCAGGGTGTGATTCATCTAATCTTTGGGCTCCTGCTGCCAACTCCAGTGTCTCTTTAAAGTAATGTGTGGGCTCCTGCTGCTGCTGCTGCTGCCAACTCCAGGGTGTGAATCATCCAATTTTTGGGCTCCTGAAGCCAACTACAGTGTCTCTTTAAAGTAATGTTTGGGCTCCTGCTGCTGCTGCCAACTCCAGGGTGTGATTCATCCAATTTTTGGGCTCCTGAAGCCAACCCCAGTGTCTCTTTAAAGTAATGTTTGGGCTCCTGCTGCTGCCAACTCCAGGGTGTGAATCATCCAATTTTTGGGCTCCTGAAGCCAACTACAGTGTCTCTTTAAAGTAATGTTTGGGCTCCTGCTGCTGCTGCCAACTCCAGGGTGTGATTCATCCAATTTTTGGGCTCCTGAAGCCAACTCCAGTGTCTCTTTAAAGTAATGTTTGGGCTCCTGCTGCTGCCAACTCCAGGGTGTGATTCATCCAATTTTTGGGCTCCTGAAGCCAACCCCAGTGTCTCTTTAAAGTAATGTTTGGGCTCCTGCTGCTGCTGCTGCTGCTGCCAACTCCAGGGTGTGATTCATCCAATTTTGGGCTCCTGCTGCCAAATCCAGTGTCTCTTTAAAGTAATATTTGGGCTCCTGCTGCTGCTGCTTGCAACTGCAGGGTGTGATTCATCCAGTCTTTGGGCTCCTGCAGCCAACTCCAGTGTCTCCTTCAAGCTATGTTTGGGCTCCTGCTGCTGCTGCTGCTTGAAACTCCAGGGTGTGTCAGTCAATTTTTGGGCTCCTGCTGCTGCCAACTCCAGTGTCTCTTTCAGCCAATGTTTGGGCTCCTGCTGCTGCTTGCAACTCCAGGGTGTGATTCATCCAATTTTTGGGCTCCTGCTGCTGCCAACTCCAGTGTCTCTTTAAAGCAATGTTTGGGCTCCTGCCCCTCATAGTGATGCCACTTCAATTCTCTGCAATTGTGCCGCTCTGCGATTCTATTAGCGATGCCTCTGATCTGCATGTGATATTTAGTTACAGTATTATTTAACTAACCCAGCACGCATCCTATGCATGTTACAGCAAGGCAAAATGGTTTACAACTCTATTGAGGCTCTAGGAGGCTCAGAAATAGCCGTTTTTAATAGCGATTCGTCGCGAATAAATTCGGGTCGAAGCGATTTTTGTCAGAAAATTCGTCGAATCAGTCGAATCGAATTTTTCAAAAGTTCGCTCATCTCTAATCTCCATTTTAGTGTCTTCTGAACCAGCCTTTGAGGGCAGCAGGATTAACAGCTCTGCATGATAGATAAAACATCTGCACACATCAGAATAAGCAGTTATTCCAGCACAATCTAACTCAGTGGTCAGACCAGTGAACAGTTGAACAGATCTCCCCTGTACAGGCAGAATTGTATGATCATTAGCTGTCACCCCTGATTCTTCTTACTTTCAGTAAAAGAAAGAAAAAAGCATGGCTGTATATTTTTCAGGGTGTATAAGTAACCAGTCTTTTTGCAGTCTAGAATATTTATGTAGAATTTTATCATTGGACCATTCTTTTGCAGTATCAACGCTAGACCTCTCTGCTTTGAATTTCTTTTTAGCATTATCGTGCACTGAGACCTTGGCCTTCTAAGTTTGCCCCTTGGCTTCTGCATGTCATGGGTTTCATTTTGATTTGTTATCATCCTAGTCCGGCTTCTTGTTGCCTGTTTCACATTTCCAGGGTCTGCAACCACCAGAATTATTTTTTGGGGCTTTACATTCCTCTTCATTTAGGGTAAGGCTGAAGACATTGAATAACCAGGACCAGAATTTCTGAACTTTTTGTACACCAAGTGGTTAGCTTTTTGCCTCTGTCGTGGTGCAAACCAGTGGTTTTACTGTTTTTGCCATATCTACCTATTGCTTACTGTGTTTTGTCAGTGTCTTGGATTGATATGTTGTTGATGTTGGCATAGCTATCTCCTCTGGATCCCAGATCCCATTGCTGTATGAGATAAGCAGAACTCTTTTGAACTAGAACTCAGGAACTGATGGACATTTAGTGTTTTTTATAATCCTAATTAATTAGTGTTACCTTGGTATTTTTTAGAACATTTCATGACAATAAATTGAGAACTGTTGAAGCAACATGTTGATTCTGGAGTACTAAATGCCAGATATGAGTCTAAGGGAATTCCAGAACACATGTAGTTTACATAGCTAATCCTAATTTGAATAAAAGGCAGACAAAGAGATACTACTCCTTATTGGATTTGTCCAAATATTTGATTATCTGCATGAAATTAGAAATTAATTTCTGTTTGCCAGACTAGCCATAGCCTGACGCGAAGGGAAGTATTACTTTGCTATAAACAGGATTTAAAGTGAGTTTAGGAGCTTTTGTGAGTTCTGGTTGTATTATAAGTGAGGGGACTTTTCATTTAGAAACTTTATATTGGGGAACTTTTTTGTTGTGTTTATGTGTTTATTGCCTAAGTGTTAAAGAGCTAAAATAAGAAGTTAAAAGACAAAGTTGCTGCAACTGTACGCACTATAATTGTGATTTCACTGCTGTTCTTGTAACTGGGATAATGGCTAGCAATATTGGAGGACTATTTGTAATGTGTATACACTTCAGGAGCAGCAGAAAAGGAAGGCCATAGCAATGTATATGCACCCTAGCAAAATTGTTGTAGTTGCAATAGCGTAATAGGTAATGTGTAAGAGTGTTTCAGAAATGGCAGCCTAAGTAGATACTGCTCTCCCTAACAGCTGGGAGGACAGCCAAGTTAGAGAGTGGGTGGTTGGGACTGCGGGTAGGACTAGATAGTTAGTGGTAATAGGGGGTTCTACTATCAGGCAGACTGATAATAATTTCTCACTGAGACTGCCTCAACCAATGCAGGTTTGGTTGGTGACTAATTTTCTGTCTCCTTGGTGCCAGGGTTCGGCATGGTGGAAAGGGTGGATACATTACTTGGAGGGACTTGGGATGACCGTTCTGTTGTGGTCCATGTGGGGACCAATGAAAAAGTTAATGGAAAATGGAGGATCCTTAAGAATACATTTACGAAATTAGGACCAAGTTAAAGAGAAAGACCTCCAAAGTTGTACTCTCCGGAATACTGCCTGTGTCATGCACTACGCATGACAGACAGTGGGAGCTTAGAGAGTTAAATGAATGGCTCAAGTCCTGGTGCAGGGAAGAAGAATTTGGGTTCCTATAACATTGGACTGACATTTCATTGGGGTACAAAATGAATTCTACAGATCATTTGCACCTGACTGGAAGGGAAGCTGCTGTGGGCAAGAGGATATTAGAAGAGTTGGAGGGTTATTCAATCTAGAGATGAGGGAGCAGGGCAAGAGAGAAAACAAAGAGGAAGACAGGTTACTTAGGGGACATCATATGATGGTGGGTGGAGAATTAGAAGGTGGGAAAACTGTCATGATAAATAAGGAGATCCATCTGTTGCAAATCAGCAGTGAAAAGTTAGGCAGATGCATTACTGCAGACGCTAATGCTAAAGCTCAACATATCATACTAGATAGGAACTTAAAGTGTATGTTCACAAATGCCAGAAGTCTGACAAGTAAAGTGGGGGAGCTTGAGACTCTGGTACTGGAAGAAAATATTGATGTTTTTGGTGTGGCTGAGACATGGCTGGATTCCACACATGACTGAACTGTCAACCTTCAAGGTTTTGGTCTCTTTTGGAAAGACAGAGCAAATAGGAAAGGGGGCGGAATGTGTCTCTATGTAAAGCAAGAATTCAAAGCATATATCAATAAGGAGATACTAGCAGAAGATTGTGAGGATGTAGAATCCTTGTGGGTAGAATTGCGGGCCATGTAAACAATGTTAAATTACAATTTGATGTAATCTATAGACCCCCCAAACATAACTGAGGAAATAGAGGATCAGCTGCTAAACAGAGCAGGCGTCACAGGCTGGTACAGTAGTAGTGATAGGGGACTTCAACTACCCAGGTATTGACTGAGGACATGGTTCTGCTTCTACTTCAAGGGGGAGAGCATTCCTCAGCTTGCTACAAGATAACTATATGAATCAGTTCAAGGAGGCACCTACTAGGGGCTATGCTCTTTTGGATCTGGTAATATCAAATGATGATGACCTGACAGGGATGGTAACAGTCCGTGAAAGTCTTGGTAACAGTGACCACAATGTATTTGTATTCATATGATACCTACTCTGAATGGTTACCAGTTGTAAGCAGTGTCCCCCAGGGTTCAGTGCTGGGCACACTATTATTCAACTTGTTTATAAACGACATAGAAGATGGAATTAAATGCACTTTTTTATCTATTTTTGCAGATGACACAAAGATATAGGGCATCCACTTGAAAATGAGGTTCAATGTGGAGAAATGTAAAGTCATGCACTTGAGGTCTAATAACCTGAAGGCCACATATGTCCTCGGGGGGGGGGGGGGGGGCTCGGAGGAATCACTTGTTGAGGATCGGGGGTCTACTGGTGGACCATAGGCTAAATAAAAGTATGCAATGCGGAGCAACTACATCCAAGGCCACCAACATACTATAATGCATTAAAAGAGGCATGGAATCATGGGATAGGGATGTAATTTTTCCTCTTTACAGGGCACTGGTGCGCTCACCTGAAATAAGCCATCCAGTTCTGGGCACCTGTTCAAAGAAAGGATGGAAAGGGTGCAGAGGAGAGCCACCAAAATAACGGAGGAATGAAGGATCTTAGTTATGAAGAAAGAATACAAGAATTATATTTGTTTAGTCTTGAGAGGAGACGACTGAGGGGGACATGATTAACTTGTATAAATACATAAATGGGCAATACCAAAAATATACACACACTATTTCAGGTAAAATCCTCTCTAAAGATAAGGGGGCACTCCTTTCGACTGGGAAAAAAAGAAATTCAGTCTTCAAAGGCGACAATCACTTTTTACCAAAGTCTGTGGTATAGCCTCCCACAGAAGCTTTCTACGACACCAACTGCTGACAGCATCAACATTAATAGTTACTATTAGCTGTTATCAGTAAAAAAAAAAAAAATAAATACATTTGAAAATAACTTCCCCTACCTCAACACCCTTGGTTGAACTTGATGGACATATGTATTTTTTCAACCATATTAACTATGTAACTATGTAATTCAGGTACCTGGATAAAAATGCATTGAGATTGGTTCATGTATTTTTTTACTCTATAAAACAACTTGTATGTTTTTTTAGAACTCACAGCTGCCATATGACCAATGCTTTGTATTTGATGTTGCCATTGACACTTTTGACCTCTGCCAATTTATTGCAGAACAAAATGAATTAGTTGAGTGCTGGCTTAGAGGTGGGGAAATTAAGGATGAAAAGTGCTGGCAGTATAACAGCTGGATGATGATTTGAATAGTTTAAGTTTATTCTTGGCAGTGAAGGAACTTTTATATTAGGATCCAACTATATGACATGTGAGAGATTTGGAATGTGTTGCAATGGGAATTCTTGACTTGACAAATACAGATATTTGGCACAATTATATGGGGTGTTCAGACAAAAGACAACGACTTGAAGGTTGAAATATAATACATCATGATGTCCATATTTTAAGCATTGAAGGTACCTGCGAGAGCACTGACATTTCATTAAATGCATCATATATGCATCATATGCACAGCTAAATTATACTTCTTTTTTGAGAAAATAATATTGTTTTGGTTCAAACTTAAAGCAGACCTAAAGCCAAATGGATTCTGTTGATAAACAGGAACAGAGTGATGCTTTTTCTTTCGACATATACTGCATCCGGTACTCCAGGCTATGTCCGGTAATCCATCTCTTTCCCCACAGACAGGTAGAAAATTAGGCACTATCCTTTCTTCACAGACACTTGGAGCATTTTGAGCAGGATTTTTATGGAGACAAACATAAATATGCATCAATCTGCAGAAACCTGAAATCTCTCAGAAATGAGAAAAAAAACCATTCCAACAATTCTCTTATGAAAGACTGGCAGAAATCAACTGTCAGGGAGTTGAAATACTGGGATTTTAGGGTCTGTTTGTACAGTTTCTTTATAGATGATTAGTCTGCTCTGGTCATTTGAAGTCATATCTAAAGCCATTAAGAAGCTCTTGAGCATGGTGGGTGTTCAGAACATGGTGGGTGTTCTAAAATGGCACTGGGTTTCCTTAGAAAAATATGCAAAATTCTTAGCATGTGTATATTCACAAATATCATTTTATAATTAAACTGGACCTTCCCCTTAAATAAATCATCCTACCTGCATCTAAAGCATTTTCTGAGCCATTAAACATCCAAGATGGCGGCACATGGAGCCTCAGGCTGCTTGCAAACAGCATGACTATGACTATGCTGCATTATGGGATTGCTGTCCTTTTCCTGACCCCAGCTCTGCTCTGCACCCTGCACTTTTGCCCACTCTCCTCTACTCAGTATGTGATACTTCTGAAGCAAGATGGCAGCGCCCAGAGTGCTGAACAGAGTTGCAGCCCAGTGGAGGAAAAAATAAAAAGTAAGTGACTAAAAACTTAAAAAAATATTTTTTCTTAATCGTATTTTTCTATTTAATCATGGGCATTTCTTTAATCAGTAAAAAAAAAGGACAAATTCTGAATTCTCTTTTCTCGAGAGTGTATGACCACCCGTTGATTGTGCTAACCTATAGATTGGGATATTCATCGTACATAATCATACATAACATAGCCTGATTGTAAAGGTGGCACAGAGACCTGGCCAGACATGACAGGGTCAACAACAAGCTTGGAACAAGGACATGGGGGTTGATTAAGAGCCTGCCCTTGAATGCTTGTTTTATTTGGGCACTGACATCGGAAACTGGGAAATTGTGAACGCTCGTATCATTCACAGCCACATTCCAAGAACAGTTTGTTCATGTGTAAGTGGCTGTATTTGCTTTGCATACGCATATGGTTAAGCCAAGCATTTATGTTATTTGCAGCCAAAGTAGTCTCGGAAGCCTGTTTTCGGGCGAAATTTGCTGTGGATTCCATTGGGGTCAGAGTGTCGTGTCCTTTTTCCAGTTACTTTAAGGTGCTTCCCACAGTCCCCCACCAATGTAACCATGGTAGTCTGCCATGTCCTTGCACATATAACCTTTGTCCCCCCTGCTGGCATCTACGGCATCCCATGCAGTCTGCAAGTCCTTCACATACTTACCTTTGTCCACCCTGCTGGCATCTATGGCATCCCATGTTGTCTGTTTCTATCCACTGTTACTCACCTACTATTTCAGACACCTTCTGTTTTGTTGTTCTGATTTACACTGCTGTTTGGTTTCCATCTGCTTTATGTAGTTGCATAAAAAACACGCCACCACCGGTATAAAACTTTAAACTTTCGTTTTATTAAAAACTTTTTTTAATTAACTTAAAAAAAAAATGTATTTGCATAAAAAAAGGAAAATATAAATGAATTGAAAAAAGATGAAAAAAATATACATTAGCACTTGTTTGTCCACATGTGTTACATACTTACCCAAACTGGTTGATGCATATTTTTAGGGGGCCACCCTCCACCACAGCACCATCCCTTCTTCAAAGTCTTTAGAAGGAAAGAACCCGAGTTAGTATTAGTGGCCATGTGTTGTTTGTGTAATGCTTCCGTATCAGGTGTCTCTCTCTCTGTAGGGACAGAGAAGCACAACACCTCAGCACTTAGCAAACATGTTATTAGACTTTACATGCAGCACAACCTGTGTTTTTTGGGGTATTGGCTTACCAAAGTGTGCAGCAGCTGTAGGCAACACACCCTCCTCTTCAGCGGGCTCCATGGCTGGTGGTAGTGCTGACTGAGAGGAGGAAGAGGACGTTGGCATGGTTAGGGCCTTCTTGGCCCTACTGGTCAGACCTGTTGCCTCTGGGTGGGCTTGATCCGCAGCCAGAACTCACCAACTTCAAAAGGAAATATGATTTTATAAAACATGTAATTCATAACCCTGATAGCTCATCCTCTCTGTTGTACATCTATTTATCTAGGAAGCTCTGGCTATAGAACCTCCACACCCAGGTTCAATTTCACAGTTTGAGGTCCGGCCAGTGCTACATTATTTTGGTGAAGGTGTAAGGCGATGTCCCCTCACCACTCACTTGGCTGCCAATTCCTCTGCCAACATTCTCTTTTCAGGTGTGTTGAGCTTGAAGTCGTACCTTTGCACCATGAAAGTCTGCAAAGAGCAAACAGATGTGCATTGTTAACTTATGTTTGGGTTTCCTTTAGCTCCCATGCAAGCCCCTGCCCCTTGAATTAATTTTCTAGGACAGTAGCAGCAAAGTTCTGTGGGCCCGTAACGTTGGAAGGCCAGGCCTCTATTACTGTAGCGCCTGGTGCCTTTGCTTGCATTTTGTGGCTACTTACCATCATAATTTCCTCCTGCTGCTCACCGGTTAACACGTTGGGTGCCATGTTGGACCTTTGGATGTCATCTGTATGATGCACCCTTGCACCAAGGCTCAGATTTTCTTGTCACTGCTGACATAGGAAATCACTATGCCACACCATAGGCGCCACCACAGTCCCCAGAGCCAGGAACACAAGCTGTAGACAACCTGAAGGTGCTGGTTTGGCAAAAACTCAGCACCAGACGGACTGAGGGGTAAGTGGTGAACAACTGGAGGGCTGCTAATACAGCATTGGGCAACTCACTAAAGCCACCATTTCCTTTGTTTGAATCTAGCTTGCAAACTGGTGGGGGGTGCTCCCTAAAACTCTACAATTTACCCATGCTAAGGAGTGGGTGTTGGGGATGCTCCAACCCAACACCTACCGGGAGAGTCGGGCACCATTGATGGTATGTGCCCACCAATGGTAAGGCTTTGACACATCCCAGCAATTCTCTTCCGGGAGATCAGACTAGCAGAAAACTTTTAGGATTTTATGGTCAGCCCTTACTGTATCATAAAGAGATAATGATTCGCATGGCTCTGCCTACTGCAAGAAGTGATGGGTTATTATTATGGCTATTATTACTTGTGTTGGGTGCTGCTGAAGTACTTTCGATATTAGGACAGCACCTCTTTTCCTTAACCTTTGAGTCGAAAGGTTTCTTGGTCTCTAAATTTAACATTATAATAAGTGGGTCTTTCCGCATAGTGGCTTGCAACTATGTTTCGATACTCACCAAGTCTCACTCCCTATATAACCAAATGCTTCTGGCCCTGTTCTGATGAGAACCAAAATATCCAAATATGTGTTCAAAGGTGGATGATATTTATTTGTTTTTCCTTATCCTTGGTATTGCATACTCTGTATAAATATTTTCTCTTTTGGGAAAGCTCTTCCCTTCTTGTCCTATATAATTTATTGTAACTTCCTCTCTCGGTTGGGGAAACACTAAAAAGTTAAAGTACCACATGTAAGATCGGTGCAATAAGTATGTGTATATATATATATATATATATATATATATATATATATTTATTTTTTTATTTTTTTTTACACTGGTGCATGTTGCTGCATTGCAAAACACTTTTGCTATATCATTAGCAGTACAGCAAAATGGTGAGCAAATTCTTAATGATATTTTGCAGTATTCTAATTTGTACAGATGTGGCGTAGTCTAGCTGAAGTCTTGATAAATCAGTCCCAAAGTGTCCAGTATGTATAGTCAGTTTAGAAGACATTTGACATATTGTTGAATACTACCAACCTGTACAAATGCATTGAATGATAAAGATAGCGAACCTTTCACATTAAGAGACACTAACTAGAACTATATTTCTTGCAGCTTACCTTTTGGAAAAGGGTTAGGACTAGGGCTACATCTCTTTACAAGCCTTAACCTATGATTACAAAAGGAGCCAGCTGAGATAATAGAACCTTTCCAATACCATAGCTTGCTGCTGAATCATTCTGCTCCATCAAGTCTGTTCACATGATGTATGACTAATAAGAAAAACATCCAAAAATAATATTTGCTCATGTTGAATATATGCCACGCACATATATACAAGCAGACTGAATCTAGGACATGATGAAATATCTTTGGGTAACACATTTTATAGGCAATGTTCAAGGATTTATTTTGTCAGGGTCTCCACTATGTTACATAAAAGTGAACTGGATAGGTTGACGTTAGATTTTATTTTCTGTCAAAATAATGTAACAGAACAAACTCTTTAATGTTATTTTACATGATTATGCAGCCAAACACATATGTCTTTTTCTATTGGGATTAACAGCTGTGCTTGATTATACTGGCGTCCAAAGATGTACAAAGAAGAAAAAACACTAAAAGCATAAATTAGAGATTTTAAGATTTACAGGGACCCAGGGTTGTGATGAATGTTAGAAGCCCTAAGCTGATTTTCCAGAGTATATGTCACCGTCAAACTTTCATAACATTCTAGAACATTCTAGGCTTGTTTATAATGCCTAAGCATTACAAAAGTCATTTCTATCAATATAGTAATTGCCAATATTTCATTCAACGGTGAGATGTTGTGCATTTTAGAAACATACAATACAATGTAAAGCTTTCCAGGTAATCTCCATCCATCCCCCCCTTCAGTAACATCATTAGTCAAATGAGGGGGGATTCCACAGATCCTCATCCTCTGACTTAGCAGCTAGCAGGCCAAGATTAGTTAGTGGGATGACAATAAAGGAGGAGGAGCTACTTGTGCCCCCCCTCACTACAGATGCCAGCGGGGTGGCTACAATAGAGAGGCTCCGACATAAGGAAGATGAGTCCAGTCAAGTTATTTGGTCACATACACATTCATACATAGTAGGTCATGCAGTGAAATGTTTCTTCCGACTGCTTAAGTACATTATTAATAAAGACACTGGCAGCTGCATTACCTTCAATTGGTACAGTACAATGAACAAAAAGAAAGGACAAAACAATACATTGCAATAAGCCCCAGCGCATCCTCACAGTTTTGGTGTGCAATAGCTTTTTAGGTATGTAAGTCACATGTAAGCACTCTTCTGATAGTGTCTTCGGCAGCTCGTTAAGAGGTCGGATTAACTGAGGATTGAAGCTGTTCCTCAATCTTCCTGTGGCAGTTTTTTACCAACTGGAAGCGCTTGCCAGATTTGTTGATCTGTTGATTGTTGTGATGGGTCTTGTCCCGCAGTAACCGCTGCTCTTGTTTGGCATTGCTCATTGTTAATGGTCTCTATAGTAGGGAGTTGGGTGCAGATTCAGTGGCGCGCACAACTTCAGTCTTTCAAGCTCCTCAGGTAGTAGAGTCACTGTTGTAGCTTTTCATTTCAGCATTGATGTGACAAGACTACGAGAGGTTTTTCATGAAGTTTACACCAACTTATTTGAATTCCCACACAATTTTACTGGGGTATCAAGTATCTTAATGTGGTGGATGCACTCCTTTATATCCTGAAGTCCACTGTCATCACTTTAGTTTTGTTCACATTTAGCTGGAGGTGGTTCCCCTGACACCAGGTTTCCAGGATTTTTACCTCCTTAAGATAATCTTCCTAGCTGTTGTTTTACCTCCTTAAAATAATCCTCCTAGCTGTTGTCCAAGATCCATCACAACATTGTCATCAGCAAACTTGGTGGAATCTGAGGTGGCCACACAGTCATGTGTATATAGTGAATAGAGCAGTGGACTCGCACACAGGGGCCTCATGGCTGAGGATGCAATGGTCTCATATGCAGTTACCCACTTTTAATACTTGTGGTTTGCTTGTAAAAAAGTTTTTAATCCATCGGCACAGAGTAGGACCGAGCCCTAGGTGTTTCAGCATGCTTGCCAATATTGAAGGGATTATGGTGTTGAAAGCTGAACTATAATCCATGAAGAGTAGTCTGACATACTTTCCTCTTCCTCTGTCCAGGTGTGACAGGACAATGTGTAGCAGATGGGAGATGGCATCACTGTGGAATGGCTGGGCCTATAATGTTGGGTAGTGAGGATACAATGGTGTTCTTTATAAGCTTTTTGAAGCATATCAATACTACAGATGTGAGGGCTACATGGCATTAGGCTTCATGGTTGTGGCTTATTTGGTATAGGTACTATTTCGGACATGAAGCACGTGGGTATTACAGAGTGGGATAGAGAGGTTGAATATTCTAGTGAATATTGGTGCTAGCTGGTGGGAACATGCCTTAAAGATGCGCCCTGAGATCCAATCTTGGCCCGATGTTTTCCTCATGTTAACTCTCCTGAGCAATAGTCTTACTTCATGTTCCAGAATCATGATGGTGCCCTCATTCCTGTCATTTATTAAATGCCTACCTCTATCAGCATTGAGGGGGCTTGTATTTCCAGTAGCAGTGTTTGAGGCATGATCGAACATAGCAAAGAAGTTGTGTATCTGCCCACGTCCCCCATATGGGAGGTGGGGTTTTGTAGTCCGTGATGGTTGTCTGACTCTGACAAAGGCTCCTAGTATTGCATTATTTGAATTGAGGCTCCAGTTTCAGGCCGTATTGGCCCTTTGCTTTTTCCATTGCTCGCCACACTCCATAAACTGCAACTTTGTACTCCTGCTGTATCAGGAGGGAGCCCCCAACCCTGCGGATATGCAAGAGGATGTCACCCAGCAAAGTTTTTAATTGTTTGTAACCTAGAACCCCTATACTAGTTCACCGGGTAGTGATGGTTTGCATACCACCCATGGAATTTGCATTTGGCAGATAATTTGACCTAGATCTTGCCGTTATCCAGGATGGGGCAAACTGGAGTGAATCAGCAAGACCTAAGTAAAATTTCGCTTTGGCCTGGGTCCAAAACCCATCACTAGTTATAGCCTGTTGTTCTTAGTCTATATGCCGTATTCAGTACCATCAGTAATTGAACTCGGCTCCTTGTGAAAGCCAACTTGCTCTCTCGCCTGATTCAGGGACATATATATGTCCCCTCATGTGCGAGAATTATACGAGAAAGCTGAGAAAAAACTCTCACTTCCTAAATCACTGTCAGCGAGTTAAGCTTTGAGCAGACGAGAAATGCTTGCACACAAGCAAATGCTTGCTATTTACCTTGCAGCCTTCAATGGTCGGCTTTTTGGTCTCTTTTAGCCCACAATATTAAATCATAAACATGGGTCTCTCTCTAAGTTGGCTAGCTACTCTGTTATGATGCTCTAAAGTCTTACCTCCTATATAGCCATCATTTCCGGGTGTGCCACAAGGTTGTAACATGTATCCACAACTTGGTAGTGATGGCTGTGTATTTATTAGACACTATACCCACACATTGCATGCTTAGTGGGTTGGGTTAGTATGGAGACAAGAACAGATTCTTTGCATGGCTCTGCTTTAAAAAGAAGTTACTATACACGGTTTGTTTTCCGTGTGGATCAATGGCACAAGCTCTTTTTCCAGTAATGCCATTATTCCAAGATCATCCAGATCTGCACTTGTTTAGTTTGCCACCCAGTGCATCCTGTTGGAGCAGTGTTTTGTCTGCAGTTCTCCATATCCCCCCATTTTTGTTCCATTGGTTTAAGTACGACCACTACTAGTACTACTGGTTGGGAAGCCTTGGACTAGAATTAAGTCCTAAGCTGTCATTTTGCAGTAGCATAAAAAGACAAAAAAAAGGTAAGTTCCCTGGCTCTGCCTGCTGCTAAAAAATGGGTCAATCCTGTTACTCTCTGTCTGTATGGGACATTGAAATACTTTCTTTAGGAAAGCATCCTTTACCTTGTACCCTTTTTGGGCTGTTCTAGCCCACTAAATAAAAGGGACTATAAACCCATTAGCAATCATAAGGCTGCAAGTAGCTCACCTGATGCCTGTCATGTATGTGTACCTCTTCTTTTCCTGCAGAACTGGGCAGAAGTCTTAACTGGGATCCAGACATTGTCCTCTTTTCAATTGCCTTCTAACAGGACCATGCAAAAAAGTGGTCTAACCACCACTCTGTCCCTTGGTGCTCTTAGAATGAGCGAGCATGGCAAGCTAAAGTGGTCCTACAGCTGTCTCTGACCACAGCAGATCATGCTAAAGAATGCACCATGGCATGCCCTTTGCAGCCCAGCCAGGGCCCAGAAATTGAGATAAAGAAAGCAACGTTGTCTAAATCAGATAAGGTATTGACATATAACAAGAGATTTTGAGATGCTTAGAAATGGCACATTTTGCACTGTTCCCAAGAAGGATAAGGTGGGAAGTGTTGTCGTAATCCAGATAGACATTAGTGGAACAACAAGAACTGGCTTTACTGGAACATGAATGCAGTAAGAGAATGTCACCTTACATGGTGCATAGTGATAAACTTTAGACCAAGAGATCTAGAAAAGTACACAAACGATTTTTTTTTTACTTTTCACAATAAAAATTATAAATATCAACATCAATAAATAGATACAAATAAGTCCATTAGCATTAACAAATTGTTCTTCTTTTATCCGCCGTGTGTACAAAATTCTCTACTTCCTCCACACGTGATTCCCAATCACCAAGACATATAAATACACATACCAGATCCAGAGAAAAACAGTGCCTTAGATATGCTTTAGCATAAATGGGGTATCTTCAATTTCGCTCCGCATCAATTTATTCAGTGATAGCTTAAATTTTAAACTTATTTAAAACTTCCATATTTATTGCATTAATTTGTAGCTCATAAAAACAAAAAAAAAAAATGAAAACGAACAGAGCATAATACTGTTAAAATAAGCGCATTTCAGCTGCACATTTCATACATGCTGACCAGAAATCACTGAGTTAATGCTCATAATCAATACCCAAGACAGGAGGGGAAATGTGCAGCTGAATTGCGCTTATTTCTGCACATAGATCTATCTGTTTGCCAATCTCTTTGTGTATGAGCAGGGTCTTCTCTCCTCTATAAGTCCTCATGTGTAAGCACTTCTTCGCTCACTTCAACTGTTTGTTTAGAAGTTACTAGAGATGAGTGAACTTTTGAAAAATTCGATTCGACTGATTCGCCGAATTTTCCGACAAAAAACGTTTCGACCCGAATTTATTCGCGACGAATCGCTATTAAAAACGGCTATTTCTGAGCCTCCTAGAGCCTCAATAGGGTTGTAAACCATTCTGCCTTGCTGTAACACGCATAGGATGCGTGCTGGGTTAGTTAAATAATACTTTGCAAACATTGCTTTAAAGAGACACTGGAGTTGGCAGCAACAGGAGCCCAAAAATTGGATGAATCACACCCTGGAGTTGGCAGCAGCAGCCCAAACATTACTTTAAAGAGACACTGGGGATGGCTTCAGGAGCCCAAAAATTGGATGATTCACACCCTGGAGTTGGCAGCAGCAGCAGCAGCAGCAGCAGCAGGAGCCCAAACATTACTTTAAAGAGACACTGGGGTTGGCTTCAGGAGCCCAAAAATTGGATGATTCACACCCTGGAGTTGGCAGGAGTTGGCAGCAGCAGCAGCAGCAACAGGAGCCCAAACATTACTTTAAAGAGACACTGGGGTTGGCTTCAGGAGCCCAAAAATTGGATGAATCACACCCTGGAGTTGGCAGCAGCAGCAGCAGGAGCCCAAATATTACTTTAAAGAGACCCTGGGGTTGGCTTCAGGAGCCCAAAAATTGGATGAATCACACCCTGGAGTTGGCAGCAGCAGCAGGAGCCCAAATATTACTTTAAAGAGACACTGGGGTTGGCTTCAGGAGCCCAAAAATTGGATGAATCACACCCTGGAGTTGGCAGCAGCAGCAGCAGCCGGAGCCCAAATATTACTTTAAAGAGACACTGGAGTTGGCTTCAGGAGCCCAAAAATTGGATGAATCACACCCTGGAGTTGGCAGCAGCAGCAGGAGCCCAAACATTACTTTAAAGAGACACTGGGGTTGGCTTCAGGAGCCCAAAAATTGGATGAATCACACCCTGGAGTTGGCAGCAGCAGCAGCAGGAGCCCAAATATTACTTTAAAGAGACCCTGGGGTTGGCTTCAGGAGCCCAAAAATTGGATGAATCACACCCTGAAGTTGGCAGCAGCAGCAGCAGGAGCCCAAACATTACTTTAAAGAGACACTGGGGTTGGCAGCAGGAGCCCAAAAATTGGATGAATCACACCCTGGAGTTGGCAGCAGCAGCAGGAGTCCAAACATTACTTTTAAGAGACACTGGGGTTGGCTTCAGTAGCCCAAAAATTGGATGATTCACACCCTGGAGTTGGCAGCAGCAGCAGCAGGAGCCCAAGCAGCAGGAGCCCAAACATTACTTTAAAGAGACACTGGGGTTGGCTTCAGGAGCCCAAAAATTGGATGATTCACACCCTGGAGTTGGCAGGAGTTGGCAGCAGCAGCAGCAGCAACAGGAACCCAAACATTACTTTAAAGAGACACTGGGGTTGGCTTCAGGAGCCCAAAAATTGGATGAATCACACCCTGGAGTTGGCAGCAGCAGCAGCAGCAGGAGCCCAAACATTACTTTAAAGAGACACTGGGGTTGGCTTCAGGAGCCCAAAAATTGGATGAATCACACCCTGGAGTTGGCAGCAGCAGCAGCAGGAGCCCAAACATTACTTTAAAGAGACACTGGGGTTGGCTTCAGGAGCCCAAAAATTGGATGATTCACACCCTGGAGTTGGCAGGAGTTGGCAGCAGCAGCAGCAGCAACAGGAGCCCAAACATTACTTTAAAGAGACCCTGGGGTTGGCTTCAGGAGCCCAAAAATTGGATGAATCACACCCTGGAGTTGGCAGCAGCAGCAGGAGCCCAAACATTACTTTAAAGAGACACTGGGGTTGGCTTCAGGAGCCCAAAAATTGGATGAATCACACCCTGGAGTTGGCAGCAGCAGCAGGAGCCCAAATATTACTTTAAAGAGACCCTGGGGTTGGCTTCAGGAGCCCAAAAATTGGATGAATCACACCCTGGAGTTGGCAGCAGCAGCAGCCCAAACATTACTTTAAAGAGACACTGGGGTTGGCTTCAGGAGCCCAAAAATTGGATGAATCACACCCTGGAGTTGGCAGCAGCAGGAGCCCAAATATTACTTTAAAGAGACCCTGGGGTTGGCTTCAGGAGCCCAAAAATTGGATGAATCACACCCTGGAGTTGGCAGCAGCAGCAGCCCAAACATTACTTTAAAGAGACACTGGAGTTGGCTTCAGGAGCCCAAAAATTGGATGAATCACACCCTGGAGTTGGCAGCAGCAGCAGCAACAGGAGCCCAAATATTACTTTAAAGAGACACTGGGGTTGGCTTCAGTAGCCCAAAAATTGGATGAATCACACCCTGGAGTTGGCAGCAGCAGCAGGAGCCCAAACATTACTTTAAAGAGACACTGGGGTTGGCTTCAGGAGCCCAAAAATTGGATGATTCACACCCTGTAGTTGGCAGCAGCAGTAGCAGGAGCCAAAACATTACTTTAAAGAGACCCTGGGGTTGGCTTCAGGAGCCCCAAAATTGGATGAATCACACCCTGGAGTTGCAAGCAGTAGCAGCCCAAACATTGCTTTAAAGAGACACTGGGGTTGGCTTCAGGAGCCCAAAAATTGGATGAATCACACCCTGTGGAGAGTCATGTGGAGAAAAAGTAGCTTAGCTAGTAATATCTACATAAAATTATGAATAAACAAATGCAAAAGTATTGCCAAAGTGAAGTTTTGTTTGAGGGTGTGTTTCCACCTTTTAATTAAATCAGAAACAACTAGGTATCATTGCCTCTGAATAATTAGCCCTCAAAAATTCTTGGAATTTTTAATCTTGATGTCTGAGGGATTTCTCCTCTCAGACAGCGTCACCATAAGTCCAGCCTGCTGCATTACCCAGTGGTGGACCTTTCAGAGAACTGATGGCTTGTGCCGAGCCGAGGTGGAGAGTCCCATGGTATCATTGCTTTGCGAAGATGGCAGTACCTGCCCTGTAAAATGTTGTTGAACAGAAGGTGGGCCAGTCCTTTAGCCTGTCAGTGTGTACCAAAGTGCACAGTGTTGTCTACGTCTGGAGCTGTAACTATGGACTCATGGTGGACAATATATATCCTTTTAGGCCCCCTTGGTGATTGTGGTTTCACGCTGTTCTTCACATGGTTTTCCTTGAGTCACACATGGGAGGAACTACTAAAAATGAGAACTCAATCCATGAAATCATTGCTTAATCCACGAAAAAAGCAAATTTGGACCCATGGTGACTGATACTTGGAAGAACATCTTCTTTGCGCTGCGACAAGGAAGCCAGAGTCATGCATCCTGACATGGCACACGTGTTCAGTCTAGTTGTCAAGCGTTTTCTGAAGTCTTGCCCCCATCTGAAAGACATCCGAACAACAGGAAAGAAAGTTAGCATGCACTTCTGGCACTCCTACACCACCAAGCACAACCTTATTGAGCTTCAGCGTCAGAACGGTGTACCCCAACATAGTCTGATTTGCCATATTTCCACCCGTTGGAATTCCACCCTCCATATGCAGGATCCACTATAGGAACAGAGAAAAGCCATCACGGATTTCTGGATGATCCAAACGGATAGGGGGACACCCCTGTGTAAATTGTAAACCATTGGCAGCTCATACGTGACACCGGCCGTTTGCTCAGGCCCTTTGAGGAAGCTACTTTATTAGACAGTTGCCAGGACTATGAGATGAGCGATGAGATTCCACTGCTTCATGTACTACAACACATGTTGGAAACCATGGCTGGTCAGGGCACTGGAGACATGGCACATACATTTCACAGCCACATGAAGCCTGTGGGGGCTGAAGTGGAGGAGGAGGAGGGGGTGGGGCACAGCAAACCACAGTTTAGGTTTCACAAAATGAAATTGTATCTAGTCATCTGACAGGAGAGGAGGAGCAGGAGCAGCCACAGGAGCTAGAGGGTTGGGAGGAAGGCGAGACAGAGGACCCAGACACACTGTGGCAGTTTACAGTGGAGATGGAGACAGGTAGTCCCTCCGAGTCACTTGCACAAATGGCACGATGCATGCTCACATGCTTGCGTAGTGACCACAGAATTGTCTCCATTTGTCAGCGGGATGACTTCTGGCTCTCCAACTTATTGGACCCTCGCTTCCGGCACAAAATGGGGGCATTTTTTAAACCCACCGAGAGGGAGGACAAACTGAACTACTACAAAGACATTCTACGTAGGCAGTTGGCCGATGCCTATCTGCGCCATGGTCCATACTCTCGCAGGTCTGACTCGAGGGGACCTCTGCGCTCACCTTCCACTGTCATGGCTGCTGGGGGGGTTGGCAGGAGCAGCAGCAGCAGCAGCTACATCAGCAGCAGCCTCAGTCTTCAGTCGCTAGTGAGTAGCTTTCTACACCCGCATAGTGAGTGTACTCATAAGCAGCAGGAAGACCTGGAGCTGGACCTCAAACAGCAGGTCATGTCATACCTTGACATGACCATGCCAACACACCTTCAGGATCCACTGGATTTGCTGGGAAGCCAAACTTGACTTGTGTCCGCAAGTAGCAGAGTTTGCCCTGGAAAAGCTGTACTGGCCGGACAGTAGTTGATTTAGATGGCAACTGGGCTGCTCTATATAATGAAGCAAAATGGCAAATTTACCTCACAATATAAGCTATTGCCCCTCAGATTTACACAGGGGCTGCTCCATATAATGGTGCAAAACCATGAATTTACCTCATAATATAAACTATTGCCCCTCAGATTTACACAGGGGCTGCTCTATATAATGAAGCAAAATGGCAAATTTACCTCACAATATAAGCTATTGCCCCTCAGATTTACACAGGGGCTGCTCCACATAATGGTGCAAAACCATGAATTTACCTCATAATATAAACTATTGCCCCTCAGATTTACACAGGGGCTGCTCTATATAATGAAGCAAAATGGCAAATTTACCTCACAATATAAGCTATTGCCCCTCAGATTTACACAGGAGCTGCTCCATATAATGGTGCAAAACCATGAATTTACCTCATAATATAAACTATTGCCCCTCAGATTTACACAGGGGCTGCTCTATATAATGAAGCAAAATGGCAAATTTACCTCACAATATAAGCTATTGCCCCTCAGATTTACACAGGGGCTGCTCCATATAATGGTGCAAAACCATGAATTTACCTCATAATATAAACTATTGCCCCTCAGATTTACACAGGGGCTGCTCTATATAATGAAGCAAAATGGCAAATTTACCTCACAATATAAGCTATTGTCCCTCAGATTTACACAGGGGCTGCTCCATATAATGGTGCAAAACCATGAATTTACCTCATAATATAAACTATTGCCCCTCAGATTTACACAGGGGCTGCTCTATATAATGAAGCAAAATGGCAAATTTACCTCACAATATAAGCTATTGCCCCTCAGATTTACACAGGGCCTGCTCTATATAATGAAGCAAAATGGCAAATTTACCTCACAATATAAGCTATTGCCCCTCAGATTTACACAGGGGCTGCTCCATATAATGGTGCAAAACCATGAATTTACCTTATAATATAAACTATTGCCCCTCAGATTTACAGAGGGGGTGCTCTATATAATGCAGCAAAATGGCAAATTTACCTCACTATACAAGCTATTACAGCTCTATATAAATAAAAATAAATAAATAAAAAAAGGGCCTGTAGAAGCTTACTACTACAAAAACACATAACACACGGTTAAGTGCAGGACTGGCACAAATGGCCGCTGAAGCTAAGTAAGCTGAACAATCTCATTTTATTACGCCAATATCAGCACACACATAGGACAATTTATCACAGAATTAAAAATTAAACATGTAGTGCAATCTAAAATCACGGGGGCCCGCCGTGCTCACACACGACAACCACGCACAGCATTCACACCCCACCAGCAGCGCTGCTCCATACTGCCTATTGCCTGCATGACACACTGCCCTAATACAATGAATGGGACAACGGCATGCATCCTCGCATCGAGTGCCAACACATGTTTCAGTGCAGCTAACATGGAGTAACAAGATGGCGTAACCGCTAGTTGAACTCTTCAGGTGCCAGTTCACAGATGGTCCCTCTAGCAGCAAGCGCGCTGTAATATAGTACCTTGTTGTACCATTTGGCTGCGCGATATTCAAACCACCGTGGCGCTGCTCATATATGTAGTAGAGCCCAGCTGTGAGTGTCCATCATTAAATAGAGGTTCAGGTACTTAGCTGCGGATGCGATGTCTCCAAACAGTAGCTGCCATCACAAAGTCCGTGTTGCGCAACACTTCTGACCGCGAGGGACCTATAGGCGGGAGCCAGGCTAGGAACAGGGTGGCATGTGCGTAGATTGGCCGGCCGTCCGCCGACGCGCGTTTCGCCCCGCCCACCGGAGCTTCGTCAGGGTGGTGGGCGGCCTTACGCATCCCCAATATATATACATAGTCCCTCCCTCACTTTGTAGGCGGCCAATCCAATGTAAGCTTCCTCTGGCAACGTAAATAGCGTCAGTGTGGCCATACGACCTGTGAGGGGCGTGGTTTAGCGGTACTACCGCATTTCAGCACCAATCACGTATCATCTGTCGCCCATATGGGCTAGTGTTTTGGCAGCAGTACAAAAACCAATGCAAAATGCAATAGCTTAATAAAGCTGATGCTGATCAACGCTTATTTAGTATAACAGATGGGGTGCAACATGCAGGTTTGGGATGCCCTGCGGCCTGGTGTATTTAAAGCAGACCAAAACCAATTCAAAATGCAATAACTTAATAAAGCTGAGGCTGTAGATGCTTATTTAGTATAAACAGGTAGGGTGCAAGGTGCAGCTTTGGGGTGCTCTGCGGCCTGGTTAAATGAAAGCAGTCAAAAAGGAAGTGCAAACTGAAGTAGCTTAATGAAGCTGATGCTGATCAACGCTTATGTTGTATACCAGATAGGGTGCAAGGTGCAGCTTTGGGGTGCCCTGCGGCCTGGTTTATTAAAAGCAGTCAAAAACAAGTGCAAACTGAAGTAGCTTAATAAAGCAGCTGATGCTGATCAACGCTTATGTTGTATAACAGATAGGGTTAAAATAGCATGTGCCTTGGGATGCCCGTGTGGCCTGGTATATTTCAAGCTGAACAAAAAGTAACAATAATCCAAGTATGAGAAATGCTTGTGCTTAACATATAGGGTTAATCAGCATGTGCCTTGGGATGCCCGTGTGGCCTGGTATATTTTAAGCTGAACAAAAAGTAACAATAATCCAAGTATGAGAAATAATTTTGACCTTCTTTACAGCGCCATACTTTGAAAAAAATCCTTAATTTCATGCCGATCAATCCAAAGGTCAATGCCCCCAACAAAAATAGTGTTCGGCATAAGTTTTCCTTCTGGAAGGACGTAACCTTTAGTTTACATGGTTGGGGTAGGTTATCTTACAAATTGGGATACCCCAGGCAGCAGTGTCATTGAAAGAGACAGATTGTAATGCAGGCCATACGCAAGCAGAGAAACTCAGGCTGCAACAGGCCTCTTTAGTTTACATGGTTGGGGTAGGTTATCTTACAAATTGGGATACCCCACTGTATATGAAACCGAATACAATGCACACCCAAAAGTGGACAATCAGCATCCAAGAGGCCTGCTTAGTTTAAATAAGAGAGCTGCTTAGCTTAAATAAGAGAGCTGCTTAGTGAAAATAAGAGAGGTAGGTTATGTTATGTTACAGAATGGGATGCCCCGAAGCAGACTTGAGATCAGTATATATACACAGCAAGAGTGGATAAGCAGGCTCAAACAGGCCAAATTACTTGAAATAACTGTGCAGCTTACAGTAAATGCAGAGGCTAATGGTATGTTACAGAATAGGATGCCCACAGCAGACTTGAGATCAGTATATATGCACACAGCAACAGTGTGTAAGCAGGCTGAAACAGCCCAAATTACTTTAAATAACTGTGCACCTTACAGTGAATGCAGAGGCTAATGGTATGTTACAGAATGGGATGCCCCAACAGCCAGCAGTGCACCTGTGAGCAGTACTACTATGCACAGCAAAAGTGTCTTTATCAGGGCAAATGACTTTTAGAATAAGTGCAAAGGGTTATAGTAAATAGAGGCTTGTGTAGTCACAGAATGGGATGCCCCAACAGCCAGCAGTGCACCTGGCAGCAGTAGTACTATGCACAGCAAAAGTGTCTTTATCAGGCCAAATGACTTTTAGAATAAGTGCAAAGGGTTATAGTAAATAGAGGCTGGTGTAGTCACAGAATGGGATGCCCTAAAAACCAGAGAGCACCTGGCAGGCAGCAGTAAGACTATGCACAGCAAAAGTGTCTTTATCAGGCCTAATTTCTATTAGAATAAGTGCAAATGGTTATTATGGTATTAAATAGAGGCTGGTGTAGTCACAGAATGGGATGCCCCAAAAACCAGAGAGCACCTGGCAGGCAGCAGTAAGACTATGCACAGCAAAAGTGTCTTTATCAGGCCTAATTTCTATTAGAATAAGTGCAAATGGTTATTATGGTATTAAATAGAGGCTGGTGTAGTCACAGAATGGGATGCCCCAAAAACAAGAGAGCACCTGGCAGGCAGCAGTAAGACTATGCACAGCAAAAGTGTCTTTATCAGGCCTAATTTCTATTAGAATAAGTGCAAATGGTTATTATGGTATTAAATAGAGGCTGGTGTAGTCACAGAATGGGATGCCCCAAAAACCAGAGAGCACCTGGCAGGCAGCAGTAAGACTATGCACAGCAAAAGTGTCTTTATCAGGCCTAATTTCTATTAGAATAAGTGCAAATGGTTATGGTATTAAATAGAGGCTGGTGTAGTCACAGAATGGGATGCCCCAAAAACCAGAGAGCACCTGGCAGGCAGCAGTAAGACTATGCACAGCAAAAGTGTCTTTATCAGGCCTAATTTCTATTAGAATAAGTGCAAATGGTTATTATGGTATTAAATAGAGGCTGGTGTAGTCACAGAATGGGATGCCCCAAAAACCAGAGAGCACCTGGCAGGCAGCAGTAAGACTATGCACAGCAAAAGTGTCTTTATCAGGCCTAATTTCTATTAGAATAAGTGCAAATGGTTATTATGGTATTAAATAGAGGCTGGTGTAGTCACAGAATGGGATGCCCCAAAAACCAGAGAGCACCTGGCAGGCAGCAGTAAGACTATGCACAGCAAAAGTGTCTTTATCAGGCCTAATTTCTATTAGAATAAGTGCAAATGGTTATTATGGTATTAAATAGAGGCTGGTGTAGTCACAGAATGGGATGCCCCAAAAACCAGAGAGCACCTGGCAGGCAGGCATCAGTAAGACTATGCACAGCAAAAGTGTCTTTATCAGGCCTAATTTCTATTAGAATAAGTGCAAATGGTTATTATGGTATTAAATAGAGGCTGGTGTAGTCACAGAATGGGATGCCCCAAAAACCAGAGAGCACCTGGCAGGCAGCAGTAAGACTATGCACAGCAAAAGTGTCTTTATCAGGCCTAATTTCTATTAAAATAAGTGCAAATGGTTATTATGGTATTAAATAGAGGCTGGTGTAGTCACAGAATGGGATGCCCCAAAAACCAGAGAGCACCTGGCAGGCAGCAGTAAGACTATGCACAGCAAAAGTGTCTTTATCAGGCCTAATTTCTATTAGAATAAGTGCAAATGGTTATTATGGTATTAAATAGAGGCTGGTGTAGTCACAGTATGGGATGCCCCAAAAACCAGAGAGCACCTGGCAGGCAGCAGTAAGAATATGCACAGCAAAAGTGTCTTTATCAGGCCTAATTTCTATTAGAATAAGTGCAAATGGTTATTATGGTATTAAATAGAGGCTGGTGTAGTCACAGAATGGGATGCCCCAAAAACCAGAGAGCACCTGGCAGGCAGCAGTAAGACTATGCACAGCAAAAGTGTCTTTATCAGGCCTAATTTCTATTAGAATAAGTGCAAATGGTTATTATGGTATTAAATAGAGGCTGGTGTAGTCACAGAATGGGATGCCTCACAGCAGACTTGAGATCAGTTCAGTATATATGCACAGTTAGTGTATAAGCAGCCTGAAAACGCTAACAAAGCCAGTCAGCCAGCCAGTAACACTCAGGCTGGATGAAAAAAAAAAATCTCCCTGTGACTGCCTCAGATTTTTCCTAACTTTCCCTGCTTTTCGCTGACTTTCTGTCTGTCTCCTGCCTGTCTCCTGCCTGTCTCCAGCCTGTCCCTGTCTGTCCCTGTCTGTCTAACTGTCTCTCCCTGCCTACAGCAGCGTCCTGTCTTCCTGTCTCTCACGAATGCAATAGAGAAATGAGGAAAAGCAAGATGGCCGACTTAAATAGCGCTGTGACGTCACCGGGCTTGCTGGCTGCTGATAGGCTGCATGTGACTGTCCCAGCTTGCACTGGCGCGGGGTTGATGTCTGGACATGTCCCGTCCGCCATCTTAGAATGCCTGTAATGTAAATGAATGGATGTTAAAGGAAAACTTTGAGCGATCGAATCGCGGGGAAATTCGGATTCGATCCGAATCGAATTTTTCATGAAATTCGGATCGAATCCGGGTTCGTCCGGATCGATTCGCTCATCCCTAGAAGTTACCATTGATAACTGATCAGTGTCAGTTTTCTCTTCTGTTCTTTCTTTCTCAGTTGTCGTCACATTGTCTCCCAGATCTTTAACAAAAGTTATGCTGTTACTAATGGTAACTTTTGTGTTCTGTTGCTGCCCTGGCTATTGAAGCCCTTCTAAAGGTCCCAGACACCTTGCCAGGAGGCTTATAATGGGGCCTACAGCCGCACACGTGTAGCAGTTGAACGTGCCTTTATGCTGTTGAAGGCCAAATTTCCCATTCTTGACCATACAGGGGGCGCCCTTCAAGTCAGAAAAGGTTGTGAAAATGTTACTAGTGTGCAACCGCCTTCATAATTTTACCTTGAGTGAGAGGGTGGCAGCATATTTGGAGTAGACAACCCTTGCTTGTGCTCCAGAGATCCCTGGCCATCTGTTTGCTGGCACCCAGAGCTGAGTGCTGTGGCTTGCGAAAGCACCGCAATATCCAAAAAGTCCACGACAGAGCCAGCACATCAATAATTAAAGCCATAGAGTGTATTCTAAAAGTAACAAGACAGGATACATAAAGTACAGCCAAGGTTTCGGGGAGTCAAAACACTCCTTCCTCAAGGCAGCATATCAACAGAACAAGAACAACCACATTACAATGCCCCATATATACAAGCAGGGTCCAATAAAAGACAATAAGAGACACTACCTGGGTGGAACCCAGGTGTCAAAACATTGCATAGTAAAAAACATGTATTGATCGACATCTGTCTGGCCTGCGGTGGTGCGGGGAGATCAGGCACTGCGGAGCGGGTGCGCTCCTATTTCAGGGGCAGTAAAGGAGACAACGAAAGGAAAGGGGGCCGCTGATCCTTACAAAGCATATTGTCAGAGGATCACAGGCTGAGGTGAGTTACAGCAGCATGCTTCCTTCTGCACCAAGGAAAATAATTAAGATACACTTATGTTTCGCATAAAAAAATGTTGGGACAAATTCTCACGGTGCCAAATCAGCCCTCATGTCCTTTTCTTTGTTATTTTATTATGGTGAACTGTGATGTATGTGAGCATACTCTGTATGTTGCAGTATGTTGCAGGGGTAATGTTTATGCAAAACTCTATCTGACTCAGTCTCTAGCCCTCTATCTTAATATAGTTTTCTGCCCTTTTTACAACCTCTGTGATCCACACTGACAGCATTCTTGGCTGTACAGTTCTTACCTGCAGTCAAACTGTCTATTTATGGAATTGTTATTATTCTGTTCATGCTGATAATAGGCCCAAACATGTTCATTAGGATGAAAATGATTCAAAGGCCCTAATGGGATATTGTTTAGGTCCTTCATGTTTTACAATTTACAATAATATCTTTGCATTAGTTTAGGGCTTTAATACAGACAATCATCACCGATTCATAGATTTAAGCATGCATCTTATTAACTTGTATGCATCTTATTAACATTTATGTTTTGTTAAAAATGTGCATTTTTAAAATAGTTCATATTTTGTCTGCATGCAGTATTGCTTTGTTTTAAATATTTTGATATTGTTATATTTTATTCAAAGACTGTTCTAGCTCCTGAAAATAGAAAATGTAGGTGTTAAATGGAACAAAACCCAGCCTGGCCTTCCCCTGGGACATCCAAAGGGAATGCCCTGCTGTGAATCCTCGCCCTCCTCGGTGCACAGCAAAACTCATCTTTCTCTGCAGTTTCCTTGGTGAGGTAAACAATCCGTGTGAGAGCAGCCACACCCCTAGCATCTCTGGGCTCCCGCGTCCAGCCATTCAGAAGTACGCTCACATCCAGGGATCATGGGTGCACCTGTAATGAGGCCATGTGAGGTGGTTGCTTTTTTTATTTGTTTGTTATTTCAAATATATATATATATTTTTTTACTTTTTTAACTGTTTTATTAGCAGTTCTGTGCCATGTTTTTAAATCTATTATTGATGGCTCAGCAGACACAACTCCACCTCCATTTTCTACCTATGTGCTAGTGGAGTAGTGGAGGGGTGTCTTTCTATAGCTGGGCTCAGGTAGCAGAAAGGCTAGGTTCATTCCTGCTTAGGGATGTGGCTGCTTTCACTCCGGATTGCCGAGCACACAGCCATTTGCCGAGTAATAAATAAATGGCTCTGATTGGATGAGAGCCTGTGCATGCACCATAGAACCGGGGCTACTGTTTTCTGGGCAATCTGGGGGAGGGGGGTGGGATCACACAGCCAATCATCCGAAATTGGGATGCCCCAGGGGCAAGGAACAAAACCCAGCATAGTCTAAATCCCCCATTTTATTTTCTTCTTCAAAGCTGACTTAAAGTTGATTTTTTTAAACCCTCCATCCCTCCTAGCCCTTGATCTTACCAGTTTGGTCATACAATTAAAATTAAATGTACCTGGTTACCACAATACTCCCCACCTTATGGGCAGAGTGGCGCTTTGTATGCTTCATTTGTGGCATCCAGCAAGTTCTGAGTCACATGTTTGACTTGTTTACCACCCAATCACTGCTGAGGCAGTCAGCAGCAAACAGTGTTCCAATGCCCTGTTAATGAGTTTCAGTGCACCGATTGGGCTAATTGGGGGTGTGGAAGGGAGCAGTCAATCTTTAATCTTTAGGTCTGTTTTAAGTATGAGAAGTATGGAATAGAAAAAAAAAAATGTAACCGGTCATCCAATCAGTTCAGCATCTTTCATACTGGATCATTCTCAACCTCTGTGCACTGTAACAAACCTAAGTGCAGAGGCATGTCCAATAATAGCCATTACACAACATAACTTCTATAGGTGCGTCTAAAAAGCTGATAGAGTAAATGATTGTTTTTAACATTTTTCCTTTTTGGGATGTTTCCAAATAATGTAATAGCACACAGTCTGCTTCATGCTTTCATAACTGCCGAGGAATGTCACATGCTGTCAAGACTTCATGTTTGGGATTTTCTCTACAGGGATGAAGAGCACCTTTAATGGGCAGTCAAAAATGTCAAAGTTAAAAGTAATGCTTAGAGTGGAATTGGCTGCCTATGCGTATTGCCTGTTTCAATTATGCGACTGCAGCCAGGGAAATGGCTTAAAGAACAGTCACCAAATAATGCGAAGTTGCCAGGAAACCAGTGTCTTTGTAGAAAAGGACTACTTAGGGTTTGGATTTTCTACTAGGCATTCACAGGCGCAGATTTCGATAGAATAGATGGTTGTTAAAATGCTTATTTTCTGTATTCAGCTCTGAAGGGTAGATTCACCCTCACTCTCTGATGACCAGACCTGAAGTTGTTTTAAAACAAAATACATGGGTGGAGGGGTTTGGCACCGGTGCATGTCACCATTATTTAGTTATTGATATCCATGCATTTAATCTTAAATGAACTTTCTGTTTTACCCACTAATTTCAAAAACAGCAAAAAGGACATTACTTATTCTGTACATCTTCCCAACTGCGATAAAATGTTTTCCACTTTCTTAGGCCATCTTGCCCTGGTCGGGGAGGCCGATTCAGTAATAGCGCCAGGTAGCGTCAGATTGAGCGGCTGAAGTGTTGCGCTATGAGCGCCGCTAGCGTACGCCGCGGTCGGCTGTGATTCGCTATAGCAGGCCTCCTCAGTCGCTACCTGCCGTTGTTGGGAACAATGCCTACATTGGTGAATATGATTTTTCAGATCAGCTTTGTAGGCGCTGTCATTTTTTCACACGCTATTCAACACAGCGCCTGCGCGTTGGTTTGCTGTTGGATTGAAATCAATGTTAGGACCTTCAGTAGTAAACACATTGCAACATGTTTCTTTGTTTAATTTTTTTTTTTTTTTGTGCAAGTCAAAAAGTGCAAAAAAGTGTTTTTTTCTTCATGGTACACCCCCCCCCCCCTTATAGTGGTTTGGGTCAACTTACACCCCCCCCTTATAGTGGTTTGGGTCAACTTCCCCCCCCCCTTATAGTGGTTTGGGTCAACTTACACCCCCCCCCTTATAGTGGTTTGGGTCAACTTACACCCCCCCTTATAGTGGTTTGGGTCAACTTACACCCCCCCTATAGTGGTTTGGGTCAACTTACACCCCCCCCCTTATAGTGGTTTGTGTAAACTTATGATTGAAGCCAACAAATAGTTCCCCTGTAGTGCAGTACTTGGATTATAGTGAAGGGGAGGTAGCTTACCGAGAAAAACGAAGTGATCATGCTTTCCCTTAGCTCAAATCCAGTCTGGGTGTCCTCACTCGTTTCTGCAGGCAAGTTGGGGATTTCGGGCACCAGTGCTGTTTCTTCAGGGGGTTGTATTCTGCGGCATATGCAAATATTGTGTAGCACACAGCATGCGAGGATAATTTTGGAGACCTTTTGTGGACTGTACAACTCCTGGGCGTGCCAAACACAGAAAGCGCGCTTTCAGCAGTCCAATGGTTCTTTCCACAATGCTTCTGGTTTTGCGATGTGCTGCATTGTAGCGTTGTTGGGCAGAGGTCTGTGGGTTTCTGACCGGAGTCATGACCCACGTTCTCTGCCCGTATCCCTTGTCCGCTGTGGAATAAACACAATGAGAGAGACAGCAATTAGTACTAGTACATGTTATTTTTCACAATATTTTAAATTTAGCTTACTAGGCCACATATTTTATGCAAAATACTTTGTCATGGTTATTTATTTACCCAGTAGCCAGCCAGCTGGCATTTCGTTCTCGAACTTCCTGCACAGGACTGACTGCTGGAGCACGTAAGAGTCATGGCATGAGCCGGGGAAGCCAGATCTCACGGCCCGCAGCTTCGTGTCATGGTCACAGACCACCATGACATTCATGGAATGGAACTGTTTCCGATTCCGGTAATGCAGCTCCTGTGCACGGGGAGGGCGGAAAGGGATATGTGTACCATCCACGCACCCTAGCACATTCGGAATCCCTCCCATGCGATAGAATGCATGCTTGATTTGGGCAACCTCATCCTCATCCTCAGGAAATTTGATGTAAACAGGGATCAGGTCACAAATAGCCAGTACTACCTGGAAAAATATGCGGCTCATTGTAGCCTGGCTGATCCTGCTGAGGAGGGCAGAGGTTGCCTTGAAATTCCCTCGTGCCACAATATTAAGCGTGGCACATAGGCGTACTATGCCTGGAATGGATTGGGTGCGTTTGGTGGATGGCTCGATTTTGGTCTTAATCTGATCATATAGGGACTGTAGTGCTGCACGATTCAGACGAAAGCGGCTTCTGATCTGCTCGTCACTTAAATCCCACACTGAAAGACGGATTCCAAAGGATCAGGGTGCCCTAAGCCTCACAGCACCCTCCTCCCTGGCCTCCTGTTCTTCCAGCATTCTGGCACATCCCTGCACCCATAACCCATACATCACCCTCTTATCCATCTCACACTCACTGACCAGATATACAAAACAAGGAAAACCAAAAACAAACCACAAACACACCACACACACAAGCACACTCCTCACACAATCACAACAATGCAGCTCACCACAAAACCAGAAGTATAGTGGTCTGAACCACCAGACTGCTGAAAGTGTGCTTTCTAAGTTAGGCACAACCAAGAGGGGATTTGCTGCACAACCCACAAAAGGCCCCAAAATCAATCCTCACTTGCTGTATGCTACACAATATTTGCATATGCCAACAAAATCAATCTCCTAAAGAAACAGCACTGATGTCAGAAATCACCCAACAAGCCACAGAGAGTAAGGACCAAACCCAGCCAGACACTAAAATGAACTAAGGGACCAAAGCACCACACCACAGCCTTTGCCACAGTGTAACAATACAAGAAGGTTGTCAAATCCAGCCATTTATACTTAACTTTGGAAAAGGACAGGTCCGCTTTGCCGCCTTTTGCGTTGCTCTGCTATTTCCTGTCTGCAATTAGCTGACCCAGGTGTGCTAGAAACGGATTGCGCATGCGTACGCTAAAACATACTAGCGTACTTGAGCAGATACTTGCGTGCTTTAGCGGACATGTCAGAACATTCTGTGGTGGACCAATGAAAGGTAAGCTGCTCTTAATTTAAATAGCCGTTTGTAGAGCCACATTTCACAAGTGTTTAATATACCTGAGTACATTGTTGTCTTTGGTTGTGTGTTGTTTGGTTAATGAGCTCTGTAATTAGTTAATTGGCTACCACACATGGTTCAGTCAGTGCAGTGGAGCTTTTGCTACAAGCACCTGGCCAGTATGTGTGAAGCAATTAAGTGACCTGTTTGTGATTGGTTGTTAGAGCACATAAAACATGCACCCCCCCCAAAAGATGTTGATGCCATTCTGTAGTCTGTATGCGTGCTTGTGTGTTGCATAGTGGTGTGTGTGTGCAGCTACAGGATGGAGCCAAATTCTGGACATCTGCCGGCCACAGCTGGCCCAAGTAGGAGTGTATTGGGTGCTGTGCGCAGACCCCCCTTAAGGAAAAGGGCCCAGGCCGAAGGTGAGCCTGCACCCAAGGCCAGCCGCCCATTTGCCAAGAGGGAGCCAGAATCTAATTTGGCGGATAACAATACTCTTGTGCGTCTTACCCTGGCCAAATGGGAGCTAATCTTTGGCTCCCAAAGCCAGTCTATAGGCAAGCAAGAAAGGAGCAAATTGTGGGATGCCATTGGGGAGGAGCTTACTAGCAGTGCTCAATACCCACATAGTGGCCCATCCTGCAAGAAACACTTCTACACTTTGAGAAGGGCCCTTATGCAAAAGATGAAGCATGATCTTGAGGTCGACAGTGGGACCATCCGGGTCCAAAGAGTACCTACAGGCCATATGAGGAGATGCTGAAGACCAAAATTCTGCTCATTCGGCTGCAGGGTGTTGATGCTGAGGATGACACCACAGGTTGGACAGAAGGTACATATTTTGTGCATATTATTTTCTGGTGATGTTAATGTATGTGATTTGCTTTGTCTCTTTCTGGGCAACTAACAGTAGGACATGTGAACTAGTACATTATACCTCATAAATGTTTTACTTTCCTGTCTGTTGCTTTATGCATAGGTGCACATGGTGATGTCCAGGATTTGGGTGAGGAGGACACCCCAGCTCCTGCCCTTCAACCAACCTGAAGCCTAACCCAGTCTGCCATTGAAGGTATTTATCACTAATTTATGGGCTGGTTTGTTTTGACAAAATGGGTGTGGGAGCACCTCAAACAATAGCTTGTACCACTTTTTAGGATTAGTAATATGGGCCTGGGGACTAATTTCATGCCCACTTTAACCCTCTCAGCAACTAACTAACAAGGCCCTAACATGTGTAGCTATGTGGGAAGCCAGAGATGTGTGGGCATATATCTGCATATACATGTGGAAGCCACACTGGCCTTTATTAGTGAATATTAGTGATTGAGCTGCTCACACACACCTTTATTCATGGTTTATTTTGTGCCGCACATTACCAATGGCTACATTTTTACTTTGCTTTTGCCTAGCTGCACCGCCATTGGCACCAGCATCTCCTCAAGAGCCAAGCTACTCTTTGGATGCCGGTAAGTGCATGTGTCAACCTTGCTTTTTCCGCTTTAACACAAGTGCATGTCTTTCATTCCTCTTTTTTCTTAGTAGGCCAAGTCACTGCTTCATCTTTGGACACCACTTCCTATGTTGCAGGTCAACAGGACCCTGTTGGTGTGTATTGCCAAAAACACTGTATCCTTTATGCTGGTTATGTTACACTGGTTCTATTTGGTTAGTCTACTAATCTACATGTTTGCTATGTCAGCTTGAAGATGGCTATTTTTAGTGGATTTGCCATCCCCAGGCTCATTAGTAAACTGTTTAGAGTAATTGCAATGCATTTTTTTGGTATATTAAAAGACAAACATTCACCCGAGTAGTGTTATGAATATTTAGAGACATTCATTGTGTATTTTAGTTGGCCGGAATATAGAAAGTGGCTGTCCGGAAAGGGCCCTTCACCTTGAGGCTGCTAGAGATGAGGGTAAGTTGGGTTTGCTTGATTATCTAGTAAGGATGTTTGCAAACCTTTTTTGGGAATTTATTAGTCCAACTTGTGTTTAAAAATGTATTTTCAAGGGCAAAGCTCGAGTGAGGGCCTTACTCAGGACATCTGTGAGATGGCGGGTATGTGTAATTTGAGCAATGTGTCTGTTAGTGTTTGGCCCAATTATTGGCTACTCTTCCTCTTACATACATGTTTGCAATCTGAGTTTACAAGATCCCTTTTGGCTATTGTGTAATCTGCCACTTTGTCGAGGTATGGCCTCAATAGTCTCTCCATATTAAATTTTAGTTTTGTCAACTGACCTACTAACGTGACTTTCCTGTTTAGCATATGCCAGCTTGCCCCATCTCTCAGATGTGGATTTCCCCCTTTCTGGCAGCCAGACCCCGGAACTACTTAGGGCGGATGACACTGAGGTAACATGGCTTATTTTGGGGAACAATAACCACATTGACATGTTCGCGGGTAGTCCAGGAACCACCATGTAACATGTTATTTCTTTGGTGTTTTGGCAGGAGGCCATACCTGAAAGCCAAGCTGTGCCGTCTGCCCAAGTGCCATGTGGCCAAGCTACAGAGGCTCAAGCAAGGGTAAGTTTGATTGTTACACTTTGGGTAAATGATTGGAAGGGGCATACCTGCATTGTTTCAGCTTCACTACAATTTTTTTTTTTTGTTTTTTAGGCCGAACACACAAGAAGAGGAGGTCTGGCACCCACAAGTGCAGATTTCTACGAGCTAGGGGCGCATTGCGGCGTTGGAAAATCAGGGGCTGGTGTATCGGCAACAAATTGAGGACCTGCAGCGCCAGCTCCATGACATGCAAAATCAGCAGCAATCAGAAAACAACAGGGTACAACAACGAATGGCACATGCCATGGAGCAAGCTGTAGAGCGCCAGGACCAAACTTTGTTGTTGATCCATCAGCTGATACAACAGCAGTTTTTTTTACTGCACTGTTGTCCCCCAACACCACCCCTAGCAATGAATCACAACCTCCAAGGCTACCAAGTCAAGAATTTTGATTTAGTTTGTTTGTTTGTTAATTTTTGGAGAGTACATTTTATTACCCCACCTCAAATCGTGTTTTGTAAAAGACATAGCTAAGAACACAGTCAGGGATGAGTCTCTAGATCTAGATATGTACATGTAGCCAGAAATGTATGACACACATTGGTGAACATATATTACTATGGTTTACACATTAAATGGCTACAAAGGTACACTAACATTTACAAAGTAATGGGTTGCTAGACACTTAAACTATGCTTGACAAGGCACAACACACTGTAATTAGAAAATATACAAAATTTATTGTGGCTCAAGGTGGCCAACAGGGCCAACATTCCGCCGCACAGCGGCAAAAACCATACCCCCCACCCTAACGACGCCTCTTCTTGGCCTGCAGCATAAGGCAAAGACGGTGGATAGACTGCCACAGTCTGCGATGCTCGGTTTCACAAGCTGTAGAGAGTATAAAAAAACAATATTCAAAACATAGAATGTGATCTCAACATACACAGATGTAGCAATGTAATGTAATTGCCTCAAATTAGCTGACCAACACATTCACATTGTTGTCAACTGTGCCCTTATGTGTTACCATTATATGAGTACTAGTGGCTGCCTTACATGTGGCTACAACATCCCAAGCATACATTTACTCTGAACTCTTGGGAATAAATTAAGGTATAAGTCCCAGTGTGGACATTTCTTTGGTTAGTTACAGGCAAACATCAGGGCCTAAGTCCTAACGATTAAACTGCTTGGGCCAAGCATATTAGAGGTCACCACCTTAGCAGGCCAATTTGTTTTTTGGCAAACCACATTTTAACACTATGTGGAAAAAACATGCAGACATGCATTTAGGATTGTCGGACAAACACATGTAACCTAGATGTGTGCTTAGAAAAGACATAGGTACATTGTAAATGTCTAAAGAATTTACAATAAGACATAGGGGTCCAAAGTCTTTAGGCATATGAAGTGGGATGTACTCACCATCGTAGCTGTGGCTGGGGCCCATGCTGTTGGCCGTCCCGGGAGCTGGGGTGGTATGGTCACCGGCTCCGTCTGCGTGGCAACATTTGTCAGGAGAAAGCAAAAGAGAACCAAAAATTTAGTTGGCCAATGACACATGAAGATTTGACATCCATCTGTTTAGGGAGTCTGCCAAAACAAATGCTTGCATGGTTACACACATGTTGTCCGACATTAGCATATTTACTGGTCCATGAGTTCATGTAAATTATTTATGTGTGCAACATGGACACATCAAGATAATGTGCCAATAACCTTTACGGTGCAATGCTAAGGCCTAATTTGCAGGTGAGTGTAGAATCTTACTTGTAGAGTGTGCAACATGTGTTAGCCGGAAAAACTTACAAAAATAACACATTTGCTAGCCGCCATCATGGTGTGGGCTGAAACATAGGGGTGGTTGGCAGTTGGATTGCACTGTAGTGGTGTTTGTGATGTTAATGTAAATTAGAAAACCATCTTGTACTATGGACCAGAAAACATGTGTATGTTTATAGTGGACCAACACCCAGGATTTATACTATCCTGGGTTTTGGTCCACTTTGGCGGGGCACCCCGATCGGAGAGAGAGCCCGTCCGCCGCCGCCTCCCGCGCGTCACTCTTACAGGGTGCGCGCCCGCGCCGGCCATTCACAAACGGCCGAAGAGGGCGCACGCACATCTAGAGGGGCGCGCGGGAGGCGGCGGCGGCGGTGGCTTCCGCCACCACCAATGAGGTAAGGAGTTTGTGGGCTTTTGGGGGGGTCCCGCGGTGAGGGAGGTAATCGGCCAGGGAATCTTATAGATTCCCGGGCCGATCACCGATGGGTGTTGGTCCACTTTAAGGAATGTCATAACATATGGAATGTGAGGGATAACAACAAACACTTACCACGACTATGCCCGCGGCCAAGGTCTGGCGCATAGCTGGTGGAGGTGGTGGCTCTATGATGCCCTAAAAACCAGATAACAAGGGCACAGGATTAGTGCTAAGTCACCAGGATCACCTGTAACAGACAAACAAGAATTAGAAATGCACTCACCAGGGGATGACCTGCCGCTGGTTTCCCAGGGAGGACTCTGAGGAGGAGGCATGGAGCCTCGACTCCTCACAATTGGCCCTGAAGATCCAAAACCACATGGG
This sequence comes from Gastrophryne carolinensis, assembly GCA_027917425.1. NCBI lineage: Eukaryota > Metazoa > Chordata > Amphibia > Anura > Microhylidae > Gastrophryne > Gastrophryne carolinensis. The sequence continues at coordinate 67,578,927 of CM051239.1, read as the reverse complement.
CCACCCTCCTCCCTCTCACTCCCAGATCCTCGAGGGAGTGTGGGTGAGTCCACTTCCACCTCCCCACTTGAGAGTGGCCCACGGGGTTTGCAGACTCAGCAGAGTCCAAATGTGAGGAGCTGAGGCTCCACACTGCCCGCCCCCCAGCAGCACGCTCCTCTGGGGCGTCATCCCCTTCCTCCCCTGGGTTCTCTAGATTTGACTGGTGAGAGGGCCCACGTTTGCCCAGGGGAGGACGCTTATCTGTGTAAAAGGGTGCAAAAAAAAAGACTACATTAAAACCCAGAACGTACCAAAAAATGTAAAAATCATACTACATTAGTGGATTGATTTACATGTTGTGAGCTGACACTTACCTGAAGCATAGGCATCATAGAGCCTATACACGCCCTCTGGGTCCCGGCGCTTAAAGTCCGACCACTTTTGGACGATGGAGCAGACGGTGAGGTTGGTGTTGAAGCGCTGGGACACAGTGGCCTTCACCCCCACCGCTATGCGCCTCTTGGCCCCACGGGCATAATCATATTCCCTCAGCAAAAAATCCTAAAAAAAAAAAAAACAAAAAAAAAATTATTAATAACATATATATATATATATATATATATATATATATATATATATATATTGTAATAAGCATTAATAACAACCTATATGGTTGCACAGCATAAATACAACATATACTTACTTTGACCACCTGGCCGTTCACCCGAGGATCAACCCTTTTTCTCCGCAATTTTGGGGGTGCAGGGGGTGCAGGGGATGTTGAGGGTCCAGGGGAGACAGGGGGAGGAGGGGGGGAAGGGATTGGGGAGGAAGAATTGGAGGAGTAGCTGGGGAGGGGGACAGCTCTGCGTCTTGGGCGCATGTTGAATCCTCATAAGCTGAAACCGGAAGTTGCAAAACGAAAGTAAAAGTTAAAAAAAAAAAAACAAACACGCATCGCTAAAATACGCTTGAATACACTTAGTAATTGAATACGCTTAGCAATTCGCTAGGGTATGCAACATCACAATAACGTATAGCGTCGAGTCAGCGCCGGCCATGTCTGCTGCGTATTCAGCAACAGCGACTGGGGGGCGTGACAAGTGAAATAGCGAACCAAAACCAAACACATATGTATGATCTTCATAGCGCCGCGGCCTGCTACACACAGCGACTCGGCATAGCGACTGGGCTGCGCTGCTATACCACGGATTCATCAAGAACATTTCTCTCAGAGAGCGTGGGTGCTGTTGTTCACTGACTGCAACACAGAGCGCCTGTAACGCTTTGAACAAAAAGATAGTTTGGGGGGTTAGACACCTTCGAAAACGCTAACAATCACTCAAATGACATTGGGAGAGTGCTGGGATTTGGACATCCAAGTGACACAGTCCTAATTAAAAATTAAAAAAAAAAAAAAAAAAAAAAACATTACAGAAAAATCCAAAATTATGTTTGAGGCATGTCAGATTTTATTTAAAAAAAAAAAAAAAAAAACCCCAAAAACACAAAAACAATGTCTGCCATAGAAGTGTATGGGAGAGCGCCAGGTAGCGAGAGGTAATACCTGGCGCTGTACAAGGCACAACACTGGCGCTGTTCGCTGTGGTTGAAAATTTGATGAATCTGCCGCTACATGGCGCTATTCCAGTCGCTACACAGATTTTGGATGATAAATGTGCTATTGTGCCGTGTCCAGCGTTGATCGCCGTTCATCAGTCGCTAGTTAGCGCTACCTCCCGCTCACCAGGCACTACCTGTCGCTATCCCTTGTTAAATAAGGCCCTAAATGTTATTAATGTTTATTGTAATGCTTCTATTAGGAAACAGGGAAGATACAATGCTCCAGGCAGATACTCAACTTGATAGAGCCTGTAGTGGGGACAGTGCTTTCCCAACTAAACAGGATAAACTGACTAAACTTGCAGATTTAGGGGGTTATTTAAGAAGGGATAGCGCCAGGTAGTGCTTCGTAGTGGCAGGCAGCGTCTGGTGAACGCCGGGCGCTGTACGCAAAACCACATGTAAGAAAGCGAATCTGGTGAGCGCCTCTAACAACGCCATGTAGCAATGCATGTATTATTATAGGTGGCTCAACGTATAGTGCCGGCGCTCTAGACTCAGGAGCACCATGTAGTACCTGTCGCTCAGTGTCTCTCTACCATACATTTCAATAGGGTTTTATTAGTTGTGTATCAATAGCGTGTTTGCCATTTTTTTGTTTTTTGCTCAAATCATTGTGTGACCTCTCCTGGCTGCAAACACTTTTATTTTTTTTTTTCATTTTATATATTTATGCAGAATTGTCATTACAGCCCTGACAAGTGTTATTGTCTCAGTGTTACAATTCCATGTGTTTTCACTTTGTTATTGGTGGATATGTGTTCAAAATCAGACTTTGATCACACAGAGTCTGGCGCTCTTTTCTACCACAGCCAGCTTTAGAGCGTGTGTGTGTAGTTTTTCATTAAATATGGTGTAGAGTTCCGGACGCACTGAGATGGTGCTACCTATCGCTTGCAGAAGCGCTATACTGTTTTTAGAGCACCCAACACACATCATATTCATCAATGCCGGCCAGGTTACTACAGGGACCGCAACACTAGGTTACAGCGCCTGATACCCGCTTACAGCACCTACTAGCAGTCGCTCTAAGCGCCGCTATACAGGCGCTCATCAGGCAATGCCTGGCGTTTAGTAGTTAATCAGCCTCCATGTGTAAGTGGGTGTCGGGTGCTATAACTTAGCTTAGGGGCGGACGAGTGGCGCTGTCCAGCATTGATGAATGTGATGTCTGGTGGACGCTGTAGAAGCGCTCTCCCTGATTCACTGCAGAGCCAATAGCAAACGCTAGGTGGTGTTAAAAAAAAAAGTGTGAAAAAAGTCTGTTTCTCAACTCATACACACCAGTAACAAAGCGCAAACACATGGAATGACATTGTTTTAACACTGTGACAATGATACTGCAATGTCAGACCTTTACATACAATTCTGCATGAATAAAAAAATAAAAAAAACAATAAAAGTGTTTGTTTGCAGGGCGGGAGAGGTCACGCAATGATTTGAGCCAAAAATGTTAATGTTTATTATAGCAAAACGCTATTTAAACACAACCAAATGAAACACCATTGAAATGTATGTGAGAGCGCTACAGAGCGACAGGTACTACATGGCGCTCCTGAGCCTAGAGCTGGAGCAGGTGAGTGGTGAGCTGGAGCAGGGACTATCTGGTTCAGAAGCCTTCTGGCCAGTTAGTCCTCAGTATCTGGCGTTTGGTACTCCTGAATACAATAACTCTGGCTCCCCCGGCTCTGTGCACTTGTATAGTCCCTTAGATGATTTCATCCGGATCTTGCCAGTATATGAGATTTGGTGAACTAGACCATTTTGGTAAGATCTAGGTCTAGGCCGCCCAGATCCAAAGCCCATCACTCTATACAATATGCGTGCCGTGGAATTATCCTGGGTGATGAATGCAAGCATACATATAGAAGCTGACAAATCTATTGTTTTGGGTGAAAAATAAAGTCCAGTTCAGTTGGTTCAGTCCAGGAGGGACATATTGGTCAGTTCAAATTCTTAAAGGAAATACTCTATGTCCCCCACTAAAATCTCTGCCAAAAAGGGCTGTTTTAAACTAATTAAACAGGCAATAAAAACCCTAATGTACTCACCTTTAACTCCCTGCAGACCTTCACGGCTCATTTGGCGCTCTGACGCTTACCAGATCACCCAATCTATATCCTGCGCTGCCTGGCCCCCAACGCCATAGACACACTGTTGTCCTCTGTGCAGCACATTCAGGCATGTCCTGCCACTATAAAGAAAAATAAATAATAATAGATCAAAAGTTTGACACTTTGAGATATATGTCTATGAAATCTACTTATTATATGCCTGAACAATTGTCTTAAAGTGGACCAACACCCAGGATTTTGACTATCCTGGGTTTTGGTCCACTTCGGTGGGGCACCCCGATCGGGGGTGCCCCGCTGTGTGAAACCCCCCAGAAAGCCCCAAAAACGTACTTCTCGCCGCTCCCACATGACCGCTGCAGCCAATCCCCGCCGGCGGAAAAGCGGGAGCCGCGCGTCACTCTTATAGTTTGTGTGTGAATGGCCGCCGCAGGTGCGCCACTGGATCTAGGAGCAGGTAGGGATTTAGGGGTTTCTGGGGGGTTTCACACAGCCGATCGGGGTGCCCCGCAGTCAGGGAGCTGATCGATCCGGGAATCTTATAGATTCCCGGGCCGATCATGGGAGGGTGTTGGTCCACTTTAATGAGTGGGATATGGGGTATGAATGTTTAATACTTCACTAGCAATAATTGGTATAAGACTTGGTTTGATTATGAAATGCTGGGGGGAGGGGGCCCAGGAGGTCTGTGGGCCTTATCATTATGGGAAATGGTATAAGTATGTGCAGGTGTGTATCCATTACACCTAGGCCCTTATTTAAGAAGGGATAGCGTCAGGTAGTGGCTGGTTAATGACAGGTAGCGACAGGTAGCGACTGGTGAACGCCGGACACGGCACGCAATTACACATTTATCAAGCAGAATCTGTTTTTCGACTGGGATAGCGCCATGTAGCGTCTGATTCATAATTTTCACAGTCTCAGCGAACAGCGCCACTGTCAGCCTTGCACAGCGCCAGGTATGACCTCTCGCTACCTGTCGCTCTCCCATACATTTCAATGGACAATCCTTTTCTTCTCTTTAAACAGTTTTTTTTTTTTTTTTTTTTTTTTAAACACAAATTATTCTGTGACCTCTTCTGGCATTGAAATAGCAGTTTTTTCATAATTTTTTCATTTTTTATATATTTCCTCAGAAATGACATTACAGGTCTGGCATTAAAGTGTTCATGTTACAATGTTGTTACAATGTAATTCCATATGTTTTCGCTTTGTTACTAGTTGATAGATGCTTGAAAACAGACTTTAAACACACCGCCTCCTGCGCTCTGGGCTTCAGACAAGTATTTTTCAGCGCCAGAGATTTGTGAGGCTGTTTTTTTGCTGAATATGGTGTGAGTCGGTCGCAATGAGCAGTCGCTAACATGTGCTCCCATACAGCGCTGTGCTGGTCAAATAGCGACTCCTCACAATGTATTCAATATTACTGAACAGCGACTGAGTCGCTATAAACTAGCGACTCACGGCCGAGCACAGTGACTACTAGCGGGCGCTCTGAAAATGCCTGCTACAGATGCTCATCTGTCGCTACCTGCCGCTAATGATGAATCAGCCTCCTAATAAAGGAGCCCTTAGCTGCCTCAAAATGTTGTGTATCTGCAATGATGATCTAAGTGAAGGAACAAAACTCTGTAAAGAATTCTGGTATGTGAATGAAATGTATTTACAAGTTTGTTGTGGGCAGAGCCAACTGAGCACCCGAAGCATTGGATTGGATGGTGCAGATAGTGAGTACTATAATTACAATTTGGAAATGCCCCAAAACAGCCTATGTTTCATTTTTATACTTAAGCCTTTTCCCAACCTATATAAAAACACAAACCAGATGCAGTCTGGTGTTCGAATGGTCTGCCATTCCAGTGATGATACATTCATTTAAACACAGCTCAACATTGGAGGTTGGCCATGTCAGTTATAATAATCACCATTATGGGCTGTTGTGGCCTAAGGGTAAGGAAGCGACATTGTCACTGGACAGTTGCAGGTTCAATGGGACGTGACTGAAGTGCTGTTAGGGTCCTAACCCCCCATAGCACTAAGAAATATGGTGGTGCTACATAAATATTTTATAATAATAATAGTAACTGCTTCCGGGGCAATATGGCACTGGGGTTGATTCAGAGCCAGGTGGGAAAACTCGCTTCCTTTTTAGAAGAGAAAGATGAAATTTACTTTCATTGTCTACCTTGTCCACCAACACCATGTGAAAATGTACATCTGTTTGTTGAATCGGGACCAAGGTAGACAATAAAAGTGAATGGTAGTTTTCTCTCCTAAAAAAAGGAGTGAGTTTTCTCACCTGGCTCTGTATCAACCCCACTGACTCTGAAACAGAGAGCACCATAATAGCTGAATACTGTATTGACAGGGTTAAGTGTATTTTTTTTTACTCTTTACTATTATTTAAGGTATTTTTTCATGTTCTTTCATTGGATGAAGTTAAAGTTAAAAGTCATAATTTGGGGCATCCCTTACAGGATAACATTTTTTGCCTAAATAGTTCTCATTTACAGTAGCTTCTTACGACTATACACTTTTAATCTTTTCTTTGTAGTTGTTTTATGATTTCTGGTGAATGTTAGCTTTATCTGTATACTTGTACCTGTCTAATACCTCAATAAAATATTTGAAATTAAAATTCTACAGGATTTACCGTATTTTTTGCCCTATAAGGCGCACTTATTTTTCCCCAAAAGTGGGGGAAAAATGTTTGTGCGCCTTATCGGGCGAATGTAGAAAAATAAAAAATCACCCGATCCCGGCGCTCACGCGTTGCCTGTCACTCTGCAAGAGGCCAGATAAAGACAGAGGAGCGGCGGGCTGTGTCCCGGCCCCGTCGCTGCGATCGATGTCTTTTCTGACGGCAATAGCAGCGGTGAGGCCAGACACAGCGCCCACCGCTCCGCCATCTGCTGCCTCTTCCGGCTGGGGCACATGCGAGACCCGACTTGGTGCAGGCCACGCCCACCTGCTGCCCTGACCTGGGTGCTCGTGTGTGCCCAGGAAAAGGCAGCAGATGGCGGAGCAGTGGGCGCTATGTCTGGCCCCGCCGCTGCTATTGCTGTCAGAAAAGACGGAGATCGCAGCGGCGGGGCCGGGATACAGCCCACTGCTGCTTCTTACAGCCGGCTCCGTGAATCGGGTGGGCGTGGCCTGTGCCGGCGTTGACGTGGTACAGGCCGACTGGGGGGAGAGGGGGATGTCACACAGCCTATGGGAATTGGGAGGAGAGGGGGATGCCACACAGCCTATGGGAATTGGGGGGAGAGGGGATGACACGCAGTCTATGGGAATTGGGGGGAGAGGGAGATGCCACACAGCCTATGGGAATTGGGAGGAGAGGGGGATGCCACACAGCCTATGGGAATTGGGAGGAGAGGGGGATGCCACACAGCCTATGGGAATTGTGGGGAGAGGGGATGACACACAGTCTATGGGAATTGGGGGGAGAGGGGATGCCACACAGCCTATGGGAATTGGGGGGAGAGGGCGATGCCACACAGCCTATGGGAATTGGGGGAGAGGGGGATGCCACACAGCCTATGGGAATTAGGGGAGAGGGAGATGCCACACAGCCTATGGAAGAGGGGGATGCCACACAGCCAATGGGAATGGGGGGAGAGGGAGATGCCACACAGCCTATATGGGGAATTGGGGGGAGAGGGGGATGCCACACAGCCTATGGAAGAGGGGGATGCCACACAGCCAATGGGAATGGGGGGAGACGGGGATGCCACACAGCCTATGGAAGAGGGGGATGCCACACAGCCAATGTGAATGGGGGGAGAGGGGGATGCCACACAGCCTATATGGGGAATTGGGGGGAGAGGGGGATGCCACACAGCCTATGGAAGAGGGGGATGCCACACAGCCAATGGGAATGGGGGGAGAGGGGGATGCCACACAGCCTATGGAAGATGGGGATGCCACACAGCCTATGGAAATGGGGGGAGGGGGATGCCACACTGCCCATATGGGGAATGGGAGGGGGATGCCACACTGGGTATACGGGGAATGGGATGGGGGCATGCTACACTGTCTATGGAATGGGGGCATCCCACACGGCCTATGGGAATGGGATAGGGGAATGCCACACTGTCTGTAATTGTGCGTTTTTAGTTTAAAATATTTTTTTCTTATTTTCCTCCCCCAAATCCTAGGTGCGTCTTATGGGCAGGTGCGTCCTATAGGGCGAAAAATATGGTACATCACCCACACCCAACAGATGTAAACTCACTGATACAGTAATTAAATGAAACTGTGTTGAATTATTTAAATAATCATAAGAAGTATTTACTTTAAAATGACTTTGACATTTAAAGACGTTCTCTTGTAAGCAGGGGCACAATGATTCTGTGTTCTTCAAAATGATCTTTAAGAATTCTGCTTGGATGATCAGGTTTGTAATGAATGGCTGTTTGATGTTTGTTGATCTGGCTATTTCTTTTCAGTCAAATATCACTGATGATTGATGGTCTCATTGAGTAATATAAATCAGTTTACTTTTAACATGATACTTGTCATGGAGGTAATGGGTTTTCACAGTAACCATGATAGATTTATCTTGCTGAGTTAAGACTAGAAAAAGCTTCTGAAGCTACATGGATATAATGTGCATAACACAACATCCAGCTGTAAGCAATGGAATAACCCCCCTCAGACAGATATTTTATAAGAGTGTTTCAGAGCTTGTAGCCAGGTACAGACTAATGACAATAGTTATTTGTTTGTAGGCTTCATGGTTCTGAAATATGAAGGTGCAAAACTCATGCTCATGCGCAAAGCTTTCCATGTGGTTACACATCAGTGCATACTGGACATTGTGCTCAACAATAAAATTATGGTGAAATGTATTACTGTGTTAGCATTTTATGAAAAAAAGAACTAAACTAAAATTTTGAAAAAAAGTTATTGGCTAGCTCTATAGACTTTGTTTTTTATAACCAAACCATTACCTTTCAATAATCCCTCAATCATTATCTGCAAATTTTATGACCACCAGTATTACGCATTTGTCAGTGGCGTAACACTTATATCTGTGTTGTAATAATTCATTTTTGGTCCCAAGTATCCTTTTTAGGAAGTCTAGATCCCTGGGTAGCACTTCCCCACTGCAAAGCTCAGAAGCATAGTAATAAACAGATCAGAAAAAACTCATCAGTATCCTAAATTATTTCAATGACATTTTCTTTCTGTATTGAAACCATGGAGTGCTTATGCATTTCCTATGGAGCCGCAAACAAGGCATGATGTTAACTTACTGACCTCCTCTCTCCTCCCCTCCCCTCTTCCTTCCTTTATTTCTTCCAATTCTGATTTCATTTTATGGTAAATTAAAATAAAGAATAGATAATGCATCCTAATGTGCCCTATTTTTAAATGCTTGGGTTGTCATAATAGACATAATGTATTATGTTTAATATATATGTCTGAAGGATAAGATGTTCCCTCTTCTCTGTGATACCTATGTTATTAATCATTTTAACATTTAATAAAAAGATTGAAATATTAAATAGACTACAGGCCCCACAAAGCTAATATCTATGCAGCATTGCCTTTAGCCCTCTTGCAACCACTTTTTCGCAATCATGGATTTTTTTCTGACCTTTTGAGGCCAGGGTATCGCAGATGGGGAGAAATGGTCTACTCTGAATACTGTGCTGTGTTTTTCTCACAAGTTTATTTTTTACCTAAGTGTGATCCACTTATCAATGGCATCATCATGTGACATATAGCCACAGCTTGTTGGCTATTGACAACTGCAGCAATGATTCCCTCTGAAGCTCTCTCTCTTTCTCTCTTTCTTACCGCTTAAAAGGATTAGCATGCCCGTCTTGGTGAAGGGCACATGCCCAAATATAGGATTTTTAACATGTTTATTTTTGCCTGGCCAATCACTTAAAATACTAGTAGTTCCCCAACTGCCAGCTTCTCCTTGTCTTAGTGTTAAAGGAAGTTTGCGTTTTGATTTCTGGAGAAAATATTATCATAGACTTAATGTTTCCCAGTTTAGTGACATACCCATCAAAATTCATTGATATTTCCTGTTTGATAGAGTGGCCACTAGCCTGTATGAAACCCCATGGTAGCCAGTAAACTCACCTCTACTGACAGCTTCCACGATGATGCCTTCGTGGGTGGCTGCATCCCTGTCTTCATGCAGCTGCGGCGTGCTCCCACGGCCAACCATTCAGATAAGTTGGGGATGGGAGAGCTTCCAAGTCTACAGAGAAGCAGGGGATGCAGCCAGCATTTTGTTCTTATCAGTCAACATTTTGAGATAATCCAATCAGCAATCTCCTTAATACCATGTGTGCGTAGCCTGGCCAGTAAAAAAAAAACGTTTTTATTTTAACTGTGCCTCCGGCTAGTTTCTATAAATGACATGTAAATTGAAAAACGTCCGCCCCCTCAATAATAATCTACTCCACTATTGTAAGGGCAAGTTCTCCCTAATCCCCTTTTCCCACAAGTCAGGAAGTTTAGTTAGTGTTCTGAGATTAGAGTAAAGCAATGCTATACCTCCTAATTTTCCTAGAAATTCTTAGCAATAATTCCCCAAAGGGCCAGATACTCACCATAGCTTTCCGGTCCACCTTTATATAGACTGGTACATGCAGGGCTCTGAAGGAGCACAAGAGCAAATGTATTTTAAGTTCCTCTTCTAACTTTTTTAATAAAAGCGGATACTTGTATGCTCTGTCAGGGTCCAAAGTTAAGGGAAAACTCAATTAATTTTTGTTAGGGTTCTAGTGTTCTGCCTTATTGTTTCTCTTATGGAATGTAAAATAAACATTTGTGTTAGGATTATGCCCCCATTTCCGTGATTTCCTTATTAGCAGCTGGCTGCTGCCCTCGCTCCTCTGCTGACTGCTCCCCTCGATTCTCTGCTGGCTGATCCCCCTGATCATCTGCTGGCTACTCCCCTGGCTGTTCCCTCTACCCCTCTGCTGACTGGTCCTCCACAGAAATATCTGGCACATAAGTGACATAAGTCTGGCACAAATGTGACCGTGCGGCCATGTCCTTTACATGGGTGCGGTGCCATTGCAGTGAGTTTACAGGCAACATCTGAGGGAATTTGACACATTGGGATGCCCCACAAAAGAGGGAGACCACTAGCCCCAGGGTCTTATAGACTCTAGGCTGATAGTCGCTCCTCTTTAACACTTTCTGTAGAGGTTTCTTTGTGGTAAAAATGTGGACTTTTTATGGCTTTGTGTTCTTTCATATGACTTGTACCCCTTTACTCATGAGAAATGTGTGCTAACATAATGCATTATTAAACTCAAGCATCAAGGACAAATGTAATAATATTTTGCTGGACATCTCTGTATACTGGCCTTGGTTTTCTAAAGGGAACATTTGTCTGACATTTTTGTTGACTGTCGTAGACACAATCAATTTTTCCACAAAACACCTTAGCGCTCTTCAAAGTTGTTTATCTGAGCCATGCTTGGCTAAAGTATCCTGCAGACAGTAAGGTTATGTTCACATCTATCCATTTGCTCTGGGTTGTGCCGGGCAGTCACAATGCAAGGAAAATGCTACCTATTATGTTTAATGGGTAAATTCACTTGTAGGCACTATGCTGTTAAATGCATTGGGAAACATCACAAGCAGCATTTTTGACCCAATGCAAGACTACCACAGGTCAAAAGAATCTGGCAATACAATGTACTTGTGTTGCTCTTGTGTTTTGCTCTTGTGTTTCCATAGACCTCACCACTAACTTACTGTGCATTGTTTTTCAAAAACCCAACACAAAGCAAAACACAGATTTGATGCAAAATGCATTTTATACATATCCTGGGTCATGTCCTTTACCACTGTGGTTTGTTTTTAATTACAGCACTCATTGAACATCCCCCATCTTTGGAAAGCATTTATGAGTAATAATGCATGTTTAATGAATGCTTATCAATAGTGTTGCTGACATATACCTCTGTTCTTTTTAGAGGCATTTTGGGCAGCACTGCAATACTATTAAAATCTACGGAGAAATGGCTGCGTGTTATGATCCTGGGGAAACTTCTAAATGCCTTCAAATTAAATGGAAATTAAATAAAATCTGTTGAATATTATAGGAGGGAATTCTTCTCTGTAAGAGCAGTGAGACTATGGAACTCGCTGCCAGAGGAGGTAGTTATGAAGGATACAGTAAAAACGTTCAAAAGTGGCCTTGATGCCTTCCTGGCATGTAATAACATTTTCAGCTATGGCTACTAGACCACTGGAAGGAGTTAAACAGGCTGAACTGGATGGACTAAAGTCTTTATTCAGCCTTACATACTATGTTACTATGTATTATGCAAACTTAAAAAAAGCCAGTGATACTCTTCAGCTAAATAATGATAATAGTAAAAAAGTGTCAGTCTCGAAAGGGGTGTAAGCGCACTGAAGATTTAGCCGGGTGTCTTCACTTCACTTTCGCGCTAAACCGTGCATGATCGTAAAAGCGAGCAGGTACACAAAACAGGGCTTGAACAGGCGGCAGAACCGGCACACTGACATGCACATGAATGGACGTGCGTGTGAAGAAGCACGCGCATGTACGCTTGACGGTTCTTGCACGCACAAGTTTTCATGGGCCTAGTTAAAGATGGCGCCCTTGACCATTCATTGCTGTTTGATCAGTTCCTGATCTGTGATCTGCATTTTGGACTTGTTTTTTCGTGTATGACCCCGGCTTTCATCTTGACTGTTGTTGGACTGACTCCCTGTTATGACCTGGGGCTTGGACTTGACGCTGAACCTCTGCTGCATGCCCTAATCACTGCTTGGATTACCACCTTTGAACCACAACTGCCGGCCCTAATCTCTGGTTGGATTACATTCTTTAAACCACAGCTGACCTCTGATTAGAACTTCTGCTGGCCTTCCTTGTGTTGGGGGTTCTCTTCCCCATTCTGCTGAGGATGCCCACACCCAGTGCCACACCCAGGAACACACACCGCCAGGATTTCACACTCTCCACTTCCATTGAACTGCCGGGAGAAAGCAAACCACGGTCAGCACCACAACACCACCTTCCGATGGAATGCAGGGTCCAGATAATGAAGGCAAACAGCTTCTTGTTCTGCAGAAACCAGTATTATAAATTGTGTGGTGAACCATCTCACAGATCCATGAGGACCTGGCTGCAGGGGTGGCTGAGAAGCAAAGACCTAACACAAACTTGGAGGCCCGAATTGGTCAGTGGGAGCAACAGCACAACCACATGGAGAGGATGCTGGTCCAAGTAGAGGCAGGACAGCCACCAAACTAGGAGGACCAGGCCATCTCCCCATAAGATGTGAAACATTCCTTGTTATTTTGTTTTTTTGGTCAGGGAGCACAACAATTATTGTTTGCAAATTGTGTATGCAAAGTGCACAGTGTTCCCACAATTTTTGAGGCACAGTATTGTTGTCCCAAAATAAATTACACTAGAAACAAATCTGTTTTGTATGTTTTTAGTCACAACAAAATAAAAACAAAGGGGGTACATCAGCAAAAACAAAACCCAAATAAAAGACAAAGCAGAAAAAAATTAACTAAAAGAGGAGTCCACCAAGTGTTAGCATACTGACTGGCCAGCATGGCCCTGTGACCCAAAACAGAAATGTGCAGGCACCTCCTGAGCAGCTGTGGTGGTTGCCAGGTCCAGGTAAGCAAGAACCTTCTCTAGCAAAGCAAAATTGGGAATTGCTATGTAAGCCACAATGATCTTAACCACCTCGGCCAGCTGATACTGTAGGGCTCCACCAGTCTGGTCACACACAGCACAGCTGATACCAAGCGACTTACCCAGAAGCCACTCAGATCACCAATCTCAAATCGGGAATACAGACTGGAGCCCTGTAAGATGAATGGAGAGCTTGGGTCCAACCACACAATGAACAATGATCGAATGTCCCACCTTCTGGTTCCTGGAAGAAAATGACAACACACACAGGTTGCAATGCTAGCAACATTACGGTAGCTGGCAAAGAGCAAGCTGATACATGGGCAACTTGTACAAAGGGATCAGTGTGTCCAATGAGCCACATGGAATAGATAGTTTAGGGGAGTGGAACAAAAGTTATTCCAAGCATAGGTAAGTTGGCAAGAAGGAGCAGGCAGATCAGTGAGCCCATAAACAAACCTATACATATACTCCTGCACCACAAGGGGCACCAAGGCCATTTGCATATGTTAAAATATTCACTATGTTTAAATAACCCAACTTCACTGTGTTCCAGGCTGCGAAGCTGTCAGGAAAACAGATGCATTTCTCCTGTAGGGCAACCATGCCATCAAGGAATTTATTCAGGCTGCAGGTCACTTGGACCATGCCAACAGACAATGCCCCCCTGCCTCTGGAAGAAGCCATTCACTTTGGGTTAATTCAAACAGACATACAATCCACATCAAGACAATGGCGGTGTGCAGGATGACTCCTGTTTATTCATTTTCTTTCCAGACTCGAATATCCCTTTCGGTCATATATACCAGAACTCATGACACTTCGGAAATACATTGAAGAGAACCTAGCCAAAGGCTTTATCTGCCGCTCCGCTGGGGTTGGGATTTTCTTAGCTGAGAAGAAAGATGGGTCCCTGAAGCCATGTATCAACTCAAGAACTCAACCAAATTACGGTTAAAAACCGTTACCCATTGCTTTTGATCCCAAGCTACAACCTTGTCTGAATCTGCGAAGAAAGACAAGAGGAAAAAGGCTTTCTGGACTCTATACGGACATTTTTAATTCCTGTTGATTCCGTTCGGGCTCTGCAATGCCCCATCAACATTCCAACATTTTTTAAATGATGTTTTCCAGGACTTACTTGATGTCTTTGTTATCATCTATCTCGATGACATTCTGGTCTACTCCCCAACCTTATAAGTGCACCGGGATCATGTCTACCAGGTCCTCCTCCGCCAACACAATCTGTATGCCAAGCTGGAGAAGTGCCAATTTGACCAGTCATCAGTTCAATACCTTGGGCTGAACATTACAGATTCTGGCAATTCGGTCCAGTCATCTATGAATCAGACCTCTTTTGAAGACAGTTCTGGGTTACACCTCAAATTACTCCCAGATCCCTGCATCTTGCTGAATGTCCCTGAGGCTCAAGACTTGAGCTTTCATCTATACTCTCATCACCAGCAACACCGAGAGACTCTTTTACATACCCAGGCTTGCCATAAGAAGAGTGTGGACCCTTGGCATTTTCCAGCCATGGAACAGTCCATCAGTGATTCTGTGCTTCATTCTTCATCTCATCTACATCTTCATCTTTTCTCCAAGAAATGTATTGGCCCCTTTTCGATCGAACAGACAGATTAACAAGATGGCCTATGGACTGGACCTCCCTCCATGCCTGAAGGTTCACCCTGTCATATATCCCTCTTGAAGAAGAACCCCTGAGAACCTCTTGTCAAGCCTGCCGACCCTGTTTTTGTCAATGGAGAGGAATAGTATGAGAGTTATGGCACAGACGAGGACTCTTGAGAACCTGCCAGGAATCAGCACTCAGGCCTTTTCTTCTCAGGCACTCCAAGAAATCTGCCCGGTTGGTCGGCTGGAGGACTCCCGTAATGGGGGGGGGGGGGGATATCAGTTTACCTAAGTCTCCACAGGGGGCACAAGCTCTCTAAAAAATCAGTGGGGTGTCTCAGTCTGGTCTCACAATAGACCGCTCATGCTCGTAAGCGCAAGCTGTGTGCGTGAAGAGATCTGCAGACATATGCGTGAAGAGGCGCATGGACTTTCATGTGAAGAAGGCCACATATGTGAGTTTGGTGGGCCACAAAGGTGCACCAAGTTTTAATTGGCCTATTTAAAACTGGCGCCCTCAGCCAGTCATTGTTGATTGTTCAGCTCAGTTCCTAGTTCCTCATTCATGATCTGACTTTTGGACTTGCTTTTTCATGTATGACCTGGCTTTTATCTTGACCCTGCTCTTGTTGGACTGACTTCCCTTTACGACCACTGACTTGGATTTGACACTGAACTTCTGCTGCTTGCCCTGACCTTTGCTTGGAATACCACCTTAGAACCACCACTGCCTGCTTGGATTACTGCCTTTGAACCCATGGCGGGGGCTCCAGTGAGTACCAAGGCTTTTAGTAGTCTCCTGGCCCAGGGTGCTACCTCGACAAAATAAAAATATGGATGCCCCTTTAAACTTTTATTATTTATTTATTATTATTAATTATTTGATTGGCAAGCCTTAAAGGGATTCAGCAGCCAAATAAAAAAACAAAATGATACTTAACTTTTGTCCCACACAGCTAATCGGTGCCTAGTCCAACGATCAGTAAATAACCTGATTTCTGGATCTGAGCTACCACCGCAGCTACGCATCATTCGTCGTCTGTGGCCAATACACGGGATCATGACCTGCCATCAGTCACAAAGCACTGCCACAATCTCTCACCAGTGAATGGAGTTCAGGCCCCGGGGCAACACGGGAAGCAGGGGATGGCTTGGATCCTATAATCAGGTAAATTATTGATCGCCAGATTATCAACTGTGCAGGAGACAAATATATATACAGTATATATATATATATATATATATATATATATATATATATATACTATTACTATATAAAGTACTATATCACTATAGAAAAGGGCTTCCTTTTTCACTAAATTACAGATATTAAAGTGTTGCAAAACAAACCTGAACCAAATCAGCAAATTGTGGTTAGATTTTAATTCAACCTCAGCCAGCCAGCAATACTACAATTCACTAACAGAATTTCTTCAAATAAATATTCTCCAATAAGTTCGAAGTACTCTTTGCTGGAGTGTTTTCATGCAGACCTTCATTCCCAGTTCCATACTCCTCCCTAACAATTTCCAAATAAATGCCAGCTTCCCTTGATGGTGTCCCGAAGATTTTCAGAGACCCTAAATGCCACTGAAAAAATAAGAATACTAAGGTCTGCCTCTCAGCAGACCTTAGTACAGTATACCCTTAAAGATCCAGAGTATGACATTATGCTGTAACAACATCCATACAAGAAACAGTTCTCATATGCATCCCTCCCCAGAGTAATTCAGATTGCTGGATATAAAAAGTCATACCTTTTTATATTCCTGCTGTAGTCATTTAAAAAACTGCATCTTAAAATGAACTGTATCATGGTTAAGGAAATTTGAGCAGATATGGACACCATGGGCGGAGCACTTTAACCTCCCACTATAATGTGGATTTGTGGGGCCTCTTCTGTTCCCTAATCACCCCCTCCTTCATCTACTCAAGCCCCCGTGATCCCTACCACCCTTCCCCTCCTTGCTTTACCTCCTAGCTATCCTAAACCCTCCCTTCCTGTCCCTTCTCTCCTATCTTTCTTCTTCCCCCGTAATCCCTTTTCCACCTCTCCTTGGCGTCAGGAGTTTGCCATTGTTTATGTTATAATTTTGTAGCAACATATTACCACAGCCTTATTTTCACAATTGAATATAAGAAACTATTTGTGCCGGGGGAGTATTGCTGGGGGGGGGGGAGGAATTACTCCTCTGACCCTCCAGCTGCGCCCCCCCCGACCTATGCATAAGATTAGTCAGTATGCTTTTTTAACCCTTTAAGTGCCAGCCTACCTGTAGCTT
Source organism: Gastrophryne carolinensis (assembly GCA_027917425.1). NCBI lineage: Eukaryota > Metazoa > Chordata > Amphibia > Anura > Microhylidae > Gastrophryne > Gastrophryne carolinensis. The sequence goes on along the minus strand of CM051239.1, from coordinate 67,561,666 downwards.
TTGTCACCCTTTGTTGCCAGACCACGTTTCACTATTTTGCGCTACATATGTTCAACCTTGATTTTTGAATGGAATTCCAGGGATTTTCAAGGAAAATTATATATTTTTTTTTTCAGCAGAGTCTGAGCTTCAACATGCAATATCTTGTTTGGCCTTTTTTTAATGTATTCTCAATACTTTTGGGTGAAATATGTGCAAAAAAATAAAAAAATAATACATTTTTTGCAATTTGTAGCATTTTTTGTAATAAAAAATGTAAGTTTGTCAATAAAATCTTATTGCGTGTGAAACCCGAATTTCTTCCGGTCACAGCGTTACCACATATGTATTGGTAGACACCCTTTTCTACCCAGGAAACTCCCCCAAACTGAAACAGCGCTTTAGGAGATTTTCAGATAAAGTACAACTATGCTACGCGCTAAGCGCACCTTGCTGTTTTTCCAGAAAAGCAACCCTTTAAATTTGAAATACCCCCCACAAACTATATATTCTCTGGAAGTACACACCTCAGGCTTTCTAGGTGTACCAGGATTGTTGACATGGGCACAGTTTTCTGGAAGTAATCCCTCAATCAATTCTTTGGTTGCACAGAGTTTCCCTAAAAAAGAATAAAAAAGAAGAATCAAAGCCACATTTTCCTAAAAAAAAACTATATGCAAACAAGAAAAAACAAGTAAAATCTGAAAAAGCAACATCCCCCGAACAGAACGATACCCAACATGCATAGGTACTGTCAAGGGAAGAGTTGCCAAACACCCCAAAGTAAAGCATGCGCATAACGGTAATTTTCCTTGAAAATTTCAGCTCTACAGACAAAGTGCGCACCTTGCGATTTTTCAACCAAAACAACCCTTTACATTTAGAATATCCCCCATAAACCATATATTCCCTGAAAGTACACATGTTAAGCTTTCTAAGCGCACTGAGCTTGTTGTAGTGGGCTCATCTTTCTGGAAGTAATCCATTGAAGAATTCTTAGGTTGCACAGGGTTTTCCTAAAAAAAAGTGATAAAAATGCAGAATAAAAACCATGTTTTCCTAAAATATCAATATGCAAACAAGAAAAAACAAGCTAAATCTAAAAGCACAAGGTCCCCCGAGGAGAACAATACCCCACATGCATAGGTACTATTAACCCTTTTAATTGCCAGACTACTTGAAGTTTTGTCACCCTCTGTTGACAGGTCATTTTTCCCCATTTTGCACCATGTTTAACCGTGATTTTTGCTGGAATTTCCAGAAAAATTATATACACATTTTTTTGCAGAAGAGTTTATGCTTTAACATGAAATGTCTTGTTTGAAATTTTTCTACTGTTTTTTTAATATTTTTGCGTAAAAAAAAAACAAAAAACAAAAAAAATAATATTTTTTTTTTTTTAAATGAAAACCATATTGCATGTGATAGCCCCATTTCTCCCGATTAAAACGGTACCACATATGTATCGGTAGCCCCCCCATTCTTGCACTGAAGACCCCCCCAAACTGAAAAGAACACTTTATAACATTTACAAATAAAATACAACTAATATCCACACTATAAACATAAGGGGTTAATAAAAAAAAAAATGACATGGGGGGGGGGGCTTTTTTGGGGAATTTTAAGGGTTAGGGTTAGGCTAACCCTAATACTTAAAAATAAAAAAAAATGACGTAGGGCCCCCCCTCCCAGACGGGGGAACCCATTTTTATTTTTGAATTTTAAAGGTTAGGGTTAGGCTTTTGTGGCCCCCCACCCTGCAGCCTACAAGCCCACATACGCTGTGTGGACCCGGGCTCTTCTGCCCCCCCCCTGGGCTTTGGGGAGGCAGGTAATTGGGGGTGCGGGGGTTAATGGCAAGTCACCCGCGGGTTGCAGGTGACTTGCCAGCCCCCAGCCTTGTGAACTGGTACAGGGGTCTCATGGACCCCTTACCAGTTCACAAAGGGTTAACAGTAAAAAAAAAAAACAGACATAAAAATGTCATTTATTAAAAAAAAAAAAAACTTTACTCACCTCACCCGATTGTCAGCTCCTGTGTTGATCAGCTGTCAGATGCCTTGGTGATCGCTGGCCAGAGGAGGGGGGCAGGGGATCAGAGCATCCCCTGCCCCTCCACTGCTCTGCCCAGCGATCACCAGGGCATCTGACAGCTGAGCCGAGGAGAGCCAGGACGACACCCAAAGGGGCGGGGCTTAACGGCAAGATGGCGGCGCCCGTCGGGAGAGGAGGGGGAGAGCCCTTTCAGGTTCTCCCCTGAAGCTGAAGTGCGGGGGGGCAATCGGAGGCCCCCCCAGTGAAGAGGAGCCCCATCGGGAGGCAGTGCGACCACAGGTAAGTAAATGTAATTTTTATTTTTATTTTTTTTCTACAGTTAGCAGCTGCTGCTGCCGAAGCGGGGGGGTGGCCCTATTCCTAGGGCTCTCCTGAAGCCATCCGATCCCCCACGGGGGGATCTCCTGAATCCAGATAAAATGCAACTTAAAAGGGGGTTCCTAGTCCTAGGATTGCTGTGTAAGAAGTGGTTTATCTGATGTCCTGTTGCGGGGTCTCAGTTGGTCCAAGATGATCCAAGATCGAGTCCCTCAATCTCGGGACTCACAGGATAGTTACTGATCTGGTGTCCTCCTAAGGTAGAGTCCCTCTATTTTGCTCAACGAGCGTTTCGTCTCTAGGTTGGTGACATGATCAAGAGCTGCCGTGGTTCCTAGGTGCACTGGAAAAGGTAAGTATTAGCTGCTGCCTATAATAATGGGGTCACTCCTTACAGTTTTACAGGTTTTTTTGTTAGTTATTTCTTCTTATGGTGCCTAGATGGTAAAGGTATGCCAAGAAAAAGAAAATTGGATTTAGGCTTGCTTTCAGATTGTACCAGAAGTGTACTATCCCAGATATAATAAATACTTTATAGCTGTGGCAAGGGAACTTTTGAATAGGTATTTTTTATCTTAGCTATGTTTCAAAAGATACTTAGGAGATATTTAGACTTCTTTTGTACCCGCTTAGAATACCATTTATTCAAATTGGCTGGTATAATAAAGAGAAAAAAGCACTCACCGATGTGGCTTGGAGGTTTGCAAACCTACCCAGGGCCTCTGAGGTTCAAATATTTCCATGGTGTGCTGCTATTTTTTTAATAAGAGGCGCAGATGATGGATGTCAAGCCTTCCAGAGTTGGTGTCTTTCTCAATATCCTCCGATGAAATTGGTTGCACTTGAAATAAATGCCAAGTGCTTGTATAAAGATTCCAAATAACTGGAGCCTCATTTTTCCTTCCCTTTTCCTTCCTTTTTCCTTCCCCAATATTGGATTCTATCACTATTGGACCCCACTAAGGACATCCAACCAAAGGGAAATCCGCCGAAGACACAGGTAGAAAGTAGATCCCACTTCAAGGCATATGCCCATATCTTCACCTCCGGGCATATCTGTGCTAGAATACCTGGGCAGTGGTGGTAAGTCATTTTATTATTCATTTGTTTTTATTATTCATAGTTTTATCTATTTACCTCAAGCACTTATTTCTCATGTAAACTGTTTAATCAGTTTACGAGGGACCCTTGTAAGGAACCGGTGAAAGTGTACACACATAAGGGTTACAGAACTGAAATATTTTTTACCCAAGTAAACACCCAATGAGCACCTAGAGCCCTTTTTAAAAATAGGCACCATATTTATTTGTGCCAATCGCTTGTCGCTATACCTGTTGCTATAGAATCTCAAAAAAATGTTGATTTTTTCCAAGAACTCTTGGTTGTGGTCCATCTGGTCCTGGATCATATCTTCAATCATCCAGTTAGATATCTTAGCTATTGCGTTACCAGCACCAACTTTTTGCATATCAGTCTTTTGCTCTTTGGCACGTTATACACAGAGCTAAAGCACCAGTTTTGTTGCTCTCCCCTTTCTTGATGATTTCTCATTTCTCATTGACCAACTCTCCATTACCACTATTTAGGGTACCAACCTGTTCTGAACTTTTTTCTTTTCAATTTTTTCCATTTTTATATATTTAAAGTTTTTCTGGTTTTGCTTTCTTTGATCACTTGCCTTTCATCTTAGTTTTTTTTTTTTTTGTTGAGTACCTGTGTCTTATATGTATTGAATTTTACGTATATTGTATTGTAAGGGACATTCAAGGTAAAAAAGAAAACAAAGCCTTCACCTTTTATCCCACTCAAAGGGTTGGCATGGTGTATGTATGTTAAAACTTACCTGCATGAACTACAGGTGAATGGCACCACACACCCCTGCAACTGTGATAGTAACTGGAGTGCATGATCCATTTATTGTAACAGATAAGATGTGCCAGACCCTTTCATATTCTGCCTTTGTAGGAGGTGGCATGGATGCAGTAGCATGCTGCATGAGTGCGAAGCCTAGTTCTTAGGTCCCAGGGTGGTCATATTTGGCAATAAGCAGAGCATGCTACATTGACGCATCATCCCCGTTCTGCATGCTCAAGAAGGTGGGAGCAATGCAGAGCAATCTGCTTATTGACAGAACTAGGTGAGGTGTACACTGCACGACATGCTGTTTTTTTCCCTAGTAAAAGAAATAATTCTGTAACTGCATGATCACTCCCTGTGCCTAACAGTGTAAGAGAAAGCCAAACATGTCTCTGGGTTGTACTAGAAAATTAAGCATACTAAAAAATGTAATGTTTACATGTAATTTTCACTTTGTTCAATATATGTACAGAAAGAACAGTTGTAGGCCAACATTAAAACTCTTTATTTAAAAAGCCCCTCCCCCTCCCTCCTTCCCTCCCAAAGCTTAATAAAAAATGGATCATTTAGAGGGTTATTTAAGAAGGGAATAGCGCCAGGTAGTGCCTCGTAGCGGCATGCTGCGCCTGGTGAACGCCGGGTGCTGTACGCAAAACCACATTTAAGAAATCGAATCTGGTGAGAGCCTCTAACAGCGCCATGATGTGTCACATGTATTATTACAGGTGGCTCAGCTTATAGCGCCGGCGCTCTAGGTTCCAGCGTGTTTGCCTTTTTTTTGGCTCAAATCATTGTGTGACCTCTCCTGGCTGCAAACAAACACTTTTATAAACTTTTTTGACTTTTAATATTTTTATGCAGAATTGTCATTACAGGTCTGGCACTAAAGTGTTATTGACAAAGTGTTAAAACAATGTCATTCCATGTGTTTTAGTTTTGTTACTGGTGGATATGTGTTCAAAAACAGACTTTAATCTCACAGCGTCTGGCACCCAGCTTTAGAGCGCCGACACTCTTTGTGTCTAGTGTTTTGTTAAATATGGTGTGGAGCGCTGAGTGCCAGGTGCACTGAGCTGGCGCTACTCTCAGTGCTATACTGTTGTTAGAGCACCCAACATACATCACATTCATCAATACCAGCCAGGTTACTAGAGCAACTGAGACGCTCTGTTACAGCACCCGATACATGCTTACAGCGTCTAATAGTGATCGCTCTAAGCGCCGCTATACAGGTGCTCATCTGGCAATACCTGGCGTTAGTAGTGAATCAGCCTCCACGTCTTCTTACCTATATACTTTGTTGTTATGTGTTTCTGTTTTAGTTAGGCCTCCCCCTAGTGACCGTTTGTATAATAAATTTAAAGTTCCCATAACAGCTTATATTTGTGTGTATTATTTCATTCTACCTTATAGAGCTGTTAAACAGTGAGTTGGTTTTGCCCACTAGACAGAGCCTTAGCCAAGATCATGAAAATCAAAGCTAAGGAAATAAATAAAATATTCTTATGAGCACAGATTCGATAGGTTGAAGGGTCTTATTAGAACTAAGGGTTCTTCATTCTGCCTACAGCTGTCCTTGTAAATAAAATTATGGAAGTGTCCCTTTAGGAACTTCTGAATGTTGTACAAGAGATTACAACCATTTTTTTCTCTGAATACATATATAATAATTTATTTCAATTTATGGCATGAATTTTCCTTTACCTGGTAAACACAATAAATTCATTTTAATTTGTATCTTCTTTTTATAAAACCAATATATATCGGCAAATTGCAGGGTAATAGCTCAGCATAGCAAATTAAATGTCTATAGTAAAATAGCAGGTACCGTATTTAAAACATGGAACATATTTTAATTCAAATATATTCTGTATTTGACAAAGACATTGCACTGTTTCCCTGTTTATTAAAAAAAAGAAATAAAAAAAAAATTTAACATTAAGATTAACTCTCACTATTGAAAGCTAATTGAGCGTTTCAGCTATAAATCCCTTAGCACATGTAGTAGAAGCCTATGGCTGAGCAGCAGGAGTAGGTCTGTGCATTAATACACAATAACAATATCACATACATAGCTAATCTGGGAACATTAATCCATACAGACATACATAGTACATATAATACATTACATACTGTATTTGTCCACTATAAAAACAATCCTTAATACAGCAGTAAACATATTTGAAATGTGAATACACATAATCTCCTCCCTCTTTAAATTTTAGTATACTATGTATGTATAGATCTTAATTTTGCAGTACATTTACAATGGTATTTAACACATAATTTCAAGGATTCACTAGGGAAAACAAGCTTCATAGGTGCTTAAAAAAAGAAGAAGAGAGCTTGGGCTTAGCACGTATAAGGTACAGATCACAGTGCTCTTCCATTTTGTGGAATATGGCAAATAACATGTTAACAATGTCCATTAAAGGTCAACAGTCCTTTTTGGGTATCGGGTGCCTTTACTTTCTGGCATTTCCTCAGTGTGGCTGTGGGAATTTAAAAATATTTTTCGATAGAGATTTTTTAGTTGCAGATTAGCTTATTAAAGAGGATCTTCAGATAAAATAGATGTGGCAGCACAAGGGCATTCTGATTTATGTGCCCTACTGCACACAGCGGCCTTGCCCCGGTGCCTTATCCCAGGAAGTTGCTAATTGCCTTCCATGCCTGGGGCCACATCTGTGATGCACATGACCAATACCAGGCTTGCCTGGGTAGCAGGTGCACAGTTAATGTGCAAATCAGTCACGTAGGAACCACAAACAATGCTGGAACACGGTGAGTAGTGGTTACCCATTTCTAGGCTTACTGGGCAACTCTGAATCAACATGCATTCATGCTGCAACAGTTAGGGGCCCTCCAGTCTACTTTGACTAAAGGTCCTCTTTAAAATATTCCAATCAGTTGCAGTGAGAAACAAAAACATGGTTTATTTTACAGCTGTTTCAGCATCCAAATGGGTATGTCCCATAGGGACCTTAGTGAATGAGACAAAAGTACTTTCAGACATAGGTTCACTATAATAATATATAATAATAATAATATATATATATATATATATATATATATATATATATATATATATTAATAGAAAATGACACACTTGCAGAGTCTATGCACATTAATATCCAATTGACTATATGGGGCAGCGTTAAAATGTTCTATTTTAGCTAAACCATGGGCTATCATAATGAGTGTTTCTGTACATTTGTAGCAGATAGGGTTAAGTGGGAACCCCTAAGTTCAGTTTTGACAGTGATAGAATGGAGAGTGAGGGGCCCCTCACTTTAAATAGCAAGTCCAAAGGAAATACTATAGAGTCAGGAGCAGTAGGCATAACATATAGGAAGTATATATAAGTGGGTTCAGCACATGTGATTTCTACTATATGCAGATTCATTCTAGTATCTTAAGAGGGAGGAGTAATAGTTATATAGTTAGGCCTATAGCTAGTTAGAACCAGATGTAGTTGGTCCTAAGTAAAGCCTTTGGGACTAAGACATGGACTAAAACTCACCAGGGAACTAAAATATTTTTTGTGTGAGTATTAAAGTGGACCAATAATGGATCCAATCCCTCACCGCGGGGCATCCAAAATCGGGATGCTCTGCTGTGTGAAACCCCCCAGAACTCCCGCTGCACTTACCTTATTGCCGGTCCAATGGCCGCATCTCGCGCTTCTCTCTAGCACAGGGGTAGGCAATTATTTTTTCCATGGGGCCATATGAGAAACTATAAAAAATATTGTGGAGGGCCGGGCCAAAAGGCTGAACTCAATTCTGCATAATATTAATTGTATTGTTTTGTATTAATTGTATTTCCTGCCTCTCCACCCAGGCGAGATGGCGCCAGAGCCTACCTCCTTCTCCTCCCCTGGTTGGGCTCTGCTTCACTGTCGGGCGGCTGCCCGTCCCTCTTCGACGCGGGTCGGTGCCTCCTGCACTGTACACAGGCGATCACTTAAGCAGCAGCGGATCGGCTGCTTGGCTCGTCGGGTCTGGCCCGTTTCTTCCTTCCACACTGAGTGCTTAAGTGATCGCCTGTATACAGTGCGGGAGGCGTCAACCCGCTGCGAAGAGGGACAGGCGGGCGCTTCGCAGGCAGTATGAGCAGAGGGATGCCGAATCACGAGCGGAGGGACTCCGCCAGCCAGCTCAGCCCGGGCCAGTCAGAGCCAATCAAAGGGCCGTATACGGCCCGCGGGCCGTACAATGCCCAGGTCTGCTCTAGCAGGGCGCGTGCCATTCACAAATGGCCAGCGCGGGCGCGCTCCCTGTTAGAGGGAAGCGCGATATGTGGCGGGCAAGGTTGCTCGGAGCCGCTGATATAAGACGTCTCATTGACGCGCATACCACAGCGGCTCCAATCGCGCTGATTGGACGAGTGGCCTCGCATGCGCCGTAGGAGCGGGGTGAGGTGAGTTGTAACTTGCGATCTGGGGGGTTTCACATAGTCAAAATCCTGGGTGTTGGTCCACTTTAAAGACAAACTTTGCCAGCTCGGTTCTCTTTGCTTCAATCTAATGGCTAAAGTGGACCTCTGATTTGATTTTTCAGCCCAATGTTTCAAATTTCATGCAATTTTGAGGCTGCTTTAGTTGGCATAGAGCAAAGATAATTTTTACCCCATAGTCTGAAACAAGATTCAGGAGGAGGCTCTAGTTAAGTAAATAATATAGTCACCTGGTCCATTGCCTTGCATGAAGCCCCATTCTGTGTATTTAGTCTCAGCAGTTTGGGTACTGCCCAGGAACTTAAATGATACTTTCATCATCCAATGACTACATCAAATAGGCTGAATATGCAGTGATTGGGTCACTTAAAGTTCCAACAGTGCTGCAAGTTCAGGCTAAAAATAACCCAAAAAAGCCCCCCTCTCCAGCAATACCCCAGTGCTAAGCCCAATGTGAGGGTGTAAAATTATACCCACTGGAGATCTCCCCAAACATTTGGCAGCTGCTGCTGTGAGAGCTTCTACCCTTACTGTAATTGACTGCCTAGGCAGCCAATCACTGCATGGCAACTGAACCACTGTTGTACTGATTGGTTGACTAAGCAGTCGCAATTCAGCATTTCGGGAACCAAAAGCGCTGCTCTTCCTAAAGATCAGGTAAAGATTCATTTTAATACTCTAAATCAGGATAAGCCAGGGAAGAGCTGAAAGTCTGTGGGATGTTTTTTTTTCATCCTGCCCCCCCCCCCCCCGGCACTTTCAAATGGGGACCTGGAGATGAAGATTTAGCCACATTTTGGTGAACTATATGGAAACCAAACCAATACATATTCCAGCAAACACAAACCATAATAGCCTCAAGATTAGAGCTTAGAGAAGTCCTATGCCTACAAACCCCAAATCCCCATCTCATCAACCCCTCCCCCCAGCTAACTGCAATTTGCATGATTAATTAAAAAGTATACTCACCAGTCCAAAACAGAAATCCTTTTCTTTGCTGGAAGCCCCAATAACTGGTCGATGAAACCTTTAGTCGGTTCTGCAGTGACATTGGCCGCCATTAAATTAATTGGGCCTTTCAGCAGACGAAAAGCATTCCTGATGTGGACTGAATAAACATAGTTTTCACTTACATATTTACACTGAGGTCACCTGGGAGGAGGATTTTTAGGTATGTCAGTGTAGAATCAGTAAGATCTTTACTTACCCCATACATCTAGGAATCGTGTTGAGGACTTCCAAAAGACATGACCTTTTCCTGAAGGTGTTAGCAAGGTCATATTTATGGAAAAGTGATCACCAACTTACATTACCTAAAGTAAATGATCAAAGCCTTTGTGAAACTGCATCCAGTACCATGTAGATTGAGCAACTAGCAAGTGGAACACTACACACCAAGAATGCTTAATTTTCGAAAGTACAACAATTCTGGTGTATCTCCAGCATTTTTAGCTAAGAAAAGATCTGGCTTCATAGTTTTATTTTAAGCTATAAATAACACTGCATAGTTCTTTGTGTTGATTTTATTTGGGAAAATTATTGCAGTACAGTTATTTTTTTGTGAAGTTCAATAAGGAGCAAACAAAACAGGTGTGTGGGTGGTCCTGATTGGCCCCGGAGCTGGCCTCAGAAGTGCTGGAGGAAGTGCTGAAGTTTGGAATAACGTGGCTGCTGGTGTTGTTCGGAGATTGAATGGTGAATTTGCGGCAACAACAGCAGCAGCTGCAGCTGCCGCCAATGGATTTGGTAATATACGAGAAGATAATGGCTTTAGACGTTGCTTAGAAAGGGCTAATTTTATCTGTGAAAACAAAATAATGTGTTAATAAATGAGCACGTCTCGCAAATATATCAAAATAAATCATATCTCTGTGCTCTGGGAACACATTCAAATGAAATAGGACATGCATGGACTCATTTGCTTTTGATTCGCTATAGTTCAGATATGTGCTGCTATTCTAACTTCTGCAAGCTGAGACTCGATGTGCCATCCATGTAGCTTGTCAGAGCACAATGGGGGTTAGCCAGAAGTATTAAGCATGTCCAGGCAGCTAAACTCAGTTGACATGCCCACTGACCCCAGGCATGGAAATCAGTAAAACAACTCAGTTTCAGGCTTTAGCAAAAATAACAAGAAGAATCAGATGGTCATCCCAAGGTTACAAGTAGAGAAGGAAACAAAGCTGAGGCCTTTGTGCAATGATGGTCCACTGCAATAGCATAATTACAGACGCAGAAATATTTAACTGAGAAATCACAGTTCAGCTAATTGGATTATCCCAGAACAAAAGCCATTGAAAAGCATTGATAATTTCAAGATAACACGATGCAGCATCGAAATAAGCTGATGGTTAAAAAAATGCATCTTTACCTTACCTCAACTAATGACAATGTTTCTGCCCCACCCTGTGTGCAATCAGCATTCAGGTATATTCTTCAACTGAATACTGCTTTGAGCAGCTTATATGACAGCACCACCATTATATCAATATGTGATTACATTCAATACAACTTATACAAAACACCACTAAAAGCATTCAAACCATTAAAGTGATAGACCAGGTGTTGCCAATTGTTAACACATTGTGTAGGGATACAATTGGCCTTAAAGTCCTTAACTGTTTCAAATGAAAGAATAATTGGCAGAGATCAAGGTTTAGAATTTTACCTTCTGATTTCTCTTCTGAAGAATGTGGCTGTGGCTATTGTGATCCAGCATAATAATCAGCATAATGGATAGGGTCTGTAACAGCTTTGGTGGGGAGGAGGGAGGGGCTAGCTGGGCTTGAATAGCAGCTCTGAGAGCGCCATTCAAGCCATCAAAGCTGAAAGGGCGGGTGACCTGGTCACACTCCTCATGTTTGTATTGGTGGTCCACATCAGTGGGGAAGTAGTAAAGTGGCAGGAAAGGAAGTATATTTCCTTATTCCCTCCACTGAGCAGAGCAGAAGATAACTCGTAGCAAAGTAAGCTGCCGTTTTTTTTTCTATTCACTTTTGTCTGAGCAATCTCTTTAAAACATGTGGCAAGTGTTGGAATGATTTTTCTCTGTACTGTTGTACTATTTCATTACCCCTGACTCTGAACCTTTAGGTTATTTAGTATCATCTATTACCTTCAACAGCAGACCAACACACCAACCAGAAAAGTGTAGTAAGTGTTCTGAGAGCATAATACTCACCCAGTACATGCAAATACAAAACCTAATTGTCACATAAATGCAAAGGTACAGCTGCTGAGTATTATGCTATTTTTTTGTGTTGCCCTGGGGGTGGAGGATAAAACAAACCTTATTGGCCACCAGCATAATCTAAATTTTTGGACATGTTCTTTTATTAACATTTATCATAGTATAGTAGTATATTCATATATAAATAAACCAGAAAACTGACAATATACAATAACATCAATAAGGAGTTTACTTACCAGCAGGGATGCTGTGGACTGTTCACTCTGTTGCCCTGGCAGGATGTTGCTTGGTTGATTTTCCAGTACAAGGCTCTTAAAAAGCAGAATCAAGAGTATCTTGAATGCTTTTGTTCAACAACAATGTAAATGCATGCTGTCATAAATAAAACCAATATACTGTACATCATAGCTTCTGGTTACAATTATATTACAATAATATTAATTTACATTCTAAAAGTAACATTTCTAGAATATTTTTGTTGAGTGCATTATAATGCCTTATTACCCTATTGTCGATGATTAAACAAGCATCTTGAGTTATTAAAGTGGACCAAAACCTATGATTTGGACAATACCAGATGTTGGTCCTTTTCTCTAGGGCTTCCTGATTTGGTATGACTTGCTAGCTGAAACCCCCAGGGTCGATAAACATACTTTCCCATTATTTCCACAGCACATGCCTGGGTTCTTATCCAATTTGTGCTTTATGCCTTGCATATTAATGCACATGGTGAGGTGCTTGCAGCCCTATTATTGCTGTTGTCTTTTCAGTCTCTTTATTCCGTTCTCCCCCATAAATGTGAAATTGTACTTTATAAATCCCATCATCCTTGTTTCTTCTGTCATTCAGAAAAGGAAAACAAGTGTGGAATGATTTTTTTTTAATGCAGGGTGTATAAGTATCTTCGATCGCTATCTAGCATGTTTATTTTAATAATAGACAATTTGGGGATAGTGCCACTTTACTATGTAACTGCAGCCTTTTTAAGGTAAATTGACTTGAATGCATTTTGCTCTAGCAAAAGTTACCTTAAAATAATGTATTAAGTTTTGGGAAGTCAAATGTAAATACATGAAAGTCAGAGGAATACTATCATTAATATTAATGATATAATTATAAAGCACTACTATCACATTAATTACTATACTAGTGACAGGTATCTCTTCAAACAGGATTATTGACTAAAGTATAGAATATCTTTCCATCCCACCTGGGATGCATCTCTACCTCCATGCCCAACTTGGTTTGACTGCTAGTGTAACTTATTGGGTAGGGAAGCTGGCAGAGTCTTTTGCTAAAGGAGCACTATCGCGAAATTGTGTAATATTAAAAATCTATATAAACACCTTGGCTAATGAGAGGAGGGATCACTCATACACCCAAACTGAATAAAACTTGTGGTTTTCTTCTCCTAGTTGGAAGAAAATCCAGGGGTGACAGGTTTAGTCTATGAGGGGTGACAGAACCTGTCACCCCAGATGTTCTCATCCTTCCATCAGGATAAAAAAAACAGCCTGGCTGGATATTTCCTGATGCCGGGTGTATAAGTGACCCCTCCACTCGCCATCCAGCATATTTATATGGATTTTTATTAGTGGGCCATTTTTTGCGATAGTGCTCATTTAAGTTAGATCTAGGCTCCATTAACATGGACGCAGTGTAAGCATTAGTGGTAGTAGGGCTTGAAGAGTCACATTTTTAGAAGATTATATTGAAAAAGTTTCTGTTGAAACTCTCTAAATAACTTTGTAGTGACAGCCATATATTTTTTTAGTTAGAAAATCATCTTAAATAATTAATATATGTGTTCACATATGGTGAGTATGCTTGGCCTGTCTGGTCTAAGTGTAAAATAAAGGTTTCTTCACCTGCCATGCAGCTGATCTTAGTGTGTTGCTGAATAAAGCTGCTGAAGCTGAGATCCTACCCCTCTTCTGTAGCCAAGCCCCCAGAACTCTTTTGTATTTGACCACATTTGTATGCACTCAGAAGTGGACATGTCTCCACCCCTCTTGTATTAAACTTGATGGGACTCATCATTTCCTGTTTATTCAAGCGATTTCTGATTAATTTTTGCGTTTGTTTTGTTTATTATAAAATAAACTGCTAGGCAAATTGTAAAACCAGTTACAGTTTACTTGTGATAGCAGTATAGAGAGGGACATCTGAAATTAAAGCCGACAAAAAATGGGACAGGAAAACACCTTTCAAAAACTAAAACTTAGCATTCCAACTGAGTAATTTATGCTTCAAAGAAATTAGCAGCCAAAGTTTTACAACAAAAGAAAACATATTTGCTTTCATTTTACCCCTAGCCTGGGCAGTTTCTTTAAAGTGCCCCTCCAGTCACATTAGTTTGGTGGATTCCTAAAGTAAGCCGGTGCACAACACTGTGCAAGTCCATCCCACAAACCTCACTGGCTGCCAGCAGTCACATAAGGTTATTAATAGGGACTGGGCACTGGAGCCCTTGCGAACTACTATAGGGACCCTTCAGTCTTATTTGACTTTAAAGAAAAAGTTCACTTTAAAAGACTTTTCCATAGACCTCAAAATCAGGGGGTGCCAGAGGACACGGCACTCCATGCTTACCTGTGAAGATTCCCATGTACGGAGGTGCCCAAGGTACCTAAAGGAACCCGTCATGCACAGGCTACACCTTCCCAGCAACCTGGCTTCTCATACAGGGACTGTGCCCCCTCTTGAAAGTGCACCTTTCCTTTATGTATAAGTAGTTTCTGAATGGTTTGTGTCATCTTGTATTGTAAATATGGGGTGGCATGGTATTACCGCATATTGCTGGGAATCAGCATTTAAAGGGGCTCTAAACCCAATGGCCAAAGGCAAAGGCAGTAAGCAGCTTACCTGATGCCTGTCCCGTGTGCCTCTCCTCTATTCACTTTAGTGCCTGCAGAAGATATAGCAGGGCTCTAAAGCTTACCCATTTTTTGCAAAAAAACAGCCATTCTGTCCCTAGGAGCAAACCTTGATGGTCACTCAACTGTCTCTGACCACAGCAGAGCATGCACATGACTTAAAGCTGTGCCATGACACAGGCTTCTCAGTTCAGCCATGACATAGAAATGAAAGCAAATAAAGTGACTTAGCTAAGATTAAGGTATTTTCATATAATTTGATATATTGGGGTGCTTTGAAATGGCTCATTTTACATTGTTCCCAAGTATAAGAAGGAATAAAATGAGTGTGTGCCTGGGCAGGGAAAATGACGCCCATGATTGTTAGTAAAAAGTTGTGAATAAATTGTTCAGACAAGAAATCTTATACAGCTACAGTACATGTTGCATTCCTTGGGGGATTATTTCTAATATGTGTGAACAAGCAGCATCCAGCTTTTCAAGTAGAAAATAAGTATACAAGGCAGAAAAAATCCATGAAAGCAGAGGCTGTACCAGAAAGGTATAAGTACAAACAGCATGGCACTATTAGCAGAAGCCTGCCACACAATCCGCTGGCATTAAAAAGCCAAATACATTTAGAAATTGTTAAATACAGTCAGATTAAGGCTTAAGAATGATTTACAACATAAAGTGATATTCCACATACAAGTTTTCTTATTTTGTCAGAGCCATGCTATATTTAGATAAGAGAATTGCTTTTACACACTGCTTATCTCAGTGTTACAGTGAAACACCCTGGAGGACAAAAATCCATTCTTGTATGCAACATGTTCTAATACTTTCATATAAATAATGCGAATGTTCAGAAGATGCCTTTTTAAGATAGTCATTTCAATCAAGGGGTTTAATAATTTGGTGTGAAAAAACAAACCTATAAATATAATGTAAGCCTATGTGCTGTCCAAATTTCCTTTTAAAAATAAGACAAATCTTTAAAACAGTGTTCTAATAATGACACAGAAAAAAAAGGCAAAAAGACTAAGGCCCTTATTTAACAAGGGATAGCGACAGGTAGCGACTGGTGAGCTGCCGGTAATGACGGGCCCCGCCACGAGAACGCCGGCTCCCCACCACAATCCCACATGCCGATCCTGCTTACCGACTGAGATCATTATTATTCCAGCCTCAGCCCACAGCGCCAGCGTCCGGGTATGACCTCTCGCTACCTGGCGCTCTCCAATGCATTTCAATGGAACAATCTTTAAATATTCATAATTAATTCATATTAATGTTTTTTTTTTTTTTTTTTTTTTAAATGTGAAAAATTCTGTGACCACTTCTGCCATGTTAGATTTTTTTTTAAGGTAAAAAAAAAAAAAAAACTTTGTGCAGAATTGATATTACAGGTCTGATATTAATGTATTAATATTACAAAATCTTATTAAAAACTGGTTTTTTTTTGGTTTCCAAAGATATGGTTGTTTGGGGGTTAAAAAACTACTTTTAACCCATCGCCGCCAGCGCTCTAGGGTTTAAACATGCATTTCACAGCGTGAGAATTTTTTGAGCGTGATTTGTTAATGAATATGGTGGGAGCCGGTCGCTATGGCCATTCGTTATCATGCGCTCCCATACAGCGCGGAACCTGTCAAATAGCGACTCTTCACCCAATATTCAACATTACTGCACACCGACTGAGTCGCTGTAAACAACGGCCAAGCACAGCGACTACTAGCGGGCGCTGTGAAAATACTGCTACAGTCGCTCAACTGTCGCTACCTGCCGCTATTAATGAATCGGCCTCCCCAGCATATATTTAAAATGGTATAATAGAAGAGAATAGAATAGAACAGACACCAGCAAATAGTGAAATGAGTGTAAAAGAGAATCCAATAATACAAATAATAAAAATCCAAATAAATATGCTATACTTATACACCCTGCATAAACACAAATTCCACCCAAGGATGTTTCTTTGTTTTAATGAAGGAAAGAAGAATCTGGAGTAACAGGTTTTGAAAATGCCATTCTATTTTTTCAGGGGAATCATGCTCATTTATAAATGAACAGTATTTATTCTGAGCTAGCCGGTGCTGAAATAATTCTTCTGATGTGTGTGGATATTTTTACCCATCAATAAATGCTTTAAACAGATAGTTGGGCTGGTAATGCTACTGATCTGGCTCATGAAACATTGCAATGGCGCACTTTATCCCAGAATGGTATACTCAAAAACCAGTTACCCTTGAGAAGAAATCCACAAGCTTAGCGGAATTTTATTTTTAGTTGGAGAGTATAAGTAGCTCCTCCTCTCACTATCCAGCATGTTTATGATATCATTTGATATTGAGCGGTTTTGCAATACAACCCCTTTAAAGAAGAACATCGGGGGTGGTTAAAACCTCCCCCAAGCCTCACCGATCTGCCCCCCCTCCGGTTTTACCTTAGGACATTCTTTACTTACCTCCCCAAGGGAACCACCTTCCAGGTCTCTTTGTTTCTGGGAGATCTTCCTATGGGTGGTGCCATCTTGCATCCCATAAGGCATCCTATAAGTGCCCATGAATGGGATGCAATGGGACTGCCCAAAATCCCGCAAGACTTTGCTGATTGGTGTCACTAAGCCAGCTAAGCCGGCATAGGGGGCCGCAATCGGGACCTGAAGCAGCTGGATGTTGCCACAGCAGGCCATGGAGACATTCAAAAGGTAAGTAAGAACAATGGGGGCTAGAATCTGCGCTTTTTATTGTTTGGTCCAATGCCCCTCTTCAAGCAAAAAAAAGCAACAGTATTGTCCTGAATAAATAGCAATTTCATCACAAACAATTACTACAGACATATCAAAGCATGAGAGTCAGGAAAACATTGCGAGTTCAGGCTCACAAACCCAAACACGGACTTCAGTGCATGTTCGAGTGCGGCGTCTGGCCCGAACACGGAAAAGCTAAGGGATGCAGCAGCCGAGGCTGCAGGAACTCACCTCAGCCACGATCCTCATCATCAGCAGCAACAGTGGAGCGACAGAGGCTTGGGTCCCCAGACTTGAACATGTATGTAGTAAGTTTGGCCGAACTTGCCAGGCCCGAACTTTTGGGGGTTCACCCATCCCTACATGTTGACACTATCCTAGGCCCATTAAGCAACAACCCCCATCGGGAACCAATAAGTTATTTTAGCCAAATGGATTGGCTCTGATTTTAGTTTCTTTTTGGTGGTGAGGTTAATTGTACTGCCTGATCAGTGGCTGCATCTTGAATTAATAATTGTGTACTCAATCAATGGCTCTATCAGGGTCAAACCATATCTAGTTCAGATCAATACATAAATATAGAAGGGTCTAGCATAAGAAATGTAGCTGTGCATTTTGAATATATTGCACATATAAGGGGAAAATGTTGCCAGAATCTATGTAAAAAGCAGATCAGACATATCAATCAAATGTTACCTCCTTCTGTTTTTAGCAACTTCTTGTGACAAAAGTTAGAACTGACAAGCATTACAATTTCTCTTCCAGATGTGGTGATACCAGGAGGAAATTTTTATTATGTATTATCCTTAGATAGAAAAGTGTCAAAAGAAGAAAAACTTGCCAACGAGTAAAAGATTAAAACAGACCGCCAGTCAAAAAACTAAAGTTTAGTAAATTGCTCCCCAAACACCCCCCCCCCCCAATCAGTGGCTTATGCAATTTGATGGGGCCTAACCCCCTACACACCTGAGATTACGCATGAGCAAGTACCTAGCTGGGTTGTAGTGTGCCTGTATGATCCTGTATCTGTACACAAGGTAGGCTGTTAGCAGCAAAGCTTGGAGTTTTGCAATATGCAGCCCACACCAAACTGTCTCTGTCATGCTGCATACCCCCAATGTAATTAAGCTATGTAATCATGTATCTTTATACAAGCATTTAAACAGTTGAAACAATGTTTCTAGGAGCTCTCTGCTTTGAGCAGAGCAATGATGAGCCATTGCAATGGATGAGTTTCTTCATCTGGCGAGGGATGTTTGCACAAAGATTTAAGGCAATTTTGATTGTGGGTTTGGGTTTTTCAGCATCAGCATACTATTTTAGAAAACCTGCATAGGGTTAAAGTGGGCAAACACCAATTCAAGAGGGGGCGCCGGCAATCGGGATGCAGAGGCATTCTGCTTTTCATGGGTTTTGCAGGGGCTTTATCGGGAGGGACCCCACCAATCGAGATGCCCCCCCCCCCAAACCAGACCAACACCCATTTTTTGCGAATAAGCCAATAATAAAGTTGATAACTGATTGCAAGAGGGAGGGGGTTAAGGGAAGTAATTTATTAAGGTTTAATTTCTTGACTGGAGAACTTATAAAGAACTTTCATATGAATTACACAGAAGCTGAGGTTGCTAAACTCCACAGTAAAGAACACCTTTACTGAGGCGCAACCATAATGTTGGTGGACTTGGAAAGGTCAGTGACACCTCAGTTAATGATACTGTAAATGATAGTTTAAGCTTACCCCAGTTGAAGTAGTTGTCTTTTGAACTTTATTGTATGGGCTGTATTTCGGTTTCGGTGGCTTCCCAGCAGCTCTGTCTTTGTGCCTTCGACTACTTATGTGCTGAAAAAAAAACAATATAAAGTCACTTTTAGCTAAGAATTTTAAAATTGTTTTGTACTAGACCATTCTGTACTTTCTGTGTCTTTGTGATAATTATTTAATATAATCAACAATTTATTTAATGTTTTATTATGGGACCCTTAGGCTGTGTCTCTCTGGGCCATAGAATGTGGAATGAAATACAAATTTTTTACTATCTCTGGTTTTGTTTCCTTATCCCAGGGGCATTTGGAATGCCTTGCTGAGTGACACCGATTTGAAATGCCTGCTATGGTTACCTCTTCCACAATCCCAGGAGAGCAGAAAACACTCCTGTGGGCACTTCCCTTCTGCCTTGCGTACCCATGCAAGTCATTCAGATAGGCCTGGATCCGGAGCAAGCAGCAGCTATAGAGATACCGGGGATGCTATCGTAGCCTGTGTATGCGTCATTGGATTGGCAGAAAGGTGCACTTTTCAGAAAACTGGAATGCCAAAATTGAAATGCCCCACAAAAATGGACCAGTGGTTACATGGCCCGGCAGATGAAACCAGTGATAATGGAAGCAGGAGGGGCGACAGCACAGGTGAATGGAGGTATACATAAAGCCATATCTATATTATTATTGTTTATTAATAAAGTGTATTAATACATCTCCAGCAGTGTTGTACAAGGTAGAGAATTCAGAGAGGGTAAAACAAATGCTGCTGTTGTTAGGCAAACTTAAAAGATAAAAGATGAGTAAACCAATTTGGCATGTATCCAAACTTCTTTGGATTTGTGCCAATCAATATAGTTAAAAGTAAAAAAAACAATCCTCTGCTCTGCACTGGGCTCCTGCTGCTTGCACCCCTTTGAAGGGAGGGGCTATTTATCGGCTAGACGTGAGCTGGCCAGAAAAGCCCTGCACAGCCCTTGTCACTCATAGTGACATCACAGCAATTTCCTCTATTGAGAATGCAAGAATTCCTAGGGAGGCCAGTAGCTGGAATATAAGGGACAGTATCAAAAGCAGAAGAGAGGTTGGGAATCAAGAGAATGGTGTAGTGGCCTGCAGTTTTGGCAGTTAGTAAACTGTTAAACACTTTGGTAATGGTAGTTTCAGTAGAGCGATTATAGCATAATAGAGATTGGAGGGGATCAGATAAGGAGTTAAAACTTCTTCAAAAAGATGCACAGGTGAAGAAAAACATGCTCGGACAGAACTATAGAGCCAACCATGCTGAGATCCGCAAAACATGACTTGTTGGTGGGGGTCTAATGAGTTAAGGGATTTATCATGTTTTAAAGTTTGTCTGTAACGACAGCCTGAATTTGCCACAACAACGCTCTAAAATAACTCAAGTTCTCATTAATATAAGGTACTTTTCTGCTACTATGTGAACAATTAGTTTATCTTGAAATGTAAGTCTTAGGGGGCATAAATGGAAATATTGGGGGATAAAATCCTCACCATTTTTGTTTCATCAATGTGCTTGAATCACATTGAAATGTACTCACAACACTACTTGTGTCAGGGGAATAGAAATGAATGTTTACCTTGCATTGTCTGTATACCCTAAAGCAGTAAGACATGGCTGGTAATGTTTGAATAAGAATATAAATATTCCGTAACACTATACATTGTGAAGACTGGTAGAACCATGGATTACTGAAAGCTTTACAAGACAGCTTACAACACAGCTCACAAAATAGAATTGTTTTGCCTTTCAATTTATCCAGGACAGTTAAAGGCAATTTATGCAATAGCATGGTTCCATACCTGTTGCTATTCAACAATGGTTAAACTGACGTAAATCAAAGTGCTTTAAAAATTGAACTGAGGGTACAACCTTTTGACAAGGATATGGAAAGCCTATTTTTATTACTGTTGTTTGCACCCCACTGGCTAGATTATTTTTTTTTCTTGAATAAAGGAAGTTCATATATCATAAAAGCCATAACATTAAAAAAGGTTTGATTTTTCATCTATTAGCATCATTGACCATCTGCTAATCTAAGTGCATCCTATGATTCTAAAGTCGTAAACACAAAAAAATTCACACAGGGAAGCTGAGCAGAATTCACTAAGGGAGGAGTCTCCTGAGGCCCTCCTTTTATGTATAACCCCCTCTGGGTCCATCCATTACCCCTTGTGGGATGCCAACGTAGAAAGAGGGGTGGACCTCTTTATCCCCAAAACAGTTGGGGCGACTGCTAAAGCTACTAGAGATGAGCGAACTTCTCAAAAATTTGATTCGGTTCTAACGAACCTGAATTCTCTCCGAATTTCAGGGAAAATTCGATTCAGCACGAACCCGAATTTTTAGCGGTTCGTGCTGACCGAATTTTCTATGAAATAAAAAAAAAAAAAAAATTCGATTCGGACGAACCCAAATTTCTTTTTTTTTTATTTCATAGAAAATTCGGTCAGCACGAACCGCTAAAAATTCGGGTTCGTGCTGAATCGAATTTTCCCTGAAATTCGGAGCGAATTCAGGTTCGTTAGAACCGATTCGCTCATCCCTAAAAGCTACCACTGCTGGCATCAGAAGACAAACTGCTGGACCAGAAGGGAGTCCAGACTTGTGAGAGGAGAACTCAGTGGGGGACAGAGGAAAGAAGACTCAGAGAAGTGAGTACTGTTACATGAAATGTATTAAAATGTTTTTAAAACTGAGCGGTGTATTTTATTTACTTAACTCCTGATGAGCTTGAAAGGGTTCCTATGAACTCTTATACCAGTTCAAAGGGTAGGGCATCCCATGCTAGCAGGTTTTGCTGAAGATTTTGGCCCAGCTTCAGCAATGGACCGGTGCTGAGACCTGAGCTCTAGGTTACCAGTCCCTACGTCTGGTGCACTGGGCAAGTAAACTGCAGGAGAGGCACACATTTTTTTGTGTAAAAAGAAAAGAAAGGGTCAAAGGGGATTGACATTGTAAAAACAGCATGCAGACATTGCTTGCTTTCATTTATTTTATGCCAGCAACTGGATTGCCTAAGGTACATTTTATTGGCTTGTGCTGAATTCCATATTATGCTGCTTTAACAATACATAAAGGCAAATCTTAAACAACGTTATGTAATATATATTAACTATACAAACTTGTAGATTCTAATCTGATACTATTTTCTCAATATTAATTTTGTTACTTGATCCAAAAAATAATCTTTGGATCAAGTAACAAAATAAATATTAAGAAAAGTGTTTCAGATAAGAGTCTCTGATTCTGACATTCTAAACACACAATTGTTCAGTGGACTAAACACATTGTCTAGTTTATTTAAAGTCTAAAAGCTATACAATGAAATGTAATCTAAAGTTGAAGTTGGTTTTGAACTTCTACTCCTTGGACTTTAGACAAATTAAGGCAAAACTGACCTCTAGATTGCTTGCCTGTTTCCAGGGCAAGTCATGGATTGGAACATGTAAATTTTATGGATCCATTAGAGCAGGTGGGAGAACAAGGTTCATATCCTGGGCTTAATATATAAGGTGTGCGTTAGGCTGGTTGCACATGTACAGAGGCAGCATTACTAAAAGAACTGAATCTCAGTCTAGGAGGCTTTTACCTCACGTTGCAGCATCTCTCCCTCCTGCTGTGTAATGTATCAAGCATATCAAGGTGAGTCATGCCAGCACCCTATTGTGTGAAACATTAGGGTGCATGAACAAATGTGTGCACATTTTTTGGAGTGCCAAGTCACTCTCTGGCTCCCCCCTGATTCATGGTTGTTAAAATTGGATGCACATTTGTTTTTGCACCAATCTACGCACTAGCATTCGCTATTGTGCCAATTTGCTCCTGAAATCTTCAGCTCGCACTATTTTGGCGCATTGAACTGTCTCCGTCACCTGAGTTATAGTATGTTTAGAGGGCAGAAAAAATTGTGACAATTTGAAGAGTGAATTTCCTCTAGCAAATAGGAGGAGAAAACTGTCAATTCTAACAGGCTTATTTAATTCCAAAACCACATGCCAGCAACGTCTGTCATAATTTAGATCAATGAAAGTGTCAGACGAAAGCTCTTTTTAGGGTTTCACCCCTTTTTGGTTTTTGTTTGAAAAAGATTAAAGGTTGTCCAAAAATGAAGGTCAAAACAACAAAAATGGGGATATTGGGCCCCAAAGTTTAGCCAACCTACAAAACCTACAAACCTACAAAAAAATTGTTAAATTATTAATAATTAATATGTAATCAAAACAGGGGAGGGAGGGCCAAAGAGAACATCTGGGACAAAACATTGGGCAAAAAACCTTAAGGTTTAACTGGAATCAGAATATCCCCCCTAACAAACACCCCAAAAAATGGAGAACACAGGTTCTCCAGAGAATGCACTCCGAAAAGGTGAATAGAGCTTCGCAGAAAAGCTGGAGAGATCAAGTCACTATGGCAAAACAGTAAAGGAAAGGAGAGAAACATGGGGGACCATTGGGAGCAGTTAAGCTCTTAGCCAGCCAAATGTGCATGGCACAGGTACATTTCCGCTTCAAAACAAAAGAGACAATTTGCGCTTCTCCCGTGCGCTTGCCATTTGATACGATTCGCACAGCGTGCGCATGCAGCTATAAATCATCCACCTAGGTGCATGAGGAATCGCTTGCGCTCCGCCTGAGCATTTTTACCCACTGACCATGAATTGACCCTACCGTAACAGCTAGGCTCCTTGCTGTGTAAAGCTTCAGTTTTAACTACCATATCAGGAATTGTTTCTGCTTTAATGAATGGGTATACAAAGACACCAGACGAAGAACAAAAACCCTGCAGACACACGATGGTGGAAGAACACGTGCTTATGGGGGCACTGGTCTGGGGAATGTTTTTGTGGCATTCTCTGGGCCCAAGTAAATGGCACTCTCAACTGATTTGGTCATAAATTAATTCTTTCAGATTATATACACCCATAAATGCTGATTTTCTCCTTGGAGCTAATGGGATCTTCAAGCAAGACAATGCAAAAAATGTTTGACAGTTTTGAAGAGGACACAAAGACTTTGAAGGGCTATCCTGAATCCCTAATTCCCCAGACTTGAACACAGATTATTATCTGTGAAGCACCTCAATTTTCACAGCAGCCATCCTGCATATTGGCTGGTGGACATACAGAAATATGTGCCTCAATGGTGTATATTTATGTAAGGGCAAAAAATATAATAGTGGCACTCTGTACAGATAAACCTGTGGAAAACCTGGTGGGGGGAATAACATGTACTAAACACCAAAGAGACTGCCTCTGGGACACAAAGAGCTTCACAAGGGATATTAAAATGTATTAAGCAACAAAGGGTTACACAAGAATCGCACAAAGACAAGGATTATGAAAACAATGGGTTTTCCCAATATTCTATACAGCCAATAATTACCATGACATATAATAATGGTCACACAATAAATATTAAATTAATATCAAAAGTATAAGTGCCTGTCACAGTGCAAACGCAGTTACAAAGAAGAGGAAACTTTCTATCAATCAATATACTACCTAAAGAAAAAGTGCAAAAAATGTGGCGAGATAGCAGCAATACTTAGGCCATGAATTAAGCAAGGGGGGCTCCCAAAACTCCACTCCACATGCTCCGTGGGGTGACCACTTTGCAGAGTGGAGATCAGCACATGGCTGATCAATTAAATAATACATAAAATTACCTTAATCAGTCAACTGGGTGATGGCAGCACCAGCCACAGCATCGGGGCCCTGTGAGGTCCCCATCCATGTCCTGCCCATGTATGAAAGCTGAACGTCTGCCCAACTGGTGTACTGTATGTAATGTTGAGTAAACTACTCATTTATAATTTACTCAACATTATATATACAAAGCAGGAATCAAACCCTGTTCTCCCACCCAACAGTATACACCTTACATTTACTAAACCACCCGGATCATCTGTCAAATTCATGAGTTTGTATCTGTCAGGGAGAAAACAAGCTATATTAATTGCCAAGTTATTTAGTCCAAATCAACTAAATCACAGTTTGATTCAGATGAATCGGCACACAGCAGAATATTCACACCACTTATGGCTGTTTGTATTTTGCACCAAGGTGTCACAACTAAATTAAAGCATAAAATAGCCAGGATTGTCACTCTGCTGGGTTTGGCCCTCTTTACAGGAGCACCCCAGTCAGATATGCCTGGCACATAAAGGAGGGAGAAGTGCTAAGGGATCCTGGGCTTGCAAATGTCCCATGCAATCCGGCAAATGTCCCATGCAAATTGCCTGGATGGAGGTGAGTACGAGGTGAATTTAGTGGTTTTACATAAAGGGGCATAGCCCGAGGCCAAGCTGTAATCCGGCCCTAAGACTTTTTATACTCCCAGTTTACATGGGTTCGGTCCTGCTTTAAGCCATATTGCTGGTAAGGTTAATGCTAAATAATTGGGTTAAGATAAAATGAATATAAAATGAATAAAGGTTAAGTTTAAGAGTGAGTATCAAGTATTAGGCAAGGGTTAAATTCAGATTAAGGGTTATATTCAGAGGTTCGTTCAACACTTTTAGGGTTAAGATAATATTAATATTACAATCATTTGCACACATGCTCAGCAAATCCAGCTGGTCACTAGAAGAGAAGGCTTTGGGTTTTTGCTAGAATGTTCAGCATTAAAAGTTAATTTTCCGGCTCCTGTGGCTTGCTTATGAGTGGGTCATACCAATTCTGGATGTCAAGTGGGTTGGCGCAGTGGACCTAGAGTTACCTTTTACTTAAAGTGAACCAAAACCCAGTATTTTGACTATCCTGGTCTTTTCCCCAGGGCACCACGATCGGGGGTGCCCCCCTGCGTGAAACCCCCCAGGACTCCAGGACCAGCTCACCTCTTCCTGGACCCACGGCGCATCTAAGAGCAGCGGCACTGAGCACCCTGAAGGCCGCATCTCTGCTTCCCTCTAACAGGGATCATGCCAGTGCAGACCATTCACAAATACCTGCTGTAGGCACACGCCCCACTAGAGGGATAGCGGGATGTGGCTGCTGCTCCTAGATGCGCCGTGGCACCAGAAATGAGGTAAGTGAATGGGGCGACCTGGGCGATTTCACACAGTGGGGCATCCCGATTTTGGATGCCCGGGGGGGGATCGATTGGCCCGGGAATCTTATATCAAGCTGGGTTTTAAGTCGCTGTATATCTGTTATGCATTTTATTTTACTTTTACTCTTTGTAAAACAAATCTCATACACTCTATTTGAATCGGTACTAATACCCATGAAAGGATGAATTATTTTTCCGCTGAGACTCATTAACATTTTAAAATGGGCCCAAGGGGTTTGTTGGAAATTCAACTTAACGTTCATTTTTTGTGGAGCTATAAAGTAAATAGATCTGAAAATGTTAGCGAATATAAAATGTTAACCAATATGAGTATGAAAAGCTAGATTATTCACTAACAGTTGAAAGATGAATAGTGGGGTAATTATACTGTTACCTTCTAACCTGTAGCTTGCTTTGTATTATTTCTATATTTCATCTTGCAGTAATTAATAATAGCAAGCATGTGTTTTGTTCTGTAGAATATTATTGTCTCACCCTTTTTAACCAGGTAGATTACACATGTACTAATGGTGAACACAGAAATAGAGTTGTATGCTACTTTAATATTATAGTCCCTTCTAAGCATAATTACCAAACAATAGTTAATGAAGACTACAGATTTCAATTTGGCCACATTTAACCCTTTAAGTGCCAAACACGTAACACCTACGTGCTGGCTTGGCTGGGCCTTAAGTGCCAAGCCCGTAGGTGTTACGTGCTCGACTTTCCCCCCTGCTAGTAAAAAAAATTAAAATCAAAAATACTCACCGGACCCCTCGTTGGATCCGGCCAGGTCTCCCCTTTAATTTGGTGCCATCCGATCCCCCGTGGCTTATACTCGAGTCCAGGGGCGTCCGCCGCCGCTCTCATTCACACAAACAAGCACACACATTCACACACTGACCGGCACTTCAGGCTGCTGCGCGCTGGTCGTCAATGGGCGGCGTCCAATGTTTTCATTGGACGCCTGCCATATGGGGCACGCCCACCGACGACGAGCGCGCAACAGCCAGGAAGTGCTGGTGTGTGTGTGAGAACGGCGGCGACGGCGACGGCGGCGGCGGCTGGCGGCCGCGGAGGAGCGGGGGAACGGAGGAGGGGAGGAGGGTAACCTCGGCCAAACCCTGACCCCCGACACCTGCGCGTCTGAGAGCGGCGGCGGCGGCAGCAGCAGCAGGTACCCACAGTGTGTGCATACCTTCCAACATTTCAGGGTGGGAAAGAGGGACAATTTTTAACTGAGGGAACATTCCTCACTAAGGAATGTATAGGAGATAGTGTGTAATACTTACAACAATAGAAACACTTTGAATAGGGGAATGAATCATTTATTAATGCAGATCTGCATGTTACACCTCAAAGAGGGACAAAGGAGTACAACGAGGGACATGGGGGCATGAGCTTCAAAGAGGGACAGTCCCTCCAAATCAGGGACACTTGGGTGGTATGGTGTGTGTGTGTGTGTGTGTGTGTCTCTTTCTGTGTGTGTGTGTCTGTTTCTTTTTCTGTGTGTGTGTCTCTTTCTGTGTGTGTGTCTCTGTATGTGTGTCCCTTTCTGTGTGTGTGTCCCTGTGTGTGTGTGTTCCTGTGTGTGTGTGTGTGTGTCTCTCTCTTTCTGTGTGTGTGTCTCTTTCTGTGTGTGTGTCCCTTTCTGTGTGTGTGTGTGTCTCTCTTTCTGTGTGTCAACTCCAATTCCAATTGCAAAAAGCCGCCTCGGCTTATACTCGAGTCAATAACTTGTTCCATTTTTTGTGTTAAAATTAGGTGCCTCGGCTTATATTCGGTCGGCCTATACTCGAGTATATACGCTATTTATTACGTTTTATTATTAATTTTTTTAGGGAAACTCTGTGCAACCTAAGAATTCTTTGAGGGATTACTTCCAGAAAGGTGAGCCTACTACAACAACTGGGTACTCTTAGAAAGCTTAACATGTGTACTTTCAGGGAATATATGGTTTATATGGGATATTCCAAATGTAAAGGGTTGTTTTGGTTGAAAAATTGCAAGGTGCGCATTTTGTCTGCAGAGCTGAAATTTTCAAGTAAAATTACTGTTATGCGCATGCTTTACTTTGGGGTGTTTGCCAACTCTTCCCTTGACAGTACCTATGCATGTTGGGTATCGTTCTGTTCAGGGGATGTTGCTTTTTGAGATTTTACTTGTTTTTTCTTGTTTGCATATAGTTTTTTTTAGGAAAATGTGGCTTGATTCTTCCTTTTTATTCTTTTTTAGGAAAACTTTGTGCAACCAAAGAATACATTGAGGGATTACTTCCAGAAAACTAAGCCCACATAAACAAGCTTGGTACGCCTAGAAAGCTTAAGGTGTGTACTTCCAGAGAATATATAGTTGGGGGGTATTTTAAATGTGAATGGTTGTTTTTCTGGAAAAACTGCAAGGTGCGCATAGCACATAGCGCAGTTGTATTTTATCTGAAAATCTCCTAAAGCTCTGTTTCAGTTTGGGGTAATTTCCTGAGCAGGAAAGGGTGTCTACCTATACATATGTATGTATACATACATATACATGGTATCGCTGTGACTGGGAGAAATTTGGGTTTCGCACGCAATAAAATTTTATTGACAAACTTATATTTTTTATTACAAAAAAACACTACAAATTGCAAAAAAATTTTTTGCACATATTTCACCAAAAAGTATTGAGAATACACCTAAAAATGACAAACAAGAGATTTCATGTTGAAGCCCAGACTCTCTTGAAAAAAACAATATACCATTTTCCTGGGAAATCCCTGGAAATCCTTTCAAAAATCACAGTTGAACATGGGGAGCGCAAAATAGTGAAACATGGTCTGGCAACAGAGGGCGACAAAAGCTGCAGGTAGGCTGGCAGCGAAAGGGTTAAAGCAGATGGCCAAATCCCTGCTTGGGTGGGCTTGGATCAGGACTGCTTGCCCATTCTACTATTTGGGTTGTAATTAAAGCATCACTACCCAGCAATTAAAGCATCACTGAACGAACACTTTGAAATGGCCTCAAAATGTGGAACAAATATATGTCTATCCCACATGACCTCCATCTGCGTTATCCAGACTTCCCTCCTGGCCTAGAGTAGTCATCCCTGGGCCCCATGCAATAATCGTATCATCTTTGTGCTTTACATTTTAAATCTACTATACCTGTAGATGGAAAGGCCTTCTGGAACTTAAACAAATTGCTTCTGGGAACCTCTTATTTTGCAAACCCTTCAGCTCAAGCATTTTCTGGCCTCTCTTAACTGCCAGCCTATCTAGAGATTTTGTCACCCCCTTTTGACAGACTGGGCTTTAACATAAAATGTCTTGTTTGTCATTTTTTTGTGTATTCTCAATATTTTTGAGTGCAACATGTGTACATATTTCTAGTGTTTTTCTGTAATAAAAAATTATTTTTTTCAATAAAATCATATTGCGTGTTAAAGCCCCATTTCTCCCGGTTGCAATGGTATTGCATATGTATTGGTAGACACCTTTTCCTTCCCAGGAGAATCCCCCAAACTGACACTGCGCTAAGAGATTTTTAGGTAAAATACTGCACCATGTGCACCTTGCAGTTGTTCAAGAAGAACAACCGTTTATATTTGAAATCCCCCCCTCACAAACTATATATTCTATGTAAGTACACACTTCAAGCTTTCTAGGCGTACCAGACTTGTTGATGTGGGCACAGTTTTCTAGAAGAAATCCCTCGATGAATTATTTGGTTGTACAGGGTTTCCCTAACAAAAGAATAAAAAAACAGAATCAAAGCCACATTTTCCGAAAAAAACAACAATCAAGTAAAAACAAGTTAAGTCTAAAAAAGCAAGGTCCCCCGAACATAGCAATACCAAACTGTCAAGGGAAGAGTTGCCAAACACCCCAAAGTAAAGCATGCGTGTAAGGGTAATTTTACTTTCATTTCAGCCCTGAAGACAAGGTGCGCACTTTGCAATTTTTCAACCAAAACATCTGTTTACATTTGAAATACCCCCCAAACTATATTTACTCCCTGAACGTACACAATTTAAGCTTTCTAGGCATACCTAGCTTGTTGTTGTTGGCTCATCCTTCTGGAAGTAATCCCTCAAAGAATCAAATCAGTCCTGTTCCTGCCAGAACGCTCCCAATTCACTTATGACCTGATTAACTTATTAGTGGTGGATGATCACATGGCATATCTCCTTATGCCTTTAATAAGGAAGTCTACTTGTTCATGACTAAAATCAGGGCTTGCACAGAAGAAACCTTGGGCAGTCCCAGGATGACAGGATGTCAAATATCAAGCCTGTGGGATGTAAGGTAAGTAAAACTTTATTTTTAGGGGCAATTTGGAACTTATTTTCTATTTACTGATTCACTGTGTGCTGGTTGTGTGGCATCTGATGCAAACTGGCATATCAGTTAGCATTATTTAAGAAACCTTTCTTTTAAAACGTCAACCAAGCCTCCAGTGGAAAGCCACGCCATCTTACAGAGCACTGATTCATGGATGCTTAGCCCCCCCAGATCTGTGAACCACAAGCCCAGAAAGCATGTACATGTGCTCTGACTCTAATTCTAGGTGTTTATATCCTCCAGTAGGTGTCACCTACATGATGCAGAAAGAGTTAATGGACTTGGGGTGTGCCCAGCCATAAATAGAGGCCAAGGAGATTCTGCCCTTGAGACCCTAGTGCTGTCCTCTGACTGTTGATTAACTGATAATATTATTTGCAGAATTAAGTCCTCTTGGGCAACAATGTTGGATTGGTCCTCAGACTCGGAGGGAACCTAACCAAAGGGTAAATATAATACAGAATTTATAAGGTGGTTGCCAGATCGGTTATGGTTATCAACAGGAATATTGTGAAAGAAAAGTCTGTAGCACTTCTTCTATTGACATCAATGACTGTTGCTGATGATTTTTATGATCAGACATAGATCAATAATAAAATGTTTTTCGATAGTAAACCATTACTTGCTACACACAAGTAGGGCATATCACAAACCAAAAATATGAGTCCGCACTTTAGCCTCGATTCAAAGACACATTCGTCCGGACTTCCGTAGCTGTCTATGAAAGTTTGGGTGGGTGTTAGTCTTTTTTTTGCTTTTTTTCGTTCATTTTCCATTCGTACGAACGTTCGGGAATATTTGTATATGCGCTTTCGATGAACGGAAGCAAATCGGATCATTTCCGTTAGTTCGGATCATTTTCCAAACAAAATCTGATATTTTTCGTTCGTTCAGATAACTTACGTTGTTGGGATGGGCTTACGTCTGATTCAGAGAGCCGATTTTCAACGGACCACCACCCTATAAATCCGCTTCATTTCCGATCCACTTACGGGACCTTTGAGGGCTCGGATTGCTATTGTTGAACATGTTTTGCGGCTATGTGGAGGAGTCTGCGTGCCTTTAGCACCAAGGCATTGCATGTATCAGCATGGCCGAGGCCATAAATTGTATAGCAATGCATACCTAAATCAATACATTTTATGTATGCCTTATAGAAGCATTTTAATGCTGACCTTAATTAGTCCTTAGCATGTAAACCATTATTTTCCCACACATCCATATAATTGCTATATTTTTTTAGACTTATGTCCTTTGTGAATTATATTTGGATTGTTGAACTTGAATCTTAATTTGTTGTAGGAGTAATGCAAGAAGCTGGGAGGCAAGGACCATGTTAGTAAAAACACAGCCCACAAAAAGGAACTCTCTCAACAAAATCACCATAACAAGGCAAAAGAGAACAATGATGACAAGGGTGGGATGAAGCAAGCCGTGCTGTACACCGTAAAAACAATTCTACAGGTGAGTAATCACAGAATTTTATTTTTCCAGGTGTACAGCACAGCTTGCTTCATTTATATTCTTTACATGTGGGACATCCAACAGCAGTGTCCAAAATAGGGAGGGATCCCCAGAGCGGAAAGCATGTAGTTCATCTCACTACCGCCTGAAGCACCTTTCGGCCAAAAGCAGCATCAGCTGATGGCAAAACATCAACCTTGTAAAACTTAGTAAAGGTATGACCGAAGACCAGGTAGCGGCCTTACAAACTTGTTCAACAGAGGCCTGCTGCTGAAAAGCCCAGGAAGCACCAATAGCTCTAGTAGAGTGAGCGGTAACGCGAAAAGGGGGATTCTTCCCCTTGGCAGAGTAGGCTTGCACCACCGCCTGTCTAATCCACCTACTAAGAGTGGACTTAGCCGGAGACAAACCCTTCCTAACACCTTCAGTGAGGACAAATAGAGAATCCGACTTCCTGAAGGATTCAGTCGCAACCAGGTAGTACTTAATGGCTCTGGCCACATCCAAGAAACAAAGGGCCCTTTCCTTAGAGTAAGACGGATCCGGACACAGAGAAGGTAAAATAACCTCCTCATTAAGATGAAAGGGAGACAGGACAGCGAAAAACCACCTTATCCTTATGCCGCTCAAAGTAAGGGAGCTTCATACAAAGTGCAACCGGTTCTGACACCCAGCGTACCGAGGTGATGGCTACCAAAAAGACCACCTTTAGAGTCAGGATAGACAAGGCAGCATTGCACAAAAGCCCAAACGGGGGATCCTGGAGCGCAGAAAGCACCAAATTCAAATCCCACACCGGTAATACAGACTTACGCTGTGGACGTACAAAGGTAACTCCTTGGAAAAAGGAACAAAGCAGTCTATGATTGGCAAAGGATCTTTGGAAAAAGACGGCCAAGGACGAGACCTGGCCCTTGAGGGTGCCCAGCTGTAGACCCAAGGCAAGGCTATGTTGTAAAAATTCCAAAATCCTAAAAAAGAGAATGTGCGACAAGGGAAACTCTTGGATTCACACCAAGCAATGTAGGCATGCCAAATTCTGTAGTAAATCATGGAAGAAAACTTCTTCCGCGCCTGAATCATGGTCTGAACAACCCCTTCTCCGTAGGATTGAGGCTTCAATAGCCAGGCCGTCAAAGCCAGCGTCTGTAAATTGGGGTGCTGCAGTGACCCCTGTGTGAGAATCCCTGGGAGCTTGTGATTGTGTCTGGACGCAAACAGGTCCACATCCGGTAGACCCCAGCAGAGACACAGAGCGTGAAAGCTCTTGTTGCTGAGAGACCATTCCCCCAGGCGAGAGGCCCCCCTGCTCAGGGAGTCTGCCTCCTGGTTCAATACCCCGGAGATGTAAACCGCCGAGATGCAGGGAACATTCTCCTCCGCACAAGTCAGGATCTGGGTCACCTCCTGGAGGGCTCGCTTGCTCCGAGTCCCGCCCTGGTGATTGACGTAGGCAACCGCCGCCTGATTGTCCGAGCGGATCTGGATCGCACGACCCCTGAGATGGGGAGTAAAGTGAAGACGCACCAACCGGATTGCTCTCAGCTCCAGGAGATTGATGGGCAAGTGGGCCTCCTGCGGCCCCCACTGACCTTGGAATTTCAGCGTTTGCCAAAAATCTCCCCAGCCTGTCAGACTGGCGTCCGTGGTGACAATCTCCCAACGGGGATGTAGAAAGGACTTGCCCACCGACAGATTTCTGGGGTCCAACCACCACAAGAGGGACTGTCTGGCTAGGGGGGACAGTGAAAATTCCTGTTCCAAGGACTCCAGCGTCCGGTCCCAACCAGTCAACAGATTCAATTGAAGAGGTCTCATGAGGAACTGAGCGAAGGGCATTACCTCAAAGCATGATATCATTAGGCCCACCAGGTTCATCCCCAGACGGATCGATGGCCGCTGACAAGACAGTAAGGCCTGCACCTTCTGCTGGGGCAGGAATACCTTGGCTTGAGACGTGCCCAACGTCATGCCCAGAAAGGACCTCACCATTGAGGGAGTGATAGAAGACTTGGGGTAAATGATTACCCATCCTAAATCCTCGAGAGTGGATAACACCATCCAGGTTTCGCTCTCAGCCTGCTGAAGGGACTAAGCAGTAATCAGCAAATCATTCAGATAAGGAAGAACACGATTGCCCTGGTTCCTCAGGATAGCCATGATGCCCGCCAGCACCTTGGTGAACACACGGGGGGTTGAGGATATTCCGAACGGCAGTGCCACAAACTGGTAATGCTGATCCTTCAACGCAAACCTCAGGAACTTCTGATGTCCCTGAAAAATCGGGATGTGCAGATAAGCATCCTTGATGTCCACTGTCACACATGAAGTCGTCGGACCGAAGCGAGCTCACCGCGGACCGAAAGGTCTCCATGCGGAAATGTCTGACTCTGACAAACTTGTTGAGACCCTTCAGATCCAGGATAGGTCTCAGCGTTCCGTCCTTCTTGTTCTACACCTTCATGAACAGATTGGTGTAGAACCCTCGACCCCATTCCTGGCGAGGCACGGGACAAATCACACCTAATAGCAGAAGGCGTTGAACAGCCATTCTTAGGCCCTGTGCCGTCAATGTGTTCTGGGAAATCCGCGACCGAAGAAATATTGAGGGTGGCCAAACTGCCAGCTCTATTTTGTACCAGGAGGAAACCACCTCCTGAATCCATCGATCCGAGACGTGCTGTCTCCAGATGTGAGCAAAAAGCAGAAGCCGTCCCCCCACCCAGGTGGGTGAGGGTGTCCTCTCATGCCTGAGAGGGCTTGGCAGGGGGTATGGATTTAGCTCCCCAGGAGGGATTGGGTCGGCCGCGAGACCTACATCGTCCCCAGGAATATCTGCGGCCACCAGAAAGTGAAGCCGAATAACCTGAGCCCCAGAAAGGGGATACTAGTGAGCAACAAAGCGCAACAAGCAGGGCCGAAGCCCTGTCACCAAGCCGGACACTATCTTCCATGGCCGAGACTACAAAAGCAATAAAATCCACACAGGCTTTGAGGTCTTTATACTTCCCCGCCCGCTTGCGAGACTTGGCAAAATCAACAAGGCGTCTCACGTTCTTCCTGAATGTCAAAGAGACAATGGCCGCGGCACAGACTGGGCGAAGCCCAGCACCCACAAGGGTGAACGCATGACAAGCCAGCTGATCCATGCGCCTGTCAGCAGGTCACGCAAGGAAGCAGTATCGGGTGACGGCATAACCGTAGTGTTGGATAACCCCGACACAGGGGCATCCACAGCAGGAGGACGGGACCAGAGGCAGATCAGCTGCTCAGGGAAGGGATACCGCCTGTCCAGTCCCTTAGGCACCGATGGCAATTTTTTAGGTCTTTCCATTCCCATATTGGGAAAGTGGGCTTGCTCCGGAAGACAAGCCTCTGTCTGTCAGGCCGAAATAAATCACTCTGCTTCCTCTTAGCCACACTAGGAGGGACAATATGCAAAGTCTCAAACACAGAAGACAGCAACTTTTCCGTGTCGTCAGGGAGCCACATATCCTCGTCAGAGGAGGAACCAGGCTCGTTGTCATAGCCGCCCGACCGATCCCCTGTCCTTCAACTCTCCCTCCTCCATGGAGTCCCGACCTCCAAAAGGATCATCATCATCGTCAGCAAAATCTGAGTAACCCAACTCGATGTGCCGCTTCTTACTCGTGGCCTTCCCAATACCCGTGTGAGTTAACTGTCTCGCCAGGCTGGCCTAAAATGGCGCCGAGAGCGCAGAAAGGGGGGGGGTCCACGGAGGAGCCCTCCCGGATGCGGAGCCCCGCACCCCATGCCGAGGCCTTGCCTCAAACGCCGCTCCTGCCCCCCCTCACAGCCTCAAGATGGAGGGGAAGAGGTGAGGGAATGAGGAAAGGTGAGTATCCACACAGCTGTTAGCAACAACAAAGTCTGAGGTAAAAATTAAGTAAAAGTGAAGTAAAAAGCACAACATATGACAATAAAGCATGTGGGCACAGATAAGGGCATAACCCCGGGCAATTTTTCATACAGCTGCCAGCAACAACAAAGTCTGAGGTAAAAATGAAGTAAAAGCGAAGTAAAAAGCACAACATATGACAATAAAGCATGTGGGCACAGATAAGGGCATAACCCCGGGCAATTTTCCACACAGCTGCCAGCAACAACAAAGTCTGAGGTAAAAATGAAGTAAAAGTGAAGTAAAAAACACAACATATGACAATAAAGCATGTGGGCACAGATAAGGGCATAACCCCGGGCAATTTTCCACACAGCTGCCAGCAACAACAAAGTCTGAGGTAAAAATGAAGTAAAAGTGAAGTAAAAAGCACAACATATGACAATAAAGCATGTCGGCACAGATAAGGGCATAACCCCAGGCTACCCTTTATGGAGGGTCTGCGGCCCAGAGCATAGCTCTGCCGAACGCCTGACCCGCGGTGTTCCCCTACCTGCATCTGATCCACAGCCATGGCTGGGAGGCAAGACGGAAGCAGGTGGGAATAGGGCTTGCAGCGGCCGACGGGCTAGTAATGCCCCGCTTATCTGCAAATTCCACGAAGAGAGAGAAAGAGACCATCTTCGCAGTCAGATTGCCGGAGAAGACTGGGGTCTTCTGGGTAATTCTGGCCCTTTTATGGGCCGAGAGGGGCCACAAGTCTTCCTGCAGTCGACTGCGCCACCTGCGGTGGATTACCCACATGTAAAGAATAGAAATGAAGCAAGCCGTGCTGTACACCTGGAAAAAATGCTCCCCTTTCTTCTAAGACAGCGGTTCTCAACCTGTGGGTTGGGACCCCAGCGGGGGTCAAACGACCAAAACACGCCTAAAGCCATTGGATATATGTATTTTCTTCTATTTTAGCCAATGAGAAGTCACGCTACCGTCTGCAGCAGCGCTATTCAGCTGGAATGCACGCCGTTATGGATGCATGTTCCAAACTGAATGCCAAAGGAGGGGTGGCAGCCGCTCAGACCATTTTATAACTAACCTGGGAGGTGCACGTTAGCAGGGCAATTAGGATAAAAAAGTCTTAAAGGAGCCACAGCACTCAAACCAGTTAGCTTGTTGACCAACCTACAATCTGTATCTAAACTTGGTTAAAGACAGAGGGCTCGGTCACACACATCTGCAGAAGTATGCTTAAGCTGCACCACCAGCGCCAAGGTGCCCCTGTGAGGTGCAGTCCTAACTCTAATCTCTGAGAGCCCCATTTGGGACATACAATACAATAGATAGATTGGGAGCAGGCTTACCTGAGGTTGCCCTAAACCTCAAGTGCAAGCCATGGGGTGAAAGGGTCAAAGACCTTGCAATACAGGAGCCACAGCACTCAAACCAGTTAGCAGGTTGGTCAGCAAGCTAACTGGTTTGAGTGCTGTGGCTCCTTTAAGACTTTTGTATTCTAATTGCCCTGCTAACGTGCCCCTCCCAGGTTAGTTATAAAATGGTCTGAGCGGCTGCCACCCCTCCTATGTTTCTTTTGAATTTGTACAAGCACATGGTGTGTGGGGTCTAGGCTGTATTGCAAGGCCTTTGACCCTTCCACCCACCAAAGCATGAACTTTTGGTGACTTTCAAGGAGTGGATTGGAGAGCACTACTCTACGGAAATAAAAAGTCCACTTTTGGTGGACTTTTCATCACACCAGAGAAGTTCCATAGTGCACAAAAAGATGCTCTAAACTCACTGCTAGTCTCACTCCATTGATTATCCTCCTTCCACTCCAGTTTGTGCTGCTTTTTCTGGTTCCAGCAGGCCAAAGGGGGGGCTTGGGTACGGCCAGTTTCCATCTAAAATATCGCCAGTGTAAGGAGGCAACCGTTGTTTTTAATGGGAGTCAACCATGCACAGACCATGTCCACCTTTCAGCCGGAATTAGAAAACACAGCTCTGGGCTTCCTGAACCAGGGCTACGGGAGGATGATCGCTGGCGCTGGATCGGCCATGAGGTAATTTTATGCCCTTCAGCACTCGTCTGTGTCAAAATCAGGTCAAAAAACGGCGTGGAATCTATATTTCAAGGTTTCTTGAGAATTTATGAGAATTTATTCTAGTCCTTATTGTTTACAGGCTAGATTTCCCCATAAGTATTCAGACCATTGTCTTTTTAAACAATGGAACATTTAGGCCCTTCAATGATTACTCTTTCACAATGAGTAGAGATGAGCGAACTTTTGAAAAATTCGATTCGACTGATTCGCCGAATTTTCCGACAAAAATCGTTTCGCCCCGAATAAATTCGCGACGAATCGCTATTAAAAACGGCTATTTCTGAGCCTCCTACAGCCTCAATAGGGTTGTAAACCATTCAGCCTTGCTGTAACACGCACAGGATGCGTGCTGGGTTAGTTAAATAATACTTTTAAGAAATATCACATGCAGATCAGAGGCATCGCTAATAGAATCGCAGAGCGGCACAATTGCAGAGAGTTGAAGTGGCATCACTATGAGGGGCAGAAGGAGCCCAAATATACACTGGAGTTGGCTTCAGGAGCCCAAAAATTGGATGAATCACACCCTGGAGTTGGCAGAAGTTGGCAGCAGCAGCAGCAGGAGCCCAAATATACACTGGAGTTGGCTTCAGGAGCCCAAAAATTGGATGAATCACACCCTGGAGTTGGCAGGAGTTGACAGCAGCAGCAGCAGGAGCCCAAAGATACACTGGAGTTGGCTTCAGGAGCCCAAAAATTGGATGAATCACACCCTGGAGTTGGCAGGAGTTGACAGCAGCAGCAGCAGGAGCCCAAATATACACTGGAGTTGGCTTCAGGAGCCCAAAAATTGGATGAATCACACCCTGGAGTTGGCAGGAGTTGACAGCAGCAGCAGCAGGAGCCCAAATATACACTGGAGTTGGCTTCAGGAGCCCAAAAATTGGATGAATCACACCCTGGAGTTGGCAGAAGTTGGCAGCAGCAGCAGCAGGAGCCCAAATATACACTGGAGTTGGCTTCAGGAGCCCAAAAATTGGATGAATCACACCCTGGAGTTGGCAGAAGTTGGCAGCAGCAGCAGCAGGAGCCCAAATATACACTGGAGTTGGCTTCAGGAGCCCAAAAATTGGATGAATCACACCCTGGAGTTGGCAGGAGTTGACAGCAGCAGCAGCAGGAGCCCAAATATACACTGGAGTTGGCTTCAGGAGCCCAAAAATTGGATGAATCACACCCTGGAGTTGGCAGAAGTTGGCAGCAGCAGCAGCAGGAGCCCAAATATACACTGGAGTTGGCTTCAGGAGCCCAAAAATTGGATGAATCACACCCTGGAGTTGGCAGAAGTTGGCAGCAGCAGCAGCAGGAGCCCAAATATACACTGGAGTTGGCTTCAGGAGCCCAAAAATTGGATGAATCACACCCTGGAGTTGGCAGGAGTTGACAGCAGCAGCAGCAGGAGCCCAAATATACACTGGAGTTGGCTTCAGGAGCCCAAAAATTGGATGAATCACACCCTGGAGTTGGCAGGAGTTGACAGCAGCAGCAGCAGGAGCCCAAATATACACTGGAGTTGGCTTCAGGAGCCCAAAAATTGGATGAATCACACCCTGGAGTTGGCAGAAGTTGGCAGCAGCAGCAGCAGGAGCCCAAATATACACTGGAGTTGGCTTCAGGAGCCCAAAAATTGGATGAATCACACCCTGGAGTTGGCAGGAGTTGACAGCAGCAGCAGCAGGAGCCCAAATATACACTGGAGTTGGCTTCAGGAGCCCAAAAATTGGATGAATCACACCCTGGAGTTGGCAGAAGTTGGCAGCAGCAGCAGCAGGAGCCCAAATATACACTGGAGTTGGCTTCAGGAGCCCAAAAATTGGATGAATCACACCCTGGAGTTGGCAGGAGTTGACAGCAGCAGCAGCAGGAGCCCAAATATACACTGGAGTTGGCTTCAGGAGCCCAAAAATTGGATGAATCACACCCTGGAGTTGGCAGGAGTTGACAGCAGCAGCAGCAGGAGCCCAAATATACACTGGAGTTGGCTTCAGGAGCCCAAAAATTGGATGAATCACACCCTGGAGTTGGCAGGAGTTGACAGCAGCAGCAGCAGGAGCCCAAATATACACTGGAGTTGGCTTCAGGAGCCCAAAAATTGGATGAATCACACCCTGGAGTTGGCAGAAGTTGGCAGCAGCAGCAGCAGGAGCCCAAATATACACTGGAGTTGGCTTCAGGAGCCCAAAAATTGGATGAATCACACCCTGGAGTTGGCAGGAGTTGACAGTAGCAGCAGCAGGAGCCCAAATATACACTGGAGTTGGCTTCAGGAGCCCAAAAATTGGATGAATCACACCCTGGAGTTGGCAGAAGTTGGCAGCAGCAGCAGCAGGAGCCCAAATATACACTGGAGTTGGCTTCAGGAGCCCAAAAATTGGATGAATCACACCCTGGAGTTGGCAGGAGTTGACAGCAGCAGCAGCAGGAGCCCAAATATACACTGGAGTTGGCTTCAGGAGCCCAAAAATTGGATGAATCACACCCTGGAGTTGGCAGGAGTTGACAGCAGCAGCAGCAGGAGCCCAAATATACACTGGAGTTGGCTTCAGGAGCCCAAAAATTGGATGAATCACACCCTGGAGTTGGCAGAAGT
Source organism: Gastrophryne carolinensis (assembly GCA_027917425.1). Classification (NCBI taxonomy): domain Eukaryota; kingdom Metazoa; phylum Chordata; class Amphibia; order Anura; family Microhylidae; genus Gastrophryne; species Gastrophryne carolinensis. The sequence goes on along the minus strand of CM051239.1, from coordinate 67,521,043 downwards.
TGGCAGCAGCAGCAGCAGGAGCCCAAATATACACTGGAGTTGGCTTCAGGAGCCCAAAAATTGGATGAATCACACCCTGGAGTTGGCAGAAGTTGGCAGCAGCAGCAGCAGGAGCCCAAATATACACTGGAGTTGGCTTCAGGAGCCCAAAAATTGGATGAATCACACCCTGGAGTTGGCAGGAGTTGACAGCAGCAGCAGCAGGAGCCCAAATATACACTGGAGTTGGCTTCAGGAGCCCAAAAATTGGATGAATCACACCCTGGAGTTGGCAGAAGTTGGCAGCAGCAGCAGCAGGAGCCCAAATATACACTGGAGTTGGCTTCAGGAGCCCAAAAATTGGATGAATCACACCCTGGAGTTGGCAGAAGTTGGCAGCAGCAGCAGCAGGAGCCCAAATATACACTGGAGTTGGCTTCAGGAGCCCAAAAATTGGATGAATCACACCCTGGAGTTGGCAGGAGTTGACAGTAGCAGCAGCAGGAGCCCAAATATACACTGGAGTTGGCTTCAGGAGCCCAAAAATTGGATGAATCACACCCTGGAGTTGGCAGAAGTTGGCAGCAGCAGCAGCAGGAGCCCAAATATACACTGGAGTTGGCTTCAGGAGCCCAAAAATTGGATGAATCACACCCTGGAGTTGGCAGGAGTTGACAGTAGCAGCAGCAGGAGCCCAAAAAATGGCCTAAAGACATAAATATGTTTTGCACCATTTGGAAAGTGTAAAACGTGGCACCATGCTGAATCTAGTCGCATGCATCAGGCATTGGTGGGTGGAAATCCTGGCTGATCCATCCCTGATTCATTTTGACAAAGGTGAGTCTCTCCACATTTTTAGTTGACAGACGAGTTCTCCTCGCCGTAACTATGGCCCCCGCCGCACTAAACACCCGCTCAGATGGCACGCTACTTGCCGGGCAGGACAGCTTTTCCAGGGCAAACTCTGCTAGTTGCGGCCACAAATCAAGTTTGGCTGCCCAGAAGTCCAGCGGATCCTCAAGGTGTGTTGGCATGGTCATGTCAAAGTATGACATGACCTGCTGGTTCAGGTCCTGCTCCAGGTCTTCCTGCTGCTCATGAGTAGCCTCACTATGCGGGTGTAGAAAGCTACTCATTAGCGACTGAAGACTGAGGCTGCTGCTGCTGATGGAGCTTCTGCTGCTGCCAACCCCCCCAGCGGCCATGGCAGTGGAAGGTGAGCGCAGAGGTCCCCTCGAGTCAGACCTGCGAGAGTATGGACCATGGCGCAGATAGGCATCGGCCAACTGCCTACGTAGAATGTCTTTGTAGTAGTTGAGTTTGTCCTCCCTCTCGGTGGGTTTAAAAAATGCCCCCATTTTGTGCCGGAAGCGAGGGTCCAATAAGGTGGACAGCCAGAAGTCATCCCGCCGACAGATGGAAACAATTCTGGGGTCACTACGCAAGCACGTGAGCATGCTTCGTGCCATTTGCGCAAGTGACTCGGATGGACTACCTGTCTCCATCTCCACTGCATACTGCCACGGTGTGCCCGGGTCCTCTGTCTCTCCTTCCTCAAAAACCTCTAGCTCCTCTGGCTGCTCCTGCTCCTCCTCTCCTGTCCGCTGACTAGATAAACCAGCCATTTCGCCAAGCCTAAACTGTGTTTCGCTGGGCAACTCCTCCTCCTCCTCTTCCTCCTCCTCCTCCTCCAGTTCAGCTCCAAGGGGGTTCATGTGGCCGTAAGATGTAAACGCCATGTCTCCAGTGCCCTGACCAGCCATGGTTTCCAACATGTGCTGCAGTACATGAAGCAGTGGAATCACGTCGTTCATCCCGTAATCCTGCCGACTGACAAATAAAGTGGCTTCCTCAAAGGGCCTGAGCAAACGGCAGGTGTCACGTATGAGCTGCCACTGGTTGACATTGAAGTTACACAGGGGAGTCCCCCTATCTGCTTGGATCATCAGGAAATCCGTGATGGCTTTTCTCTGTTCATATAATCGGTCCAACATGTGAAGGGTGGAATTCCAACGGGTGGAAACATCGCAAATCAGACTATGTTGGGGGATACCATTCTGACGCTGTAGCTCAAGAAGGGTGTGTTTGGCAGTGTAGGAGTGGCTGAAGTGCATGCAAAGTTTCCGTGAAGTTGTTAGGATGTCCTGCAGATGGGGGGAACACTTCAGAAACCGCTTGACAACCAGATTGAAGACGTGAGCCATGCAGGGGGCATGGGTCAGGCTTCCTTGGCGCAGCGCAGACAAAATGTTCTTCCCATTGTCGGTAACCATGATTCCCATTTTAAGTTTTCTCGGAGTAAGCCATGTTTGGATTTCCTGATGAATACATTTAAGCAGTTCCTCCCCTGTGTGACTCCGTTCGCCAAGACAAACCATGTGAAGCACTGCGTGACACCTCCGTGCCCTGCACACATGGTAGACTGGAGGGGCACTGAGACTTGAGCCTACAGTGGAGGGTGAGGAGATGGCGGAGGATGAGGAGGCCGAGTCGCACGGTGTCACAGGCCCAATGGGCAGAGAGCGCGGAGGCCGAAGCGGCGTGACCTGTCCAAGTTGCTGCTGCAAAGGGACCACATTCACCCAGTGGGCCGTAAACGACATGTACTGCCCCTGACCGTAGTTACAGCTCCAGATGTCGGCGCTGCCATGTATTTTGCTACACACCGACAGGCTCAAGGACTGGCCCACCTTCTGTTCAACAAAAGTGTGCAGCGCTGGTACTGCCTTCTTGGCAAAGAAATGACGGCTTGGGACTCTCCACCTCGGCTCGGCACAAGCCATCAGTTCTCTGAAAGGTGCAGATTCCACCACCTGAAAAGGGAGCGACTGCAGCACCAGCAACTTGGACAGGAGCACATTCAGCTTCTGCGCCGTAGGATGAGTGGGCGCATACTGCTGTCTCTTGGACATGGCTTCGCTGATGGATTGCTGGCGGGATGCATGACTTGGAGGAGGAGGAGGAGGAGCAGGAGCGACAGAGGATGGGTATGACGCACAGCTGCCTTCGGCTGAGGTGCTGGAGCCTTGGCTGGCAGAAATTGGGAGCTCACTTGGTGAGGAAGCAGACTGGACCACCCCTTGGGAGCCTCGGTTCTCCCAGGTCGTTTTATGGTGACGCATCATATGTTGACGCAGGGCCGTGGTGCCAACATTTGGACCCTGGCCACGCTTCACCTTTTGCCTACATATCTTGCATGTGGCCATGTTACCCTCCTGCGGATGCCTCAGGAAAAACTGCCACACTGCCGAGTAGCTACTTTTCCCACCCCCTGGCCTCACTGATTCACTGCTGCTGTTGCCAACTCCAGGAACCCCTGCTCCACTACCTCCCGATAAGGTAGACTGCCGCACAGCAGGTGCTCTACCCCGGCCCCGGCCCCGGCCGGCTCCAGCCTTTGGAATTGTGCCCCCATGCTGACTGCTACCACCTTGCTGCCTCAGCTGCTGACTCCGGGGCAACCTGCACCCCTCTTCTCCTGATGATGACGATGAAGCCCCTTCATCACCCGGCTCCCAAGTGCGATCGGCTTCATCGTCATCATCATCATCATCACCGGGTTGTGGCTGTACGTCACTGATGTTCGTGGATTCGTCAACAGTGTCTGGCGCAGGAGCTGGAACGCTCGCAGCACCCACGACACTGTCCACATCACTATTTGTCTGCCTAGCTAAAGAAGCCACCTCCATTTCTTGGCTGGGCAGTAGCTGCTGACTGTCCTCTATCTGATGGTCCTCCTCACTAAAGAGTGGAGCTGAACCCAAAGCATAGGATACGTCGCTGGGGGAGGGAACGGCGTAGGCCAGAGGCAATGGGAGGACAGGGACTGCTCTTGGGGCATGCCAACTCAGGGTTGTGTCAGAGGAACCTACCGACCCTAGACTGGGGGTCTCAGACGTAAGTTGTGATGATGTTGTTGATGAGCGCGTCAACCAATCTACCACGGCAGATGCGTTACTGGTGGAGACCCGACCGCTAGCAGATACTGGCAGATTAGGTCTCTCAGCGTGACTCCTGCTGCTACTGGCCCCCAGTCTGATGCGAGCTCTTCCTGCGGAATCTTGGCCTCTGCCACTCCTCTTTTCACTTCCAGGCACTTGTCTGCCCGACATAGTCTAACTGGCGTGGTAGTAGGTGATATTTAAAAAAACCCCGGGCAGCGGTGGGTCTATATGAAACAGAATATAATGCACACCAAAAGTGAGCAGTAACACTCAGCCTCCAACAGGCCTGCTTAGTGTAAATAAGAGAGCTGCTTAGTGTAAATAAAGAGGGGTATGCTATGTTACAGAATGGGATGCCTCAACAGAAGTGCACCTGGCAGGCAGCAGTAAGCCTATGCCCAGCAAAAGTGTCTTCTAATATAAATATAATAAGAGCAAATGCTTATATGGTCTTAAACAGAGGCTGCTTTAGTCACAGAATGGGATGCCCCGGGCAGGAATCGAGCTGCCAGGGTACAGTAGTGCTTTGGCCAGCAAAAGTGTCTTTATCAGGCCTAATTTCAAATATGATAAGAGCAAATGCTTATATGGTCTTAAACAGAGGCTGCTTTAGTCACAGAATGGGATGCCCCGGGCAGGAATCGAGCTGCCAGGGTACAGTAGTGCTTTGGCCAGCAAAAGTGTCTTTATCAGGCCTAATTTCAAATATGATTAGAGCAAATGCTTATATGGTCTTAAACAGAGGCTGCTTTAGTCACAGAATGGGATGCCCCGGGCAGGAATCGAGCTGCCAGGGTACAGTAGTGCTTTGGCCAGCAAAAGTGTCTTTATCAGGCCTAATTTCAAATATGATTAGAGCAAATGCTTATATGGTCTTAAACAGAGGCTGCTTTAGTCACAGAATGGGATGCCCCGGGCAGGAATCGAGCTGCCAGGGTACAGTAGTGCTTTGGCCAGCAAAAGTGTCTTTATCAGGCCTAATTTCAAATATGATAAGAGCAAATGCTTATATGGTCTTAAACAGAGGCTGCTTTAGTCACAGAATGGGATGCCCCGGGCAGGAATCGAGCTGCCAGGGTACAGTAGTGCTTTGGCCAGCAAAAGTGTCTTTATCAGGCCTAATTTCAAATATGATTAGAGCAAATGCTTATATGGTCTTAAACAGAGGCTGCTTTAGTCACAGAATGGGATGCCCCGGGCAGGAATCGAGCTGCCAGGGTACAGTAGTGCTTTGGCCAGCAAAAGTGTCTTTATCAGGCCTAATTTCAAATATGATTAGAGCAAATGCTTATATGGTCTTAAACAGAGGCTGCTTTAGTCACAGAATGGGATGCCCCGGGCAGGAATCGAGCTGCCAGGGTACAGTAGTGCTTTGGCCAGCAAAAGTGTCTTTATCAGGCCTAATTTCAAATATGATTAGAGCAAATGCTTATATGGTCTTAAACAGAGGCTGCTTTAGTCACAGAATGGGATGCCCCGGGCAGGAATCGAGCTGCCAGGGTACAGTAGTGCTTTGGCCAGCAAAAGTGTCTTTATCAGGCCTAATTTCAAATATGATTAGAGCAAATGCTTATATGGTCTTAAACAGAGGCTGCTTTAGTCACAGAATGGGATGCCCCGGGCAGGAATCGAGCTGCCAGGGTACAGTAGTGCTTTGGCCAGCAAAAGTGTCTTTATCAGGCCTAATTTCAAATATGATTAGAGCAAATGCTTATATGGTCTTAAACAGAGGCTGCTTTAGTCACAGAATGGGATGCCCCGGGCAGGAATCGAGCTGGCAGGGTACAGTAGTGCTTTGGCCAGCAAAAGTGTCTTTATCAGGCCTAATTTCAAATATGATTAGAGCAAATGCTTATATGGTCTTAAACAGAGGCTGCTTTAGTCACAGAATGGGATGCCCCGGGCAGGAATCGAGCTGCCAGGGTACAGTAGTGCTTTGGCCAGCAAAAGTGTCTTTATCAGGCCTAATTTCAAATATGATTAGAGCAAATGCTTATATGGTCTTAAACAGAGGCTGCTTTAGTCACAGAATGGGATGCCCCGGGCAGGAATCGAGCTGCCAGGGTACAGTAGTGCTTTGGCCAGCAAAAGTGTCTTTATCAGGCCTAATTTCAAATATGATTAGAGCAAATGCTTATATGGTCTTAAACAGAGGCTGCTTTAGTCACAGAATGGGATGCCCCGGGCAGGAATCGAGCTGGCAGGGTACAGTAGTGCTTTGGCCAGCAAAAGTGTCTTTATCAGGCCTAATTTCAAATATGATTAGAGCAAATGCTTATATGGTCTTAAACAGAGGCTGCTTTAGTCACAGAATGGGATGCCCCGGGCAGGAATCGAGCTGCCAGGGTACAGTAGTGCTTTGGCCAGCAAAAGTGTCTTTATCAGGCCTAATTTCAAATATGATTAGAGCAAATGCTTATATGGTCTTAAACAGAGGCTGCTTTAGTCACAGAATGGGATGCCCCGGGCAGGAATCGAGCTGCCAGGGTACAGTAGTGCTTTGGCCAGCAAAAGTGTCTTTATCAGGCCTAATTTCAAATATGATTAGAGCAAATGCTTATATGGTCTTAAACAGAGGCTGCTTTAGTCACAGAATGGGATGCCCCGGGCAGGAATCGAGCTGCCAGGGTACAGTAGTGCTTTGGCCAGCAAAAGTGTCTTTATCAGGCCTAATTTCAAATATGATTAGAGCAAATGCTTATATGGTCTTAAACAGAGGCTGCTTTAGTCACAGAATGGGATGCCCCGGGCAGGAATCGAGCTGCCAGGGTACAGTAGTGCTTTGGCCAGCAAAAGTGTCTTTATCAGGCCTAATTTCAAATATGATTAGAGCAAATGCTTATATGGTCTTAAACAGAGGCTGCTTTAGTCACAGAATGGGATGCCCCGGGCAGGAATCGAGCTGCCAGGGTACAGTAGTGCTTTGGCCAGCAAAAGTGTCTTTATCAGGCCTAATTTCAAATATGATTAGAGCAAATGCTTATATGGTCTTAAACAGAGGCTGCTTTAGTCACAGAATGGGATGCCCCGGGCAGGAATCGAGCTGCCAGGGTACAGTAGTGCTTTGGCCAGCAAAAGTGTCTTTATCAGGCCTAATTTCAAATATGATTAGAGCAAATGCTTATATGGTCTTAAACAGAGGCTGCTTTAGTCACAGAATGGGATGCCCCGGGCAGGAATCGAGCTGCCAGGGTACAGTAGTGCTTTGGCCAGCAAAAGTGTCTTTATCAGGCCTAATTTCAAATATGATTAGAGCAAATGCTTATATGGTCTTAAACAGAGGCTGCTTTAGTCACAGAATGGGATGCCCCGGGCAGGAATCGAGCTGCCAGGGTACAGTAGTGCTTTGGCCAGCAAAAGTGTCTTTATCAGGCCTAATTTCAAATATGATTAGAGCAAATGCTTATATGGTCTTAAACAGAGGCTGCTTTAGTCACAGAATGGGATGCCCCGGGCAGGAATCGAGCTGCCAGGGTACAGTAGTGCTTTGGCCAGCAAAAGTGTCTTTATCAGGCCTAATTTCAAATATGATTAGAGCAAATGCTTATATGGTCTTAAACAGAGGCTGCTTTAGTCACAGAATGGGATGCCCCGGGCAGGAATCGAGCTGCCAGGGTACAGTAGTGCTTTGGCCAGCAAAAGTGTCTTTATCAGGCCTAATTTCAAATATGATTAGAGCAAATGCTTATATGGTCTTAAACAGAGGCTGCTTTAGTCACAGAATGGGATGCCCCGGGCAGGAATCGAGCTGCCAGGGTACAGTAGTGCTTTGGCCAGCAAAAGTGTCTTTATCAGGCCTAATTTCAAATATGATTAGAGCAAATGCTTATATGGTCTTAAACAGAGGCTGCTTTAGTCACAGAATGGGATGCCCCGGGCAGGAATCGAGCTGGCAGGGTACAGTAGTGCTTTGGCCAGCAAAAGTGTCTTTATCAGGCCTAATTTCAAATATGATTAGAGAAAATGCTTATATGGTCTTAAACAGAGGCTGCTTTAGTCACAGAATGGGATGCCCCGGGCAGGAATCGAGCTGCCAGGGTACAGTAGTGCTTTGGCCAGCAAAAGTGTCTTTATCAGGCCTAATTTCAAATATGATTAGAGCAAATGCTTATATGGTCTTAAACAGAGGCTGCTTTAGTCACAGAATGGGATGCCCCGGGCAGGAATCGAGCTGCCAGGGTACAGTAGTGCTTTGGCCAGCAAAAGTGTCTTTATCAGGCCTAATTTCAAATATGATTAGAGCAAATGCTTATATGGTCTTAAACAGAGGCTGCTTTAGTCACAGAATGGGATGCCCCGGGCAGGAATCGAGCTGGCAGGGTACAGTAGTGCTTTGGCCAGCAAAAGTGTCTTTATCAGGCCTAATTTCAAATATGATTAGAGCAAATGCTTATATGGTCTTAAACAGAGGCTGCTTTAGTCACAGAATGGGATGCCCCGGGCAGGAATCGAGCTGCCAGGGTACAGTAGTGCTTTGGCCAGCAAAAGTGTCTTTATCAGGCCTAATTTCAAATATGATTAGAGCAAATGCTTATATGGTCTTAAACAGAGGCTGCTTTAGTCACAGAATGGGATGCCCCGGGCAGGAATCGAGCTGCCAGGGTACAGTAGTGCTTTGGCCAGCAAAAGTGTCTTTATCAGGCCTAATTTCAAATATGATTAGAGCAAATGCTTATATGGTCTTAAACAGAGGCTGCTTTAGTCACAGAATGGGATGCCCCGGGCAGGAATCGAGCTGCCAGGGTACAGTAGTGCTTTGGCCAGCAAAAGTGTCTTTATCAGGCCTAATTTCAAATATGATTAGAGCAAATGCTTATATGGTCTTAAACAGAGGCTGCTTTAGTCACAGAATGGGATGCCCCGGGCAGGAATCGAGCTGCCAGGGTACAGTAGTGCTTTGGCCAGCAAAAGTGTCTTTATCAGGCCTAATTTCAAATATGATTAGAGCAAATGCTTATATGGTCTTAAACAGAGGCTGCTTTAGTCACAGAATGGGATGCCCCGGGCAGGAATCGAGCTGCCAGGGTACAGTAGTGCTTTGGCCAGCAAAAGTGTCTTTATCAGGCCTAATTTCAAATATGATTAGAGCAAATGCTTATATGGTCTTAAACAGAGGCTGCTTTAGTCACAGAATGGGATGCCCCGGGCAGGAATCGAGCTGCCAGGGTACAGTAGTGCTTTGGCCAGCAAAAGTGTCTTTATCAGGCCTAATTTCAAATATGATTAGAGCAAATGCTTATATGGTCTTAAACAGAGGCTGCTTTAGTCACAGAATGGGATGCCCCGGGCAGGAATCGAGCTGCCAGGGTACAGTAGTGCTTTGGCCAGCAAAAGTGTCTTTATCAGGCCTAATTTCAAATATGATTAGAGCAAATGCTTATATGGTCTTAAACAGAGGCTGCTTTAGTCACAGAATGGGATGCCCCGGGCAGGAATCGAGCTGCCAGGGTACAGTAGTGCTTTGGCCAGCAAAAGTGTCTTTATCAGGCCTAATTTCAAATATGATTAGAGCAAATGCTTATATGGTCTTAAACAGAGGCTGCTTTAGTCACAGAATGGGATGCCCCGGGCAGGAATCGAGCTGCCAGGGTACAGTAGTGCTTTGGCCAGCAAAAGTGTCTTTATCAGGCCTAATTTCAAATATGATTAGAGCAAATGCTTATATGGTCTTAAACAGAGGCTGCTTTAGTCACAGAATGGGATGCCCCGGGCAGGAATCGAGCTGCCAGGGTACAGTAGTGCTTTGGCCAGCAAAAGTGTCTTTATCAGGCCTAATTTCAAATATGATTAGAGCAAATGCTTATATGGTCTTAAACAGAGGCTGCTTTAGTCACAGAATGGGATGCCCCGGGCAGGAATCGAGCTGCCAGGGTACAGTAGTGCTTTGGCCAGCAAAAGTGTCTTTATCAGGCCTAATTTCAAATATGATTAGAGCAAATGCTTATATGGTCTTAAACAGAGGCTGCTTTAGTCACAGAATGGGATGCCTCACAGCAGACTTAAGATCAGTTCAGTATATATGCACAGTTAGTTACTATAAGCAGCCTGAAAACGCTAACAAAGGCTGGATGAAAAAAAAAAAATCTCCCTGTCAGCCAGCTCCGTTTTTCCTACCTTTCCCTGGCTTTCTGTCTGTCTCCTGTCTGTCTCCTGTCTGTCTCCTGCCTGTCTCCTGCCTGTCTCCAGCCTGTCCCTGTCTGTCCCTGTCTCCAGCCTGTCTCCAGCCTGTCTAACTGCCTCAGCTACACAGCGTTCTGTCTGTCTGTCACGAATGCAATAGAGAAATGAGGAAAAGCAAGATGGCCGCCGTTAAATACCGCTGTGTGACGTCACCGGGCTTGCTGGCTGCTGATAGGCTGCATGTGACTGCCCCAGCTTGCACTGGCGCGGGATACATGTCCAGACATGTCCCGCCCGCCATCTTAGAATGCCTGTAATGTAAATGAATGGATGTTAAAGGAAAACTTCGAGTGATCGAATCGCGGGGAAATTCGGATTCGATCCGAATCGAATTTTTCCTGAAATTCGGATCGAATCCGGGTTCGTCCGGATCGATTCGCTCATCCCTAACAATGAGCATTATTTTAAAAAGATAAAGGTGTAAATAGCACGTCTTTGGTAAAGCATGCATGGATATATATTTTAAAGTTAGGTCCCAACAGAATAGTAACAGCCTTATCGTGATCCTTGCAGAGCATTGCCTATTAATTCCTTATTCCTCAGTGCCTCTTCCTGTATTATATACTTATCTGATTTAACTTCACCAGAGCCGCATGCTCTATTAATCACCGAGATACTGAGAGAAGTGTTATATGGAGATTCATATGACCTTATGACCTTTTCTCTAGTAAAAGATTTTCAGCAAACGAGAAATTGGTGGCTTATGGACATGGTTGGCCATTTAGAGTCTGCATTGATAGGCATTTTCATTACGTGCCTTGGCATTCAGAGCAGATCAGTTCTCTTCGGAAAAATACAGGGGCAGTGTTGCTGAGCTTCGCAAGCCCATTTACACTGCACCTGCTTTTCCAGAACACGAATGTGTTGATAATGCTAAAGCAAAGTGCTGCAAATTAACCTTGGGTGCCATCTACATAGGCCCTTAGATATATTAGTATTACAAATTGCATATCACAACCTTAGAATCAAACAAGTCTTAATAAATGTTTCCCATCGGAAGAAAATACCTGTTTAAGCTGGGTCTCTGAATTAACGTGGACATCACATATTTCACAGTGAAAAGTTTTGTTCTGTAGGCCAGTGCTGCCTTTGCTGATAAGTAGTCTTCCTTTTACGCTAGTTCGGGGAAATGCTTTAATTGTTCCACTTCCATTTCGAGCTTCCACCATAGTTTTGTGCTTTGTACCTGTTATGGAAAAAGCACCATTATTAGCTTGTCCAACAGCGGCTTAGAAATGGCAGAGGGTGTGTACAGATATATATATATATATGTAGTTAAAGTGGACCAAAGCTCATTAAAATTAGTTTTCTCTCTGTGTTAGATTTATTTAGGGTCATCCTGATTCAGGATGCTCTGCAGTGTGAAGCCCTCTAGTTTTGTCCATAAACTCATATTGATCCGCAGTCACACAACCTAGCTGCACTCCGAAGTAGTCCAATATCATCATCCCAAGTCTGCTGGCCACAGTAAATGCGCAGGGCGTAGATTCTGCCAGAGGCCCATGCATCAGCTGTGGGATCAAGGAATGAAGTGAGTATACAGAGGAACCTGGGGGGGTCCCACTGTGGTGCATGCCAAACTGAGGATGCCCTTAAAGGAAGGTTTTCCCAGACATTTAGTTTCTAGTTTTGGTGCTTTGGTCTAATTTAAGACTTTTTCCCTCACAAATAAAACAAAGTGCTCATTACAACTATCAATTATCAGAACAATACAGCCTTTGCTGTAATCCTGGTCTCTATTAGCCTCGTCTTGGATAGTAAAATAAGTTAATAAGTAATTTCCTATAGCACCCAGAAATTGTAAACATATTTCTGTTGATTTTTCCTTTCTTTATTTAACTTTCTTTTTCTTCTCTTAACTTTCCCCACCGACAGAATTTGAATCTCTCTTCACTTAGCGTTTAGACACGTGCAGCTTTGACAAAAGAAAAAAAAAACCTTTAATTTTCTATGGCACTATCACTCATCAGGACCAAAATCTGCACCTGCTGTACTCTAGGTACCTGCCTAAACAAAAGTGAGGGTATGGTTGTCTTCATAGGTTGTTATAGACTGCTTATAACAACCTCACCAAAAACATACAACATATGTTAATTTGTGTGTTCCATCTTTGACTGCAAGCAAAAGATAAAGAGCATGATTTACATGTTTGGGCTTTCACTAGTTTGCTCTAGTTTGAGTGTGCTACATGAGCTGCAAGTGAATAACCAAGGCCCTTATTTATGAAGGAATAGCGACAGGTAGCGACTGGTGAGCGGCCAGTAATGACAGGCCCCGCCACGAGAACGCCGGCTCCCCACCACAATCACACATTTATCAAGCCAATCCTGCTTAGCGACTGAGATAGCGCCATATAGCGACTCATTCATCATTATTCCAGCCTCAGCCCACAGCGCCAGCGTCCGACCTTGAACAGCGACAGGTATGACCTCTCGCTACCTGGCGTGCTCCAATGCATTTCAATGGAACAATCTTTAAATATTAATAATTAATTGTTATTAATGTTTTGTTTTTTTTTTCTTTTAATGTGAAAAATTCTGTGACCACTTCTGCCATTTTAGATATTTTTTTAAGGGAAAAATAAAAAAATAAAAATTGTACAGAATTGATATTACAGGTCTGATATTAATGTATTCATATTACTAAATTTTTTTTGGTTTCCAAAAATATGGTGGTTTGGGGGTTAAAAAACTACTTTTAACACATCGCCTCCAGCGCTCTGGGGTTTAAACATGCATTTCACAGCGCTTGAATTTTTGAGCGTGATTTTTGGATGAATATGGTGGAAGCCGGTCGCTCTGACCAGTCGCTATCATGCGCACCCATACATCGCGGAACCTGTCAAATAGCGACTCGTAACCTTGTATTCAATATTACGCCACACCGACTGAGTCGCTGTCAACAACCGAACAACAGCCAAGCACAGCGACTACTAGCGGGCGCTGTGAAAATACCGCTACAGTCGCTCAACTGTCGCTACATGTCGCTATTAATAAATCAGCCTCCCAGTGGCGAACTGAGCCTAATTCTAGCAAACGTTGCTATAATTGCAGTGGTGAACGTAGAGAGAACGCACATTTTGATGTTTTTTTGCTGGGAATCGCTGCTCTTGGCCAGACTGGATGCGTAGCATTTACAACTTTGTGCAGGATGGCAAGCTGCTGTGGCCAATTGGTTAGGGAAATTAAATAAATGTAGCTGAAAACACACTTTTAAAGCTTATGCCAGCTATATAATGAGTTATAAAAAAAATGTGAAGTTATTTGAAAACTGTTTTATTAGTTGTGTTCATTCTCAAAATATCAGGTGAAGATGCAAAAATGACCTAAAGAGACAATCCTGGCAAAAAAAAACATTTATTCCCATGAGGTTTGCTGTTAAAAGTTAAAAAAACTGAACAAGTGTTCACCAGCATTAGCCCAACTATGCTGAGCTAGAAGCAAATACAACACCAGCATATCACGCACATGTTGAGTGATAACAGCAGAAAACGTGGCAATTGGGGCAAATTCCCAATCCAGGATGCCCCTGTGGAAGGCCAGCATCAGGCCCTTAAATCTTATATTCCAGGCCCAGCCACTGTGACTTGTTCTGCTTTTACAGAGCATTTTAGCTGCAACATTCCCTTTTCCAGATCACCCCCCGGTCTCCTAGCCACCCCTGTCTCCAAGAGAGATTATCTTGTTATCTTGTTTATCTTGTTGCAAGGCTCATTCCTACATTATCTCATGCCTAACCCCCACCTGTGTGAATGGCCCTGAAGGGTCCCTAGGAGTTAATACAAACATAGCCACCATCCATAATCTCTTCTACTCACTAAGGGTGCCAGCATTTACTCTTTTGTGGCAAATTTAGACCAACAACATGTCTGCTAATACAGGAGCAGCGAAGTTATACTGAACTCTACAATAACAATACAACATTGAGGAAAATGCAGTGTATTTATTGGGAAGGTAGATTCGCCCCTTCCCCCACCCCCCAAAAAAAAACAAAAAACAGGCAGTTGTAGTGGACAAAGCAATTCTGCACACTTGATAAAGTAACCAGACTTCACACCAGAAATTTAAAGTTTACTACACACAATAAAAAGCTTGGGGGTCATGCTAATTACTTAGTGATGGAGTAATAGGGGCATTTTTTTCAAATAGTATATATCATCTTTCAAATGAAGTAAGGATAACATTTGAAAGATTGGAAACTACAGCGCCCTATATGGTATGCAGGAAAAACATGCACATTCCTTAGCGCAGAGCGCACTATTTTCAAACTAACCAAAAGGTATACTTACATCATTTTTAAAATGCCTCCTGCAGGTATTGGTGATTTTTGGGGGATTTTTTTTGCCCTTTTTTGTGTTAACGTTAAATAGCTCACCGACATGCAGGTTGCAATTCACACCCAGATGTGCACCTAGAGAAAAACCTACTTCATCAACTAATTACAATGTCCCGCAATAACTGCTTGGTATTACAACCCTTTCGGTGAACAAATAGAGGTGTAGACAGATGTGAATAATGATGTCAGCGGTTTTGCTTTACGCATTATGTAGTTACCACGTTTATTATAAGTTGGGTCTGCAGTATTCTGGACTGTGCATGCTAATTTCATATTGTTTATATGGATCAAACATTGTAATTATATTCTTTCATTTCCCAAACAGCATAACTGACATCGAAACTGTAAGGAAAAATGCCATTTACATAATTAACACATTGTCAAGTTAAGTACTTCAGAGAAGTTTTGAACAAAACAGGGGTTTTGAACAAACATGATCTTAATATAAGAAGAGAGATCTGTTAAAATATACACAGAGAGATAACTCCCTGGAGTGCAGAAGTAGCAACCATACCAGCCTCAATAAGTTAATGGGAACACCACCAAACTAAAAAATACTCGAGTTAAGTGTGGTGGAGGCCTGTAGGCAGAAAGTCTAGTGGATGTCCCTTGTAACACTGTAGAACAATCACTGCCCTTGCTACAAGTGGCGGAGGCCCCCAAGTGATGAAACCAGGTTCACACCACCAATAATTCAGTCCTGGTGCCACTAGTTGTGGCAGTGTGCTGTCCTCTAAGAGTTTTCCTTTTTATTGTAGATTGCTGCCTTCCCAGGGCCTTTTCTATTAGATCTCTGTTTTGAAAGTAAAATATTGGATGAGAGTGAGGCTTAGATCTAACGGTCCTATAGAAAATCATAGCCTTTTCCAATAGCTGAAGGAGCCTGCAGCCCAGAAAAGTAGCTAAGCTGGCACCCGGGGCAAAGATTCAAATAGCACCCCCACCTGTGCTCAGGCTTTCCTTTGCTGCCCCACGACCTGCTGCACCCAGGGCACGTGCCCCCCCCCTTGCTCCCTTCTAGCTATGCCCCTGCTGCAGCCTACCATTAGGGGTCATCTAGGAAGGCAGCAGACTGCTAGGGATGGGTTGCAAAAACAAATACATGGTGGGAGTGGATAGCCTGATATATTTTCAATATTATTAACAGATAAAAAGCCAATTTTATTTAGTGTTAATAAATTAAGAAAAACCTTAAATGGAACAGTCAAGGGTTCCTTTAGCATGGCCCACATTTTGTAGTTATGTTGCCAGCATGATAGCTCCAAATAGCTACAAATTCATTATAATTATTTGGTGACAAATTCAACAATATTATAACGAGAGATGTATCTTTTTGCTGCAAAGGTTTCGGGCTAAGTTGAGTTCCTCTACTCTACAATACCTTTACTAAGCAACTTTAATGGCACTTGGTTCTTAGGGCATGCACACTGGCTTTTCTGCCTAAACAGATTTAAATCCAGAGATATGGGGACTGTGCATTTGTGTCCTAATAGAGATACCAGAACTGATTACATGTAAGACCCAATGCCAATTTATATTTCTGTTGTAAATAAATTTAATGCGTACCTTCAGTCAAAAATGACTTTAGGTCCCTTTCAACAACATCCCCTGAGGGACGCTACTTTGAAAAGTCTAGTCTTGGGGTATCCGGGTTACAAAGAAATAAATCCTTACATCGTCCGTGGTCAAGAGCCGTTCTCACGGTGCTCTGTGTCCTCGTCATCCTGAGGAGAAACCACAGGGTTGGTTTCCCCATTCTGTTTGCGCAGTTAGTGGGGAATGCCACTTTGTGCTCTGTCCAGGTGCTGAGCAAATGGAGCTGGACTGTGGGCGAGGTTAGGAGTTTTTTTCTTTGTAACTCCCCTGTCCTGCGTGAGCTCCAGGGAAGGGTGGCAAGGTGGGGAATTTCCCCAGACTGGAGTCTACTAGAGATGAAATTTTTAAAAGTTTGGATTGGCCGATTTGTCGAATTTCCTCATGAAAGTTATAGAAACAACTCAAAAAATACAAAAAATTAGCTTACCTCCATCCCTGTTCCAGCGCTGGAGGATGTCCTCATCTCCCGGCGCTGTCCCATGCCGGTCTTCACAGAAGTCCACTGCCCCGGCTTGGCAGGGGCATTTATATTAGGAGTAACCTGCTGTGAGAAGCAAGCTGTCACTGAGAGACGAAAAGATCAGCTAATGCCAGGCACGTGCCTGCCATCCATGATCTCTCCTACTGTCAGTGATATCAAATGACGGACACGTCACCTGGCACGGGACCTACCTTTATATTCTGCCAACACCGGTAAGTAGGGGGGAAAATAAAAAATAAATGTTTTTCATATGTGTCACAGCTGGTGCCTGGGCTGGTTTTAATGGATAGAGGTTTAACACTTAAAGTTTATTTAATCTACTTTCCCTGAAATTCGTACTGAAATCCAGTTCTAGGAGTTTGGTTCGCTTATCCTTAGAGACTGCATGCACTAATGCCTCTAACTGTCACCATGAGCCCTTCTGCTGACAGATTCACTTTAACTGGTGCTACATCCCAAATCGGCTGATTTTGGAAAGGCAGTCAGGGTTTTTCTCACTCAGTCCACAATAATGTATAATAGAAAATATTTTTTTCTACTTCAAAATCCTCTGAGCATGTCACTTGTACACATGAGGTGCAAAGCATTATTAATAGTGATGATATGTTTAGAAGTTACAAAATAATAGCAGCCTTAGGGTTACATTTACATTAAAATTGAGCTTCTCCAATTTTGTTTTGATTTCCCATAGACTGCTGTTATTGATTGACCAGTCAAACCTTCAAATTATTTGCCTGGCAGCTTACTGGATACAGTCTCAGTTCCATGCCATCTCTTTGCTCTGGTCATAGAAGGAAAGAGGAATTTATTCTTTGCCTTCCCTGTTTCAGACCACCTATATGATCTTGAGGCTCCCTGTTCTGTCACCCTTCACCTGTGAGAAAGAGCGGCAGCAGCCAGCTAACTCCTCCTTTAAAATTCAGTAACTTGATGCTGGGTTTCTTAACCTGTTCTTTTCAAGGGGTGGGGTAAAACTGAGAAATAAAACAAGCTCACTACTCAATAATGCATAGTAACAAACACATTAGCACAATAAAATAAAGTGAAGCTACATATAACCGAACTGCAATAGGGGATGGGAAACACATTAGGTGAATAGATGCAGCATGGGTGACAGATGCTAGCATGAGTCCTAACTGCTGCACAGTTATGTGCAGGCAACAACATATACACTAAAACTAGGGATGGGCAAACCCCCCGAAGTTTGGGTTGGGCAAGTTCGGCTGAACTTTGAATCAATCCGGTAGAGGAGAGTTTAAACAATGCTCTTCTGCTGCACACTCGCACCTCGAATCGGGCAGAGGTGAGTTACAGCAGCTTCCTGCTGCTGCAACCTTAGGCCCATCAACCAGCTTTTCCGTGTTCGGGCCGAGCATTAGACTTACCAGCTGTGCTGTGTGAGCGGCTGAGTGTGAGAACGCTTCGGTAAGCATGGTATTCTTCTGCAGCTATGAAGGCTACAGCTGAGAGGAAGGGCTGGACTACAGCACAAGAGACACTGGGTAATCAGGTTGTAGCTAAAGCCGATAAGACTGTAACAGTCAAAAACTGATATAAGATACAAAGATTTAGTATACAGACTAAATGACCTGAAAAAGCTGCAGTATGGTCAACCATCACTAGATGGCATCTACAATGGTATGCTAGGAAAAGATTAATCCATGTAAGGGGCTTTAATCTAGCATAGAGAATAAACAGCAGGTAGCTCTGACACAGAAACATATGTACCACAACACTCTCAGTGATCTAGATGCTAGAATAAATCTCAGCTTCCATCAGTGCTATCACACAGTGTGCCTGCATCATTCATCCCTGGCACCCCCTTCAAAGAGGACAGCACAGAAGGGGACACTTTTAAGTTATAGCTACTTTGACAATATAGCTTAGTTTTAACCAAGAAAAACAAATTAGTACATTGCCACGTGTTGCCTACAGAATTGGGATGTCAGGAACCGCTTACCTGATCCCCGTTCCAGCGACGTCTCCAGGCGGCCAGCTGCAGCTGTCACTGTGCGGCGGCCGCGCCGAGCGGCGTCGGCTCGAGCAGCGTCGGCTCGAGCGGCGCCCAGCTCAGCCACGCCCCCCGCTTCCTCCTCCAGGAGACGTGCTCGCGGGCGGCCGCGAGCACGTGTCTGTTATGCCCTCCGGCGGCGCTGTGCGGCGCGCACCCGCCGGAGGATCAATTAAAGGGTTAATGAATCCTAGGGGATTGAGGGCTTCGCCCTCTTCTGCTCTGCAGCCAATTACCCTTGGAATCCTATGTGCTCCAATCAGTACACTGCTTCCCTCAGACCTGTTCCTATAAAGGCAATTCCCTCTCAGTTGTGAATTGCCTGTGATAGCGCTCAGAACCCTGTGATACCTACTCCTGTGAAGTCTAGCCTGTTGCCGATTTGATTGTACGACCATTCTCGATCCTGAATCCTTGTTGCCGACCTCTGCCTGAATTGACGCCTCTCGATCCTGAATCCTTGTTGCCGACCTTTGCCTGAACTGACGCTTCTAGATCCTGATCCCCAGTTGCTGACCTCTGCCTGAACCCCGACTACGTCTTGCCTGACCCCTGGTGCCGCTACGATCTCTGCCTTCCCGTTATCGACCTCTTGCCTGTCTCTGGACTTCCGTCACTCACGCTCTTGCTATTGGTTCTCCAGTCCTCCCACATATAAGCTTACATCCTTTGAGCCATTAAGTCCTGGGGGCAACCGATCCCGGGTAGGCGTATCTTGCGTCCCGGCAAGCGGGGGCTCCTACAGGTGAAGCTGGCTGTGGAGATTGGGGGTTGTGAGCTTATTAAGAGGGCTGGAGTTACCCCGAGCGTGACATTATCACAGGCCCAAAAATGGATGACCTGGTACAGCAGGTGCAAGCTATGGCCACAGCGATCAACCAACTCGCTCAAAGAGTGGCCACTCAGGAATCTCGTCAAGTGCCAACTTCCGCTGTACCACCTCATTTCTCCGAACCTAAGATTCCACTGCCTGAGAAATTTTTTGGAGAACGAGCAAAATTTTCCAATTTCAAGAATGCCTGCGAACTATATTTTAAGTTAAGACCTATCTCCTCTGGCACAGAGGTCCAACGAGTAGGCCTAGTCATTTCCTTGCTTCAAGGAGACCCACAGTCCTGGGCCTTTAGTTTACCGTCCCATGACATTGCTCTACAATCAGTGACTGCCTTCTTCAATGCTATGGGCGTTTTATACGCCGATCCAGATATACAGTCTACCGCAGAGAATAGGCTTCGGGCCTTAAAACAAGGACGGAATTCGGCTGAAGACTACTGTGCTGAATTCCGCCGCTGGGCTATCGAAGCTAGGTGGAACGATCCAGCTTTGTGTAGTCAGTTCAGGGTGGGACTGTCGGATAGCATCAAGGATGCCTTAGTCAATTTTCCCCCGCCAGCGGACCTAGATCAATTAATGCAGGTCTCCATTAAAATAGACCGACGTCTTAGAGAAAGGGCCAGGGAGAGAGTCGGGGCTCCCACGTCCTTTAGACCAGTCCAGAGTCATAAATCCCCGGTTCCCCGTGGAGAAAATACCTCATCATCCTCCCAGGAAGAACCTATGCAATTAGGGAGAACCCGCTTATCCCAAGAGGAGAAACAGCGTAGGCGATCCGAGGGGTTATGCCTGTATTGCGGGAATTCTGGTCATTTTGCAGGGTCCTGTCCCAACAAGGGGAAACCGGCGGAAAACTTCCGCACCCAGACCAGGTAGAGAGTACTGATCTGGGTGAGTCAGTTTGTAACTCTCGCCAGAATAAGATGCTTGTACCTATTGATTTGTTTTGGGGGTCCTCTAAGCAGACAGTTTCCGCCTTCATAGACAGTGGTGCGGCTGGAAACTTTTTGGACAGGAGCATGATCTCCACCTTAGGGATCCCTGTAGTTCCTCTTGAAAGATCCCTACAAGTTTTAGCTATCAATGGGAAGACTATCCAGGGAGGTCCTATAAATACCAAGACCCCACCTCTCAGACTAATTGTCGGCTCTTCTCACTCTGAATTCTTAGAATTCTTTATTTTTGATTGTCCGGAAACTCCGGTGGTTTTGGGATACCCCTGGTTGCAACTCCATAACCCGGTGTTAGATTGGCGGGCTGGGGAGTTGGTCAAGTGGAGTGACCACTGTAAAGGTCACTGTTTTAATACAGGCCTCAGAAGCGTTCAAGTCTTACCACAGGAATTACCTCAGCCATACGCTGATTGGATCGATGTATTCTCTGAACGCTCTGCTGATACTCTTCCTCCACATCGGTCCTATGACTGCCCCATTGACTTGCTGCCTGGCACAATTCCCCCGAGGGGAAAGATTTATAACCTTACCCTGCCCGAGGAGCAAGCAATGAGGGAGTATATTACCGAAAATCTTAGGAAAGGATTTATCCGTCCCTCTACCTCGCCTGCTGGGGCCGGGTTCTTTTTTGTAGAGAAAAAAGATGGTGGCTTGAGACCGTGCATAGATTATCGAGCCTTGAATAAGATCACTGTAAAAAACCGATACCCCTTACCCTTGATTGGGGATCTGTTCAATCAAGTCACAGGAGCTCGAATTTTCTCCAAATTGGATTTGAGAGGGGCTTACAATCTGATTCGCATCCGACAGGGGGACGAGTGGAAAACTGCATTTAATGTGAAGGATGGGCACTATGAGTACCTGGTCATGCCCTTCGGTCTTTGTAATGCGCCAGCCGTTTTCCAAGATTTTGTTAATGATATATTCAGGGAATATCTCGGTAGATTTGTAGTCATCTACTTGGATGATATTCTCATTTTTTCTAATTCTTTACCGGAGCACAGACACCATGTTAAGTTGGTGCTACAAAAATTAAGAGAGAACAACTTATTTGCTAAACTGTCTAAGTGTGTGTTTGAAGTCACTACAGTTCCCTTCCTAGGGTATGTTATTACCAACCAGGGTTTGGAGATGGACGCGGGGAAGGTTTCAGCAGTTCAGGATTGGGTCCAACCCAAAACTTTAAAGGAATTGCAACGTTTTCTAGGTTTTGCAAATTTTTATCGGCGTTTCATAAAAGGCTTTTCCCATGTTGTTGCACCCCTTACCAACCTTACCCGCAAGGGGGCTTTTACTGCTAACTGGTCCCCCTCTGCCTGTGAGGCCTTTCTAACCTTGAAACGGGCCTTTACTTCGGCACCTGTCTTAGTGCATCCAGATATTCATAAAGCTTTTATTATTGAAGTGGATGCTTCTGAGCTGGGAGTGGGTGCAGTTTTGTCACAATATTCTGGTAACCCTGAGCGTCTCCATCCATGCGCTTATTTTTCGCGTAAATTCAGTACCGCGGAACAAAATTATGATGTTGGCAATAGGGAACTATTAGCTATTAAACTGGCATTTGATGAATGGCGACACTGGCTGGAGGGTTCATTACATCCTATAACTGTGTATACTGATCATAAAAATCTCGAATACATAGGTTCTGCCAAGAGGCTGAACTCTCGTCAGGCACGTTGGGCATTATTCTTCTCGCGTTTCAATTTTATTATTACTTTCAAGCCGGGTGTAAAAAATACTAAAGCTGATGCTCTATCTCGCATGTTCGGTGAATGTAAGGATCGGGGTGATTCTGGTGAACCAATTTTACCCACAGGTTGTGTGGTGGGGGCGTTACTTCCTGATCTCTCCAATACCTTGGCGCCGTTTCAAGATGAATCTCCTAGTGATGTACCCTTGGGGTGCCAGTTTGTTCCGCCGCACCTGCGTTCGGATGTAATTCGCGAATTTCACGATGCCAAAACTGCTGGTCATTTGGGTAACCGTAAGACGTTTATGCTTGCCCGTCGTCATGTATGGTGGCCTACCATGAGACGCGATATCACTGCCTTTATCGACGCTTGTGCTATTTGTGCTCGAAGTAAAGGAGTTCACAAGGCTCCTAGTGGCAGTTTGGTTCCTCTTGAAATTCCTGCTGAGCCATGGACCCATATTTCTATGGATTTTATTGTAGATTTGCCTCTCTCACATGGTAATACTGTCATTTGGGTGGTCGTAGATCGTTTCAGTAAGATGGCACATTTCGTTCCTTTGGCCAAACTTCCTTCTGCACCTGAGCTTTCGCGGCTGTTTACTTCGCATATTTTTCGTATTCATGGTATTCCGTCCAATATAGTCTCTGATCGGGGTGTTCAATTTACTTCCCGTTTTTGGAAACACTTCTGTTCGCGGTTGGGAATACAGATCTCTCTTTCTTCTGCCTACCATCCCCAGACTAATGGGCAGACAGAAAGAACTAATCAAACTTTGGAACAATACTTAAGGTGTTATGTTTCTGATGCCCAAGAACAATGGGCGGAATTTATTGATTTCGCCGAGTTTGCTTACAATAACGCGCCTAGTGAGAGTACCAAGGTATCTCCTTTTTATTGTAACTTAGGGAAAAATCCTAGAGCTTCTTCCCTTTCAGGGTCACCTTCCAATCTGCCGGCGTTGGAGGAGTGGCTTCAAGAACGGAAGAATATCTGGACACACGTTCAGGAGATTCTTAAGACCACTGGTTTGAGGTATAAGAAATTTGCCGACCGCCGCAGATCACAGGAACCTACTCTTCGAGTAGGGGATCTAGTTTGGGTCTCCACTAAAAATATTGCGCTCCGTCAGCCATCTAGCAAATTAGGTCCAAAATTTATTGGTCCTTTTCCAATCGTCAAGAAGTTGAATAATGTGTCTTTTAAAGTTCAACTCCCGCCAACTATGAAAATACCTAATTCCTTTCACGTTTCACTGTTAAAACCGGCGAAGAATGCTCCTCTTGCTGGTCCTGCACCAATTCTTCTTAATAATGAGCCTGAGTATGAAGTGAATAAGATCTTGGATTCACGTAAAGTGCGTAATTCTTTACAGTATTTGGTGGATTGGGTTGGCTATGGTCCGGAGGAAAGATGCTGGGTGGCAGCGAGGAATGTTCATGCCAAGGCTCTTGTAAGAAGGTTCCATCGTGACAATCCAGGGAAACCGGGTGAGGGTCCGGAGGCCCCTCGTGAAGGGGGGGGTAGTGTCAGGAACCGCTTACCTGATCCCCGTTCCAGCGACGTCTCCAGGCGGCCAGCTGCAGCTGTCACTGTGCGGCGGCCGCGCCGAGCGGCGTCGGCTCGAGCAGCGTCGGCTCGAGCGGCGCCCAGCTCAGCCACGCCCCCCGCTTCCTCCTCCAGGAGACGTGCTCGCGGGCGGCCGCGAGCACGTGTCTGTTATGCCCTCCGGCGGCGCTGTGCGGCGCGCACCCGCCGGAGGATCAATTAAAGGGTTAATGAATCCTAGGGGATTGAGGGCTTCGCCCTCTTCTGCTCTGCAGCCAATTACCCTTGGAATCCTATGTGCTCCAATCAGTACACTGCTTCCCTCAGACCTGTTCCTATAAAGGCAATTCCCTCTCAGTTGTGAATTGCCTGTGATAGCGCTCAGAACCCTGTGTTACCTACTCCTGTGAAGTCTAGCCTGTTGCCGATTTGATTGTACGACCATTCTCGATCCTGAATCCTTGTTGCCGACCTCTGCCTGAATTGACGCCTCTCGATCCTGAATCCTTGTTGCCGACCTTTGCCTGAACTGACGCTTCTAGATCCTGATCCCCAGTTGCTGACCTCTGCCTGAACCCCGACTACGTCTTGCCTGACCCCTGGTGCCGCTACGATCTCTGCCTTCCCGTTATCGACCTCTTGCCTGTCTCTGGACTTCCGTCACTCACGCTCTTGCTATTGGTTCTCCAGTCCTCCCACATATAAGCTTACATCCTTTGAGCCATTAAGTCCTGGGGGCAACCGATCCCGGGTAGGCGTATCTTGCGTCCCGGCAAGCGGGGGCTCCTACAGGTGAAGCTGGCTGTGGAGATTGGGGGTTGTGAGCTTATTAAGAGGGCTGGAGTTACCCCGAGCGTGACATGGGAAATGTAGAGTGTACTGTACCTAGACCATGACTTTAATATCTACCCCATTAGAAATCTTCATCTAATTTTGTTCCGTCACATGTACAGATGATTTAGATTTTTAAATAGGAGAAAACTATTTTCTATATCACTTTAATGTGTGCTGAGTGAGAAAAGCTCTGACTGTCTCTCCAAACTTACAAAAGCATTGGATAACCTCCATATGCCTAAGGATATAAAATATAAACTAGAATGTAGTCATGGGGAAGCTAAGATAAAAGGTGAGTATCTTTTGTATATGTCATGCCTTTTAATTCATGTTTTAAGTTATATGCTTGAAAAGTGCCCATGATAGTTTGCTTTTGAATCTTGGTATTTATCGTGATGTAAAATCTCAAATTTGTTTCAGTCTTTACATTAAATTGCAATTCAGCAAATGAACAAAAGATGCTGTAAAACAAAAGATTCTAATGCTATGTAAGGTTATATGTTTTCATTGCAATTCAGCGTCATCAAATCCAAAAGATGTTGTAAAGCTGAAACAATATCAAGCATCTCACCGTTCTTTTTCACTTAAGAGGAGATTTTTGGCTTGGCCGACAGATACTTTTGGCAGTGAAACCATTTAATTTACTCCTTAAATAGAATTCTGGCTGAATTTGGAAATATTAATGATGTGTTTGATAACGCTTTCCAAGTCCCTGTGTTTTGAGATGCCGAAAGCAGCAATGTTCCTCTTCCTTTTAAGATGATGAAATTCTGAACACTAACAACTAAGAAACAGATATTATCTAAAAGTGAGGTTAAGAGTCCAAGACAATCTCTCGCTCTCTTTGACTAATAGAATGTTGAGGACTTTTCTCCTGGGAAATCTGCCATCACCAAGAGCTACAACACAGCAACCCGCTATGTTCCCAGACATGGCTCAAGCCCTTTAGAGGTAATTAAACCTATAAAGAAAATCCATTGTGTTTGACTTCAGATCTTTGTCGATGTAACATTGTCACTTTTGGTCAAGCTAGCTGCACAAGTCAGGTGGATAGACAGTAAACAAGGGTAACAGTAAATTACCTCCAGAAACACAAAAGCAACTGTTTCACATCTCCAGTGTGCTACATTACTACTTTCTTTAAACAAAGTTTAGCAGATATATTTAGAGCTGAACTCCAGAGAAAAAGATTTTTCCTTTAAAGCTGAACGCCACCTAAAATTATTTTTCTTACAACCATATATGGAAAATTTCTGCAAAAAAGCTTTCAATTTCCAAAGATATTACAGTATATATTATACTGCCTATTTGTTGATAATATAAAGATTGATCTTAAACGTCTACTTTTGAAATGAGAGCTAAGGTGGATATTTCAACTTGATACAGGCTCCCCCAGGGGCCTGAATGAAGACTGGGCATTCACCCCATTTTTAGGTTAATATTAATTACCATCTTCCTAGGGCATGGCCCACTCAGGATAGATTTTGGAGTAGAGAGTATTGAACTCATGATGACTCCTACAGCTGCCAGGTTTGTCATCGTTAACAGTGGCTGGCACTGTTTGCCTGTAACTCTCGGCTGTTCCACTGTATAGTATTTTCACCCAATTTGGGACCACACAATTTGTGTGTTAGTTCACTTTTGCACTTTGTAATCATCGTTGCCCCACATGGGGTTGGCATGTGACCTCTGCCCTTATTCTTGCACGTGGGTTCATTTGGGTCTAGGGTGATGTTTTTGATGCTTGCACCTTTTTGGCTCATCTTTTTATGTTCTTTTACACTTTGGTTTGTTTCTTTTTGCCTTTTAGCATTATTCAGCACATCACAGTAATGTTTTGAGTGAGTTGTTCACTCTCTTAGCACCGGGATCATTTGTTTCATTCGGAGGAGCCTGGGAGCAATACAGAGCAACATCCAACAGTGAAGCCTGTCAGTCTGACACCGGTCTTGGAGAAATTGTGGAATGCCCTGGATTAGCCTTAGAATCCCCATGATGGTGGACAGAAGCAGAGACTAACTATCATGGGGTGTTGTCTCATGTATTCACCAGCAGGAAGTCTACGACACTGGAAGTAGTTGCCCTATTTTGGGATATCTTGGTTTCTTTTTGGACAGTAAAATTGTAGCCTATGCTGTCCCCCACTCCTATTCGGGTTATCAAATATCTTATGGTTTATGGTTACTAGCAATTGAAAGCACCCCACTTTAAAGAAATTATGTACATTAGTGTTGGTGCTCACATTTCCACCCATATGGTCATTGTGTGCTTTGTTAAATTCTATGTCAAATATATTGTCATATTTGTATTGTGGTTACAGTATTGTCATTTTTTAGTATTACACTGCACTTTTTTCTACATTAACCCCCCCCCATTTGGGTCACTGTCTGGTAACCGGTTGGGGCTGTCCCTCTGATTTGGAGATCTAGATAGGCCCCCGATTACCTTTTCGGTTCCATTTGGTGTGGGTGGGCTGCCTGCTATTGGCCCTTTAGGGGCTGTTGACAGCGTGTGCCAGGGTCTGGTTTTGGCCCTGGTTAGTGCGCTCCCCCATTTATTCCACCCCCCTTCCTTTCCCCCCCGGCACGCTCCCTTTCATCTCCCCCTTTCTTCCCCCCCACCTCCGTCTCGTCCGTGTCCACCGCTGCGCTGCGTGGGGGATGGGTTCCTGGGGTGGTGTGGGTGCGGGGGGTTGTTCTGTGGTGTGCGAGTGATGTATGTGGGTGGAAGTGTATGTTTGGAAGGTGGCCACACTACATAGTACTCTGGCAGCTCAGGCCGGTCTCTCAGCCGAGGGGCTGATGACATCAGTTCCGGTCGTCCGGTGACATCACTTCCCGGGAGCGCGAGCTGGAACGCAGATGCATTCCAGGCTCATCTTTACACACTGCTGCTGCACACGTGGTTGGCCATGATGAATCAGGGGTAAGTATTAAAGTGCAGTCATCTGTTGTTATGTTGTTCACCCAGCTGAAGCGACACGGGCGATTGCGTGCGCAGGTGTCCCCTCTGCCTCTCCCCCCTCTGAACTGTGTGGAACGGTTGTGCTGCTATGTTATGGTTTGGTATTATATTTTTTATTTTTTCTCTTGATTTATATGTTCTTATGCACTTTGTACTTTTTGGGTCCATGACTAGTATACCACATGAATAATTATTTTGTATGGTTTCTCATGCTCATGTTATTTTCACTCATTAGTATCTGCTGAAATAGTTTGATGATATTGATTGCATTTGTTGCACCTCTACTAGCACTTTTTGTCACTTTAGTGATTAATGAATTTTTTGATTAATAGTGATTAATGATTTTTTGAATAATAGAAAGAAAGTGTATGTTGTCATCTTCTTCAACTTAACAGTTTAGTTGTAATTGAATACATTAGCATAAGGCTGCATCATGTTACTGTTTTTATGTATATTGTGCAATGGCTTTAGTAAAAAATCGAACACAGGTTATTTTGGAGCACTGGGCGGGAGATAGAAAATGATGAAGATGATGACATAATCTGGGTATAGGTACAGTTTAGGAGCCTAATTTATGAAGCGTACTACATGCACCATTAAAAGCCATTTAGTGTCAATAGATTTACCACAACGTGACTTTCTGCCTCATTTAGGAAGCGTGTCACAGTTAGCGCCAATGTTTACACCAGATAGAGACAGATTTCTTCCCAGCGCAGTTGTATAAGCAGCACCAGATTTTAGTGGCGTTAAAACTTAAATTGGAACTCCAGTCACCTGGTGACCCCCCCCCCCCCCTCCCCTGGTAATTCCTTTTTGCCATACTAATAAGTGCACTTCATACCAACAAAGCTAAAAATTTTCCCTGCTCTGCTGAATGTCCTCTGCGGTGGGGCTCCCCTCTGTACATCTGGCCTCACCGGTCACAGGAGCTGTCAACACACTGTGGCAGTGTAGAAAACACAGGTGTTTCAGTTCCAGTCTGCTGATACTGTAGCAAATAGCCAATGGTTGCATGGCCTCAACCATCCCTCAGCAATCCCGGTGTGAGTGAGCCTGGCAAGTGCGATCATATCGACTTATGGGGCTCGCTTATGCTGTGAATGCTGAGGGACAGAGCTGGTCATGCGACCACACCTGCACATGATCATGGAGGACTGGAATAGAAAGGGGGGAAAACCTTGGGGATCTGCTACAGCATATACAGCGCCTAAAAATTGCCATTGTCCCTTTAACATGACACGTAGAGGACAAAAATGTAGCATAGATTTATTTATATGAATGTATTTTTCATACTTCATTATTTTGTATGAAGAACCATGGCTCCTCTATGCTTTAGGAATTTAAGCAAGGGCCTCATTTCCAGCTGATTTGAGTCTAGCCCATCAGTTCACTACACACACTTCATTCACCTTTGACTCCATCTGCCTAGAAATACACGATAATTGTACGCCTGGAGCTTCAGCCAGAAAATTGCTCTCACTTACCACTGTTGTGTGCCTCCAGCTGGGAGGCAGAGTTGACAGCGACTTTGCATAGTGAACAGTAAAGAAGTCTTTTCGCTTTTTCCTCCTCGGTTTCTTCAGAAGGGCATATGCTGCTCGTTAACAGAGTGATTTTCTTGTCGAACTTTGAGGTGGCCTCCGTTGTCATAACACTGATTTTCTTTATTTCTAATGCGGTATTCATTGATATTGCCGGGATTCCCAGGGCAATTTCTGAAAATAAACAAATCAGAGACAGTTAGCCGAATGGCAAATTACAGTCATCTGACATTAATATATATGCTTACAACATGTGCTTGTGTGCTTACAATGGCAAATGGCATAAAAGAAAATGTAAAATGTTAAAAAAAGTACAACATTTGGAGGTGTAGGGGATTTAAAAAGATTTTTTTTTGCACTTTATTATGTGTGTAAACCCAGTTATCCCCTATGATTAATATGTATGAATACAACATCCAACATGATTTTAATGAGCCACAATAAAGTTTTTTTAAGATATTTAATTCTGGAAAGCATTGAAACAGCCAGAAGTCCATGTTCGAGTTTGGCGTTCAACAAAGCTGTTCCATATA
Organism: Gastrophryne carolinensis; assembly: GCA_027917425.1. Taxonomy (NCBI): domain Eukaryota; kingdom Metazoa; phylum Chordata; class Amphibia; order Anura; family Microhylidae; genus Gastrophryne; species Gastrophryne carolinensis. The sequence continues at coordinate 67,491,619 of CM051239.1, read as the reverse complement.
TACATTAGTGAGCATGTGAAGTCAATGAAACCAGAGTCCTTGGTTATACAATTTCCAAAAAATGAAATGCGGAAAAAACATTAAGGTAAGGCGACGAAGACATAGCAGAGACTCTCCTTTCTGGGATGCTGTCGATCATCGTAAATTCCAGCAATACTTTCGGTTTGTCCTGTTTTCTTTTCTTGTGGCCTGGTATGAGGTGCCCCTAGAAAGGACTAGTCTAAGGATGGCCATTAAAAAGGCTAAAGAACAATTGGTTCTTCATGGAAACCGCATGCTGTAAATCACAGCTATGGGGCACAATCCTAACACAAATGTTTATTTTACATTCCAAAGGAAAAAAAACAATAAGGCAGAACACCAAAAACCTGACAAAAAATTGAGTTATTGCTAAATGTGTACATCAATCAATTTATTATTATTATTATTAAGCTATATCTTGGCGGACCAGCAGGTTGCAGAAGAGTCTCTTTCCCATGGCCATTAAAATGCGATTCCAATGCTATTCCAAGCTAATCCCTATAGTTTGGCCCAATTATAGAGATGAATGGTTTAAGCAGGATCTTTTGCAATAGTCTATCATAGAAGTCTTAAACATAGATAAGGTTAAACTATCAAATGCATCACTTAATCAGCGCTATCCTTTAAAACATCAGAATATATATGTGTATATACATATATATATATATATTTATTTATATATATGGGACAAAACAATGTGCTGCAGGAACTGAAAGAGACTGGCCGGTAGGGTAAACATATTGGTGTCATTATTTGTTACAAATGTCACAACTTCCTCACTGATGCAGAAAATTGTTTCGTCTTGGAAGCAACTCTATACCCTAGATGAATAATGTCTTGCAGTCACAGCGATGTAAAACATATCTAGATGAGTGGCCTCCAAGCAGTTACCTGTACCAATTAGACCATCAACAAAAACAATAATAGACTAAACTCTTACAAATGTGTAAATCACCTGCTAATATGCCCATGTTGCTTGTTAATGCAAGTAGGTTAAAGCAGTATATACTATATAAATCTTTTGACTTTGAAAGGCTAAATCAGATGTTAGAGATAAGACCAAATATTATTAGAGAATGTTGCTTATATCCAGCAAAAAAATCACTTGATTTACCAAGCTGTTTAGTTGCACCAACCTATAAATTCTCTAGCGTATTGCAGCTACTGTAACTCACCACAAGTAGGCATTTATAATAGGCTCTAAATAGGCTAATCTAGGAATGCAGGCCTCAACATCTCTGCCTACCTATAACTCTACCCACCTTGTCTCACCTCTCACAACCTCATTTTTTCCCATCTTCCCCTGCCCACCTCACCTTCCTGCCTTACCACTGCCCGCCTCACATCTTGTAGACTCGCCTCAGCCAGCCTCACCTCTGTTCATCTCACTTCTACCCAGCTCACCTTTGCCCACATTTTGCCATCTCGTCTCTTACTCACCTCACCTCTGCCTGCCTCTGCTCACTTTAACTATACTACCCCACCCCTGCCTCTCTCATCTCTGCTTACCTTCAACCACCTCTGCTCACCTCGTCTTTTCCTACTTCAGCTCCCATGCCAATCAATGTCCCTTGATGATTACCTATGACAAATGTCAGTGATCGGTGGAGGGGGGGTAGGGAGGTATGGTCCCCTGCCCTTCCAGCCTTTCTCCACCAATCACCTCATCTGAGTACTCTCGAGGCGGGTGCAGGATGATGTCACGTGATGACATCACCCGCCCTGCCCAGAAAGAGACAGGGCTAGATGGCTCCCTGCAGTGAAGGTGGAAGCAGGGGATGCCCTGTTCCAGGTCCTCTCCTGAAGATTAAAGTGTCCTGGGGGGGATCGGAGGCCCCCTGGGTGAAGAGGAGACCCAGTAGGAGGGATTGCACACTGAGGCAAGTAAATGTAGATTTTTTTCTTTTTTAACAGTGCTGTCAGCAGCGGAGGTAGTGGGGGGGGCTTTTTCGAACCATCTCTGGAAGCCAGAAATGCTGGGGGGGGGGGGGGGGGATTGGATGTCTCCCAGGTGAAGAGAAGACCCGGCTTTTTTTTACACACGTTAGCAGGAGGAAATGTCAGGCTTGGGAACTTTACATGGCTGGCTGGAGAGGCAACCATGTGAAACGTCCTAACCCTAAGCTTGGCGGGAGTTTTATTCAGTTCTGGTTTGTAACTGATCCCCTCCCCTCATTAGTCGATGTGTTTATATGGATAATTTAAATTGCACTCTACTGGTTCCAAAACAAGTTCTATTGCTACCCTCCTCTTAGGACAGAAGATTTGTTCCAGCACTGAAGCTATTAAGCTGTGTCTCTTTATTCCATCTTGCATGTGATCTCCAATGCCACGTTGTCTGTAAACTGAACTGCTTGGTTTGCATATGTTTTACCTTTCTTTTTGAAAATATTAAAGTGGACCAAAATCCACCGTGGAGTCTAAGAGACTCCAGGGCAGGCATACTCGCTCCCCCCATGTGACACTCCCCAGGTCGCTTGAAAGCTCACATTTGCACCCGGTCCAAGGGCGCATCCGCAATCAGATGCCACATCCCTGCTATTCCTTTAGCAGGACCCGTGCCTGCGCCAGGCATTTGTGAACGGCCGGTGCGGGCATACTCCCTGTTGAAGGGATGCTGGGATCCACTCGCATTAGACGAGCTCCTAGACAAAGGGGCTCAAACACGCTGATTGGACGAGCAGCCGTGCATGCGTCGTAGGACCGGCAAAAGGTGAGTTTGTTTAGGCGACCTGGGGGGTTTCACACTGATCGAGGTGCCCCGGGGACAAGGACCAAAACCCAAGATAGTCAAAATCCTGGGTTTTGATCCACTTTAAATAAAGAATGCATAAAAAAATAGCTTAGCTCCATTTCTATAGGCATCCCTTGCGCCTCTCTTCTCTCCTACACAGAGAGAGAGAAAAGGGCAGATGGGCTTCCAAACAGCACTGACCTCAGCGGTGGACTGCAGCATGGTTAATTGGCTAGCATTCAAATAATAAATAGAGTTGGGCGAACCCGAAGTTCTTTATATGAGCCATAATAAATTAGTTCTTAAATAAAGAGCACATAACAGTAATCCCACCACCATTTCTAATTAAATGGTTGCAATATTTTCTACTATTTTGTAAAGAAAATAATCTGAAAATAGAAGATTTTACAGTGAAATTGGCTCTTGGTGAGTCAACAGCAAACATATTTGTCTGCAGAGTTTATATGTAAATGAAGCCTTTTCCCAATGGCAGTGAGCAGACTGCCTGGCTTTAAATTTTATGTAATTACAACAATAGACGAGAATCTGTGCATAAGCAAAACATATTTTTGTTGGTTAGAAAACAACTTTCGCTTCAAGATTCATGTAACCTGCTCTGCTTCTGCCTCACATCTGCTCGCAAATATTCGGCTACCATACCTATGCAGGAGCAGTACAATAAAGAATTGCTGTAAAATCCTATTATGCATAAAGCTTTATACAAGGTGATTACACAATCAAAGGCCTTTTTGTGTGTTTTGTCTAATATAAATGTGAACAATGCTGGTTGCATTGTTCACATTTATATTTCACAAAACACACGAAAAAGCCCTTTTTATGTGGCTTTTGTTTTTAAAATGACATTTATGGAACACATTAGAACAGAAATATTATTGCAGCTCTGTACAGCAACACTATCTGTTGGAAAATTCAGTACAACATTCCCCAAACAAGGAGCGTTTCAAACATTTAAAAAAAAGTGGGATGCCATTCGCTACTACAGTCTTCCATCCTTTCTCTGTTTTTATTTTGTTTTTTATGTGATGTGATTTTGTGATGTTGATAACGCAATCGCAACTTCAGACAAAAAAAGAGCAAAGGAAAAAAAGAACAACAAAGTAAAACATGCTGCAAAGTGCTACTACACATTGATCTATGTGTTGCCCATATCTGGTGGTGGAATCAATTCTATAAAAATGTGCTGGATAGTAAAAGGAGGAGTTACTTACACCCAACCAAATAAAGAATCCCACCAAGCTTGTGGTTTCATTCTACTGGTTGGAAAAGAATCCAAGGGATTTGAGCTGCTGTTTTTAACCCTTTCGCTGCCAGCCTATCTGGAGATTTTGTCACCCATGTTGCTGTTTTGCACTATTTTGCACTATTTTGCGCTCCACATGTTCAACTGTGATTTTTGAAGGGATTTCCCAGGGAAATTAAATATTGTTATTTCAGCAGTGTCTGTGCTTTAACATGAAATGTCTTGTTTGTAACTTTTTAGGTGTATTCTCAATATTTTTGGGTAAGATATGTGCAAAAAAATAAAAAAAATCTATTTTTTACAATTTGTAGTGTTTTGTTGCAATATAAAATGTAAGTTTGTCAATGAAATCTCATTTCGTGTAAAAGCCCCATTTCTGCCAGTTACAACAGTACCATATATGTATTGGTAGACACCCTTTCCTGCCCAGGAGACTCCCCCAAACTGAAACAGCGCTTTAGGAGATTTTCAGATAAAATACAACTATGCTACGCGCTAAGCGCACCTTGCAGTTTTTCAAGAAAAACAACCCTTTACATTTGAAATACTCCCCATCAAACTATATATTCTCTAGAAGTACACTCAAGCTTTCTAGGTGTACCAGGCTTGTTGACATTGGTGCAGTTTTCTGGAAGAAATCCCTCAATTAATTATTTGGTTGCACAGGGTTTCCCTAAAAAAAGAATAAAAAAACTGAATCAAAGTCACATTTTCCTAAAAAAACAATATGCAAACAAGAAAAAACAAGTTAAATCTGAAAAAGCAATATCTCCCGAACAGAACAATACCCAACATGCATAGCTACTGTCAAGAGAAGAGTTGCCAAACACCCCAAAGTAAAGCATGTGTGTAACGATAATTTTACTTGAAAATTTCAGCTCTGCAGACAAAGGCCCTTATTTAAGAAGGGATAGCGTCAGGTAGCGCCTGGTTAATGAGAGGTAGCGACAGATAGCGACTGGTCAACGCCGGACACGGAACGCAATTGCACATTTATCAAGCAGAATCTGTTTAGCAACTGGAATAGCGCCATGTAGCGTCTGATTCATCATTTTCACAGCCTCAGCGAACAGCACCAGCGTTCAGCCTTGCACAGCGCCAGGTATGACCTCTCGCTACCTGTCGCTCTCCCATACATTTCAATGGACGATCTTTTCTTCTCTTTAAACGGGTTTTTTTTTTTCAAAAAAATCACAAATAATTCTCTGACCTCTTCTGGCATTGAAAAAGCAGTTTTTTCATAATTTTTAAATTTTTTAAAATATTTCCTCAAAAATGACATTACAGGTCTGGCATTAAAGTGTTCATGTTACAATGTTGTTACAATGTTATTCCAGAGATTTGTGAAGCTGTTTTTTTCCTGAATATGGTGTGAGTCGGTCGCTATGAGCAGTCGCTAACATGCGCTCCCATACATTGCTGTACTGGTGAAATAGCGACTCCTCACAATGTATTCAACATTACTGATCAGCGACTGAGTCGCTATAAAGTAGCGACTCACGGCCGAGCACTGCGACTACTAGCGGGCGCTCTGAAAATGCCTGCTACAGACGCTCATCTGTCGCTACCTGCCGCTAATGATGAATCAGCCTGAAAGTGCACACCTTGCGCTTTTCCTACCAGAACAACCCTTTATATTTGGAATACCCCCCACAAACCATATATTCCCTGAAAGTACACATGTTAAGCTTTCTAAGCGTATCCAGCTTGTTGTAGTGGGCTCAACTTTCTGGAGGTAATCCGTCAAAGAATTTTATGGTTGCACAGGGTTTCCCTAAAAAATTTATAAAAAAGCAGAATAAAAAAAACATTTCCCTAAAATATCAATATGCAAACAAGAAAAAACAAGCTAAGTCCGAAAGCGCAAGGTCCCCTGAACAGAACAATACTACCCAACATGCATAGCTACTTTCAACCCTTTTAATTGCCAGCCTACTTGAAATTTTGTCACCCTCTGTTGACAGGTAATTTTTCCCCATTTTGCGCCATGTTTAACTGTGATTTTTGCCAGAATTTCAGGAAAAGAAAAAAAAAAAAAACATATATATATATATATATATATATATATATATATATATATATATATATTGCAGCAGAGTTTAGGCTTTAACATGAAATGTCTTGTTTGTAATGTTTCTACTGTTTATATATATTTTTGCGTAAAAAAGCAAAAAAAAAAAAATAATAATATTTTTTAGACAATTGTCTCCTTTATTTTAAATAAAACATTTGTTTTATTAATAAACACCATATTGCATGTGAAAGCCACACTTCTCCCGATTACAACGGTACCACATATGTATCGGTAGCCCCCCCATTCTTGCCCAGAAGACCCCCCAAACTGAAAAGAGCACTTTATAACATTTACAAATAAAATACTACTATCCACACTATAAACATAAGGGGGTTCATTAAAAAAAAAATGACATAGAGTCCCCCCTCCTGGGGGGGGACCCAATTTTTTGGGGAATTTTAAGGGTTAAAAACCCTTAAAAGACAAAAAAAAATTATGTGGGGTCCTCCTTACCCATCATAACCAGCCCGGGACCAGCTATGGGGGCTTGTAGGAACAGTTTTGGTGGCACCCGCCCTGCCGGCTACAGGCTCAGTGGGCCGGGCTCTTCTGCCCCCCCTGGGCTTTGGGGAGGCAGGTAACTGGGGGTGCCGGGGGTTATTTGCCTGTGGCTAGCGGGTGACTTGCCAGCCCCCAGCCTTGTGAACTGGTATAGGGGTCTCATGGATCCCTTACCAGTTCACAAGGGGTTAAGTGTAAAAAAAAACACACAGACACATGGAGAAAAAAATATTTAATTTGTTTTTTTTTTATACTTACCTCCCATCCATCCCTGGTCACTGTGTCTCCCGTTGATCACTCTGGCTTCTGCTCTCCTGCTGCTGCTGGAAATCTTTTATAGCTGCTAGGCGACAGAGCATAAGGGGTTAATTAAAGAAAATGACATAGGGTCCCCCCTCCCAGGGGGGGGGACCCCATTGTTTTGGGGAATTTTAAGGGTTAGGGTTACCCCCCCTACCCATCATATCCAGCCCGGGACCAGCTATGGGGGCTTGTAGGAACAGGGTGCAGGGGCCAGCTCTTGTGGCCCCCCACCCTGCAGCCTACAAGCCCACATACCCTGTGTGGGCCCGGGATTTTCTGCCCCCCTGGGCTTTGGGGAGGCAGGTAATTGGGGGTGCGGGGGTTAATGGCAAGTCACCCGCTAGCTGCAGGTGACTTTCCAGCCCCCAGCCTTGTGAACTGGTATAGGGATCTCACGGAGCTCTTAACAGTTCCCAAAGGGTTAACAGTAAAAAAAACACACAGACACATAATTAAAAATGACTTTTTATAAAAAATAAAAACTTTTTTTTTACTTTACTTACCTCCGATTGTCAGCTCCCTCGATGTGATGACAGATGCGATCATGCTGGCTACAGTAGCAGAGGGGCAGGCGATGATCTGATCACCTGTCCCTCTGTTCCTGTGGCCAGCAGGAGCCATCTTGCACCCATCTTGCAGCGGGGCTTAGCGGCAAGATGGCGGCGCCCATCGGGAGAGGAGGGGGGAGGCCTGTCAGGCTCTCCCCTGAAGCTGAAGAGCCGGGGGGCGATCGGAGGCCCCCCTGGTGAAGAACATAGAAACATAGAAACATAGAAGGTTGACGGCAGAAGGAGACCATACGGTCCATCTAGTCTGCCCTTATGTGTATACTGTATGTACTCTTTATCTTAGGATAGATGTGTGCTTATCCCAGGCATGTTTAAATTCAGTGACTGTTGATTTTTCAACTACCTCTGCTGGAAGTTTGTTCCAAGCATCTACTACTCTTTCTGTAAAATAATATTTTCTAACATTGCTCCTGATCTTCCCCCCGACTAGCTTCAGGTTGTGCCCCCTTGTTCTATCATTAAGCTTCTTCTTAAAAACACTTCCCTCCTGAACCTTATTCAATAGATGACCCGGCGGGAGCGATCGAACACTAAGGTGAGTGAATGTCATTTTTATTTATTTTTTTTACAGGTGGGGGGGTGGCTATTGCACCCGGGGGGGCCTGGGTGGGGGATCGAAGCCCCCCCGGATGAAGAGGAGACCAGGCCAGATCGAACGAGGGGTAAGGTGAGTGTTTGTTTTTTACTTTACTGTTACTGCAGCAGGGGGGAAAGTCAGGCACGTAGATTCTATGCGCTTGGCACTGAAAGGGTTAATATCTTGTGGACCAGCCTGTAGGGAGCAGCAGTATTAAGCAAGGTAAATATCTGCCCAAAGCATTGCATGATGGGTAAAATTGAGCAGATCTCCCTTGTGAAAGCAGAATTATATGCAAATCATATAATTTCCGCCGCCCGCTGACAGCGCAGCCGGCCTCCCCGCTCCCACCATGCCGTCATTTTTTTTTTTTTCAGCAAACACTTACCGGCATGGTGGGAGCGAGGAGGCCGGCTGCGCTGTCAGCTGTCATCAGAGGACGCGTCATCAGAGGAAGCCGCTTCCTCCTCCCACCATGCCGGTAAGTGTTTGCTGAAAAAAAAAATTGCCGGCTTCCGCCGCCCGCTGACAGCGCAGCCGGCCTCCCCGCTCCCACCATGCCGGTAAGTGTTTGCTGTATAGTGGGAGCGGGGAGGCCTGCTGCGCTGTCAGCGGGCGGCGGAAGCCGGCTTCCGCCGCCCGCTGACAGCACAGCCGGCCTCCCCGCTCCCACCATGCCGGCATTTTTTTTTCCATTTCAGGGCTTGGTGGGAGCAGGGAGGCCGGCTGCGCTGTCAGCGGGCGGCGGGCCCGCTCCCACCAGAGATGAGCGATTCGTAAAAGTTCGATTCGGACGAACCCGAATTTCTTTGAGAAATTCGGCGAATCGCCCGAATAGAATTTTTGAGAAGCTCATCTCTACTCACTTTTCAAAGAGGCGATTTAGCACCAAGCAAAAAATAGGTTGCAACATTTTTGGAGAGAAAACTGCCATTCACTTAAGACCTTGAGTGGAATCGAATACTACTATACTTGTCTATTAGCATCTCTCCCTACTATTTTTTTGTACATTAGAAATGCCCATTTTCTGTAACAATACTTGCACGCCAATGGCAGTTTATCAAGGGTAATACTTTCAGCAAGAACATATACAGCCTGCACTGAAGACATGGCGGATGGCTTGAAAGTGGTACCACTGGGCTTTGCCAGTTTCTTTCATCATTATAAACATCTTATAACTTTTTCAAAACAAATTAATTAACACAGCAATGTGGGTTTGGCACATTTGTGGCTCCATAAATCAGTTAGTACAAATTGTAATGTATTTATAAAGCCACGTACTGCTAAGATGTGTTAATTACTTCCAATGTTTTCCCTGTTGACTGTTTTTTTCACAACCATATTCATTCTGTTCAAATGAGATAATGTCAAAGAGAACAGATAAAGGAATGTACTGCTTTTTACTTATTCTGGAAAAGGCGGCTGGCCAGAAAAGGCGACGGTATTATCACCAGTAAACAATATAATGGAAGAGCTCTTTCAGCACTTATATGAGGACAATTACTCCTTGCAGCACATTCTGCTGGATCACAGGAAAATAGTTCCTGTGATTATGCCCTGCCGTCTCTGAGAGAGGCTGACATGCCCTCTTAGGAAGATGACCAGATTGGGGGAGTTCTGGGGGGGGGGGCATCATTGTTGCCCCTCCACCTTATTTATCCAATTTGTGCACACCTCATCATGCACAGAAAGAAAGCACTATCTGTAATGATTCCACATTCACTTGACATTGTATTGATTCCCCATTGACCTCGCTATGATCCCACAGTGCATGTATGGGGCCCAAGCTTCCCTCAGCTGATGCACATACCCGCAGTAGGCATTTATGAATGGCTGCTGCAGGGGAGCGGACAGCAGTTCATGACTCCATTTATCTTTACAAGCAGCTCTGAGCGAGCTAGTAGAAATAAATGGAGCAAGAACTGCTGAATGGAAGGTGGCACATGAGCCGGGGGATCATAGGAAGTGTGAATTCCTCTTAAATCCTTTAAAAGTCTCTGAAAAACTGAATTTAAACTGATTTTAAATGTTGGATGCTGTTCCCCTTAACCTCCCTGGCGTTATGATTATATGTGCAATTTTGTACAAAAAGCGTTACCATTACGTTTAAATCTGCCGCCCAGTTCCGCCCCCATGAGCCTCTGCGGCTCACAGAGACGGAACCAGGAAGTCAGAGGGACGCATCTGCCGGGGCTCGCACCTGCGATCACAGCGGGGACATCGCTGGATCGCAGGGAAAAGGTAAGGAGACTGCTCCTCTGCCTAATCTACCCCGAGCGTGACTCGGGGTTACCGCTACTTGCAGCGAAAATTAACCCAGAGTCACGCTCGGGAACACCGCCAGGGAGGTTAAGCAGACAAAAAAACATCTTTGACTAATATCCCCTACATCCCTCACCCTCCCATCCACATTTTGGATGGCAATTTCACCTAAGTCCCAAATTGCCGGCCAGCACCTGGGATTTGAACATGTAATTGTTTACTGGGTCTTCTTTCATTATGTATGAAGTGGCAACCCCGGGGTCGCAATTTGATGATGTTGGACCCCGGGAATAAAATGCTAAAAATTAGTTTTACAATACATCATAGTAAGCAAAAATGGCGATTTATTTTTCTACACCCAAGGGAGAGGACTAATGGTGGAGGCAGTGGTCTTCACTTGTATACAACCCTATTCTGTATAAGGAACAGTATCTACTTCAAGAGGTCAGAAATATTCAGGCCCCAAACAACCTTGTCAGGGCCCACACTAAGCCCCCCTTTTATTTTGACATGGATTTCCATGGTGACAATAAGGAGCTACCATGTAAACACTGATGCTAATAATAAGCCATCAGCAGTTTCCTTTGTTTTGGGCATATGAAAGTTTTACACATCAGCTGCCATATATCTTTTTTTCAAATAGAACAATGTGACCTGGATATTGTGGTCTCCCATCATGAAATGTGTTTTTATTGCCACCTTGTTTGCCAGAGACCCTAAAGCACATCCTGAATCCCCCCAATAGAATTTCATGGGATTGGGATTCAGGTGATGCAGAACCAGACTATTTGGCAGAATTGCACCCGAACAGAATAAGGGCGGAATCTGCTCATCACTAGTCATAACAGCTTACAAGAATGTAAAACAAACACCATCATCCCTGTATTCTTGTGAATTGTTGTGAAACTGCATACTATAACCACATTGTTTGGCTTATTGGCAGTAGTATGTCTAAGCTTCCATAAACACTCACATTTTTCATTTTACATTATTTCGAACTTTGAATTATCCTTATTCTCTTGACATGAACATTAATTCAAAAATAAAGGGCCGTATTTAAGATGTGCACCATTTACCATCTTTCTGGTGGCCCTAGCACCGGTTTTGGAGTGCCAGCATTTTAACTTTTTTGCCACTGTGCTGTGGACTACAAATGGTGCTATAAGTCACAGCAGCAAATGCTAAGGTAATGGGTGGCCTGTGTAAAAAAAAAAAAAATAAAACAACAGATAATGGTGGCAAAAACGGGGGGCAGGATGACTGAATACCAAAGAGAGTAAAACTAACCCCAACATATTATTTAGCTACATAAACAGTAAAAGATACAAACCTGAAACTGTGCCCCCCCTGAAAAGCAAGGAGGGGACAACTATATAGGGGAATGAGGAGAAAGCCAATTTACTAACACCTTCTTTGCCTCCATATTCACAGAGGATGTGCTATGCCAGGTGAAGTGCAAAGAAAAAACCAAATTTTCTATTAAATGACACTTGTCTAACCGACAATAGGGAGAAGTGCAGCACCACCTTAAACAAATTAAATAAGAAAATCCCCAGGATCAGATGGCACTCATCCCTATGTTTTAAGGGAATTATATACAGTAACAGACAAGCCAACATTTTAGATTTAATAATAATTGGATTCTTTCCACAGTGTCTAAAAAAGAACCTGGAACCTACAGACTGGTAAGTTTAACATCTGTGATGGGCAAGCTGTTTGATGGTTTTCTAAGAGATGCTATTGTGGATTTTCTTGGTGAAAATTACCTTATCAGCATGGCTTTTGGAGGAATCGCTCTTACCAGACTAACCAGCTTTTATGAGCAAGTAAGCTCACGACTTGATCAGGTGAGTTATTGAATGTCATATATCTTGACTTTTCTAAAGAATTTGATACCGTGCCACAGAAAAACTGGAACAAAAGATGAGAATGCTTGGATTGGGGGAAACATGTGTACACGGGTGTGTAAACAGAGGATGTTATTATCGAATTAGATCACCTTTATTATATTAATGTCATAGGGAATGAATTGAAGAGAAAAGTATCAATCTTTGCAGATTATACTAAGATGTGCAAATTAATTAACATAAAAGAGGACAGAAGGCAGCTACAAAAAGATTTAGATAAATTGGAAGCGTGGGCAGTAAAATGGCAAATGAAGTTTAATATAGATAAACTTAAGGTTATGCACATGGGCAGGAGAAATGTGTGTAATGATTACACACTAAATAGGGAAATGCTTGGTAAAACTACAATGTAAAAGGATGTAAGAGTTTTAGTTAATAATAAACTTAACTGTAGTGTCCAATGCCAGACAGTAATTGCCAAGGCAAACAGGATCATGGGCTCCATCAAGAGGGGCACAGGTTCCCATGACCAGAGCATAATTTTATCGCTCTACAAGTCACTGCTCAGACCACATATAGAATAGTGTGTACAGTTCTGGGCAAGGACAAATCAGAACTGGCGTATGCAAAGGACAGCAATTAAATTAATAAATGGAATGTGGGGAATAGAGCCCGAAGATCAAAGTTAGGTTTATTTATTTGGAAAAGAGACGCAAGTATGAGGTATGACCTAATAACTATGTATACATATTTTCTAGGTCAATACAAAGATCTGTCCCACAATTTATTCATACCCCGCAGTGTAACCATAACCCATGTGCATCCACTAAGTTTAGAGGAAAGGTGCTTCCTCATATCATATGGGAAGGAATTCTTCTCTGTAAGGACAAGTGAGACTATGGAACTCTTTGAAAGAGTCATGAAGAATACACTATAATAGTTCAAATATGCCCTGGGTGCCTTCCTTGCATGTAATAACATTACCAGCTATGGCTACTAGACCACTGAAAGGAGATCTTCTTTTCTATACAGGCTGAACTGGATGGACTAAACGCTTTATTCAGCCTTTTTGTTACTATGATACTGTGTCAGACATGTCTCTGTTATGCCTCTGCCCTACAACATCTCAGCATGCCCCATCTCCCCCTTTACGGTGTAACCTCTGTTTATTAATCCAAGCAATCCCTGAACATATGCCTTTATTTTAACAGCATTGATATTTTGCCATTTCCATTTTTGCAAGCTCCACTTTGCTTAGTTCATAGTTTCTTCAACAAAGCCCCTTTGACCATATAGTCTTAATGTTGTAAAATAGTTGGTGTCCCAAACACTCTTGACATAGATTCTGAAATCAGACAGCAGGGTAGCCTCCCTGGTTGGTGTAACAGTGGGACAAAAGAGGAGGTTGCAGTTATTGCCTCTGTCAGCCAATCAGAGGCTTGAAAGCCATGACGCCACCCCACCTCTTTCTTTAAGTTGGTAGAGTATGAGGAGTGGAGGGGACAGCAGTTATTGTGCTGTACTGTATACCTGGACAGTGGGGTGGCTCCCAACAGGTAACTATGAATTCACTGATGTATTTTACCTAGAGACGAGAGAATGTTATTTTGAAACATTATGAGACTATGGAATCGATGTACTTTTTTCACACATAGATTATCTTTAGCAAAAGGACAAAGTGCTGACATACGCTGAATTCCTTTCACAAACACACACACTGGCCTTGAAAAAAAACTAAAGAATTTAGCTAGTTTACCTTGAATATGTAAATGTGTAGCGCTCACATAGCGTGCAAAAATAATACAATGCTTAAATCTGCTTTTACCATACTCAGGGTCATTGCATCCCCCATTCTCAGGCTGAGGATGCCCATTAAAGGAGCAGTATCGCGACATTTGCATTAAAAAAGATAAATAATTTAATAGCCACACAATAGCTTCTAACATGTGTATAAATAATGTGGCGATAGAAAAAGAAAAAAAGATATGCCTTTCTTTTAAATTGTATAATGACAATGGCTCAGTCCATTTGCTGAATAGGGGGATCTGCTGAGTTGTATTTAGTGAGCTGCTTCATTTAGAGCACTGGTCTCCTAGCAACACTTTACCACAGAGGCTGACACTGTAATCAGTGGTAACGGCTGTGTGTGTGTGAGGTGCTGCTTTTGTTATGAGACCAGGTGACTCAAATGTGTAAAATCTATACAAAATAAACTAAACTGACTGAAAATGACTGAAATTCTTCTTTGAATAACTGTGCAGGAAAATCTAAAGGTATTAAAGTGGAACAAAACCCTGAGTGGCCGACCCTGAAGTCAATAAGACCCGGCCATTGACCTTGCCCCTTGGGCATTCTAAATCAGGATGCCCACTGTGTGAAACAACCCCTGGATAACCACAGATCCCCCCATTTTTCTGGCGCGCTCACGCAGATAGTCATTTAGACAGGCCGGGCGGCCAGGAAGGTTACTGCTCAGGCTCCCCATCTGTGTGCAAACAGAGCTGATTGGATGAGAACCCGCGCATGCGCTGTGGGACAGGGAAAGGTACATTTTCACAGGCGAACTTGGGGATTTCACATATCAGGGCATCCCAAGTCGGGATGCCCCTAGGGGCACAAAACAAAACTCCAGATAGTGAAAATCCTGGGTTGGGCTTTGCTCAAAACACACAAAGTTGAAAGAAAGATCATATGGAAAAATGTGTTGAGAAAATGGTAAACTGAAAGATTCTGCAGCAGAGCCAACATGAAGGGAAAACTGTCAAAATAAAAAATGTTTAGAGCAAAAAAACAGGATGTAAACCCAAAAATCCAATTCTGAAATAAAATAACCCCCCCCCCCCCCGAAAAAAAAAAAAAACAGAAAAACTGGCGAGTCTGAGATTTGAACCAATGACTCTCTGGTTCAAAGACATTGAATTTACCAATCAGCTAAATGACTTCTAGAGCTTTTCTCTCTGTTTTAGATATATGAGTTCTGGCCAGGCAATGTTGTTATCTTATGCTGGACGGCTGCCAGCACTGAACAGCTGATACTTTGTTACATTGTTTCCCCCTCTCCTCAGTGTGGAACAGGCCAGAGTGTCGGGCCCCGACACTCAGCAGACATAAACATGAGCTATTAGTCTCCAGCTACACAACACAGACATCATTTTTTTCTACATTTGTAATTCTTACTCCAACACTTACCTACATTCAAAGTACCATTTAAATATAAGTCACCAAGTAAAATTCGCGATACTGCTCCTTTAACTATGGCATGTAAATGCTAAATTATATACTTGCACTGGCCTTCACTAGAGGGGAGAAAAATAACTTACAGCACTTGACTGCCAACAGCCTTGAGCCCAAATTCCTGCAGGGTAAGCTGATCCAGTTTTATTACCATTAGTTCTAGTGCTGGTAGGCCACACCAAGGTCAAAGTCAGTGCTTGTCCAGCACAGCTGAATTACATGAATGTCCACTGCAATTTGTGTGCTAGAGACCAGTCAGGAGTATGCTACCAGGTTACTTTTTTTCTTTGCAATATATTTATCAAAAAAAATGATAAAATCCATATTCATCAGAATAAGAAAAACAGATTAAATGGCATGAAGTTTAATAAAGTTGGAGGATTGGTACATAAAAAAAGAAAACTAAAGAAGAGAAATGCGATCAGCTATAAAGTAAAATGACTCACAAATGCTGTAACAAAATCAGGAGTATAAACAAGATATACCAAAGGGAGAGGGGTGGACAGGGAGGGAATTGGGTAAATATCACTTGAGTGACTTGAATAAATTGTAGTTGTAGTACAGTTGCAATGTCTTTACAAGGGTTAAGTGACCAAGAAGTTCAAGGGTTGCAGGTCATTGAAAAGGTTTCAAATTTTGTTAACTATAACAGAGATGTTCTAAAACAGTAATTTATAGCAGTATTTACTTTGAATATTAGTTGTAAAAATGGAATAGATTTCTATTTCCAAGCACTGGCTAAAGTTTGTTTAGCGGCTGTTAGAATGTGACATAATAGCAAAGAATTTGGAAAAGCTCAGAGGTTTCTTAGCAAGTAACATGGTTTCTGGAAGTGATTCTACTGTAACATCAGGCTGAACTGGATGAACTGTAAACAGGCTGAACTGGATGGACTAAAGTCTTTATTCAGCCTTACATACTATGTTACTATGTTACTATGTAACATCAGAAATATTAGATATGGGCGCTGTACACAAAACCACATTTATGAAAGCGAATCTGGTGAGCAACTCTAACAGCGCCATGTAGTGTCCGATTCATCATTACAGGTGGATTAGCTTATAGCACCTGCGCTTTAGCTTCCAGAGCGCCAGATATAACCTTTCGCTCAGTGTCGCTCTCCCATACATTTCAATGGCCGTTTATTTGCTTGTGTTTAAACAACGTGTTTGCCATTTTTTTACTTGTTTGCTCAAATCATTGTGTGACCTCTCCTGGCTGCAAACAAACATTTTTAGAAACTTTATGACTTTTTATATTTTTATGCAAAATTGTCATTACAGGTCTGGCACTAAAGTGTTAATGTCCCAGTGTTTTCGCTTTGTTGCAGGTGGATATGTGTTTAAATACACACTTTAATCACACAGCGTCTGGCGCTGTAACGCCCAGCTCCCCGCTTTAGAGCGCCGACGCTGTGTGTGTCTAGTGTTTTGTTAAATATGGTGTGGAGCACCGAGTGCCGGACGCACTGAGCTGGCACTACCTCTCGCTCGCTGCAGCTCTGTACTGTTGTTAGAGCGTCCAACACACATCACATTAATCAATGCTGGCCAGGTTACTACAGCGACCGAGGCGCTCTGTTACAGAGCCCAATACCCGCTTACAGCTTCTACTATCGGTCGCTCTGAGCACCGCTATACAGACGCTCATCTGGCAGTACCTGGCGTAAGTAGTGAATCAGCCTCCACATGTTCAGGTATGAGATTATAGGTTGGAAAAGTGGGCTGTCCTATAAAGAAGGACAGAGAAGATGGGGAGACAGAAGATTGCCCTTGTTAATTATTTTTTTTATTATCTTAAACAAATCCTTAACTATTACAGTATTTTTCAAATAAATGCATCAACGTTTAAATGAGGTCAAGTAGAGAAGCAAACAAGGTGCATAAATACAGTCCATGAAAAGACCTGCACAAACACAAGGAATAATGTACTTTTGCTGGTGGATTAGTGAACTGTAGTTGAAGTCATTTTTTAGGTTAAAGCATTTACATTTTGAGTGGTTAGCTGGAAAAGGAAACTGTTTCTTAATGGAAGAGTTTCCATGGCAACAGCAAATTACTGTGCAAGTAGTATGTTCAGAAAGGTTTACGCTACTGAAAATTGTTCACTACATTCCATTTATCCAGATATACTTTAATCATTGGCCTTGTATAACGGAAGAATTATCTGTTTCTGCATTTGGAAGAGTGGCACATTTTCAAATATGTTATTCAGCAAGCCATAATAAAAGAACATCTATGCTGGCATTAAATATGTATCAGTATTTGCTTTAGAAGTAAATGGCCTTTGCGGCTTTATGCTGTGAAGAACCAAGAGTAACATCTGCTAATCATTTTTTACATGGATACTATTTGGTTATTGGGTTTACATAGTCTTAAGTAATCTGTTGATATGGATAAGGAATACATTAAGCAGACCGAGCTCAAGCAGCAACAGCAGCAGATCATATTTGTTTGTATTTATGAATTTTAGAAAATTTTCAGAAAATAATGATCTAAGACAAAAGATAAATTATGGGCTTTGCAATTTAAACCCTTTTTGATGTGTTTTCAAGACAAAATTCCTTTTTATTCTATTACTTTTAATTGTGCAACACTTAGTAACAGAGTTTTAGAGAAAACAATATAACTGTTTGCATTAATTTGCACCAGTCCCAGTTCAGTACAGCTAATGTTTCCTTATAGACCATTAAAACCAATGGGGCTATTGTACTTTTAAATGTGATAGATGAGTAGTGTTGAGCCAAACAGCCCTTTATTCAGTTCATCAGCAGTTTGGCCTGATAGTCCCCAGAATTCAACATTTTCTGCTTCTAAATGCAAAATACTATTAACCCTTTAACTGTCAGCCTACCTAGAGTTTTTGTCACCCTCATTTGCCAGATAATTTTCACTATCTTGCACTACACATGTTCAGCTGTGATTTTTTAAGGAATTTCCCAGGACAATTATATATTGTTTTTTTCAGTTCCCAGATTCCAAAGTCTGGGCTTTAATGTGATGTAATGTTTTGTTTATTTTTTAATGTATATTCTAAATATTTTGGGGTGAAATATGTGCAAACAATCTAGTTATTACCAATTGTATTTTTTTTGTTATAATGTAATAAAAAATGTACGTTTTTCAATAAAATCGTATTGCATGTAAAAGCCCCATTTCTCCCAGTTACAATGGTACAACATATGTATTGGTAGAAACCCTTTCCTGCACAGGAGATTCCCCCAAACTGAAACAGTGCTTTAGGAGATTTCAGATGAAATACACCTGCTATGCACGCCTTGCAGTTTTTTTGAAGGAAAACAACCCATTGCATTTAAATTGCCCCCAACAAACTATATATTCTCTGGAAGTACACACCTTAAGCTTTCTAGATATACCAGGCTTGTTGACGTGGGCACTGTTTTCTGTAAGTAATCCCTCAATTAATTATTTGGTTGCACAGGGTTTCCCTAAAAAAAAGCATAAACAAAGCCACATTTTCCTAAAAAACAATACAACAATATGCAAACAAAAAAACAGGTTAAATCTGAAAAGCAAAGTCCTTTGAACAGAACAATGCCCAACATGCATAGGGGGAGTTGCCAAACACCCCAAAGTAAGGCATGTGCGTAACAGTAATTTTACTTGAAAAACTCAGCTCAGCAGACAAAGTGCGCACCTTGCAATTTTTCAACTAAAACAACCCTTTACATTTGGAATATCAACCAAAAACCATATATTCCCTGATTGTGCACACGTTAAGCTTTCTCTGTATATCTAGCTTGTTGTAGTGGGCTTATCTTTCTGGATGTAATTCCTTGAATAATTCTTTGGTTGCACAGGGTTTCCGTAAAACATGTATAAAAAGCATAATATAAAACACATTTTTCTAAAATATCAATATGCAAACAAGAAAACCAAGCTAAATCTGATAGCACCAAACAGAATAATACCCCACATGTAAAGGTACTTTTAACCCTTTTAACTGCCAGCCTACTTGAGATTCAGTCATAATATTTTGTCAAGTCATTTTTCACCATTTTGTTTAACATTTTGCATGACAAAAATTTAATTTTTTGTGGCACAATTTAGGCTTCAACATAAAATATCTTATTTGTAAGTTTTACAGTTTTTAAGTCAGTTTTTTTTATATTTTTGAATAAAAGAAAGATTCTTTTTTTAAATTCTAATTTATTTTAAATACAACATTTATTTTATTGAAGAAAACCATATTGCATGTTATGGTTTCAATGGTACCACATAGCGGTAGCCCCCATTCCTGCCCAGGAGACCCCCCAAAATGAAAAAGCTTTATAACATTTACAAATAAAATAAAACTACTATCCACACTATAAAGGGTTAAATAAAAAAAAATGGCATGAGGTCCCCCCTACCCAGCATAATCATCCCAGAGACCAGCTATGGGGGCTTGTAGAACGGGGTCAGGGGCCAGCCTTGGTTTCCCCCCCCCCCGGCAGGCTACAAGCCTACACAGCCTAGTGTCACCCCCCCCCCAGTCACTTTCTAACTGCAGTGCTTTGTGAACTGATATAGGGCTCTCAAAGATCCCTTATCAGTTCACAAAGAGTTAAATGTAAAAAAAACACATAGGACATAGAGGAAAAAAAATATGTATTTATTTATTTTTAATACTTACCTCCCATCTATCCTGGAGAACTGTGTCCCACGCTGCTAAGTTTGGCTTCTGCTCTCCTGCTACCTGCTGGGTGACAGGAAGCAAAGGGGTATTTAAAAAAAATGAAATAGGGACCTCCCTGGGGGGGCATTTTTGGGTAATTTTAAGGGTTACAAACGCTTAAAAATCCCCCAACATGGCATGAGTATGCCCCTACCCAGCTTAACCATCCCGGGACCAGCTATAGCGGCTTGTAGAACAGGGCACAGAAGCTAGCCTCTGTGGGACCCCCACCCTGCAGTCTACAAGCCCTCACAGCCTAAATGGCCCCTGGGTCTTCTGTCCCCCGGGGCTTTGGGGAGGTAGGTAATGGAGGGCTGAGTCTTAATGGAAAGCCACCTGCTAACCATTTAATTTAACATTATATACCCCCAAAGGGTATTATTTTGTGGTAAATGCATCACATATAAAACATTTATACCCCCTCAAGGTGCATATTTTTGTGTATTTGATAGTGTGTTACAGTGGAGACTTAGTTTTACTGTTCGTGACATATGTTGGTATTTCCAATTTAGCACATTAGAGATTATAGTAAATCAAGTAAAAATGACATAAAAAGCACATACACCTGGCAGTTAAATATTAACAAACAAACATTTCTGCTTAACCTGTTTTTTCAGCATTTCCATTGATGATATTGGTAGGAATGATGGGAGTGAAGGTAGTCTTTGTGTTGTCCTTGGCAGCAAAGCATTTCTGCTTAATCTTCATGGCTTCCAGTGCTTTGAGCTTCTTGGCATGTTTAGTGCCCTTGAAGTGGGCTGTAGCCTGGCTCTAAAAAAAGAGAGCAAAGAAAACATTTCTAGACATATATCTCTATATCAATATATACACAGAGACCAACTAAGATAACAGTGATGCACTCTAAGGAAGATTTCACAGCACCTACAGGTATACAGAAACATGTTTCATCACATCATAATGCATGTTAATAAACTTGTTTACTAAAAAAGTCCAATCCAAAAAGGTTATGTATCTCCCTTCTTGGTAAATTAACAGCCTTTTTTTGTGAAAGCTAAACTCTTAGCTTGAAGGCCAGTATAAGACTTGGTGGCAAGTGGCACATTGACACATTGATACTTGTTACACTAGTATAGACATATATATATATATATATATATATATATATATATATATATGTATATATCCTATAGACATATAATTTAATGAACAGCCTTGGAACTATTGGTACATTTCAGTCATCGATTTTTTTATTTGGTTAGTTATTGAAGATTATCTATATTATTTTGAAAGCCTCTGAAATTCCTAGGGTGATTCACCATTAACATACAACATACAATAAAATGCAAAATGTGTTTTATGATTGAAATAATCCACACATGTGAAAGGCCAATACTACAGGTAAGGGGCAGCTTATTTTTAACAAGAAAACTTAACTGGGAAAGTCTCTTAAAGTCTTCTAAAATTAAGGCTATATTTTAATTAATACCCCATTGTTGGCTGTTATTCATACATATAACAAAATAAATATACAACTCATATGTAAAACTACCTTCTCACAACACCCACACATGTGAAGGGGCAATACCACAGGCAAGGGGCAGATTATTTTAACAAGAAAACGTAACTGGGAAAGTCTCTTAAAGTCTTTTAAAACATTTTTTTTCCTGAGACTCTTTTTAATTAATACCCCATTGTTGGCTGTTATTCATACATATAACAAAATAAATATACACCTCATATGTAAAACGACCCTCTCACAACACCCAATCTGTATGTTTAATTTGACAGAATTCTGTTTTGATTCTGAAAGTCTCTTTGGACCCAGTATACAATAAAAAGTAGAGCCCCTCTATGGATTGGATTAAACTGTAGGATTCATTTTGTTTAAATATTTTCTAACACTTGTTCTTCATACATTTATAAAAATGCCACATTCAAAGGCTTATTTTAGTTCCTGATCTTTCAAAGTGTTTATGTGCCATGTTTTAAGGAAATGTAAATGACAACTAGTGAATTACAGCAAAACAGGAATGTGCTTGCATAGTAAATGAGTTCATCATTAATCATGTCCTACATAAACCTTACACTGAGTGAATCTGTATTCATTATTTCCAAACTGTAATCAAAATGTAATCTATCAGTCTTTTGCACAAATGAATGTAAATTGTTTTAAACAAGCATCAGCAGCAAGTTGATTAGCCTTTTCGTATGTGATGCAAAGTGATAGTTATAGTCTGTTCTGCCCTATTGTCCAAGTGATTGGTGAATTAGGTGACATTTATGCACTGTAAGAATTCAGCACTTCAAACTTTATTTCATAACAATCTAAAATAGAACATGAAGAAATAAAGAAATGTTGATGTTAGTTTAAAGAACCAGTAACTCAAGACATGTTTGTAATATCTACAAGAAAGTTAAAGTAAACCCACTGAGCCAAAAAAATTAACCTGCGATATCTGTGAATATTTACAACCTTGCTTTCAGCTCTCACATTCCTACAGTCTAATAAGATTTCATTATATATGGCAAAGGATACAAAATAGTGCAGTCATTTTCAGTCACTGGGGTTAAAGGGGTTGCCTTTACAGTTATGAATAATGATAAATACTCACCACAAGTCCTGTGCAGCTGATTGGCCCTATTCTGAGAGTTTCAAACTTACATCTGATAAAGATCCAGACTGCAACATACCCTCTCACAACCACAGGCCATGGTGCCCTTCTGCCTTCTTGCTGCTTCCTTACAAAAATCACTGCAACTGGCCATAGTTGCTCCATTCATTTCAATGGAGGGGTTCGAGCTGGGGCTGGCAGCTCCCCTCCATTTTATTGAATAGAGTAGCGCAGCCAGTCACCGTGTCTGACACTCTGGGGCAGCTGTTCGGCTCAGAGCTAAGATTGCCAATTCCAGTCTCAAACTACCAGTGTCGGGGGATTCATCAACGTTACTGTAGCTGAGTATCTGTTTTTTACTATTTTTGCCCGGATAGGGACTTTAACTCTACATATTTTTTGTATTTTCGTAGACACTTTACTCCAAAGTACAATCCCACAAGGCTCGATTCAGCACTGTACGAGAATATAAACAGCAGTACTCTCAACTGTGGCAACAGACATTTTTATTTTTATTATTTTGTCCTTATAATTTCGCACAAGTAAATAAAATACATAAAAAGTAGAAAGAGTTCTGAATTAGTTTCAAGTCCTACTTCAGTCTAAAAAACACTATAATCACCTTTCATCCAATGCAGGCTATCACTGTGGGTCCGCTGTATACACACTTTGAAGAGAATGGGGAGGGACCTGCCATAGTTTCTATGAAGAGGGAGCAGGGCACACCGTAGTCCCCTCTGCACAGTGGTGTGGCTGAGTCTATTCTGGTGGAGGAGGAGGAGCCGCACACAGCGCAGGACTTGGATAGGGTGATCTGGTAAGTGTGTATACACCAGACCAGAAGTGATAGCCTGCGCGGGATGAAAGATGAGTATAGTTTTTTGACTGAAGTACGACTTGACCACAGCAGGAGTTAGAAAAAGGTAAAATGATTTTCTGTGAAGCAATCTGAATTGCCCTGGGAAGGGATGCATATGAACACTGTTTGGTAAGGGTGTTGGTCCAGTTTAAGCATGTGACTGTTCTTAATGTTTACACCTTTCCTTAGAGTAGCAAACAGTCCAACATACTCAAGAAGTTTTGTAATCATGGATTTATTCCAGACTAATTCAGCGGCCAGTGGGGTTTTGAATAATGGAAGAAACTAGAATGCTTGTGGGCTACCCACACAAACAAAACCCACATGAATAGTATTTCTGTTAGGAGCTGAACTCTTGACTTGTTTTAAGCTTCAATGCAAAACTGCTGTGTTATCTTACTACAGCACAACAGATGTATTCAAGAAGAATGTTGCTGTTCAAGCCAGAACATATCTATCACTCTCAAAATGTGAGTTCTTTTTTTAAACTTTTATCTTTTGCAAACTAACATGTAACTTAGATTTTCTGGCACTAGCCTTATTCTGCAGCCATACCTTAGTTGGATACATTAGGTCCTGTGCGGCTGGAAAAAGATAGATAGGAGGTCTTGGTAAATAATGGAAGTCTAATAATGTATTATTGCTCTACCCACCAGAAGTCTTCTGTGTCTACTCCAAAAAATAATCCCATCTTTCGTATAGAAAACACCTTTACAAATTCTAAGAGCTTCCCTTAGGTACTTTTAAGACCTAAAATTCTGTTTTGCTACACAGAAAGCTATTTTTGCATAGATTTTTATTTTTGCAAGTTAATATGATCAAGCCCAGAGGAATGCAGAAATATGCACAATATGCAACAAATCCTGTTTAATAAACTGACACCTGCTTCCTTCAGTGATGCGCATGACACTTCCCAAATTTAGCCCCTATAGACTAGAATAGAATTTGGATTTGAGGTCTGGCAAGTCAGAAATATTTGGATATTTAAACAGAACCATATTCGAGCAATCACAGGGAAATAATCATTTTAATTAGCAGAAAAATATGTATTTACTGACTGCCCCAATGAAAGGTCTCATTCTGCTGATATTCCCCAGTCTAATACACAGTCTTCAATTATAATAATGTTACCTTGAATCACCCCTAAAATGCATCCTGGCACCATTTCATGTTGTTCAACAGCATTTTTACATGCAATATTAAAAGTTACATTTAGTTAGTTTGCAGAGTGAGCTGCTAGATTGCTCCTTCTTCTATCCTCACTATCTTTGATGGTGGGAGGCCATCACTCTGAGCACCACCCTCATTACTTCCATATGGAAGCGAGCCAGTAATTTTTCTTTGTACCAAGTCCCTATTTGACAGCTAGGCTTTATTTGTCCAATTCTAAGGGAGTTATTTATTGCTGAGTACACCTTATCTAGCTCATTGGGGAACCTCTCGACCTCATGTAGGTTAAACTACCTGCAACCTCTCCTGGGCAACAGGGGTACATGTGGAGGAACACAGATTTGTGTCAAAAGGCATGTCTCGATGTCTCTGACATTGATATTATAATTATGATATTGACATTATTAATAAACCCTTCTAGACCTATTAATATGATAATTGATAATATATATATATATATATATATATATATATATATATATATATATTATTTAAATAGCCCGTAATCAATTGGAGAGCATTAGAAAAATGTCGGCACAATGGTGTAGACATGGCCCGTGGAGCCAAAATCCTATCAGTAGGCTGCTTTAACAGATATCACCACCCGTAAACCGCGCTCCTCTATTAAAAATGAAACTTTGTTTATCTTTCACCCTTCTTATTAAACAAATTACAGAAAAGGAAAGAGGGGTGGCACCGACACACGATATCCCTATTGAGGTGCACTGCCCTATAGGACCTCTATAAGTAACTCAATCAAGAAGGTAGGAGTTACCTGTAAAAACCCCTTAAAATTAAGTCCTAGGGACTAACAATTGCACTCACCACAATCTTAGTTTAGTTAATCATATTTATTAACTGATTAAAAACCATTAAAAACATGTCAATGCCATTAGCGTAATTTACCACAAGGGGGAGCTATCTGCTTAGTTTATGATATCAGTGCTCTAATAAATATATAAATACTCCTCAATAAATCTATATACATTAATCCATTAATATAAATCCATTAATTTAAAGTGCTAGTGGTCAAACAGTGCATTGATTTCAATCGGAACATGGGCAAAAATATGCTTCAGATCATAAAGTAAGGTGCAGCAAAAACCACCTGGGGTCTCTTTTTCAAGGCATCTGAAGCATATTTTTGCACATGTTCTGATTGAAATCAATGCACTGTTTGAGCACTAGCACTTTAAATTAATGGATATATATTAATGGATTAATGTTTATAGATTTATTGAGGAGTATTTATATCTGGTTTTTACCAGATTTAGAGACAGATTATAGGCTGGTCTTCAAGCTAACAGGGTGGAGTGCTACGGCTCCTTTAAGTCTTTAGTAACCTAATTGCCCTGCTGACTTGCACCTCCCAGGTTAGTTATAAAATGGTCTGAGCAGCTGCCACTCCCCTCTTGTTCACTTTGAATTTGTGCAAGCACATGGGGTGTGGGGTCTGGGCTGTATTGCAAGGTCTTGACCCTTCCACCCCATGGCTTGCACATGAGGTTTAGGGTAACCTCAGGTAAGCTGCTCCCATTTTATCTCTTGCATTGTATGTCCCAAATGGGGCTCTCATAGATTAGAGTTAGGACTGCACCCATAGAGGCACCTTGGCGTGGTGGTGCAGCTTAGCATACTTCTGCATATGTGTGTGACCGAGCCTCTATTAAACAAATTACTTTATAACAAACGAAAAACCCAGCGCAGGGAGTGATAAAACACATGCCAGTCCAGTCTTCATGAAAAAAGTCTATGATGTTGCATAGAAGAAAACTCATAAACAACTTTCTTCACTATTATTAAAGGGCACTAAGGGTGTACATAATAATAGTGAACAGAGTTTTCTTCTATGCAACGTCATAGACTTTTTTCATGAAGACTGGACCTGCAAAATATTGCACATGATACTAATGAATATTATGTAATGCTGCCATGGTAAAGTATGTGTTTATGTGCACCACTGAGGTTTTCTTTACTCCACAGCAAGAGATGAGCCACTACATATACCCCTCGATTCAAAGAGCAAAAGTTAATTGATTTCGTATCGAGAATCGTAAGTTTGGGTGGGTGTTTGTCATTTTTTCTTGTTTTTTTGGCCATTTCGTATTCGCACGATCGTTCGCGCATAGACGTATATGAACATACGCATTTCGTACGAGAATCGTATAATTTGCGTTAGTTCGTGTGTTTTTCCCGTCCAAATCGTATTATTTGCGTCCGATCCTATTTTTTACGTCCTTCACATGGGCTTGCGCCCAATTCAGAGAGGTGATTGCTAATTGTTTTGAAGCCCATTAAAGAGCTGCTTTACGAAATGTTTGCCGCCAGCTATTTGGCCTCGGGAGTAGGATGGAGCGGAGCGAGTTTGTGGCACATCAAGGGCTTATGCTTTTTGGCATTGAGTTGATCGAGATGTCTGAGAGCAGATTGCCCCTGCGTCGTCGCATGAACATCGATAGCATGAATGATGTTGAGCTGTTCGAGCTGACCAGGCTTAATCGCGCTTCCCTCCATAAATTATATAGTGAGCTGCGGCCATGGTTAGCCCGCACCACAAGGAAGGGGCATGCAATTTCAGGTATGACCAAGATGCTTGGCTGCCTGCAATTTTTGGCGAACGGCTCGTTCCAGAGGCTGGGTGCCCTCTCCGTGGGGATGTCACAGCCTACGCTGAGCCGCGCACTCTCTAAATTTTTGGAAGGCATGGCTGCCATAACTCAAAAATATATTTTTTTCCCTGATGATATGGCAGCCAGAAACGCCATTAAGCTTGGGTTTTATAATGTGGCCGACATGCCCAACGTTATTGGTGCAATTGACTGCACACATGTGGCACTCGTACCTAGGGCAGCCGACGAGTATATATATAGGTATTGAGATTGGTTATTATGTTGCCCAACGTGTCATGTAACCTGTTTTCCTTTGCGGCAGCATATTTGTTTATCCCTCATTTGTGTAGCTGCTTTATCTAGGCTTTTCATTAGTCTTTCACAATAGAGTGCAGACATGTTTTGTGGTTAATTTATTATTTTGGTTCAAATATCAATTACCCTTTTTGTCTGTTTTTTCCTTAAGGAATCGTAAAATGGGACACTCCCTTAATGTCCAGGCCGTGGTTGGTCCGGATATGCGGTTTATGAGTGTCCTTGCCGGCTACCCCGGATCGTCCCACGACTCCTATATCCTCAGGCGATCTGGGTTGTTTCGGAGATTTGAGGCAGGTGAATTTTCTGGGGCATGGCTGCTTGGTAAGTGTGTCCTATTTGTGTGTTCTTAAATGTGGCATTAATCTTGTATTTGTTGATATGTTTGTTTTGGAATTCTTTACATAAGCGTCCAACTGCCTTTTTCTTGGCTGATATATTAGGAACTTGCAAAAAAAATGCTTGCCTCGCTTTGGCCTTCAGAATGTTTTCCCTTTAGTTAGGATGTCTGTAAGTTCCTTGTGCCTAAATATATTGGTTTGGAGTTTATACCCAAGGATCTTTGACCTTTGGCTCCTTTGGTACTATTGGTCGTTAAATGTCAAAGTGGACTTAAACTGCATACATTGTAGTTTCCAGTGAAATGTGGATAGGGATCTTTGACCTTTGGCTCCTTTTGTACTATTGGTCGTTAAATGTCAAAGTGGACTTAAACTGCATACATTGTAGTTTCCTGAGAAATGTGGATAGGCCCTCAGCAGCATCCTAATTGTAACATGTCTGAAAACTACAAATATATGTAAAATCCAAATAGCCTTGGCCGTGCAGATGTTTGTTAATTAATTGGTATATAGAAGTGCCATTTTTATTTAGGTTATACCTTAGTGGAATTTTTGGGGGCCCTAATGTGCCCTTTTTTTTTGGGGAAACACTTTACCTTACATCATTATGATATCTGTTAAATTTTTGGTGTTGGTTGTGTTGCCTTTTTAATTTTGATTACATTTTATTCTGTGTTTAAGGTGATTCCGGGTACCCACTTCTACCCTGGCTCATGACGCCTGTGCTGCGGCCCCAGGATGCCTCTCAGGAAGCGTATAACCGTGCGCATCGCAAGACCCGGGCTGTTGTGGAGAGGGCCTTTGGTCTGCTGAAGACACGTTTTCGTTGCCTTGACCATACTGGGGGGGCCCTGCAATATGATCCCAAGAAAGTGATTGACATTATAATGGCATGTGCTGTTTTGCACAATTTTGCCATCATGGAACGTGTCCCACGTTATGTGGACAGCCTGCCGACTTCAGCCGTCGAGGATGAAGTCGAGAATTTTGTGGGGCCCCCCAGTGAGTCTGGCCAATCTGTTCGAGCCAACCTGATCAGCCAGCATTTTACTTAACTTTTTTCCCTGTCTCACCATTCTGTGTGTCTGTGTTATCCTTTTTGTTACATATGTTGTTTTGCCGTAATGTGGCATTACCTCTAAGTAAAACATTTAGACCTTAATTGTTGCCTAATGTATTTCATGTCGTTTCCTTAGCTTTAGCTTGGCATTGTTACACCTCTTCCAACCCAAATTATCTGGTTTAGCCCAAGCTGTTTAAAATGTCTTCCCACTAAAAACGCCACAAGTATTGTAAGTGAAGTTGTTTTTTTACTTTGAAAAGGAAAAATTATAGTGCTTAACAGAAATCAGTCCACATACATCTGTGGTTACAAATGGATAACATTACAAAAAAACATCGAGCACATCTACACCTGGAAGTGAGTGGCACAACCAAACAAGGACACCCAGTCCAAAGGCCAGCCTAGTCCAGTCATTAATCTTGCCTGTGCCCAGGGATATTTGGGCATGGCCATAATGTCACACAAACATGTCTGCAAACAGGAGGAGCACCAACCAAATACATAGGTAAAGCCATAAGTGGCCATATACACTCCACATAGACCTATGGCATTGGCTAGTGGCCTTAAGCATTACTCTAAGGAGCTATATGGGAGCAAATACAAAACACAACCTTCCAGAGCAACACAAAATGGATTGTTTGAAACCTCAAAGGACAAGTAAATACAGTGGGGGTTAAGAGAAAAGATGTCCCACACACCCATGGCTTAATAGGGTGGCTGCCCATAATACCCAGGTGGAGGTCCAGGTGGAGGTCCATGTGAATGGGACCTAGCCTGGGCCATGGCAGCATTGTGAATTTGAAACTGCTCCACAATGTTTCTCTGCATATTGGTCATCTCAGCCATGGCTGACTGGATGCCATTACTTGCATTGGCCACGTTGCTGTTGAGGGTACGCAACTCCGCGAGGATGCCCTGTAGACTGGTATGGATGTTCACCATGTCGGCATGCCTTTGCTCACGCTCTGTAACGAGCTGGGCATCATAAGAGTCCCTTTGTTGGGTCCATAATTGAAGCAGGGCACTCTGCCTCCCCTGGGAAATTGTGGGGCGGCGTAATGGCGTCCGCCGCACAATTACCCTGGCTCTTGGGCGTGCCCTGCCGCGTGGTGTCGTACCCTCAACAGCAACCGGCCTGCTTTGCAAATCCTCAGCAGCAGAGTGAACACTGGGGACTGTAGTGTCAGTCTCCCCATGTGCAAGCACAATGGATGGAGATTCACTCTGCTGCTGAGGATTGGCCAGAGAAACATTATGGAGCAGTTCCAAATTGGGACCCAGGGGGAGTTCATCCGACGTGCCCTGTACGGAGACATCATCATCTTCCTCCATGTCCTGGATCTCTTCCATGAGTGTGCGGGTCTGTAGGGACATATCAAAAAAAAAAGGCTAAGTTTGCGTCCAAATTTTGGATTTCAACAGTTTAACACATTCTTAAGCACTTGTTAGTATTTATGCTACTAAATTAACTTACCGAAAATCTCTGATCTGGGCTCCTATGCTGTACGGACCTGGTAGGCATAACCAAACTGGGGGGTGAGTTTACCCTTGCTGAGGGATCATGCTGGGCTGAAGAAGAGAAAAACAAACCACGTAAACACACACACATAACCTTTTTTTGGATAGGTAATCAAATATAGCTCTATTTGTAATATTATTCAACTCTAGAGCAATGGTGACCTTTGTTCAAACACACGCAAGTTTACATAGGTGCAATGGCTCTGAAAAACTGCTAACTGACCTCAGTTCAAAGTCAGGAAGTGTACCCAGTCAGCATACAACTTTCAAGGCACATTTTTGGATTTAGCCTACCATTCGCTCGGTCCGTGGTACTCAAACAATTGTAAAGGCCCATTTCAAGGTATGTGGTGAGAGGTGAATGTCTGGCCATGGTGCTGACGCAGGGGGTGTCTAGTTAAAAATAAATACACTGGTGGAGGGGCTGGAGATTTCAAAGTGCCAACTAATAAAGGCTGCTTGCCCTTGCTGGGCTGGATGGGCCAGAGCTGAGGGGACAGGGATTGGATGGCTAAAGGGGGGATTTAACGTATTGATGGTGATGGGATGGATGGAGCCAATCTGTTACAAATGTATGGGGCTTATGTGGGGGGGGGCATGGGGGGACTGTGGCAGATGGGCCAGAGCAGGGGCAGCGGGACACGATTGTGGCCAGATAAATTTTTACAAAGTTACTGTGTACCTTGCAATGCCACTTCCTGTGCAGTACTTCATATTGCAATGCTATTTTTCAGGGAGCCATGACATTGGGCAGGAGACCAACCACTACATCGCCGATCAAGGGGGCAGCTCTGAGCACGTCAACACAGAAGTAACTGAGTGCAGGGCTGTCTGGGCAGGGGTCCTTGAATGTGGTGCCAAGGTCCGCATTGGGACCCCGGGCCGCCAGTTGAGTCTCGCTGCTCTAGGTCAGATATGTTTGGGGGTGGCTAATTAAATTGTTAACTCAAACACAAGTCACACAACCAAAAGGCAACCCATACATAATGTGTGTTTTGTGATTGATTCCAAATATATCACTTATCTTGCGAAACTTCATGACTTTAACAATCCAATTGGACATTTGAACTTTGCCATAATGGCTGTGGGCCTAAATGTGTGATTCCCAGGGACAAAAAGAGGACACAAACAGCCACAGTAGTGCGAGGCCAAGCAAGGCAAACCATAGGGGCATCCCGTTATCTTGTTACTAGTGAACTGTAGATTATTTAGCAAACAGGCAAACATGCAGATTTAAGAGTACTCACCGTGGGTACGGGTCGGTGAGTCTGTGTCCCTTAGACCAGCATGTCCACCGACCGCGACCGGATGGAGAAGTCCAAGCACAATCTCCTCAGCAGGGGTAAACTCCAATTTAGATGGAAAGCCACCTCCAGTTTTCATGCTGAAAAGAGAAAATCGTTTGGTACTCAGAAAAGGTGCATACAGTACATCCAAAACATTATATTTAGCGAAAACATTTATTTACCTGTAATTATGCCTTTTAATTTCTTTTTGCCGTACAGCATACTTCAGATCAGAGATTTTCTTCTGAATTTGGGACACATCTTTCCTCTCTTCCCCCGCTGCATTTACTTGTCGGAGGATGGTTTCAAACAATTCCATCTTGCGCTGCTTGGTGGTGTGTTTGGATTTGCTCCCATATAGCTCGTCATAGTATAATGTAAGGCCACTAGCCAATGCCATATTTTGGTCATGGGAGAATCTCCCACTCAACTGGCCGCGGCGCAATGTGCGGCCAGATGGTTGGCTTGGCTGCTCCTCCATATGTGCAGACACATGTGGTGACATTATGGCCTGGGGCTGGGTAGGGGAATGGCCGGATTGGTGGCTTCCCAATGACTGGACTGGACTGGCCAAGGGACTGGGTGTTCTTGCGTGGCTGGCCACCGAACTTCCAGGTGTAGATGTGGTCAGGGTTGTAATTCGGGGCCCTCTTGGGGGGCTAGGTTCCCGGCTGGTGCCAGGTCGGGGGCTCTGTTCCCGGCTGGTGCCAGGTCGGGGGCTTCTGGCCCTGGATTGGGTTCTGCGGGCCCTGTAGGGGCTTCTGGCCCTGGATGGGGTTCTTCTGGCCCTGTAGGGGCTTCTGGCCCTGGATTGTGATCTGCGGCCTCTGGCTGGGCTTCGTGCCCTGGATTGGGTTCGGCGGGCCCTGTAGGGGCTTCTGGCCCTGGATGGTGTTCTTCTGGGCCTGTAGGGGCTTCTGGCCCTGGATTGGGTTCTGCGGGCCCTGTAGGGGCTTCTGGCCCTGGATTGGGATCTGCGGCCTCTGGCTGGGCTTCGTGCCCTGGATGGGGTTCGGGCCCTGGATGGGGTTCGTGCCCTGGATGGGGTTCGGGCCCTGGCTGGGCTTCGTGCCCTGGATTGGGTTCTTCGGCCTCTGGCTGGGCTTTGGGCCCTGGCTGGGCTTCGTGCCCTGGCTGGGCTTCGTGCCCTGGATGGGGTTCGGGCCCTGGATGGGGTTCGGGCCCTGCTGCGGGGCATGGGTTTCCGAACTGCCCTACTTGAAGGCATGGCCGGTGTGGGCTCACTTGTGCTGCCTGTTCTGGGGGCAGAGGTGGTGGGTGCTGCAGTTGCCAGCTTTTTGCCTGCAGGGGCACGGGGCTTGGGGCCCCTTTTTTTGGTACCTGAGGGTCCAGGGTCCATTGGTGGGGCCGAGGTGGGAGTCTTGCCTCTCAGTTTTCGCCGACCTTGCTGGGACCTTGTTGTGGGGCCCTCCGCGGTCTTGCTTGGCTGGGGTCGCTTGCTCATCGCCTTTTTCGGTGCCATCGTACACAAATGCTCAAAGAGAATGAGCTTTGGGTGCAGGGACCTTTAAATAATGAGCCCAGCGTGTGACGCCTATGCGCACGACTACGCGCTCGTACGAACGTACGTTCGAGCGGAACCAGGAAACCGCTGGGGTTTCACTTATCTGCTGCCTGGAAGAAGCATAAAGATGGCGCCCACTATCTTCACCCGTCAACAGGAAGAGATCCTCATGCTGGTAAGTGGCTGCCTGTGCATTTTAATCGAATAGTCAATGATGGCCTAAATGTAAATGATGCGTTTGGAACTAGTTTGGGGTCTCTTAATGTTTAATCACTGGCTCCTCACACTTCATCCTCAAGGGCCGAGCCTGGCCACGTTTTCAACTGTCTATGCTGATGTCCTAATTCGGCCAATTGCTCCGGCTTAGCAACAGTTAATTAACCTGTGGAGTAGCGGGGCGAGCTGGCAAACCTGGCCTGTCTCGGACCTTGATGCGGATGTTTGAGGAACACTGTTTTCCTAAGCCATAAAAACACAACGGGAAGCCACACACGTGGTCCAAAAGCCTAAGCATTAGGCTACATCTTGGATGTTTAAACCATCCTAACATGCCATAGATGCAGGTGGCATGATTCTTGATGTTGGCTATTATCTGTATGTACATGGTGTGTGATACATATAACATAAGACCAGACTGTCAATCACAGTCAACGTCCTCTTTAAGGCACTCCCCAAAAATGGCTTCCACTCGAAATGTGTGTGTTAATGACATTAAATTCTCAACTTGTGATGCAACACATATGGGTCTGTGTGTAAAAGTAAAAGCTCTGTGTCCATTATGTTTTCCAGATCATGCTTCAGCGCCGGTATGACTTCGCGCCCAATGTGTGCGAGAAAAGGGACATCGCCCGGGAGATCATCGCGGAGATACACCGTGTCACCAGCACCACCTTCACTCACACCCAGATAATGCAGCATTGGTCGGACCTGAAGCGTCTGCACATGCCCCGGGTGCGGAGGTATTTTGGGATCCATTTCCCAAGTAAGTACAAAGCAATAGCATGGTATATGTTCCAAATGTCTAAGTTATGCCTTTATTTATAATGACTTTTCTTTGGTAGTGTTGGAAATGGATTTCAGAATTCGCCGCACCCGGAGACGTACAGGCCGACCAGTGCTGCATGACTCTGCATCTGTGAGTGAAGGTGGTGGATCTCCCGGGCGACGGACCTACCCCTCCTCTGTGGCCTCCTCAGACCAGCCCCTGGACCTTACCACAGAGGAGGGGCCAAGGCGCGTGGGCGTGGAGTCATACCTGGCCACGCATGGGGAAGGCTCTGGTATGTCACTCTTCATGTATAGGCACAAAGATATACATGGCAGGCCAAAAACTAAGTTATCCTTTATTATGTATTTGTAGAAGCTTCTGGAGCGGGTGAGATAGTGGAGGAGGAGGCAGCAGAGATGCTTGAAGTCGATCCTGGCGAAGGTGAGTGATGTCAGCCAGACTGGGAGCCAGATATGTTGGGAATAGTGACTCTATACAAGTACTAACCAAATGTCACATGTTTCTCCAGGGACTTCTTCACAGCAGAGCCAGGACCAAGGGCAGCCTGTTGGCCCCAACCAGCCATCTGTCGGCCACCAACTCCGTAAGTCTCCATGCCATTATTCATATTAATGTTTGCTTAGCTAATAACACACACATAACTAAAGGCGTAGCCAATGTGTAGTTCACACTTTCATGTGGGCACTTCGTTAGCTTAAAGAGGACCCTAACTAGTATTAAGAACCAAAGACTTAGCCATCACACTGTACCTACAGATTAGAACCATGGAAAAACACCCTTCACCCATCTAATGCATGTTATTAGACTGAACAAAACCAATATTGGGGAATATGGAATGCGCAATATTTACAGGCAGCATGGGATACAGATTGAAAAAAGGAAGGTGCTGCCATGCATTGTGGGAGTGATGACCTTTCCCTCAACCCAGCTATGCTCGGGATTCCCAACGCACCACTGTAACCTACTCCCCTGTACTTTATCCAACTCTCCACTCCTCATTAAGTGTTATGCTTCAGAGTCCAGATGGCGGCGCTGTAATCCCCAAAAAACCCTAAATAACTTTGAGGTGGTGCAGAATCATTTGTGAATAGTTATTGGTTTTCATTAAATAATGTAGAAGGTCCGGTTTAAGGAGTTTAAACACTTACCTGTGGGAAATGCATTAACTGTATCCCTTTGAAGAAGGACATATGTCATGCATTTACATGTATTTGATTAACCCTAAATCTATTTCCAGCATACAAACCGGTCTGGGACTCCTATTTATGTTTCTTTCTCTATTGGTTACAGGGATGATCCCCCAAACCTTGGCGGGGAAAAAAAAAAGAATGAAGGAGTTGGTGGCCGAGCTGCTGGCCATACAGGCGACGTTGGGGCCAACAGATGAAGAAGAGGATGATGAATAGTGCCCTTGGTCCTGGCTCCTTTCTTTAACGTGTTTTAAAAATTGATACAATTTTAAAATTTGTTTTATTGTTTTTAAAAAAAAAAAAAAAGTATGTTTTGTAAAAAAACCCATAAAAAAAAAAAAAAAGGGTTTTACTGTTAAAAACACAATTAAAAATTATATGTGTTTTACGGAGAAAAAAAAAAAAAAAAGTTTTTAACATTCTTAAAAACAAAACAAAGAAAATAATTTAAATAAATTAGATTTTAAGCCTTCCTAAATGTGTCTTTTCTAATATGCACACACCCAAAAAATTACACAAACCAGAAACAACACGCTTAGAAACATATAGACATATGTAAATTATGTGATTTTCTTACGTTTTATGGACCGAGAAATGAAGTGGGATGCAAGCGCTAAGGGGTTTAGGTAAGTTTGAGGGACCGAGAAATGAAGTTGGATGCAGCCGCTAAAGGGTTTAGGTAAGTTTGAGGGACCGAGAAATGAAGTTGGATGCAGCCGCTAAGGGGTTTAGGTAAGTTTGAGGGACCGAGAAATGAAGTTGGATGCAGCCGCTAAAGGGTTTAGGTAAGTTTGAGGGACCGAGAAATGAAGTGGGATGCAGCCGCTAAAGGGTTTAGGTAAGTTTGAGGGACCGAGAAATGAAGTGGGATGCAGCCGCTAAGGGGTTTAGGTAAGTTTGAGGGACCGAGAAATGAAGTGGGATGCAGCCGCTAAGGGGTTTAGGTAAGTTTGAGGGACCGAGAAATGAAGTTGGATGCAAGCGCTAAGGGGTTTAGGTAAGTTTGAGGGACCGAGAAATGAAGTTGGATGCAAGCGCTAAGGGGTTTAGGTAAGTTTGAGGGACCGAGAAATGAAGTTGGATGCAGCCGCTAAAGGGTTTAGGTAAGTTTGAGGGACCGAGAAATGAAGTGGGATGCAGCCGCTAAGGGGTTTAGGTAAGTTTGAGGGACCGAGAAATGAAGTTGGATGCAGCCGCTAAGGGGTTTAGGTAAGTTTGAGGGACCGAGAAATGAAGTTGGATGCAAGCGCTAAGGGGTTTAGGTAAGTTTGAGGGACCGAGAAATGAAGTTGGATGCAGCCGCTAAAGGGTTTAGGTAAGTTTGAGGGACCGAGAAATGAAGTTGGATGCAGCCGCTAAAGGGTTTAGGTAAGTTTGAGGGACCGAGAAATGAAGTGGGATGCAGCCGCTAAGGGGTTTAGGTAAGTTTGAGGGACCGAGAAATGAAGTGGGATGCAGCCGCTAAGGGGTTTAGGTAAGTTTGAGGGACCGAGAAATGAAGTTGGATGCAAGCGCTAAGGGGTTTAGGTAAGTTTGAGGGACCGAGAAATGAAGTGGGATGCAGCCGCTAAGGGGTTTAGGTAAGTTTCTGTTTGAGGGTGCGCATGCGCAAGATCTTATAAACATACGAACGCACGAATCTAAGAGGCCAAAAACCAATGAAAACCAGAGGCAAACGCAAGTAATTGGAAGAGGTTGACGATGGAAGCAGCCGAAAAAACAGGCTGCCGCCGCAACAGGTGAGCACATGAACGTGATTTTTACGATTGCCAACTGACTGAGGCAAGTTCGGGAGATATCATACGAACGGACGTATCTTTTAGGATAGAAACGTATTTGCTTATAGAATCACTCGCAAGTTCATACGAACGCACGAGCGGACGTGAAAAATAGGATGATCGTGAGCCAAATCCAAGCTGTTACATGTTTCTTTGAATCAACCCAATAGTGGGTCAGCAATACTCTAAGAGAGAGTAAAAGGATTTAAATAGCATATGCCCCTTGGGATGAGAGCAATAACTGATCCAATGTGTTAATATTTTAATCAATCGACTTCATGCAGTGTTTGAGTTAATAATGGGGCCCGACCTTACACAGCTTGTATATTTGCTGCTTGACAAAGGAGTTTACCCCAGAAATGAATGTGTCATGGAGTTGAGTTTGTCAAATGGGACCACTGTCCCAATGTGAGCTCTTTTTTCATTAAAGGAGCAGTATTGCGAATTTTTCTTGGTGATTTATATTTAAATGGTGCTTTGAATGTAGAAAATAGAAAAAACAAGCTGGGGTTCACAGGACCATCCCCCAACTTTGAAAGGCCAAACGGAGCTCCAAGGAGGACCTCGCCAACTTATTATACAAACATAATGAGGTATTATAAATTTAGGAGCATTTTATTCAAAAAGGGTAAGCACATAATGCAACAAACATATAAAATGGGGGACTTTTGTGAATTTAAAAGAATTATTTGTCACAGCATATGATTGATTTTAGGATCACAATGTCTCCAATCCTATAGAATATGTGATAAGATCCCGCAGTGTATGTAGGTAAGTGTTGGAGTAAGAATTACAAATTTAGAAAAAAATGATGTCTGTGTTGAGCATCTGGAGACTAATAGCTCATGTTTATGTCTTCTGAGTGTCGGAGCCCGACACTCTGGCCTGTTCCATGCTGAGGAGAGGGGTGAAACAATGTATCAAAGTATCAGCTGTTCCGTGCTGGCAGCCGTCCAGCATAAGATAACAACATCGCAACATTGCCTGGCCAGAACTTATATATCTAAAACAGAGAGAAAAGCTCTAGAAGTCATTTAGCTGATTTTGACAGTTTTCCCTTCATGTTGGCTCTGCTGCAGAATCTTTCAGTTTACCATTTTCTCTCTCTTTTCTCAACACATTTTTCCATATGATCTTTCTTTCAGCTTTGTGTGTTTTGAGCAAAGCCCAACCCAGGATTTTCACTATCTGGAGTTTTGTTTTGTGCCCCTAGGGGCATCCCGACTTGGGATGCCCTGATATGTGAAATCCCCAAGTTCGCCTGTGAAAACATACCTTTCCCTGTTCCACAGCGCATGCGCGGGCTCTCATCCAATCAGCTCTGTTTGCACGCAGATGGGGAGCCTGAGCAGTTACCTTCCTGGCCGCCCGGCCTGTCTAAATGACTATCTGCGTGAGCGCGCCAGAAAAATGGGGGGATCTGTGGTTATCCAGGGGTCGTTTCACACAGTGGGCATCCTGATTTAGAATGCCCAAGGGGCAAGGTCAATGGCCAGGTCTTATAGACTTCAGGGTCGGCCACTCAGGGTTTTGTTCCACTTTAATACCTTTAGATTTTCCTGCACAGTTATTCAAAGAAGAATTTCAGTCATTTTCAGTCAGTTTAGTTTATTTTGTATAGATTTTACACATTTGAGTCACCTGGTCTCATAACAAAAGCAGCACCTCACACACACACAGCCGTTACCACTGATTACAGTGTCAGCCTCTGAGGTAAAGTGTTGCTAGGAGACCAGTGGGCTAAATTAAGCAGCTCACTAAATACAACCCAGCAGATCCCCCTATTCAGCAAATGGACTGAGCTATTGTAATTATACTTAATTATACTTATATTTAAAAGAAAGGCATATATTTTTTCCTTTTTCTATCGCCACATTATTTATACACATGTTAGAAGCTATTGTGTGGCTATTTAATTATTTATCTTTTTTAATGCAAATTTTGCGATACTGCTCCTTTAAGTTTTAATGCAATTACACTAAAAGCTAAGTTTTAGTCTCTTCCTTGCAGGACATGCTGTGCTGTAAAATATTCTGGCTTTACTGCTCCTGCTCAGTGGTCAAGCTGCTGGAGCTGCAAAGAACTGTGTGTTTTTTTAATGTTTCTATGTACTTAAATAAAGTATGATATAATTATAATGTTATTTACTCTTTTCACTATTAAATTTGTTTTCGTATATCTATATTTATATTTGTTTGTTAAGGCATTATTCGGAGGCCAAAAATAAGTGAAGCAGTTCTAAAACATATTCAAGAAAATTAATCATAACCATTATCTTATTGCTAGTGTGCCAACTTTTCTAGTCTTTAGCCCTTTTTATGCTTCTCATTAACACATTGAGTTAATATATATATATATATATATATATATATATATATATATATATACAAAACCTGCCAAAAGCCAAAAGGCCACAACACTGTTCATTTCATTTTCCTGGAAACTGCATTGTATCATAACTCATTTTGTTAAGAGCTTATGAACCTGGATCAGAATAATATTTTATTAAATTTGTTATAGCAGTGGGATTGAATCATACATCCTACATATAGGCAGGGGATATTTTAATATTTTATAATGCACAAGTTTTTCTCTTCCTTGCCAAGCATTAATAAAACTATTTTGGCTATTGTTTTATCCAAAGGAATTTCTTTTTTTGCTCTGTATGTCTGGCCGTATTCGTATGGCTAATAAACAATTTCGTTGGCCAGCGTACTGGCCAGATGACATCAGCAGCATAACGGATACACATCATTTGTAACGGAAAAGCTTTGACTGCACACAAACAGGCATTTACTATTCTGGCAGTTGATTCCAGACAATTTATCAATGTTTGTTGGTTCAGTTGTTTAGCAGCTGTGCTGGTTTTGGGGGTACTCCTAGCATGGACTCATATATGCTATTTTGACTGAAACAAATAATCTTGACCTGGATTAGTCTTAATCATGCTATAATGATATTATTATATTATTATATATTACATTATAGAGGCATTATTGATTTACAGAAACAACTGTGTGTAGCAAAATGTCCATTTCCATATATGCTATACATATGGTGTTCTGTGGAAATCATTTAAAAAAAAATAGCACATCCTTATCCAGAGCTAAGCCACTTGGCCACTGTTACAAAGTAACAGACAGGCAACCCAAGGCCTAATTTATTAATATTCCAAACCTGTACCCTTTTAATATCACTACTAATGTCATAGTAGACACAATGTTCTCATCTTTAGTGGAGCAATGTGGGTGTAGAGTTGCTCTGTTTGCAACTTAGGCCCTTATTTATGAAGGAATAGCGACTGGTGAGCGGCCGGTAATGACGGGCCCCGCCACGAGAACGCCGGCTCCCCACCACAATCACACATTTATCAAGCCAATCCTGCTTAGCGACTGAGATAGCGCCATATAGCGACTCAGTCATCATTATTCCAGCCTCAGCCCACAGCGACAGCGTCCGACCTTGAACAGCGACAGGTATGACCTCTCGCTACCTGGTGCGCTCCAATGCATTTCAATGGAACAATCTTTAAATATTAATAATTAATTGTTCTTAATGTTTTTTTTTTTTTAAATGTGAAAAATTCTGTGCCCACTTCTGCCATTTTAGATAATTTTTTAAAGGGAACAAATATAAAAAAAAATTTGTACAGAATTGATATTACAGGTCTGATATTAATGTATTCATATTACTAAATAATTTAAAATTCTTTTTTTTTTTTTTTTGGTTTCCAAAAATATGGTGGTTTGGGGGTTAAAAAACTACTTTTAACACATCGCCTCCAGTGCTCTGGCATGCATTTCACAGCGCTTTAATTTTTTGAGCGTGATTTTTTGATGAATATGGTGGAAGCCGGTCGCTCTGACCAGTCGCTATCATGCGCACCCATACATCGCGGAACCTGTCAAATAGCGACTCGTAACCTTGTATTCAACATTACACCACACCGACTGAGTCGCTGTCAACAACCGAACAACGGCCAAGCACAGCGACTACTAGCGGGCGCTGTGAAAATACCGCTACAGTCGCTCAACTGTCGCTACATGTCGCTATTAATAAATCAGCCTCCCCGTGGCATAGTGAGCTTAATTAGTAGCAATGAGCCTCTAAATAGGGTATGCCAATATTTATTGGTTGTTTTTGAACTGGCGCAGAGTGGCTCAGACTGGCTCACACACATCTGATTTTAGTAATAATAAAAAAAAATTCTAGCAGGAAAATTATTACATTATAAATGTTACAGATGTGACAGTGCCTCCAAAATAAATAAAATAAAAACAGGTGTAAAATAAACAATTTTCCAAAAAGATTAAAACTAAAACATTTAAAAAATGAGAAATGTCGTTTCTGTGCTCCTTCATATCCCAAAAGCCATGGTCAAAGCTTGATTTAAAGCCAAAAACAAAAACTGATAAATAACATGCTGGATTATTTGCCTATTAAATTCTGGATGTAGCAAAACGTGAGCCAGAAAAAGCAAGCTTACTGAAAGGGCTGTCTTACCGTTTGCTGATTAATTAGTAAATGCCTGAAAATCTCAAACTGGAGTTAAACTGGGTTTTGCAATAAAGCTTGTTTTCCTCAATTAATACTGGAAAAATGATAGGGGACATTATTAATTTATTGAATTTACCATGTGTAGAAAAATTAATTACCAAGGGACATTCGTATATGTGCTATGGAGCTGGCTCACTGTAGGAAAATAGCACAATTTCAATATTTGGGGGAACAAGGCTGTACTGTTTTTTATCAGAATCCACCTTATATTGGAGTACATTATATTGGGCTAGTAGTGTAATAATAAATGAAAATATCTCATACAAGTTGCAACAATTTATT
Organism: Gastrophryne carolinensis; assembly: GCA_027917425.1. Lineage (NCBI taxonomy): Eukaryota > Metazoa > Chordata > Amphibia > Anura > Microhylidae > Gastrophryne > Gastrophryne carolinensis. The sequence continues at coordinate 67,449,484 of CM051239.1, read as the reverse complement.
GTTCTATTTCAGAATAAGACATGAGGTTGAAAAAAAAGTGTGATTCAATTAATAGAGGAAGTTAAAACATTTCCGCATAAAACTTTTACTAGAGAAATGTGACAACTTTTAATTTCCTTTTTTTTTTACAACTTTTAATTTCCTTTTTTTTAAGTTAAAAACTTCTGCAATGTTCTCTTTACTTTGAACCACACCATATTTTATCTCAAGCATGGAATGTCCCTAATTTGCATGAGACAGTTTGAGGAAAGTTTACTGAATTAAGGGCATATTTTCACTTTAGAAAACAAAGTTTGTTTTGAAAACTTGCTACAGCCCAGGAGAAATGCAAATTTACACTGGGATAGGGAAGAGTAATTATTGTAGAAATCTATTTTTGTTACAGTTGTCATAGCAACACAATTGCATGAATTATGCAATCAGCCTGAATGTTGATGTGTGTCATTTCAATATTTTAGTTTACAAACGGATTTCAGCATAATTCCCACAAAAGAATTTGCATGACTCTTAAATAAAATGTTGGTCAATGCAGATCCGCAAACCACATAGTGATAGACCACAGGTTTAGAAATGTAGAAGGTCAATGCATTGTAATGTTACCAATTTAAAGTATCTGGTTTCCCCGAAAATAAGACGAAAAGGTGGTGAGGGTTTTTTCCAAGGAATGTCTTATTTTTTTAAACAACAAATAAATAACTAGATAGATAGATAGATAGATAGATAGATAGATAGATAGATAGATAAATAGATAGATAGATATGGTAGATAGATAGATAGATAGATAGATAGATAGATAGATAGATAGATAGATAGATAGATAGATAGATACGGTAGATAGATAGATAGATAGATAGATAGATAGATAGATAGATAGATAGATAGATAGATAGATAGACATTTATTTGTGAGAGTGCTAAGAAAAATCACACTAGAGCTTATTTTCGGGGAAACATTGCAATTGGGATTTTGATCAAATACAAGTAATGCTAAAAGTGTTCAGATTCAACTTAACAATTTCAATAGCCATTTATATTTCATTTTCAAACAACAGGACTGTCAATCATTTCCTTTTTTTCCATTAAAAACGTTTCTGTCACTAAACATCAAAAAATCATATAGACTTACATTAAACCGAACCAACAGCCTGGCACAGTTGGAAAAGAAAGATAGCAGACATTTTGGAGTTTCCTCTCCCAACACAGTAACAGGAAGCCCAGCACAACTTCCTGTTTGCAGGTGGCCTGCAAGCCCATGAGTGGCCAATATCCCAATAGGCGTTAGAAAAAGGTAAATTATTTTTTATGTACAGCAATCTAAACTGACCTGGGGAGAGATGCATATGAGCATGGTTTGTTGTGTTGGTCTGATTTAATTTATTTTTGATTGTTGGTCAGCTTTAACCAACAAGAGAATGTAAAACTACTTGTTATCATTTGAAACTAGTGAGTGGTCTAGATTGGTGTAGCATCCTTTCTTTTCTTGTTATCGCATGTTGCAAGTCAGGGACCAAACATGCTAATGTGCATCAGGGGGTGCCATTAGCCCCCAACCATTTGGCTTAGCAGATTTGCGGAACTGTGAAATATAGTTCATCGATTGTATACAAGCAAGTGAAACACGATGACCTTTGTACAATCGAAGGAAAAGGGAAAAAAACAGCTCTTCACAATCTAATCTAATCTAAAGTTAAGGCATGTAGGTTGGGGGAAGAGCTGGCATCCTCAGCAATACAAGTAATCAAGAGCAAACTCCAGCACTGGCTGTAAAACTAACAAACTAGGGACTGTCTGGACAACTAAAACCACAAAACAGATACTCATCTTTTATCCATTGCAGCTGATTGGTCTAAGTCTAATGAGCACAAACTTTCTACCCACCTTTGCTCGTCGGAAAGTGGCCTTTTACACTGGAAGTGTGAGGTGATGTCATCTCACTCCCAGTATAAAATGCCCCTCCCTGCAGCTCTGGATACAGGGCAGAGGGAAGCTTTTTTTCAGTGCTAGCAGGGGAAAATGCCAGGCACGTAGATTTGATGTGCTTGGCACTTAAAGGGAGTATAAGCAAGCATATAGAATCTATGTTGCGTGGCACTAAAATATTAAAGGGACCAACTATAGTAGTGGAGCCTTGAGCACACCCCTCCATAGAGGTGTTGACTCCCACTAAGGCAATATACGCCAAGAAGTGACTTTGCCAGTTAAAAACTGTGATGCTGAATACCTAAAATTGTTGCACCTGCTGCAAAATATTTTTTGACTAGAATCAATAACATCTAGTAGAGACACACATCTAGGATATATCTTAAATCTCATTACACATTATGCTGGCAGTATAAATGTAGGAGTGTTCATAGTTTGTTTGTGTGGTGGGGGTTGCTCTGTTTTAAAATACATGATAATGATTTGTCTTTTAATGTTTTTGTGGGTAAAGTACTAGGTGGGAAACATGTATATATGTTTTTTAATTTCCTGACACTTACTTATAACTAATAATTGTGGTTCTGAGCCCGGCCCTTTGGATTCTGAGTCTGTAGTTTGATGCAAGCTGGGGGAAGGTTTTAAGGGGCTTAGAAGAGCTAATGAATCTCAGCTTGTTCCATAAGGTGATAAGCTCTTACTTACACAACAACATTTTCCCCCGAAATGAAATCTATCCAGATGAAGATCCAGGATCAAAATGAACAAAACAGAATAACTATGATTGAGGATGAAGACTGATTGTACCAGTCATGGACCAGAGGAGGCTCACTGATAAGAATATGCCCCTGCTCTATACAAACCCTGATACTTCTGTGAAGAGAGATTTGAATGTCTTTCCTACCAGTAATGCCAACTTGACATGGTCCAGATATTGGTTTATTACTGCAAAACAGCCTCTTCGAGAGGTGGGGACTGCAAGGGACAAAAAAGGATGAGTTATTGTTCCAAACCCAAAGCAACCACCAGCTTGTAGTGTGTCAGGACTAGATAACTGGCTGCAGTATACTTGTTTCACTTCTATCGGTGCAGTGTTTCTGTGCAGCGTGACCTGAAGGTGGCCCTCTCAGGCCACAGCTGCAGACACTAGTCACGTGGCTTTAAATCCACCCCACAGACAAGGTTCAGGGCTCCAGTATTTGATTGCCTTCCTGCATTACAGACCTGCTGCCCTGTTGTCCTGAAACTCCAGTACCTTATTCCGTTCCTGCTCAGCCGTCGGTTCTGTTCCAGCCCTGCTTCTGTTCCTGCTTCCAGTTAGTCTACTCCTGTGCCCAGTCCCATCCTGCCATACCTTCCTGCCCTTCCTACCCTCTGGTTCTCCCGTCCTACCTCCCTCTGGCCTTTCAGGTACTTGGCAGCCCTGTCTGTGGAACCTGTATATACTGTACATAATGTTTATATTGTGTTGGAAGTGTGGTTTTTGTATTTATATATATGTTTATTGTTTACTGTGCTTGGTGTTCTGTTGTGTATTGTTTTTGCCGTTTGCTGTGTTTGTTTTGGCGTCATTATATATATATGCAGGCTGATTCACTACTAACGCCAGGTAGTGCCAGATGAGCGTCTTTAGAGCGGATTTCAGAGCGAGTAGTCGCTGTGCTCGGCCATGGATCATTGTTTCAGAGCGCCTCAGTTGCTGGCCGGCATTGATGAATACGATGTGTGAGTCGCAGTACTACACTGTATGGGACCGAATGGTAGCGTCAGCTAAGTGCGACTGACTCACACAACATTCATCAAAAAAACAGCCTCAAACATTGCCGGCACTCAAAATCATGTAGTTGTAGCCCACAGCGCCAGAAGCTGTGTCACTAAAGTCTGTTCTTGAACATGTATCCACTAGTAACAAAGCGAAAACATATGGAATTACATTGTTATAACATTGTAACATGAACGCTTTAATAACTAAATAATGTAAGGACATTTCTGCATAAAAATATTATTAATCCAAAAAGTTTTAAAAATGTCATTTTCTTGCCCAGGATACGTCAGCAGTTTTGAGATTTTTTTTAAGGAAAAAAAAAATTGGGATCAGGAAAGGGATTTAAGGATCCAGGTAAGACGTGGCGCTCTGCAACGCTAAACGCCGGCGCTGTACGCTGAGACTGGGATAATGATGAATCGTATGCTACATGGCATTGTTCCAGTCGCGCACCAGATTCGGCTTCATAAATGTGTAATTGAGTGCGTCTACGGCGTTCACCTGCCGCTACCTGCAGCCAGCAGCCCTATTTGGGTGAGAAATGAAAGCACTTTCTCATTACGAAGCATACTCGCATGACTGCAGCTTTAAAGGTTCATTTACCTCTTACTTTCTCCTTTCTCTCCTGGAGAATATTTGTTTGCTATACTGATTTATAGAAATGTAACATTGTTTTATGTATTTTAGTATTTATACCTAACATTTATGTTATGTATTGACTTTAATACCTCTATAATCATGTTTATGTTTATTTTTCTTTTTTAAATAATCACACATTACCATAATTGTTATTAAAATTAATATTTAATCTGCAGATTAGTCAATATAGTTATTTTTATATTTCACATTTCTTGAGGTTCAAATAATTAAAATGTAAAAATAATCTTTACAAAATGTAAAAGTAAAAAAATGTAAAATTAAAACATTGGTAAAATCTGGATAATTAAAAATAATTTTAAAAGTCACTAGAATCACCGGAGAGTATGAACAGTGTAGAGTCATCAGTAGAGATGGGTGAACCTGAACTTCGAAGTTCGGGTTCGTACCGAACTTTGCGAGTTCAGGTTCCCAAACCCAAATACAACATCAGCCAGAAGAAGCCTGTTGAGCAGCCGATCAAACACCTCAGCCCGCAATCCCCAGCTCTGGCAGCAGTGGAGCGGCAGTGGCGTTTGAATTTGGCCCCAGCTGGAGCTACAAAAGATGTCCGGCAGCTCCTGAGTGAGGACGGTTCATCCACCCCACAAAGTTTTGGTCCCCACTGATCTCAATGGGGACCAGGTTCGGGGTCCCTAAACCCAAACATTTATTTAAAATTCAGCCGAACATGCCGAACCCGAACTTTGGGGGTTTCGTCCATCTGTATTCATCAGTCTTTCAGAAAGGCATTCATCAAAAGGCTCCATCTCTCCAAAAAGGTACAAAACACACAAAAAGCACCATTCTCACCAGCAAATATCTAAAGGAAATTTACATACAAGTTAATGCTCTAAAGTGGAAATCTTAAAGAATCCAGGGCGGCTGGCCGAATCTGGATGCCCTTGTGGGAAACACACACCTTTCCCCGCTCCAATGGCGCATGCACAGGCTCTCATCCAATGAGAGCCGCCCCTTATGACTATGTCATTCAGCAGGCAGCTCATTGTTTTCAATGGGGAATATTCACTGCCACATCCCCTGCCTCCCTGGCATTGTGCACATGCGCATATGCGCAGTTGGAATGCGGAAGAGGGCCCACACAGCAGGACATCCCCAATTGGGATGCCCCCAGAGAACAGAGAAAAACCTGGGAAGTGAAAATTCTGTGTTTTGTTCTGATTTAATAGCCTTTCTCTAAGGAAATTAGGGTCCCTGAATCATGCAAGTGCAACAGCATTTGCGAGAATTGCTGCATGCATGAAAACTTAAAATGAGAATACTCCCTTGTACTAGAAAAATGTATGCATAAAAAGATGCGCACATAAAAAAAAGGCATTGTATGAAGCTGAACAATGTTTTTTCTAATAACTCAGCACAATTGTTAGATTAAATGGCATCCTAAAATTGATCCTGTATCACTGTAACACATAGCAATGACCTTTCAGAAACAACCTGATTCAGACATCGGCCCTCATTTTGAAGTGATGTTCCCTCGAAGCTTCATTGTCTTATAACTTGTATTCCATAATTATATATTGTCAGATTTGTATATCTCAATTATAAATTGTAAAATTTACTTAACCATGAACAAATACTACTCCATTCCAAAGAGTGCCACAAAAATACAAACATAACTGGTTAGCTACTACAGACATGACTAATTCACCGAACATGAGCTTTTCTGGTTCATCGCCTTCGCTGATTGAAAAGATGAGAAGTGCAGGAAAATATTAATAATGGCTTACTGTGCCATTGGTTCCGGGTCAGTAACTTGCTTTGCTCTACTCAGTGAATGTATCCAGTGAATTTCACAGAGGTACTGCAAATCATCGAGCGTCAGTATTGTGATTTCTGTTCCTAATCATCTGTAATAACACGGTATTGCCAAAGCAATTTTTGTAAACCAGAATTGCATTTCTGGAAGCAGTGTTTCCTAATCTTTTAGATTATATACTGCAATTAATTAGTCACATTGATGTCATTATTTGCTGGGGTATGATATTTTTGTTCTGTAATGATAGGCTATATAAAAAAAAAACCTTTCTTCCTTTATAAAAAATATATTAAAATCTTATAGAATATAGAATAAAAATATATTAAAATCGTATAGATACATATTTGCTGAATATTTTTGTGCTGTGGAAACATTTTATTAAAGGGAAGATCCAGGCAACCCCCGACCCCCAACCCCTTTCTATCCTATTCCACTTGAATAAAACTTACTGGGACCACATATCAAGTGCTGCAGCATTCATGATCAATAGCAACCTCCTAGATGTAGGGAAGCCCCTGCATCAGGAATAGCACATACATACATTGCAATAGAAGGGCGTGTTGAGGGAATGGAGTGCGCAAACTGGGGTCAATCAGTAATGCGGGAAGCAGCATTGGGGGTTATTTTAGAAACGCTAATGCCAGGTAGTGTCACGTAGCACCATGTAGCGTCGGGTGAATGCTGGGCGCAGTATGTGAAAACCATATATATGAAAGTCAATCTGGTGAGCGCCTCTAATAACGTCATGTAGTGTCACATGTATGCTGTGTGTTCAGCAGCGCCATGTAGCACCTGTCTCAGTAGCACTCTCCCATACATTTCAGTGATATTTTATTTGTTTGTGTATAAATAGTGTTTTCCTAAAGTAATGTTCTAAATTTTTGGTTCAAATCATTGTGTGACCTCTCCTGCCGGCAACCAAACACTTTTATTGTGATTTTTTTTTTTGTATGCAGAATTGTATGTGCAGGTCTGCCACTGCAGTGTCAGTGTCATGGTGTTTCCATATGTTTTCTCTCTGGTGCTGGTGTTTATGTATTTAGAAACAGACTTTTATCACAGTGCTTCTGGCACTCGACTCTAGAGTGCCCAGTTTTAGAGCGCCGGCGCTGGTTGTGTGTAGTTTTCTCCTAAATATGGGCTTCAGCACCGAGTGCCGGATGCACTTAACTGGCGCTACCTATCATTTGCTGCAGCATTGTCCTGTTGTTAGCTTTGACCTCGGGACACCACCTAGCGTTCTCAAATGGCTCTGCAGTGAATCAGGGAGAGCGCTTCTTCAGTGCCCTCCAGACATCACACATTTATCACTGCTGGGCAGGATAGTACAGCGTCACTTGTCTGGCCGCTAAGCTAGGTTATAGACACCCACTTGCAGCGACTCTAAGCGCCGCTACATAGACACTCACAATTAGCCTCATTATGTTCTGGAGATCGGCAGTGAACGGAGGGACAGCCTGCATCATGCAGCACACAGCTAAGAGAGTATATTGCAACGTTGTATCTTCCCCAAGCTGTTAGTTTGATGAAATTAGGTCCCTTATTATCAAAATTTGATTTCTGTTGTGGCAAGGTAAGTAATATATCAGAATGAAAGAAAAATCACCAATAACCAATTTGATTACGACTGAAAGAATTATATAAAAAATTATTTATATATTATATTATATTGAGTTTTGATTAGAAATCTTGGTTTCAATGTAGGAAGTTTGCAAACACCCCAAAAAAATCTATCACTATTGGTGCAAGCAAATAGGGGATATGTACAGTAACTGGAGGATAGTATGGGAATATGTATATCACCCTTCTATCTAACACTAAAAATGCTGCACTACAGGTAAATAAATGTATAAAAATGTATTTATCCAAAGAGCTAGTAGACAAATCCATTAGATGTCCTGCCTGCATGATTATTGTATCTAATGGCATATACCCTTCTTTTTATGTATCGGCACAAATCTAAAGCAGATCAGATACCTGAATTTTGATTGAAATGGTTAGACAAGTATGAACTGCCTTGCTTTTAATAAGTGGCTAATATATTTTTGGATGGCTAGTGCAGGCATCTTACTGTGTATCCTTTCTTTGAAACCTCATTTGTAAATGGAAATGTAATCATCATACATCTTTATCAGGAATAGGGTCAAGGTTTTGGTGTGTCCCTAAGGATGGTCTTATTGCTTCAAGAAATTGCAATGATTAGCGACGTTAGCATTAATGAGCATAACAAACGTGTTTCCGAAACTTAATAATGTTTACACATTTTTCAATGATTACAAAATAAATGGTTGCAAAGTCTTCTAATACTTCTTCTAGCCCTCGGGATAAAAACTGCAAGGCTGTTGTAAATCAAATGTAATTTCTAAAAGCCATCTCACAGTTGGTGGTGTGCATTTCTCACTTGTCTCCAAAATCTTTACTCCATATGGTGTCATGGTAAATATTTCCCTGGAAGCACTGTGAAAGCTTTTACAATCGTATACACCAGAATGCAAAACATAATGCAGAGTGTAAAAGGCAAACAGAATATCAAGGAAGCCAAGTGCATCTTAAACATAACAGACTATGCAGGGAAGCACAGTCTAAGCTACTGCAAGCTAAATATTTAATACCCACATCCGTTCTTGGTTATAAAAAGTGTTAATTAGTACAATAAAATTACATTTCTCGTTGGTCCTCAGTAACAAAAACAAGGCCAGAGTAAGTAAAGCTGCTAAATACACACTATAATTATATGTTGTATTTTTTTATATTCGGAATCACTTTAATTCGCCATGTGTACACATGGTTACTTTGAGAGAGGAAGTTAAACATTGTGGGGGGGGGGGGGTATATCTATTATAACTGAGTGTGTGTGTCATTTCTAATACAGAAATACCCCACCATTTTTTTTCATACACTGTAGGGGTTTAAAGTTAAGTGGTTTTAAAACCACACTCTAAAGAACTCTGGGGCTGGCCCACCAAAATTAGGATGCACAATTGTGTGAAACCCCTGGGGTCACCAGTAAACATACCTTTCCTGGCAACTACCACGGGTGATATGCTGCTCATGGCCGCAATCCCGGCTTCCCAGCAGCTGTGGAGTGCTTCCACGCCCAGCTATTCAGATAGGCTTGGTGGGAGCACTTCCTGAAATAAAGAGAAGCCAGGGATGTGGCCAGGCGGGCTAGTCACATCAGCTGGCATGCTTGGGATCAGCCAATCAGCAATCAGCAAGACCAAAAATAATTAGTGACTAAAGTATGGTAAGCTCTCTGCCTTATATAGAGGTGCTCAACACTGTATGTGTTCATCAAGCCATCTTAGTGTAAGCTCTTCACACTTTAATTAAATACACCTGTGTCTTTAACTTGCTGGAAAACGTTATCACCTCAACCACAAAACTTCTCTATTTAAACTTCTTTCTGTTAATGCCCCACACATCAAGACTACAGGATATAAAAACAAGCTACATTGTATTTTAAATGCTTAATTCCTCACCCTAGAAACGCCAATACTCCTATGACTCATTATCTAAAAACTGTACCTGGTTTTGTTTGTCACACTTTACCTATTACCTATATGTATTATTTTCCTCTAGTCAAAACCCTTGCTGGCTGGCCCTGAAATTTAAAAGACTCCAGGGCCAACCCCTAGCCTGTGTGATACCCCTGGGGTCATCGATAAACTCACCTTTACCCGTGGCACCCGTGACACTGTGATCAGCGTCTACCAGATACCTGCCATCTCTGTAGCTGCGCATGCTTTCGCACCCAGCCATTTAGGCTTGGGGTGTAAGTACGAGGGCTTAAGAAGAAAGCTGGACATGCAGGCAATGGGCTGCCGAACGTCATCCATCAATCTTGAGATCAGCCAATCGGCAATCTCAGAATTGCCAGGTGGGCTGGGCCTTGACTGTGGAGAAACACATTTTTTTTTTAAAAACGAAGCTGAACTATTTCATTTTATTGTGACTGGTAGCCAAATCAGTAAGCGGCCCCCACTCTTCAAAAGATTGAGCACCCCTGCCCTAGATTGTACACAATAAACATTTTCGCAGCACAAGAACAATAGCGTTGCTAAAAATACCAAAACAAATTTAAACGTACACAATAAAGATGGAATAATAAATTCTAATTCTTACTCAAAACTCAATCAGTTTTGTCAATCTTGCTTAATCTGGCTGTCCAACTGAGGCTACAAGCTTAATAAATAAGGTGGTAAGCTCCGCCACATGTATTGTATAAAGTAATGTAATGTAGACCTTGTTGTATTTTAGTGGTTAACCCCTTGGCCTTGTTTATACCAACTCAGCATCAGTGTCCTATTTCTGCTGCCAGTCAGCCTACTACAACTGCCTGATTTCTTTTAGGCTGCCCTGATGTTCAAGTGCTATGAGTAAACCACTGGGGCTTGTAATTGCTGCTACTTATCCTTAGTGCACACAATCATCCTCATTTGTACTCGAAAAAAATTTACCTCCAATGTACATTGCCCCTCCCTCCCCCCACCACTGACTATATCCTGGTTGTCTCATCCAAGCTGTGGAATATAGGAAAGCAGCACTCTTTGTCATCTTGCCAAACCCTATGTACTAGATGCAAACAGAGACAGACAGGCCAGGCACAGTGAGAATTCCAGGTGGTTCTCAATGCTCTGGGGCCCACTGGGCATAGCCCCCAGTATGAAGCTCACCTTCAAAATTACCTCCTCTGATCCCTGCCTTACAAGCCTCCCTTACACAACCCCATGATTTCCCCCCGCCCATGTGCTGTCTCTGCAATGTTTTAACCCCAGCATCATTGTTGTAGGTGGGGGAGCATACCCAAATAATCTTTCCTTACAAAAATAAAGCATAAGTGCCATAGTTTTAAGAGTGGCCATTTACACCCCTGCCCATTATCTCTCAATGGAATGCTAAAGCCTCACTCTTTGAGAAACTAAGAAGCACATAGAGGGTAGGGCTCAGAACCTCATGTCCTGGTGGTGGGCCTGGCATAAAATCCTGGCCTCATATATGTATAAGAGTAAGGTCTGTGAGAATTGTCTTGGCAATGGATTCCCTGATTTCCCTATAAAAGTCTTTATATTAAGCTGTTTTTGAGTGTTCCCAACTAGAGATGAGCGAACTTTTGAAAAATTCGATTCAACTGATTTGCCGAATTTTTCGATAAAAATCGTTTCGACCCGAATTTATTCGCGACGAATCGCTATTAAAAATGGCTATTTCTGAGCCTCCTAGAGCCTCAATAGGGTTATAAACCATTCTGCCTTGCTGTAACACGCACATGATGTGTGCTGGGTTAGTGAAATAATACTGTAAATAATTAGGACATGCAGATCAGAGGCATCGCTAATAGAATCGCAGAGCAGCACAATTGCAGAGAGTTGAGGTGCCATCACTATGAGGGGCCCCTATAGTGCCTGAAAAACACACCCTGGAGCTGGCAGCAGCAGGAGCCCAAAAATTAGCTGAATCACACCCTGGAGTTGCTAACAGCAGCAGCAGGAGCCCAAACATTGCTTTAGAGAGACACTGGATTTGGCTGCAGGAGCCCAAAAATTGGATGAATCACACCCTGGAGTTGCAAGCAGCAGCAGCAGGAGCAGCAGCAGCAGGAGCAGAAGCCCAAACATTACTTTAAAGAGAAACTGTAGTTGGCTGCAGGAGGCCAAAAATTGGATGAATCACCAATTACGGGATGAACCGGAAGCGAGGGTCCAATAAGGTGGACAGCCAGAAGTCCTCCCGCCGACAAATGGAAACAATTCTGGGGTCACTACGCTAGCACGTGACATATGCGCAAGTGACTCGGAGGGACTACCTGTCTCCATCTCCACTGCATACTGCCACGGTGTGTCCGGGTCCTCTGTCTCGCCTTCCTCAAAGCCCTCTAGCTCCTCTGGCTGCTCCTCCTCTCCTGTACGCTGACTAGATAAACCAGCCATTTCACCAAGCCTAAACTGTGCTTCACTGTGCCCCTCCTCCTCCTCTCCTCCTCCTCCAGTTCAGCTCCAACGGGGTTCATGTGGCCGTAAGATGTAGACGCCATGTCTCCAGTGCCCTGACCAGCCATGGTTTCCAACATGTGCTGTAGTACAAGAAGCAGTGGAATCACGTCGTTCATCCCCTAATCCTGCCGACTGACAAATAAAGTGGCTTCCTCAAAGGGCCTGAGCAAACGGCAGGTGTCACGTATGAGCTGCCACTGGTTGACATTGAAGTTACACAGGGGAGTCCCCCTATCCGCTTGGATCATCAGGAAATCCGTGATGGCTTTTCTCTGTTCATATAATCGGTCCAACATGTGAAGGGTGGAATTCCAACGGGTGGAAACATCGCAAATCAGACTATGTTGGGGGATACCGTTCTGACGCTGTAGCTCAAGAAGGGTGTGTTTGGCGGTGTATGAGTGGCTGAAGTGCATGCAAAGTTTCCTTGAAGTTGTTAGGATGTCTTGCAGATGGGGGGAACACTTCAGAAACCGCTTGACAACCAGATTGAAGACGTGAGCCAAGCAGGGGGCATGGGTCAGGCTTTCTTGGCGCAGCGCAGACAAAATGTTCTTCCCATTGTCGGTAACCATGATTCCCATTTTAAGTTTTCTTGGAGTAAGCCATGTTTGGATTTCCTGATGAATACATTTAAGCAGTTCCTCCCCTGTGTGACTCCGTTCGCCAAGACAAACCATGTGAAGCACTGCGTGACACCTCTGTGCCCTGCACACATGGTAGACTGGAGGGGCACTGAGACTTGAGCCTACAGTGGAGGGTGAGGAGATGGCGGAGGATGAGGAGGCCGAGTCGCACAGTGTCACAGGCCCAACGGGCAGGGAGCGCGGAGGCCGAAGTGGCGTGACCTGTCCAAGTTGCTGCTGCTGCAGCAAAGGGACCACATTCACCCAGTGGGCCGTAAACGACATGTACTGTCCCTGACCGTAGTTACAGCTCCAGACGTCGGCGCTGCCATGCACTTTGCTACACACTGACAGGCTCAAGGACTGGCCCACCTTCTGTTCAACAAAAGTGTGCAGCGCTGGCACTGCTTTCTTGGCAAAGAAATGACGGCTTGGGACTCTCCTCCACGGCTCGGCACAAGCCATCAGTTCTCTGAAAGGTGCAGAGTCCACCACCTGAAAAGGGAGCGACTGCAGCACCAGAAACTTGGACAGGAGCACATTCAGCTTCTGCGCCGTAGGATGAGTGGGCGCATACTGCACTCGGGGCATGCCAACTTAGGATTGTGTGAGAGGAACCTACCGACCCTAGACTGGGGGTCTCAGATGTAACTTGTGATGATGTTGATGAGCTCGTTAACCAATCTACCACGGCAGATGCGTTACTGGTGGAGACACGATTGCTAGCAGATACTGGCAGATCAGGTCTCTCACTGTGACTCCTGCTGTTACTCGCTCCTAGTCTGCTGTGACCTCTGCCTGCTGAATCTTGACCTCTGCCACTCCTCTTTGAACATCCTTGCACTTGTCTGCCTGACATTTTTATGTATTTGAAATGCGCAATAGGTAATATAAAAATGTGTTTACTTTAAAAAGAGGAAGCTAAATAAAGTGAGGAACTGCTTCTCTGCACCAGATACTATGAAAATTGGCAATATGAGATACCCTGCTGCCTAGTGTTTTGCAAAATGCAAAGCAAAATGCAATAGTTTGATTAAGCTGAGGAAGGATGAACAAGTGTATTTAGTATAACAGATAGGCTTCTAAGTGGTGGTTTGGGATACCCTGCGGCCTAGTGTTTTGGCAGCAGGACAAAAAACAATTAAAATGCAATAGTTTGCTTAAGCTGCGGAAGGATCAACAAGCGTATTTAGTATAACAGATAGGCTGCTAAGTGCAGGTTTGGGATACCCTGCGGCTTTGAGTTTTGGCAGCAGACCAAAAACCAATTCAAAATGCAGTAGTTTGATTCAGCTGAAGAAGGATGAACTAGCGTATTTAGTATAACAGATAGGCTGCTAAGTGCAGGTTTGGGATCCCTGTGGCCTAGTGTTTTGGCAGCAGGACAAAAATCAATTCAAAATGCAATAGCTTAATAAAGCTGATGCTGAACAACGCTTATTTAATATAACAGATAGGGTGCAACGTGGTGGTTTGGGATACCCTGCGGCCTGGTGTATTGACAGCAGGACAAAAATCAATTCAAAATGCAATAGCTTAATAAAGCTGAGACTGTAGACGCTTATTTAGTATAACAGATAGGGTGCAACGTGGTGGTTTGGGATACCCTGCGGCCTGGTGTATTGACAGCAGGACAAAAACCAATTCAAAATGCAATAGCTTAATAAAGCTGATGCTGAACAACGCTTATTTAGTATAACAGATAGGGTGCAATGTGCAGGTTTGGGATACCCTGCGGCCTGGTGTATTGACAGCAGGACAAAAACCAATTCAAAATGCAATAACTTAATAAAGCTGAGGCTGTAGACGCTAATTTAGTATAACAGATAGGGTGCAACGTGGTGGTTTGGGATACCCTGTGGCCTGGTGTATTGACAGCAGGACAAAAACCAATTCAAAATGCAATAGCTTAATAAAGCTGATGCTGAACAACGGTTATTTAGTATAACAGATAGGGTGCAACGTGCAGGTTTGGGATACCCTGCGGCCTGGTGTATTTAAAGCAGACCAAAACCAATTCAAAATGCAATAAGTTAATAAAGCTGAGGCTGTAGACACTTATTTAGTATAACAGATAGAGTGCCACGTGGTGGTTTGGGATACCCTGCAGCCTGGAGTATTTAAAGCAGACAAAAACCAATTCAAAATGCAATAACTTAATAAAGCTGAGGCTGAACAACGCTTATTTAGTATAACCGATAGGCTGCTAAGTGCAGGTTTGGGATGCCCATGTGGCCTGGTGTATTTAGCAGACCCAAAAATATTAACACTAATCCAGTTATTTAAATGCTTGTGTGTAACAGATAGGGTTACATATGGCCCTGCATAGATGGCAAGAACAGTGGCCTGGTGTAAATAATCCAGTTTTTTAAATGCTTGTGTGTAACAGATAGGGTTACATAAGGCACTGCATAGATGGCATGCACAGTAGCCTGGTGTATTTAAAGCAGACCCAAAAATATTAACACTAATCCAGTGATTTAAATGCTTGTATGTAATGAAAGGGTTACACAAGGCACTGCATAGATGGCATGCACAGTGGCCTGGTGTATTTAAAGCAGACCCCAAAATATTAACACTAATCCAGTTATTTAAATGCTTGTGTGTAACAGATAGGGTTACATAAGGCACTGCATAGATGGCATGCACAGTGGCAAGGAAGATTACGGTTTACAGCACAAAGAAACCAAATTGAATTGAAAACTGATCAGGCAAATCACCCTGTCGCTGTCACCTGGATTGTTCCGGTTTTCCACTATCTTTCCCTGGCTCTGTCTGCCTCTCTAAATCTCCCTACCTATCTGTAAATCTCCCTACCTATCTGTAACTCTCCCTACCTATCGCTAACTGTCTGTCTCTGTCTGCAGCAACCACCGCTGTCTCACGAATGCAAGTCTGAAATGCGCACAAGCAAGATGGACGCCGCTTTATATAGCACGGTGACGTCACCGGGCTTCCTGGCAGCTGATAGTCTGCATGTAACTTTCACATCATACCTTGCCCCAGGGTACATGTCTGGACATGTGCGTCCACCATCTTAGAATGCCTGTCATTGAAATGAATGGAGTTTAAAGGAAAACTTTGATCGATCGAATTGCGGGGGAAATTTGGATTAGTTCAGAATCGAATTTTCCATGAAATTCGGAACGAATCCGGGTTCGTCCGGATCGATTCGCTCATCCCTATTCCCAACTTCGGGCCCCTCAATACGGATGTTTTGGTAAAACTACAGTTTTGTATTTATGAGACCTTGTATTACCATCACTTCCCTATCACGTACCATATACATACATAATATAGGCATCTATTAATAGAGTAAGGGTAGTGCGCTCTCTGCAGAGGGTTCGGTCGACTTAGAAAGTGCTGATCATTTTAAAGCCACTATTTTATGTTATAAATAATAAAATACCGCGCTGTGAATACAATATCAAAATTTGTGAAAACCAAAATTAATTATACTAGCTACACGTGCACAACTTATATCTCACCAATAAGTCAAAAGAAAACAAAAAATGCAAAAAGCACAGAGCTACACATAAATTGTTTAAGTCCTCTTTAAAGTCCTTCCAACTCTTTTCTGAATCCACCAAGTGTGTCAATATTCCATTTGTGTGATACCACCACCAATATTATGCTCTTACCAGAAATGGTCTGATTAAACAGCAATTTCAACAATCACGAGGACACCCTCTCCAATCAACTCCACCGCATCAGATACAATTCCCACGTACAATATACAAAATGGCCAGCAGGATCTCCATAGCATGTTCATGCAAAGGGAAATAAAAAATCCATAGCGCAATACTGCCTACTATAAACTTCCTTTAATTAAGCCAAAAAAACACTCACAATCCAAAGGTTAAAAACTTGCACATCATATCATGGCTCAAGGCCAACTCACGCTGCTGAATTCCAATAGAAGTACCGCCGGCTCCTTTGCATGAACATGCTATGGAGATCCTGCTGGCCATTTTGTATATTGCACGTGGGAATTGTATCTGATGCGGTGGAGTTGATTGGAGAGGGTGTCCTCGTGATTGTTGAAATTGCTGTTTAATCAGACCATTTCTGGTAAGAGCATTATATTGGTGGTGGTATCACACAAATGGAATATTGACACACTTGGTGGATTCAGAAAAGAGTTGGAAGGACTTTAAAGAGGACTTAAACAATTTATGTGTAGCTCTGTGCTTTTTGCATTTACTATTTTATGTTAGCCACGCTCCCACCTGTGTTGTTGCCGGTGCGGGAAACTTCCCAGGAGAATTTTAAATCCTGACGATCCTTTTATAAAAGCTTCCCAGCTATATATATATATATATATATATATATATATATTCGTACAATAGTGCTATATTTGATATATGTATATAATAGTGCTAAATGTTATGTATGCTGTGGCTCGTGGTAGTGGAGCTGGAAATAAAACATCTATATATAAGTAATTGCATTTCATGTCTACATTAGTAGCACCCATATACATTTTGGAGTAGGGGCAGAGGTACAGTTAACTTTGGGATATAGGACTAGCATTACACAAAATATGTTGTTCCTGATACAGCCATTTCAATTTTCACGAGACAAGGAACAGAAGCAATTACGCTGTAAAATTCCCTTTCATAAGGAAAATGAGCCACAATCACGGTCATTTATCTTTTTTTGCTTGAGGTTAGCAGAGCCCAGTGGATACTGTGCGGAGAAATTGATTGTAGAAGTGTAGCTATTTATTCCCAGACACAAATATTGATCTGTAGACATTACACACAGACTTTGTTCTTGGAACTAGCTGAAAGGTTTTACACTGGGTATGGTTACCCGACACTGTTGGGTATACTATTTATAATACACTTATTGGCAAAGCAAGTAAGTCTCATTTTTTTCTATAGATTACTTACAATGTTTGGACCATTTCGGATCTGCATCCACATTGTCACATGATTATTTCTAGTTTATTTTATATCTGCCATGTCATTGATAAGAATTAACAAGAATATTAACCGTTATGGTTAACATTGTGACTTTTTGGCAAGCAACGTTATCTGAAAATTGAAAAGACAGAACAAACACAGCTGCACAGTTTTGTGCAACTGTACTAAGCTGAAAATTCTGCAGACCCCGATCTGTCTCTCACTGCTGTTTTCAGGATTTACCTAAACATATACTACCATGCCTTGCCAAAGCTAAAAGAGACTGTCTATCTCTAAGCTGAAAATTCTGTGGATTTGTGTCCATCTCCCCACATACCTTTGCAGGTTGTTTTTGGGCCTTCTCTGTCTATCACTATGAATTTAAGGATTGACCTACACATCTATCAGACAAGCTTAGTGACAGACCTCACTGGCCAAAATCCTACATATTCGGAATGGCAAAGTATCTTCTTGAACTAATTATTTTTGGTGCATCTTGTATTAGGATATGTTATTTCTCACTCTACCCCCAGGCATTTGTAGGTTTTGTTTTTAAGCTGATTCTTTATTCTGTTTTGATTAATAAAGCTTCTATTTTTGGTATCCTTTATGTTGCTCCCTATTAATTGGGGGCATGCCCTGCCCTTAGATCCTGTGTTGCCTTGCTTGCCTCCTCTTCTGCATTGCTACTTTCCTTTAAAGGGTAATTCCACTTTCAATGGCATTTTTAAAAGTTTCCAAGCTAGAGTGCCAATATGATGCGCTCAAGATGCTGTGTTTATCTATTATTTTTTTGCAACTCATGTTTTAAAATGAAACTCCATAGCAACAATGTGTTTACCTTAGAAACGTACATCAAAATGGCATTCAGATATACATTTCAGAAGCTTCCTCACTTTGGCTTGCTAATCTTCTGATTGGCCGAGGCAGACAGGGCAAATTTAACCCCATCTGCATTATATATTATATTATAAAGGGTTAGCAGCATTCTCAGATGAAAAGGATGATCAATGCTGCTTTGTTTAGCCATAACTGCTAATAATCCGACCTGTTACAGTTGAAAGATTCTGGGATTTGTAGTGAAATAAGGATACTAGGAGATTTACTGAGGAGCAAGAAAGCCACTCCTACTATACCAAGACAGACAAGAAACTCGGATAAAGCATGCTGATACGTTAATCACAAGTATGAGGACACACTCCTAAAACATATGTTTATTTTACAGAAGAGGAAAAAAATAAAGCAGACTCCAAAAGCCTTACAAAAGGGAGTTTGCCTTTTCTGATGTCACTCGTTACATTACTAAAGCAAAAAGCAGCCATATTACAAAAGGAAGCCATAGCAGCGCTGTGCTTTACCTGACCCCTGGACCCCTCCCTCCCTCCATTGGTGCTCCCCTGATCTCTTGGCAAAGCTGTTACAGACAGTCCACCTCTAAGCTGAATATTTTATATCAGCATTTCACTATCATTTTCAGGATTGACCTGCACATAGGAAAGAGATTATGTATGTAGAATGGAAGGGAAAATCCCTAACCCTATGCTGCATCGCTGTTGCTATCAGCTGGAGAGTACCCCAAGGATTGTGGGATATTCGACAAAGCATAACCGGTTTGTCTGATTGTACATTTTATGAGGGTTCACAAAATTATTTCACAATAGATCAAGTTTGACTTTACTACTGAATAAAGATAAACATAAAAACACAATGTTGTGTTGCAGCATATTATATGCCTTAGCCTTTTGAACATCCTTTGAAGGAGAACAGAATGTTTAATGAACTAGTAATTTTGGAAGATCAAACAGGATCATACTGTTAACAGAGCAGAAAGCATACAAATACCAGCCCTAATTAGTGTTTGTTTTCATGTTTGCTGGTAATCTATTTGCACTCTTCTGAAGGGGCTTGGATGTTATAAAAGGCACACATGCACCAACTTATTAAGTTACCTCATGCTGGCCACTGTTGCTTTTATCATTATGTTTATGCTAGTTATTTTGCTCTATATTTTGAACTCTCTTAGGTTTTAAAATACTGTTTATATTAAATTAATTAACATATTAAGTATATTCGAGTTTGAAGGTGTGTGTGTGATTTAAAACCAAGAGAGTGCATTTTTATTAAAATATCATTAGATGGGGCGTGGCCTGGCCATGAAGGAGTGAGGACGTGCTGCTGCTAGCTCTGCCTCATACCCGGACTAATTAGCAGATTATAGACCCTTCTGGCCCCCCTGCCCGGAGCCATGGGAAGTGGGAAGAAGAGGAGACCCGGGACCTCCACCCGGAAGCCTTCCAGGAAGGATATTGGGGCATATTTCAGCCGCAAGGACCTGGCAGACCGAGGAGCCCAGCAGACCAAGATGGCGTCTGGTCATCCATGTGAGGAGAAGGAACGCTCGGGGGCCCGCCGCAGGAAAACAGGAGTGGACCCAGGAGGTGAGATGCCCCTCGATGCCCTGTCCCCATTACCTGCCGTGGGTCGGGTGTCCCCCTCCATATGCCCGGCGGCTGAGGCGGACGCGAGTGGCGCCGGAGTAATGCCGCCGTCATGTCGGCGGATGGACCCCGAGAGCGGGAGCCGTGCTGAGACTGGAGGCGGCTCGGGACCTTCCCCGCTGGGACCCCAACAGACCTCCGTTCCCCCTATCCCGTCGAAGAGAGCCCTCGTGGAGACCGGCGGTGGCCGGGAGAAGACGCCGGCGGAGGGTGGTGACGTCATCGGCGAGCAGGGAGCTGGGGACCCGAGCTGTGCTGGGCTGCTGCCTGTGTGCCCCTCGCTGCCTGCTGCTGTTCCCCAGCCCCAGCGGAGCACAGCTTCTCCCACTGCCACCAATGTGGGGCTGCAATCCTCAGCAGACGACTTAAAGGGGCAGGACGCCCTGAAATCCCCTTTCTGGCTGGACCCCTCAGCTCCGGAGTGGCCGTCGCCGGCGCAGCCCAATCAAACCCCACACTCCTGGGGAGACAGTCCGGGTCCAAACACAAGAACTGTGTGGGCGGATGTCCATCGGGCCCCTGAGTGGCCTGGACCTGGCCAATCCCCTCAGTCCTCTGTCGATGCTGTGCCCCTGGAGTGGTCCCCGGGTCCCGGTGATGATCCCCCGAGTGAAGCGTTCCCCTCCTATGTGGGCGGGGTGAATCCAGGAGGACCGAACCCTGCAGAATTGCCCTCCACAGGCATGGCGCCTGGTGAATCCTCATACGGGATGCCCTCGATCCACACTTCCACAGGGAAGCAGCTTCCGCAGCCTACTATTGATACCTCCCTGAGAGACTTACTTCATAGTCTTCCGACCAAAGCTGAACTAAAGGCTGACCTGGAGGCCGTGGCTACCAGAATTGAACGCGCCTTGCGCCGGGAAATCGAAGATTTGCAACAGAAGTCCTCCGCCTTGGACACTAAAGTTGTTTCTTTGGAAGAGTCCCGCCTAGATCATGACTCGCGCCTGTCAAACCTTGAAAGAAATCAGGAGCTGCTCCACCAGCAACTGGTGGAGGTTAGACTCCAGACGGATGATCAAGAAAACAGGAACAGACGTAACAACTTGAAGCTCCGGGGCATCCCGGAATCGGTCAGATCGGAGGATCTACGCTCATGGGCGACGGAGTTATTCAACGATTTGTTGGGGCGCCCGCTGGACACTGAGTTGATTCTAGACCGGATTCATCGGGTCAACGGACGCCCGGCCGGTGACCCTCAGGCCCCCAGAGACGTTCTCTGTAGGGTTCATTTTTTCCTCATTAAAGAAGACATCCTGCGATCTGCCTGGGAGAAGGGGAGAATCGCCTGGAAGGGATCACAAATCGCAGTTCTGCCTGATGTCTCTCGTCGAACCTTGCTGATGAGACGTGTGCTACGGCCCCTCCTCGATGGGATACGGGAAGTTGGAGCTTCCTATAAGTGGGGACATCCATTTCATCTTATTGTTCGGAAGGACAATTCCTCGTACACTCTCAGAAGCAAGGCAGATTTGCCCGGAGTGTTTATTTTTCTAGGCCTGGATCCTTTCCCGATACCGGACTGGTTGGCTTTTGACCCCCTGCCCCCTCTGCCGCAGCGAGCCCCGCGGAGGCCTCGGCCGGCTCGGGATCGAGCGCGAGGTGCCCCTGGCCCGATCCGGGGCCGCTAATCACTATAACCCCTGTTCCGGGACTTTTCACGTTACCTCCCCCCAACTCCTGTCTTATGGGCGATTCCTGACGGGACTCTGACTACTCTGATGCCCCCCTTGCTCCTTTGTGCTCCCCCCCCCTTTTTTTTTTGGACATTCTGCCATGGACTTTGCATTTTTAAGGGTCTTTGAGTTGGCTTGCGTATTATAGTCTAATCTTGTTACTTGAAGAGCCCTATGACCTGGCTGGTGTGTATACTCGGGCTTCCCTTCCTCTCCGCGGTCCACTGTGCGGCTGTCGCGGTGGGCTGGGGGGTGGACGACATGCCTATCGGGGCGGGTGGTGGGGTTGGGGGACGCCTAGTGGGTTACGCCCTGGTTGCCGAGAGGAGGGGGGGTCCTTTCTGATTTTCTGTTACTGGTATCCCTCTGGGAGGGGGAGGGTCAATTCGATTATAATTGTTGTGGGACGGTTTCGGGGACCTGGTAAGTTGTGAAGATTTCTTCCCCCTGCTCGTTGAGGGCTGCGGGGGGCTCGTGGTTTGGCAGTGGCTTTCCTTAAGTGAATGGATCTCTTCTCATCCTGGGTGGGAGGGTTGGTCAGGTGGGTTGATTGTTGGTTGGGTATAATTGGGTTGGCTCCTGAGTTGCTTGGCCACCTTCCACAACAAGTTTCCCCGCACTGCTCTGCCGGATCCTGACCGGTGAATAGTGCGTGGTGGTTGAGGACACCATCCTCATTACTTCTGCCTGCCCTCCTCTGTAAGGAAGGGCTCTTTGGGCTTTTTCTAATCTTACTGTTGTTCCTTTCCCCTTCCTTTCCTACTCCTTTCTTTTTTTTATCTCTGTTTTCCTCTGGGCCTTAGGTCCATCTCCTGGTGTGTGTTTGTTCAGTGTCCCGCTTCGCCCCCCCCCCGGGAAGTGGTCCCTGCCGCGGGTCTCGCCCCTCCGGTACCCCTAGCCTTCTGCTTCTATAGGGCATTGTGGTACACTTCCTTTGCCCTATAGCCCTGGCCTAGGACGGGTATGGCAGGCCTTAAGATTTGCACTTTCAACGCCAAGGGGCTGAATATCCCGGAAAAGAGGGCAAAAATATTGTACGGTTTTCATAAGGAACGGGTCGACATTCTCCTACTTCAGGAGACTCATTTCTGTCAGGGGAAAATCCCGGAGCTCAAAAGTAGATACTATGATAAATGGTTTCATAGTCCGAACCCGGAAAACAAATCTAAAGGGGTCTCTATAGGTATCCATAAAGCTGTCCCCTTGGAAACATTAGAATCTAAAACAGACCCCAATGGTAGATTTATATTCCTCCGTTTTACAATGTGTGGGGCTATGTATACCCTTGCTAACCTTTATCTTCCCAACCAGGCTCAGGTGGAGGCGGGCATTGAGATTTTGCATGTGTTGGAGGGATTTGCGGAGGGCACCTTGGTGATCGGGGGCGATTTCAATCTGGCCCTAGACCCGAGACTTGATTCCTCCCAGGGTAAGTCAGCCATACCTTTTTCTAAGTTAAACAGCCTCCGGAGCGCTCTCCGTGCCCTTCAGGTGGTCGACACCTGGAGGATCCAGCATGGGGGGGCTCGGGATTACACGTTCTTCTCCCACCCCCATAACACGTATAGTAGGCTAGATTACATCTTCCTTAGCCACCACGCACTCTCGTATGACCCTGATACCTCTATAGGTCGGATCCTCTGGTCGGACCATGCCCCTGTCTTCTTGAGCCTCCCGATCCCAGACATGATTCCTAGACAATACAATTGGCGCCTGAACGACAATTTATTAAAAGATGCCGTTTGTTTAGCTGACGTTAAGGCGTCCATTAGACATTTCTTCTCTGACCATGCGATTGATCCGACCCCGCTGCCATTGCAGTGGGAGGCCCTTAAATGTGTGTTGCGTGGAATTTTTATCAAACATGGGTCTAGGCTCAAGAGGGACAGGGCGCATCGGATTAGGGAGGCACTGACGCGCATTGGGGAGTTGGAGGAGGCGCACAAGGCCTCTCCCACAGGCACTGTTTTGAGGGAGCTACTGGATGCTAGGCAGGGCCTTAAGACCCTGTACGATCAGTGCTTTCTTAAGTATCGTGATAGGTTCAGAGCCCGTATCTACGAGCACTCTGATAAATGCGGCAGGATGCTTGCTAGATCTCTTCACCCTAGACAAGGTTGTACTTTCATTCCGGTCCTAAAAGGGAGTGACGGCACGGAATCTCACAAGACGCCACAGATAGCGGGTGAATTCCAGGCCTTCTACTCCAAACTCTATAATCTCGGGTGCCCCTCCAGGCGAGATGGGAGGGTGGGGAGCAGTGGCGCAATCTCAGCTTATGTTCAGGAGACGGCCCTCCCAACACTGCCTTCAGCAGACGGTGAATTTTTAGAGGCTCCATTTGACCTGGAGGAGGTGAGTCGGGCAGTCAAGGGGGCCCCTGTAGGTAAAAGTCCCGGCCCTGATGGGTTCACCCCCAGATTCTACAAAACGCTTGGGGCTCTCCTCAACCCCTTTCTAGTTAAGGTATTTAACTCCATTTCAGTTGACTGCCCCTTCCCGAGACAGGCCCTGGAGGCACACATTGCGGTCATCTTGAAGCCTGGTAAAGATGCCACCGTGCCTGGAAGCTATAGACCGATTTCACTAATTAATGTGGATCTTAAAATTTACGCTAAAATCATCGCTCTGCGGATGCAACCTCTGCTCTCCACTTTGATCCACTTAGATCAGGTGGGGTTTGTCTCGGGAAGGGAGGCGAGAGACAACACCATCAAGGCGATATCTCTGGTCAATCATGCGCAGTCACGTAACATACCGACATGTCTACTGGCGGTTGATGCGGAGAAAGCATTTGACCGGGTACACTGGGGATTCCTGGAGGCTACTCTGAGTCAGATTGGGGTGGGCCCGGTCATGTTATCCAGAATAATGGCCCTTTACCGAGAGCCCACTGCGAGAGTGAAGGTGAATGGCTCTCTGTCGGGTTCCTTCCCGATTCGGAATGGCACCCGGCAGGGCTGCCCTTTGTCCCCGTTGCTGTACGTATTGGTGATGGAACATCTTGCCAATGCACTAAGGGCCAATCCATCGGTGCATGGGGTCGTGTGTGGAGGGAGTGAGCACAAGCTCTCTCTCTTCGCGGATGATTTACTCATGTATGTGACTTCGCCCCACATCTCTATGCCTTCTATCTTATCCGAGTTCAGGCGCTTTGGCGACTTGAGCAACTTTAAGGTGAACTTGTCCAAGTCTGAGATCCTGAATGTATCTTTGAACGCTCAGACCCGGCTCCTCATGCAGGCTGACTTCCCCTTCAAGTGGCAGAGGGAGGCCATCACGTACTTGGGGGTCCAGCTGCCCTCAGATTTAGGGAAGCTATACCAGCTTAATTACGCTCCACTTCTCCATTCTACGGCCACCTCCCTTGCCTCCTACAACAAGAAGCAGTACTCATGGTTAGGCCGTATTAACATCCTTAAGATGGACATCCTCCCCCGATTCCTCTACATATTTCAGACAATTCCTTTAGCCCCTGAGCGAGGGTTCTTCCAATCTTTACAAAGATGCTTTTTTACATTTATTTGGGGTAATGGGAGACCCAGAGTCGGGAGGGATACACTCTTTAGATCCAAGCTTGGGGGAGGACTGGGGGTCCCGGATATTAGGACCTATCACGCTGCTTCGGTACTAGTGCGCTTGTCGGACTGGTTTCATCACCAGGATGACAAGGGCTGGGTGGCTATTGAGAGGGCGGTTTCTCCTCTCAACCTGATGGCCCTTCCTTGGGTGACCCCCCTAGATAGGCCCGGACCCCAGGAGCTGCCATACTTGGCTGTTCCGTTGCTGAAGGTTTGGGATGGATTCTTGAGGCGAGGAAAACTCTCACTAAGACCGGGCCCCCTTACCCCGTTGTTTGACAACCCAGCCTTCCCCCCGGGCTTACACTCTAGGTCCTTTCTTGTGTGGGAGGCCTCTCGGGACACTAGGCTCCGGGACATAATGACGGAGGCGGGCCCCCCTTCCCTGCCCGATCTGGGAGTTAGGAGCGGGCTGCGCAACATCTCATGGCTCTTACATGCTCAACTGGTGGACTTTGTCAGGTCTCTCGGTCCATCCCCGAATCTTTCTCGCTCATTGACTCCCATGGAAAACTTTCTCCGGGACCCCTCTCCCCCTACACATGTGATTTCTGCTTTGTATAAGATCCTCCGGGATGAGGAAGAGGGTGAGGGCCTGCCACGATTTTGCCGGAAATGGGAGGAGGACCTGGGACAGATGTTCGAGCCCGAGGACTGGGAGAAGTCCTTTGCACTAACCCACAAACTTTCAGTAGCATCTCGAGCTCAGGAGCGTAACTATAAGATCCTTGCAAGATGGTACAGATGCCCCTCAGACCTTATTAAGTTTGGCGGGGTGGACTCCGGTGATTGCTGGAGATGCACCGGGGCCCCTGGAACCATGCTGCATATTTGGTGGGAGTGCCCGCTGGTGAGGACTTTTTGGGAACGGGTGTTTGAAATGTATGAGCACCTGTCTCTTGAGGGGCTCCCCCGGACTCCACAGGTTGCCCTGTTATCCATGCTCCCGGGGTCAGTGTCATCTTGCAAGAGGGGGCTGTTGAGGCACCTTCTTACTGCTGCTAGGTCAGTGATCCCCAGACACTGGCGCACTCCTGCTGTTCCATCTGTACTGGAGTGGTATGGGGAGGTAGAGTCTATTAAAAGGATGGAGGAGCTATCACTGGAGGGAGTGGAGGGGGGTACCCGGCGGTTCCTTGAGACTTGGACTCTCTGGGAGGTCTCCCGAGAGTCTCTTGCTTTTCGGACGCTGATGGAGCGTGACTGAGCCCCAGGTGGTGTTGGGGGAGAATTGGGTCGTCTGGAGGTGGGTTGGTTGGGATTCCCGGGGTGGGATGGAGCGGGGATGTGATGTGATGTGTTGTGTTGTCAGTGTACTCGTACTTCCCGAGCTTATCTGTCTTGTTAGTCTGGCGTTCTTGTCCTCCCTGTTGTTTTTCCCCTTTTTTCTTGTTCTTGTCTGTTCCTACGCTCTCCCTTTCTCTTTCCCCCCTATACCTTTCTAGCTTTCTCTCTTCTATAGCTTTCCTTACGCTTGGGGCCACGGGAGGGACAGGTGTGGTCACGATGCTCTGTTAGGCCGGAGGTTGGCATCCACGGGGGATGAACTTGGGTTGGCCTTAAGCCTAGGTGATGAGCGGGGGCCGCGGGCCTCGGTGTTGGGACTGCGCCCCTGCTACCCCTGATCTCTCAAGTATGTTATTGGGCCTGGCCTCCTTGGTTTGTCCTGGATGTATTATTGAATGCCTGCTGTTCCGTCCCGTTCCCGTAACTCTCTTTGTATGTTAATTACTCCTTTTCTGTACTGTATTATATTTTCTTTGCAAAACTCAATAAAGATATATTGAAATATAAAATATCATTAGATGACATTTTATTTAAGATATTAAGTCAAGAATTCATATTTTCATGCTGTAAATATGCTCTTCAGCTAGTATAAATAGTATATTTTCTGGTCACCAATGCCCATGTTTAATTTGCAGATGTTCTTTGTGATGCATAAAAAATGGATGTGCTGAAATGGATGTAGTGGCCTAATGTGACTGAGCTCTCTTTGTATTGTTAAAAAACATCCTCCATGATTTTTCCATGGCTACATTTTTCTTAGTTATTTTCTAATTTGATTTGATTAGTTTTACAAACAGTATGATTAGGTAGTGATTTAGTTCTAGTTATGGCTGTTCACAAAAATTTGGCAAGCTTTCTACGGCAGTGGAGACATTTATTGAAAGACTTCTGCGCATCACCAGTAGAACTTCCCTTTAAAACCTCAGTAGGGTATTGGGGAGTGAACAAGACCAGTGCCCATTAGCATTGGCCTAGTGCTCTTTCAGCACACACCATTCTCAGATAACTAGACCATGCCAAAGGGACTGGTATTCAGCACCCCTGACATGGGTAATTACCAGTTGCTATGCTTAGTGTGCTAGTCTGGTAGTCCTGAGCGTGGGTGGGGAATTCCATCTTTCTTCTTAAGAAAATATAGATATGGATAACGAAAATATTCTCAATTTCAAATGAATTGAACCCAAAATGAATCTCTGTAGATGTCTTCATTACTAATGAGAACCAAGCAGGGGAGAGGCTGAGGAGCTTCTTTACGGTCACTGCAGACCTACAGTGTATCCCCTAAAGGACAGACTTCGTAAATTCACTTACCTGTATATGATTTCTGTTCTGTAGAATTCCTGTATATAATTGTAGAGGTTCTTTAACAAAAAACACATTTTTAAATAAAATATGGAGGTCCCTTTAATTCACTCAAAAAATATGTGCATAAAGAGAGGTCCTATTTACCAAAATAATGATATATTTAAAGTTAAAGCAAAAACCTCCTTTGAAAAGGAGAATATTGAAGGCCCTGAAGGCTTTTAGACTTCAGGGCCATCTAAGTTCTTTTCCATAGGGCATTCTGAATTGGGATCCACCGCTGTGTGAAATTCACCAGGTTGACGGTTTTCCTTACCTCTTCCTGAGCCCTCACTGCGTCTCAGCCCCACAGATGAATTCCCAAAATACTTCTATCTGGGGTATGTCCACAGAGCGGGGGTGTGGGGATTTCTGGGTTATCTGTAGGCATACACAAAGCAAGGCATCCCAAATTGGGATGATCCACATGGGAGAGAGGAACAACACCTGGGAGAGTGAAATTCCCGGGTGTTGCTCCTTTTTACCGGTTTTTCACCACCTTGTGGATAAGAGAGTGATAAAAAAAGAATAAAAGAAAAGTAAAACCAGAGTAACTACAAAGCAAGCTTTTCTGTTTTTCTGGAAAATGATCTGTGCAATCTACAGAGAATCAAACAATCCATTAATCCAGAGAGTCAGGATTTATATTGAGTTTTGAGTCATGGTAGATTACTTTAATCAGTACACAAATGTTCAGAAGAATCAGAGAATTGTGATTCTTCATAATCCACATTTAAAAAAAAAACATTTTGATCATAGGTTCATTAATACATGTTCTGAAATGTTCTGTTGAAAATATGGCTGCATTATGTACCATGTGTATGGGAAATATGTTATCCTAAAATAATTTATACTTACACTGACTGAATATCATTGTCAAAACTAAATACACTTTAGGATAGATACACAGATTCTGACTACTTTCTCAGGTAACTATTGCACCTAATGCATATATTGCAAAAACAGCTGCCCCAATTAATGTTAATTGATAAAAATGTAAACTAAAACCTCTAATAGTATAAATATACAAGAAATGCTTTAAATCATAATACACTTTATACATTAATTTATTAATGTTTTTCAACCTTTGGCAACCTTGTAACTTCAACAAGTTTGGATGAGCTTACTGCTAAAGTTCGGTTCGCGTCCCCTGAACTCAACCTTAACCCTACTGAAGTCAATGGGGCCACGAACCTGGGGGCCCAAAATGTAAAAAATGCTGTAAAATTGGGGTAGCAAGGGTTAGAGGGCTGCAAATCAAGCAAAACACAGGAAAAGGCGGAGGAGGTAGCAAACACTTTAACCACTCACTCAGGTGCTTACACAGTCAAATCCTGTGGGATCCACACCGGGTTCATAAGGAATTTAAGCGTGTCCCCTTTGGCTGTGGATAGGCGGATCCTCCTGTCGTTAATGACATCCAGGCAGGCCAGCCCCTCCAAGGCATAGAGGGTAAGCTTTGGCCATGTGTCCAGTTTACTGACCCAGAAATTGAACAGGGGGGAGCCATCGATTAGTACCAGGAGATTCATGGACAGGTAGTCATCCACCATGTGGGTCAAAGTCTGCCTCCTGGTACTACCAACCATACCTGTTGGTGGTGAATGTGGTGGACATTGGAATAAGTCCATGCTCACCCTCCCCAAGGAGGTGATGTAATTATTGCGGGGATCCCACAGGGTGGTCACCCAGTAAGCACTGGAGCATTTAGTGGCCCATGTGAGTCAGGCTGCCCTGAGTCAAGGAAAAGCTGTCCTCGGTGTCAGATGTATCCTTCTCTCTCCAGCCTCACGCCAGTGATATCCGTGAGCTTGGCTGGTGTGCCAAAACTGTCTGCTGGCACAGTGCATCAACCCGGCTCGGCCCAAGGCTGCTACAAGTTTATGCCCATTGTTGCACACCACCTTGCCGGGCTTCAGGTGCAACAGCAACAGCTTTTCATCTGTCTGGTCCACAGCTTCCAGCACCAAGACGGATACATTTTAGCACCGCATGCTGCCATTTCCCCATGACAGTGCTCAAATCGTTGGTGTATGTGCTGCACTGACTGCTTGAGGAGGAATCAGAGGAGGAAGCAGAGTAGGAGGCAACAGGGGGCACTGACTGATGTCCAACAATCTTTGGTGGTGGAAGGATATGCGACAAAATCCATCCTGTCTCAGTCCCAGATGCCACTGCAATGACCCAGTGGGCAGTTAGAGAGATGTAACGTATCTACCCATGCTTACTTGTCCACGTTTCAGTGGTGATGCACACCTTATTTTCTCCACAACCTGTTGGCATGGCAAGAAAAATAGTGGCAGCTGGGAACAATGTATTGTGGAACAACCACCACCATCAGATCTTTAAAACTAACCATCTCCACCAGGCGGAATGGGAGCATTTCAAAGGTCAGAAACTTGGAAATGCATTCAGAGCCAGGGCTCATGGGTGAACTTCCGTTTTCTCTCTAAAGTTTGCAGGTTGGAAAGCTGAACTCTTTCCGGGGATGGTGTGGACAGCTCAGCAGCCAATCAACCAGCTTCCCAGTTTCCAAATTCGGCAGAGCGCCGAAGATGAGAATGGACTTCTCACTTAAGTCTGTGCTCAGGTTCAGGAGCCTGAGCTTGCA
The DNA here is from genome assembly GCA_027917425.1 of Gastrophryne carolinensis. Taxonomy (NCBI): domain Eukaryota; kingdom Metazoa; phylum Chordata; class Amphibia; order Anura; family Microhylidae; genus Gastrophryne; species Gastrophryne carolinensis. The sequence continues at coordinate 67,418,867 of CM051239.1, read as the reverse complement.
AAGTTCGATATGGACCTGTGGAAATCTTGTGAAATGAAGGTTGCAGATCGATTCCCAGGACATGATTGAAGTGCTGTTGAGCAAGGCACCTAGCCCCCCAACAGCTCCCTGGTCGTTGTGGTCCAGGCTGCCCACTCCCTGCTTGTGTTTGTCTCACTGCATGGATGCGTTAAAGACCGAGAAAAAAAAAACCTATGTAGGCACAAAAATATAAAATGATTGGTAGTGCACATACATTTAGAATATTTAGAATATTGCCTGTGAAAACATTTTCCCTTTGACCACCTTTTTTTAATTTATAAATTGTAAATGATTTGCTATTGCTGTAAAATATAAACCTACCATAAACCAATACTGTAAAATAAGTATGTAGGTAAGAAAGACTGCAAAGTTTTTAGCACATACACAAAAAAACTCTGTAGCTAAAGTGTGAAACATGCTACCTGTACAGAATGTCATGTAATCTACACTAGTCCTATAAAAGACAACAATTATTCCTTACCCTGAAATGTAATTTGGCTGTGTATGCTGTGTTAATGGAAATGTTATCTGGGAAATAAAAAGAATGTCTATTGGTGTTATCCACTGGGACATTATCCTATGTTTGTTTTAGCCGGGATTTAATTAAAAACAGATTTTACAATGTAATGTGAATAGAGTAAACTTAATCTCTGCTGTTTCCAGCTTATTGACAACAGCTGGTCCACAATAGTTCAAGAATAAAAATTATTTTGGAATGTGGACAACAAAAAAATGTTATTGGAGGTTATATTTTATGCTTGTGGACTGAATGCAAAATCAGTTACTTAAAGAGGACCTCCAGTCAAAAAATCAAAGCTTAATAAATTGCTCCCCTAAAGCCCCCCTGTGGCAATCAGTGACCTAAGTCTACTGAGCTTAACACCATGCAGGTGTTTGAAATAGCAGGCAGATTCTGCATTCTTAAGCATGCATGGCAGCGGCCATCTTGCCAGAAACACGAGGAAGCTAATTCTGAAAAAAACGAGTCTCTCAGTCAAAATTTCCTCATAGCTCTGTGCAATCATCTCATATTTCCAGCCAGAAGTAGTAAGCCTTCAGCTGCAATGACTCATCCTTGAATAAAATACGTTGTAAACATTGTATCCCCTGAGCTGGGAAGGGGAATGAAGTGGCCAAGGAATCCAGAGTGCCCCCTGAAACATATGACCAAATATTGCAGGGGTGGTAAAATAGACCATAACCCCTACACATTAAATTCCTGGGTGGACCTATTCCTACCAAGGCATTGTGTAAGCCTACTCCATCCTCATGATATTGTTCATTTCCTGAACCCATTAAATGGGAGAGAGAACCTTCTTAGAGCATCAGTAGCAAAGTATGATCACCCTGCCTGCAACCATTTTTGTGGTTAATGTAACCTACAGTACACAGTAGGTTAGCAATTACAAAATCGGCTATACAATATAACAAGTGCAAGTTTTTATAGCAAAACATGTTTTGCAGTTTTTTGTATGCTGAGTAAAAATTCAACTCAAAAGAAGATTTAAATCCCACCCAAAATACATTCAAACTGAACCTTGATTCACTAAGTAATTATCATGACCGCGAATGACTATCACAAATATCTAAAGATATAATAATGCAGATCCAACTAATGTGCTGCTTTCAAAGGATTCAATAAACTAAGAACATGTGATGCAGGAAATCCTCCATACCATCTTATGAGCTGATGTAATTCCTAAACTCGTTGAATTAATTCATGATCAAAAAATGCCCAATTCTCATTTACTAGACTTGGTATTGTGGGCAATAAATTATGTTTAGAGTTTAGTTTAGAATTTGGCTTTGAATGTTTCTAGCCGAAGAACAATCAGGGTGAGCAGTCTGTGTAAATTACTTACTATTAATGAAGTATTACTTTTATTTAAAAAAAAATATCCACATTGATTCAAGATGTTGCTGTCTCCTGTTCTCTTGACCCAACAATGGCCAATCATTAAACCAAAACTAGGGCCATGTTTCTTATTACTTCTTTTGTCTTCTGTACTGACAATGAGATTTGCCATCACCTAATAGTGTTGGCCAGCAGGATCCATATCGGGTGTGCATTGCCTGATATTGCTGGAAAGGTATATGGCAAGAAACATGATGGCGTGGGTAAGTCCAAATGTGGGCTTAAAGGAGCAGTATCGCGAATTTTTCTTGGTGACTTATATTTAAATGGTACTTTGAATGTAGGTAGGTGTTGGAATAAGAATTACAAATGTAGAAAAAAATGATGTGTGTGTTGAACAGCTGGAGTCTAATAGCTCATGTTTATGTCTTGTCAGTGTCGGGAGCCGACACTCTGGCCTGTTCCACACTGAGGAGAGGGAGATACAAATGTATCAGTTCCATGCTGAGGAGAGGGGTAAACAATGTATCAAAGTCTCAGCTGTTCAGTGCTGGCAGCCGTCCAGCATCAGATAACATTGCAACATTGCCTGGCCAGAACTTATATATATAAAACAGAGAGAAAAGCTCTAGAAGTCATTTAGCTGATTTTGACAGTTTTCCCTTCATGTTGGCTCTGCTGCAGAATCTTTCAGTTTACCATTTTCTCTTTCATATTCTTATTTTTCATTTTTCTATATGATCTTTCTTTCAGCTTTGTGTGTTTTGAGCAAAGCCCAACCCAGGATTTTCACTATCTGGAGTTTTGTTTTGTGCCCCTAGGGGCATCCTGACTTGGGATGCCCTGATATGTGAAATCCCCAAGTTCGCCTGTGAAAATGTACCTTTCCCTGTCCCACAGCGCATGCGCAGGCTCTCATCCAATCAGCTATGTTTGCACGCAGATGGGGAGCCTGAGCAGTAACCTTCCTGGCCGCCCGGCCTGTCTAAATGACTATCTGCGTGAGCGCGCCAGAAAAATGGGGGGATCTGTGGTTATCCAGGGGTCATTTCACACAGTGGGGCATCCTGATTTAGAATGGGGTTTTGTTCCACTTTAATACCTTTAGATTTTCCTGCACAGTTATTCAAAGAAGAATTTCAGTCGTTTTCAGTCAGTTTAGTTTATTTTGTATAGATTTTACACATTTGAGTCACCTGGTCTCATAACAAAAGCCTCACACACACACAGCCGTTACCACTGATTACAGTGTCAGCCTCTGAGGTAAAGTGTTGCTAGGAGACCAGTGGGCTAAATGAAGCAGCTCACTAAAAACAACCCAGCAGATCCCCCTATTCAGTAAATGGACTGAGCCATTGTAATTATACAATTTAAAAGAGAGGCATATATTTTTTCCTTTTTCTATTGCCAGATTATTTATACACATGTTATAAGCTATTGTGTGGCTATTTAATTATTTATCTTTTTTAATGCAAATTTTGCGATACTGCTCCTTTAAGTATGTGCATCAATAACTTAAATGAAGGTTTTTTGGGTGAAGGCTTTAATCTAAAACCAAAACTTTTAACTGATCCCAAAACCACTGTATGTCTAAAGGGAAACCTTACCCTAACGCCTAACACATAATAGTTGAAATTTAACACCAAGATCATCTAAACTTCCTACACAGAGATTGTGGATTTTGGTAATTAGAGCCAAACAATTGTAGCTGTCCTTCAAAAGGGTTTTATAAAGGAAGTCAGCCATGGGTACATAAATATGCCCAGCTAAATGCTTACATATATTTTTAGAATGAATGATTTTAACTTGTTCTTGTATTAAAAAAAACAATATTATTTTTATATAGTTCATATACCAAAACTAAGAAGAAATCATAGAACCTGCCTAACATTGTCAGCTGCAACTGCTTGAACACACCTGGATCCAGACATGTCTTGCCTCTTGTAACCACACTGCATAACCTCTAATAATACACTTGCCCCCTTACAATATAATTATAAACAAATACATTTCACCTTCATTTTTAATAATGATTGCTAGTTTGGGTTCTAACTTCTAAAGGTTCAAATTACTATTTAGTTTCAGTTACTTATTTTAACTTATCTTTTACTCTTTCTGCCATTTGCACATAAAATGCAGAGCCTGAGGCATTGTGGCCATTTTTCATATTTTCCATAAGGTGAACGCCATTATTAGCATAAAATGACTTTGTTTGTAAAATATCTTTTCAGCACTAAATCACATGCTTCAGTTAATGCAAACTGTGAAATGATAAAACCCCTGTCTATAATAATGCACTGCAGTGGAAATAAAAACTAATTACAATTATTATAGTTGTTGTTATTATTGTTATTTTTTCTATGACTGTTGGATCCCACTGACTTTCTAATTAATGAAAAGCTACATTTTAAACTAAATTTTACATATAAACATTTTTTAGTTTCCCCAATAAGTGATATTTGTTTTTTTTCCTATTAAGTATGAAAATGTCTTTGCATACAGGTATGTCTGCTTTTGGTTCCATCTGGCTAAACCTTTTACTCTTCAAACTGTCATTGGTAAAAAAAAAATGTTTGAAGTAAAACAAAAAACCTCTGAAAATGTTCCCCTATTATCTAAGTTAAAGGGATGGTAGAAAATAGCTCACAAGATCGAGTCCTTCATCTCTTTCTGCCCCTCCCCCCCAGACAGTCTGACAGCACTCCCACTGCATTCATTTTTATAATGCAGTGAATGGAGTGGGAATGGATGGCCAGTGACTGATGCAACTGTGACTGATGCAAGGAGGGGTGGTCATTCATCCCAGAGGCCACAGGTCGGAGTCAATGCCATGGGACTCAATCTCAGGACCTGGTAAGTTTTACACTAGACTAGGTTGGAAGTTCTGTCGGGAACAAAGGAAAAAGTTACTTTTACATAATAGACAAAATGTAACTCAAAATCCAGTTAAACATTCCATTCACTTAAAGCCCATCATGCATATAACTAGCACTAAATTCTTAAAACAAGCCTAGCATCAGCATCTCTGTAATAGATGTATAATACATAGCTTTATTCCCACTGTATGGTAACTAACTCTGCAGATGACCCATCATTGCCTACCATCTGCTTTCTTGCAAAGTACAGCACAGAGGAGAATGCATGTTCCAAAATGTTGCCTGCCAACCATGCACACAAGGAAAAAGAACTCACAAACAGTGAGTAGCAGCCTTCTACTTGAAGAGGAAGTATAGTTAAGCTGGCCAATATTTACCACTTTCTCATTCATTGTATGGCCATCCTACACATGACTGCTGGTGACCAATCAGTGACAAAGTGGGCTTGCATATCAAACCTGAATGGCTGTTGGCGGTCACATGAATTGCTGGCATTTGCTGCCATACAAAGCCAAGTGACTTTACTTTTTATTATTTTTTGCTATTGGCCAACTCCCTGTTGGAACATACTTTCTATTTACTTTTACACTACGGGTTGCCACTTTTCCATCTTTTTTCTGCTAGGCCAGCATCGGTCAGCTGTTTTGTTGTGATTTTCTAAAAACAGGTGAAGTACAAAGAGGCAAGCCCTCCAACTCAAAAAACAAGATCACCAATCTCAGAAACATAAAACTCTCTTAAATTGCAAGTTACAAACTTCCAGCTGTCTCCAGAGAAATAAGCTAAGGTTCACTAATAGCCAGTCTGAGGAATGGACTTCTGGTGATGGTAAAATAATCATCTAGGTCTGTTTTTCATCATTGGGTCCAGGTCTCTCAAAGCCACTGTCCAAGGTCCAACATTTGTTTTACAAAAAGTGTAGTTTAGTTTGTTTTATTAGGGAATAAAATTTCTTCCTGATTTACTAATAATGAGCTAGTTTATGCCTGGATCAGTAATCTGTTGTGCAGCGAATATGGTTTAAGGTTAGTTCATTTTATTTTTTTCCCCAGGAAACATCCAGTAGTGATTCTGTCCCGCCATTATATTCTTATAATTACTCCTCGTAACTGAACTCTTGACCTATTCGAGGACAATTTTATAAACTAAATCAAAAATTATAGGGACGTGGGTCTATGTAATGATTTTTAATGGGATTACACAATCTTACTTTTTGGGTTTTAATGCAGTTTAGCTAAAATGAAGCAACATATTACCATTGTATGCTGCAGTTGTTAAAGGGACAGCCCAGGCAATGGCAAGAATATTTCCTGCAGTGTGAGGTAGCTGCTCTAGTAGGACTCTAAAGCTTGCCCCTAAAATACTTTCCATTTCTCCACAACCATGCACAGAATGTGGTTGTGTGGTCACCCATTGCTCCCATATTGAGCAAGCCTGGCAAGCTACAGTGGCCACACTTGATGGTTTCACTAACAGTGGCGGCCATCCAACCGCATGTGGAGGGGAAAGTGAAGGAGGGGTAAACTGTGGATATCTGCTACAGAATCAACAGCATGCTGCAGGACACAAAGGAGCAGGACATGGGGCAGACTTCAGATGAGCTCTTTGCTGTCTAATATTGCCATTTCTAGGACTGTCCCTTGTAAAACAGAAGCACAGAATGCTAAATATTTGCATCATAGCTGCCATTCATATGCTTCAGGTTATTTATTCACATTTTTTCTGAATCTTTCTGGAGCATATTAATATTAAACCGCTACCAAAGATATGCATTTGTGCCATTTTTATTTTTGCAGTATGTTGTATTGCAGAGCAAACAGTATATAGGGAGCCAAATATGTCATTTAACATCTCTTCCATCTCTTCAGCAGTTCACTAATAGTGTAAAGCAAAAAAAAGTAAAATATTTAAGCACAATAAGTGCCAGGTGATGTTGCCTGATCACCAGCACCACCACTGAGCAGGAGGGTGCAGCAAAGCCTTGGACCATGGTACTCCTGAAAAAGCGTTGGACCTATATTGAAGGGCATAGGGGCTGGTAGACTTACAGGGCTCTGGGTCTTGGCTACAGGGCCCTATGCCTGGTGCCTCAGGCTGGGGAAGGGGGAACACATTTCTTTAAGTAAAAATAAAGGCAGGTATATTTTGACCCAGATCTTGCCGCTATCCGGGACTAGTTGGGCCAGACTGAATTGGTGAATTCGGGTCAATTTTAGCTTCATCCTGAAACTGACGTCCATCATTAGTTATTCATTTCTGCTGGTTTATATTCTCTATCATGGGCTCTGCTAAAATTCAGTTTTTTTCTTATCCTCGTGAACCTTTCATTTTGGAAGGTAGATTTTATAATATATGCTATAGAGATTAATGTTTTCAAGGATGTTCCTTATACTGTACATACACTGTTTAGCAGCTCTGCATTGTATAAAAGAAAAGGATACAAATAATCGCAAATAATAGCCAGTGAGTTATATGCCTGTAAACATCTGGGATGAGGGTGATTTAAAGTACTGCAATGAGCCATATTAAAGGCCTGACAAGTTCAGGATGAAATAAAAACTTAACACATATATAATGGAAAGCTATGAGCCCTGTTTACTGCAATCTTCCCATATGGATGTAGTTCCAGCACCATGCAAGTAATATATTCAGTACATTTATAATCCAGGTGATTTATGGCAGAGTCAAACTATTTTATTATCTAGTGTGATGGAGTGCAGACAATAACTCATTTTGAAAATGCTCACAGAGGGTATAAATTCTGCTTCACAAATAATGAAATAAAAAGGATAGATTATGCAATTTATAAGGGAAGAGTAATGCATAATTTTTAGCCTTTGTAACCATGTATTGATTTTTAGAGGCTGCCATCTGATACTCCTGAATAATCCCATAGTGAGAGGAGATACTTGGCCATTATTCACATTATGTGGCAACAGGGAGTTGTAAGAACTGCTTGAAAGATAATTCATTAGTATTTAAAGTGACCCTGAAGGGAAACACTACCGTCTCACTGGCTAATGCCGAAAAGGATGCGCTGTGGTTGAAGCAAAGACAGATGAAACCTGGCGCTTTTGCTCAAGATCCCATAGAGCACAATGGACAGAACTGGATGGAAATGTTTAATGCTTATAATTAATATTAAACATATTTATTTGAACAGAACTTTCATGGGTACTTGTCAATAATTGAAATGCAGGACCTAGGTGGTACAAATATTTTTTTATTTTAGTTTATTTTTGTCAGAAAGGCTTTTCTTACTGAGTGCAAAATAAAAAATTACACCACAGCTAAATTCCACCTCTTCCTGAGAGATCCCATCGACTATACCACTAGAATGACTTGGTTGGCTAGATGGCCTTCAGGCTTTGCTTCCCTGTAAACTGAGAATATCCAAAAAGCTCTATCTCGAACGTGGAAAACCATTCCTGCTTTTTCCTATAGGAGGATGTACCTTAGGAGTTATCACAGCGGTAATGTTGAATACGGGCTGGGGGGTCGCTGTTTCACAGGTCCAGCGTTGTATGTGAGCGCCTGACAACGAACGGCTAGCTTCATATTCATCAAAAAATCACGCTCCGAATGTGCTGTCGCTGTCCATTCCTTGTTTAAACCCCAGAGCGCTGGCGGCGATGTGTATTAACTAGTTTTTAACCCCTAAACAACCATATTTTTTGAATGTAACATTATACATGTTTTTAGAATCATTTTGTTATATGAATACATTAATCTCAGACCTGTTAGATCAATTCTGCACATATTTTTTTTTTTTTTTTTTTTTTACTTAAAAATAAATCCTAACATTGCAGAAGTGTTCTCCGATTTTTTGACATTAAAAAAATTAAAAAAAAAATTATTACCAATTAATCCTGAAATATTATAGATTGCTCCATTGAAATGCATTGGACATCGCCAGGGAGCGACAGCTCATACCTGGCGCTGTGAGGGAATTTGCAGCGGCGCTGTTCGGTCCAGGCGGCTTCATGATGAATGCCGCGCTAGCCGTCGCTCTCGCCGGCGCTAGCCTCATTTTGCTTGATAAATGCGTCATTGTGACCGCCGCCGGGCGTACTTGAGTCGGTAGTCGCCGTTAGCTGCCGCTACCTGGCGCTCGTCGGACACTACCTGGCGCTATCGCTTGATGAATAAGGGCCTCTGTTGCCTACTCGGGGAGGCCGATTCATCAATAGCGCCAGGTAGCGACAGATGAGCGACTGTAGCGTGATTTTTTCAGCGCCAGCCAGTATTCGCTGTGCTTGGCCGGCATTAGCTTGATGACAGCGACTCAGTCGGTGTGCGGTAATGTTGAATACGGGCTGGGGGGTCGCTGTTTCACAGGTCCAGCGTTGTATGTGAGCGCCTGACAACGAATGGCCAGAGCGAACGGCTAGCTTCATATTCATCAAAAAATCACGCTCCGAATGTGCTGTCGCTGTCCATTCCTTGTTTAAACCCCAGAGCGCTGGCGGCGATCTGTATTAACTAGTTTTTAACCCCTAAACAACCATATTTTTTGAATGTAACATTATACATGTTTTTAGAATAATTTTGTTATATGAATACATTAATCTCAGACCTGTTAGATCAATTCTGCACATATTTTTTTTTTTTTTTTTTTTACTTAAAAATAAATCCTAACATTGCAGAAGTGTTCTCCGATTTTTTGACATTAAAAAAATTAAAAAAAAAATTATTACCAATTAATCATGAAATATTATAGATTGCTCCATTGAAATGCATTGGACATCGCCAGGGAGTGATAGCTCATACCTGGCGCTGTGAGGGAATTTGCAGCGGCGCTGTTCGGTCCAGGCGGCTTCATGATGAATGCCGCGCTAGCCGTCGCTCTCGCCGGCGCTAGCCTCATTTTGCTTGATAAATGCGTCATTGTGACCGCCGCCGGGCGTACTTGAGTCGGTAGTCGCCGTTAGCTGCCGCTACCTGGCGCTCGTCGGACACTACCTGGCGCTATCGCTTGATGAATAAGGGCCTAAATGTCAAACAACCTCTGTAGATCAAACTGTTTGAGACTTAGGTGGTTAAATTTAAATTTAAATATTTTTTAATTACCTCCCCTATACCACAGAAGGGCAATTCTAGCCAAGTGGCCTCCTGATCTCTCCTGGGTGTTTAAAGGTGGGAAACACTAGCAGATATTCTCTCAGCAGCATGGCAGACATATGAGTTTGCATTTTCATAGGCTGACATTTTTCTAAACTTCTAAAATAAAATTATAATTATAAATCTTATCTTCCCCCAAAGACCCCAATAAAGAAATATTTAAATGTTAACAAATCCCCTTCACTTCTAATGTAACAGTTCTACTAGGAAATTGCTACTAATAAAGTAGATATTTTTATTTTGCAATTTAGGAAAATACAGCAGCCTATAGGAATACAAATAAAAAGTGGTTTGCAAATGATTTTAGACATTGCTGGCTAGGCCGAGTTTGGAAAGGCAGTAAGAGCTTTTTTTCAGTCATTAATACAATAGAAAATTAAAAAGTCACATGTAACGGGATGAGATGCACATTATTTTTAATGTGGTAGATATTTTATTTTAGAAGTTACAGGCAGGCTGATTCTTCATTAGCGTCAGGTAGCGACAGATGAGCGTCTGTAGCAGGCATTTTCAGAGCGCCCGCTAGTAGTCGCAGTGCTCGGCCGTGAGTCGCTACTTTATAGCGACCCAGTCGCTGTTCAGTAATGTTGAATACATTGTGAGGAGTCGCTATATGACCAGTACAGCGCTGTATGGGAGCGCATGTTAGCGACTGCTCATAGCAACCGACTCACACCATATTCAGCGAAAAAACAGCTTCACAAATCTCTGGCGCTGAAAAATAGTTGTTTGAAGCCCAGAGCTCAGGAGGCGGTGTGTTTAAAGGCTGTTTTTCAGCATCTATCCACTAGTAACAAAGCGAAAACATATGAAATTACATTGTAACAACATTGTAACATGAACACTTTAATGCCAGATCTGTAATGTCATTTTTGAGGAAATATTTTAAAAATGAAAAAATTATGAAAAAACTGCTTTTTCAATGCCAGAAGAGGTCAAAGAATTATTTGTGATTTTTTTGAAAAAAAAAAAAAATCCCCGTTTAAAGAGAAGCAAAGGATCGTACATTGAAATGTATGGGAGAGCGCCAGGTAGCGAGAGGTCATACCTGGCGCTGTGCAAGGCTGAACGCTGGCGCTGTTCGCTAAGGCTGTGAAAATGATGAATCAGACGCTACATGGCACTATCCCAGTCGCTAAACAGATTTTGCTTGATAAATGTGTTATTGCGTGCCGTGTCCGGCGTTCACCAGTCGCTACCTCTCATTAACCAGCCACTAATTGATTGCTATCCCTTCTTAAATAAGGGCCTAAATAACATCTGCTTATTGGAAATCCAAGTCCTCAATGATCCTATAATATATAATGTGGAATCATGCTAATTTTTACTGAAGTAAGTGGATGCACATTTGGGTGCAAATTGCAATCTCCATCTCATAAGCTTTTTTAACTTTAACCAAAAATGTGCAATAACATTTTTTTGATCCTGATAAAAAAACTCACCTGTACCTGCAATGAGATTTTTTTACAGATGATGTCCATCATTTTTCCTGTGACATAAAGATACTGAGAAACTGGCAACAACAGCACCGAACTTTTCTGCACAGCCCATAGAGTGTTGTCGTTTCCAAACATTCCCAAGATTATCCTTATCCGATTGGAAAAATGATGTACCTCACCTGTAAAAATGCCCTATTGCTGGTACAGGTGATTTCTGGGGAAGAATTTGAACAGTTAAACTTACTTCATCAAATAATTAGCATGACCCCCACTAGGCAAGTTACAGAGCATGCTATTTTGCCTTTTTTGGTTTACATTTTGTCTATTGGCTTTAGGTACAAGACAAGATATATATCTATGAATGGATTTTGAGCAACAGGTATGTTTCTTTTTTTCATAAAGAGGAAGTCCAGTCAAAAACGATGGGACCTACTTGTACACTTGAAGCAAGGGAGCAACCTGTTTTGGTAGCCTGACAGCCCACTGCTCACCCATACTCATATCTCCAAAGTGCCTGCGAAGTTTCTCATTCATCCAGGTAATAGCATATCTGTAGCAATATATCAAGGCAACTTGTCTAGCTGTTCTATGCTCTTGAAAACCTTTTAGATTGACATCCAACTAGCGTTCTCAATCCAGAGAGAACCCCCGCCCTTATTTATTAAGTCATTAAGTTGTAACAGCTACCTGTAAATCAATACAATATTTTAAATTTGTGAATATTACTCTAAATAACTTTTAATGTAGACATAGACATTTTGAATAATCTTATGTCAGTGTATAGAAAAATGAATGTTACTTCTTACAGGTCTTTTTTCAACCTTTCAGGATGGTACATTAGGCCAAAGGTCTGCTTTAAAGGACCACATTCTGCAAATAATGATGATATTTAAAAGCTTTTGTAAGTGCAGATGTCCTATGCTACCCATACAGAATGGTAAAATATACATTTATTATAAACATACAGGGCTGAATGGGAAGAGCCCTGGAATCGCTGGATTGTATCTACCTTTTTTCTTTGAGCATTCATTTTTTCAGCTCTGCTTTTAGTCAGAGGCGGATTCTTAATAAGAACATATAATTCTGCTGCGATGAGTCAATACTCATCTCTCAAAATGACTGGAAATAAATAAACATAGTGGCAATGTGCAAAACAAAATAATTTAGCATTTGAAAGGTAAATGTGACCAGTGGAGCAGTGTATCACAGCAAAGCGAACAGTGTGAGACAGACATTCTCGCCTGAATGAACGTCAAGAGAGATCCAGACAACATGATTACATGTAAGAGCGTCCGGCATGTCAGTACAAAGAGAGTAGAGGGAGCTGAGACTAACTGAATTACAGTACATGTATAGTGTGTAGGGAAAAAAGCCAGGAAATGATTTATTTCAGCATGGCAAATGGCTCTTTAAGTGAGATGGCGTAGAAGCTGATAACAAGATGAACTAAATCAAATTAGAGAGTGGTTTAATAGTATGCTCCTGTCAAATACAACTATTTTACATTTAAAGTGGTCTCCTATGCAACTATACATCTTAAAAGGGACTGGCCAGGTAGCCAGGCATTTAAAACATCACCCAAAGCAGCTTCTACATGATCTAGTGTTCAAAAGAGTTTCCGTAGTCAGGTTTTCTGGTGTACTGGAACACTCCCATCAGGTTTACTTTTGCAGTCACGAGTAGACTGGCCATAAGGAGACCAAGGGAAATTCCCAGATGGCCACACAGCTTTGGAGCCAGTGGGCTGCTGTTTTTAACACCCTCTTCCAATTCCATACCCCCCTTGTGTCCTTGTATCTGGCCACACTGTACCTACCCAGTGAAGAAACCCATGTTCTGCCCCCAATTCTATAGCTTTAGCATTATGTCTGTGGGGGCGGGGAGGTTACAGTTTCTGCTCCTACAAAACAAAATCTTCACTACCATCACTTTAAAATGGCCATACCCACCCCTTTTTCTGTCCCTGCTATTCTATTGCCTCGTGCTAGGAATACAGTTGTTGACTGGCCAGGAGACACATTAGGGAAGCAGGGGACAGTAAAATCCTGCAAGAAAAAAGGTTATGTCAGCACTCCTTGTAAAATTCAAATGCTTTAATATAAACGATTAAAAAATATCTCCATATCGAAAAAAGGCAGCTAAAAACAATATAAGACCCTGGCAAATGTTATGCGTGCCATGCAATGCTAAAATCCTGGGCTTATTTTTGGGCCCAGTCCGCCACAGATTGCAATGAATGGAGATGGGTAATTGTGAGGCAAACTTGGGAGACCTGTGAAAGCATCTGTAGCATGCTGCAGGAAATGCAGACAGGCTTTAGGTGAGTTGCTTGCTGCACTATTATTGCCTGGAGTGAATGTTATGCACATGGCTACCCTCTAGCTACATTTATATTATTTCTGGCAACCTTTTCAATGTCCCTCTTAATATGGCCATTTAAATGAAATCTGATTGTTCATTCCCCCAAACAATAATTTGGATAGCCAAGCTGAATCAAATAATCAAGCTTACACAAGTACCCTCAACACCAAAGGGTAAGTCAACTAATCTTGTGTTTAACACTGAAGATTACTGGTAATGAGCAAAACCATAGAGGTTTGGTTTCGCCAAGTTTGGACGAGCTATGAACAAAAGTTTGTATATCCGGACTTGACCCCACACCCATTGAAATCAATAAGGACTCCAACTTGGAGACCAAAAAATGTCTGAAAAATGGGGGTAGTAAGGGGTAGAGGGCTGCAAAGTCGGGGCAAAAACAGGTCAATTGTCCTGCAAAAAATGGGGTAGGAAAAGTACTTAAAATAAGACCCAGTATCCCCTCCTCCCCAAACAGGCTGTGTGGTGAAACCCTCATCACCCCATAACAGACTGTGTGACAGAGCCCCCATCTCCCATAGTAGACTGTGTGAAAGAACCTACATCATTCCATAGCAGACTGGTTGACATAACCCCCATTAGCAGACTGTGAGAGAACCCCCATTGCCCTATAGCAGGCTTTGTGACAGAACCCCCATCACCCCATAGAAGACTGTGTGACAGAACACCCATCACCCCATAGCAGACTGTGTGATATAACCCCCATCACCCCAAAGCAGACTGTGTGATATAACCCCCATCACCCCAAAGCAGGGGCTGTGTAATGGGCTGCATGGCAGAGCCACCCTCACATAGGTGCTGTAGTCTGTGCTGGGTTGTGGACATGCCTTGTTGCAGCCTGCCCCCACCTATGCCTCGCCTGCTCCCCTTCCTGGTTGGTTGGTGGACAGGTCTGGACGGGACTGGGGCGGATGGCAGCAAGATTCACTGGCCTGTTGGCTGATCGTGATCGGGTGATGGGAGGGTTAAAAGCTGGTTGATTGGCTGTTTAGCCAAACCTGAACACAGACTTCTGACCGAAGTCTGCTTTGGATTCGGGGACCCCAACCCACGAAGTTTGGCGCGTTCCCGAACTTTACGGTTTGGGTTCACTCAACACTAATAATAAGCTTAAACAGCACTACTGTTTCTAGCTCTTATTAATGCAGCCGTATATTACTTGTTGGATAAATGTTCCTGGGGGTAGTGTGATAAAAGCCATTTTCACACTTTGGTTTTGGCCTTATTGCTGAAAAGAAAGATAGAGAACCGGGAAAGAATCTACCACACTAGTTGGAAGGTTAATGCAGAATAGCCTAGATAAGCCATGTATTAAAGTAAAATGTTAGCTTTCCAGTCATTTTATCAGAATATTAACTTTTCATTTTGTGTATATCAGAAGAAAATCTGTCCAGTTGCTTAATACCAAATGATTTGAACACAAACATGGTACTGTGCAATCCATGTTTACTGTTCCACAAAAAGCATTTAAGCAAAAAAGGACATTCTGTTTTGTTCCTTGCCTAAACCATACACTGACAAACACACAGCAGATCCCAAGAATAAATACACAAAAGAGATATAAAATGCTAAAGTATTTCTTAAACATAAAAACCTCCCTGCATGTGTAATATTATCTAGCAGGGTACTAACACAAGAACATTGTTATCATTCGTTTTAATCATTTCAGGTACTCTCCTGCTCTACAGACCTCCTTTTCTCTGTTCCTAGCAGGCATGTTGGTGAAAGCAGATACAGACCTTTATCCTGAATAAGAACCTATCTTATATGTTTCCCCCACCCTGTACACACAGATTGCCCACATTAAAAATCAACCTACCTGTACCTACTGCTTTTTCTGAACCTTAAAACATCCAAGATGGTGGCCCATGGAGTCTCCGGCTGCCTGCCGAAAGTAAGTGTCTTCTGACTTTGCCTCACTGCATCCTGGGATTGCTGTCCTGTTGCTGACCCCAGCTCTGCTCTGTCTGTGCGAAGCACAACTATATTCCGCCCCCCTGCCCCCCCTTAGTATATGATGCTTCTTAGGCAAGATGGTTCAAGAATTCCTAGAGTTTTGAAAGGAGTTGCCGACCAGCGTGGGACAGAATAATAAGGAAGTGACTAAAAACTTAAAATATTTATAGTAAATAAATACATGTGAATACATGCATGCCTTCTGTCCCCTCCTCACTTGTTCTATGGTGCTGCTGCTGTCCCATACTAATAAGTGCTATGCCATGCTTGGCAGCAGGCAGTGCCCCCTGGATTAGCCTTTTTAATGTGATGTGGGGCCTGGGCAATCGCCCACCCCTGAAAGCGTCCTGCATGCGTAATATTATCAAGCTGTTTAGCAGGGTTCTAACACAAGAGCATTTTTATCCCTCATTTTAATCATCTCCCAGATGCTCTTCTGCTCTACAGACCTCCTTTACTCTGTTCCTAGCAGGCATGTCGGTGAAAGCAGATCTATTTGAAGTTCTAATAAATTATCAAAGTACTGTTCTTCCATCCTGAGCCAAGACAGATAACAGAAATAAAGCTTTTTAAAACTAAGAATAGTCAGCAAGGACATCAAAAGAAATAGAAGTGCTGATCAAACAAGCATTTTCCTGAAACGAATAAGGATCAAAAGACACAATCAAATAGCTGGAATGAGGATCAGGATGTTGAGTTTGAAAAGAAGCACATATAGCGCTGGCAGATTGATAATATGCCATTAGCTATGCTAATCATCAAGATGCCCCTTTATATGTTAGTGATTAGAATCCATGGTACATTGTGTGTAACTTTCATTTTTTATGTGATAAATACTTACTAACAGGCGTGAAAGCCACTTAGACTCCATGGCCGACTGATTCCCTATCCCTGTGGTATCCCAATTTGGAATGCCTAGGCTGCTCCCCTAAATTGCTGTGTATTCTCAACTCACCAACAATCTTGTGGCTCATCCATGGGTCGCAATGACATCCCCAGGGGAAGCCGCTCACACACATGTGCTGCGGGATCACTGGTGACTTGAGTATACAAGACAACCTAGGGGCTTTATTAAAGCGGAGAGTTTAAAATTGGGATGTCCCAGAAAGGAGCATCAAAAACCCGGGATAGAGAAAAAAGGTGCGATACGTAAATTAAAAAAACAAGCAGTTTTGTCAGCCATAAGATCATTAGTGAGTTGAGTATACACAGAAATCTAGGAGACTTCACACAGCGGGCATTCCAAATCAGGATGCAACAGGGATAGGGAATTGGTCAGTCTTGGAGTACATTTTCCAGACTAAGGCTTGTACAAAATGTCACCCAAAAAATCATCCTATGGGACTTTCGTAGCAAATTGACACACAATGTACCATGGATTCTAATCACTAACACATAAAGGGACATCTTAATGTTTAGCATATCATGTTTAGGGTGATATGGGAAAGTGTTTTTGTATTTAAATGAATGATGACTGATGAATGATGACGTATTAATCTCCTAAAATTGGTCTGTCAAAACTGCTTGCTTTCTGTATTTATGTAACTAACACAATAACATAAGTTCATAAACAAAATGCAAATGCTTTAATTCTGTCCCATGTGCAGTGAGCCCAAACATGCATCCTACATTTATACATTGCACAGGAAAGTTAATGTATAAATAATCTTTTGTTAACAGAAGAGCACTCTGTATTAGCATTGTTTATGTATATATTATTGGTTTACTTGCCTTCACAGTTTACATGGATAAATCATACATTGGGATATAGATTGCAGAAATGCTATACCATTGTGTGTATGTTTACTGTATTGCACTTTATTATTGCAGTTAGAAGTTACGGGCAGTACTATAATAGAGCCAACCTGCTATGATCTATATCCTCTAAAACACTGTTCAACCTGTGTCCCCCAGGGGGTGCCCAAGGATGTTTGGGATGCGGCAACAACAGGGGCCTGATGAGTCTATTATATTATTTTAACAGTAGAACATTATTTATTTTTGATTCTGTGAGGCATGTGGCCTACCTACTTTGGCCAAATTTATAATTGATCCCCTCTCTGGGGGTACGCTGTTAGAACTTGATGTCTCTAGGGGTACTTGGCGTAAAAGATTTGAGAACCACTACTCTAAAACATGCTGATATACCCACCAAAAAAGGGCTAGCACTAACTGGTCAGAAGGCCCAATTTACCACCTAATTCCATCACCTAATAATAAAGCTGTGTACCAACCTGTTCTTTATACAGGCAGATCAATTAATAGGCCAGGCATGCTCAACCTGAGGCACTTGGGGTAATCTGATCTGGAGGTTTTTCCCATTAGTGAGGATACTAGGTCTCTTCTTTCCAGCAAGTTGAGCAAATACCTTTAATTTAAATTTCTGTAAAAATTGAAGTGTTTATAATTTGTATTGTTTGTTTAAGTGCAGATCTATAGGATTTTGTTCCCACCGATTTTGTTGCTAATATAGACCTGTTTTCTCTCTTTACATGGCCGCCTTTCTGTGGACCAGTTATTGCGTCACAGCCTCCTGTCTCAAAACTCCTCCACTGGAGAGTAAGTCCCAGTGAGAGTGCAGGTATGTTGTGACCCTAACCCCATGCTTCACCATTTCCCAACCCCATGTTATGGACCCCATGTTATGGACCAGGACCTTCCTATTAAGGACAAGCTTCTCCTTGGCACGTAACGGGGTGCTGGACCTATTTTAAGCAGACAGAGATATACTGTTGGATCCAAGTGATCTTACCTTGAATTTGGTTATAGGGGACCAAAATTCTAAATGATCCACTTGGCAACTTCCACTTGGGCATTCTAATTCGGAATGTCCCATAGCATGTTTTGCTACCCAGTTGTCTGTGCTTTATATTTACCTATTTTGGGGGTTCTGATGCAATGACAACCAGCAAGGACCACTGCAAGGCATGTAGATCAGAGAAAGCAATGGGATTGCTGCTCTGCAGCCCCCATCTGCTATCACTGCATGTTGTTGTTTGCAGAGACCCAGAAGAATGTATTAGCACAGGCAGCCGCCCGTTAGGAAGATGTGTACCAAAATTCTATTTAAAGTCCACTTTAAATAAAATCCTTAAATGCTTCATTTACATAAACTAACTAGCTGGCTTTCCTTAGACTTACAATAAGATAGACTATTTAACTATACTGAGGGCTGAATCGAGTTGATTCGGGACCAGGGGCAATAGGTTTACTTTGGAATATAAAGATCACTTTAGGTAAAAAATTAGAAAAGTGCTCTTTTTTACACCTCACCCTAAACGTATCTATAAATAGACAAAAGGTCTACCCCCCTCCCCCAACAAAAATAATAAATAAGTTGTGCATTTTTTGCACCTGGTGTGAAATCGAAGGGATGATTCTGTACCAAATGTAGAAAATGCACTACTGGTGTTGGAGTAAAATGCACCATTCCCTCTGGTGACCTAGGGCATTGATTTACTACTTTTTGCACCGTTTTTGCACCTGGTCCGGAATTGACCTCAAAGTATTACAAAAATAAAATCTGGCATTCTTTTGAATTTCACAATATAACTAGCCAAGAGAAAAACTAAAGATTGATACATCCATAGACCAACTCAAATTTACTTTATCTTATGATTTTAAGACATTGATCTTAAGACATTGGTGTAAAGAGCTGTGCATAATTTCAAGTATCTAGAGCCAGATTAACACAGTATCAATACAGCCATGTGATTTTTTAATTATAACATTTTTTAGCACTTGTCTTCATGCATTGGTAGCACTCTCTAACATTAGAGAAAAATATTTAATCCCATAACAAAAACTCAATTTGTCACATCCACATATCTTAATATAGCTGAACCAGGTTGCTCATAGCTTCCTTAGTAGAAAAGTGAAGTTTGCCACTGATGGAATTTGAATTGAAAAAAGGAAAATGTGAAAAATAAAATTAAAAATATAATTTCTAAAAATACACAAATGATGATCAGCTACAATGGTTTAACCAAATGTAAATGATGGACTATATGGGCTAAGTCTATGTTTGTGGCTCTACTTGGTATATGAACTTACTTCAGAATTAAATTTCAGCTGACAAGCATTGCAGGGTGCGATATGCTTTCTTCGCTGAGGTAAGGGAACCCCAAACGTGTGATTTATGACTGCTTTTTGAACTGGGTCCATCTGCAATAAAAATACAAAAATAAGTCTTGCTTTACCCAGATTTATCTTCATATGATGAAGATGATAGCAGTATGGTGAGTCCTATATTGGTGTTATAAAGGTTACTGGTTGCCATGAAAGCTAACATCAGAAATAACCAGCCATTTGCTGCATAAAAAAGACATCCTCTGCTCTGTGTGCTGCAAATGCTCAGTTTAATAGCTGTAACTCAGGTCTCTCTGATGGGAAGGATGAAAAGCAAAGACCTTTTTTTATAGCAGTTGTGCGGAGTTAAGACATTTCAGTTCACATTCTGGCATGACTTCCAACAAACACTTAATCTAAAATCTGCCTGCACTACAAACTTTAGCCATCACTTTTATTACAAAACTGGGAAATAACCTTGCTGATGTATAACGAAAGTTCTCGTTGCCTTTTCTAATCCTAGTAGCAAAGATGACTTGGAGGACGCAAAAATCAAGAAAAAGAAGCATGGTATAAGAAAAACCATCCATAATACAAATTAAAAACAGAAACAAATTACTAATATATTCAATATTAATAGTCAGGGGCTAGTCTAAGCACAGCTGGCACTTACATCACACAGACAGGAGTCTTGGCACAGTAATTTACAAGAAAAGACTTTAAAGGCTCTAGAACAAATCAGGGAAGTAAACTAATTTGGGGTTGGAAGAAACCTTGTTTTACACTACAATGGAACAAGATCTCCAAAGAGTGCAGGTAGTTTAGTGAATAACAATTCACTTTCGAGAAAAAAAAAGTTAGTCACACTAATACATAGAATAATTATGTGTCTATGTAAATTTGCCCATCACATGCTGGGTTTGAGCAATCTGTTAAAATTGTGTTTGCCATATAAAAGTTTGCTAATTATTTGGCTCTCTTCAATACACAACTTACCTAAAACAGTAGGCATTACATCTGCTTCAGTCAGTATTTTTCTAGCCTCTAACCAATGAGTCATCAGCATTTCCGGTGGTTCCAATATGAACTTAAATCATTCTTAAAAAGGGAAACACCAACCTTATTATAAAAAGCTCTAACAAATGTAAAAGTATAGATGTTGAAGTTCCAAGTTATTTTTTATGCACTCAGAACAGAGTAAACATGTACTGTTTTAACCTTAAATGGAGATATTTCTATCAACTAAATAAACCGACGTATTACCTACATATATTATTTCTAGGCAATGGTGGGGCTAGCTAGCTTGATTAACCCTTTCGCTGCCAGCCTACCTGGAGTTTTTGTCACCCTTGGTGCCAGACCCTTTTGCACTATTTTGCGCTCCCCATGTTCAAATGTGATTTTTGAATGGATTTCCAGGGATTTCCCAGGAAAATGATATATTGTTTTTTTCAGCAGAGTCTGGGCTTTAACATGAAATGTCTTGTTTGTAATTTTTTAGGAGTATTCTCAATACTTTTGGGTGAAATATGTGCAAAAAAATAGTGTTTTTTTGTAATAAAAAATGTAAGTTTGTCAATAAAATCTTATTGCATGTGAAACCCCAATTAATCCCGGTCACAGCGTTACCACATATGTATAAGTAGACACCCTTTCCTGAGCAGGAGATTCCCCCAAACTGAAACAGCGCTTTAGGAGATTTTCAGATAAAATACAACTATGCACCGCGCTAAGCGAACCTTGCGGTCTTTCCAGAAAAAGAACCCTTTAAATTTGAAATACCCCCCAAAAACTATATATTCTCTAGAAGTATACACCTCAGGCTTTCTAGGCGTACCAGGTTTGTTGACATGGGCGCAATTTTCTGGAAGTAATCCCTCAATCAATTCTTTGGTTGCACAGAGTTTCCCTAAAAAAGAATAAAAAAGAAGAATCAAAGCCACATTTTCCTAAAAAAAACTATATGCAAACAGAAAAAAACAAGTAAAATCTGAAAAAGCAACAACCCCCGAACAGAACAATACCCAACATGCATAGGTACTGTCAAGGGAAGAGTTGCCAAACACCCCAAAGTAAAGCATGCGCATAACGGTAATTTTGCTTAAAAATTTCAGCTCTGCAGACAACTTTTTTTTTTAAGGGTTAGGCTAACCCTAACCCTCAAAAATCCCCCCAAAAATGACATTTTGGGGGGAATTTTAAGGGTTAGGGTTAGGCTAACCCTTAAAAAAAAAAATATACAAAAATAAAAATTCCCCCGAAAAAATGGGGACCCCCCCATGCCCCCATGTCATTTTTTTTTTATTTTTTTTTTAAGGGTTAGGGTTAGCCTAACCCTAACCCTCATCCTTAAAAAAAAAGTTTTTAATTTTTTTTTAATTTTAAGGGTTAGGGTTAGGCTAACCCTAACCCGTAAAAATAAAAAAATATACAAAAATAAAAATTCCCCCCAAAAAATGGGGAATGTCATTTTTTTTTTAAGGGTTAGGGTTAGCCTAACCCTAACCCTCACCCTTAAAAAAAAATGTTAAATTTTTTTTTTGAATTTTAAGGGTTAGGGTTAGGCTAAGCCTAACCCGTAAAAATAAAAAAATATGCAAAAATAAAAATTCCCCCAAAAAATGGGTTCCCCTCTACGTCATTTTTTTATTTTTAAGGGTTAGGGTTAGCCTAACCCTAACCCTCACCCTTAAAAAAAAATTTTTTCATTTTTTTGAATTTTAAGGGTTAGGGTTAGGCTAACCCTAACCCGTAAAAATAAAAAAAAAGACTTTTTTTTTTTTAATTTTAAGGGTTAGGGTTAGGCTAACCCTAACCCTTAAAAATAAAAAAATGACGTAGAGGGGAACCCATTTTTTTTTAATTTTAAGGGTTAAGCTAAACCTAACCCTTAAAAATTAAATAAAAATTACGTAAGGTCCCCCCTCCGGGGAGGGAAACCCATTTTTTTTTTAATTTTAAGGGTTAGGGTTAGGCTAACCCTAACCCTTAAAATTAAAAAAAAAATGACGTAGGGTCCCCCTTACCCGTCATAACCAGCCCGGGACCAGCTATGGGGGCTTGTAGGAACAGAGTGGAGGGGCCAGCTTTTGTGGCCCTGCAGCCTACGAGCCCACATACCCTGTGTGGGCCCGGGCTCTTCTGCCCCCCCCTGGGCTTTGGGGAGGCAGGTAATTGGGGGTGCGGGGGTTAATGGCAAGCCACCCGCTAGTTGCAGGTGGCTTGCCAGACCCCAGCCTTGTGAACTGGTATAAGGGGTCTCATAAGAGTGCGACAGCCACTAGAAAATTTACTTATAGTAGGAGGGAGTTGTGATGTCAAAAGATGCTGTGAGCACCGCCAGATGCGGTGCTCTTGGAGATGAGGCCATTGCCCTGCATTGGAACGGGGATGGAGGTAAGCTTATTTTTTTTGCTTTTTAAGCGAGTTTGTTAAACGTTTTGTTCGGCCGAACCCAAATCAGCCGAACTGAACTTCATCTCTAGTTACAATGTTATTATGCTGTGCTTAAGGAACCCAGCCTGACAAACACCTGGCTTTAAAAAGTCTCTTTACCCACATTGTTTATCTAAAGGTAAAACTGACCATTAGTTCTCCTCAATCACCCTTCTGGAATGCCCATTTACTTGAACCCCCCCCCTAGAAAACATGAAAATCATCCAAAATACACACCCCATCCATGTACTCATGGCTGTGAAAGCCACATTTGCATCTTCACCACTCCACTGGTGATAAATAGGATTCATCAGGCTAATGTAAATGCACCACACGTGGCATGCCCAGCCTGCATGTGCCATTTAAATATCCCTTACTTAGCACTAGCACTATATGAGACACAATTAAAAAAAATAATAAACTGGTTCTAACAAAAAATGCTGTCTGTGGATAAACTTTGGATAGTTATTTGGAATGTTGGAAATGTATTCTTCATTTTGGCTTTTCACACTAAAAGTACAGAATGATCTAGAAGAACATGATGGTATTGCATATAAGTATTCTCACTGTGACTGCAAAAGGGAAAAGAATTCTATTTCTATTTTATAGGGGGACAAAAGGACATTAGGTAACTGAGCATAAAAGTTATACGGTAACTGAGCAGAAAAAAAAGAACGCTATTTTTAAAATTTAGGTTAATTACTTCATTATAATATCACCCCAGAGAGCGTGACAACTGGGAGTGCAGCAAACAGAAGAAAGCTCATTAAAACCCAAGAATTCTCACCTATGCTAAATATGAGAGCAATGTAGGATCTGATCTACAGAAGTTGATCTTTAAATGCAACTTTAGTAATAGTAGCCTTCCTTCACTGCCAGGAAGATAATATTCAGTGATTTTGCAGTACAGCTTCTTGAAGACTGGTAACAAGGGCAGCCCTGAAGCTAGGGCACTTCCGGCACTGGGGTCAGCCTTTCTTCTCCAGAATGGGTCCAGACAAAATGGTTCACAATGCCCAGTGCCATGTTTATTTTTGGCAACTGCAGAGAACTCCTCACCTTTAACTGGATAATACAGGACCAGTATCTTAGGGTCACCAGCAGTTTGCATGACCAGCTCCCACACCCCAATTTCCTGGTTTGGACATGCTAAAACTAGCAGCCATAACAAAGCATTGTATATTCTCATAGAGAATAAAAATATAATTCTTTTGACCATTCGGTCACTGACCAATCACTATGGTTCCCTGTTAACAACTATACTGGCTCACTATGCCACCCTGGCAGTAGAGAGCCAGAAACACTGATGTGCCATCTATTGGGCCAGAGGTGTTAGCGGACTACAAGCCTGCTCAAGAGATACCATCTCAGTAATAAGTAATTTTATTGTTTTTTAAATTAACGCATTCGCAACTTGATCATGTTACAAGGAATAATTTGTGCTGTGCCAAGCACTATTCTTTAATAAATGGTTTAGTTCTTAAACGGGGCACAGTGGAGTAATCTAGAGGAAAGTGTCATTAGGATATCTACATAAAAACACATAAAATAGCCAATTCCACTGGTTTGCGCTGCTTTATGCTTGTGTAAACTTCATTTAGTAGCAACACTAGAGGCAACCGCATATTATTTGAAAGTGTGCCTTCAAATATACTTAAAAAAAAAACAAGCAAGTAGAAATTGTACAAAGTAATCCTTTCACACTGATTAATGCTATCGCTTTTTTAGCATAGTAACTTTAAGCAGATAATCGTGTTACAAACACAGTCTTCATTGCTCTACAGCACAAAAATATAAAAAAGAATTAAACATTACAGTCTCTCCCAGGTGCTCTGTGAAATACAATAAAGGATATTTGCTGTCATTAAGCAGCTAGAGTAAAATTATTCATGCCAATTAATAGTTTTGCTTGTAATGCTTGTAATCTGGGATTAAAAATGGAGGTTTACAGAGGAAGATTATGTGACATCATAAGAACGATTATGTGCAAACAATGAGAAATAGAAAGTTTGCAAAATGTATAAGATTTTAATTATAATAACTTTTTTTTATACGAGTAATTAATAGTGAGAACCCGCTTAACCCACTTAAGATCTGTATCTTAAGTTGAAAGATTTTACCGTATATAGGAATAAAAGTAGAAAGTTGCAAGTTTAGCTTCTCCTCTTTATGCATTTGTCCATCTCAGCAACATCACCTCTGATTCTGGGTATGGGCCACCAGTTGCCAAAAACCCGTTGTTGTGTTTCATGTCACTTGCAGTGTGGTAGTCAGCAATGCCATTAAGCTGTGCCCAGACATTGATTTCAAAGGGCATTTTTCTCAATGACAGAGATGGTCAGCAACAAGAAAAGGAGGTAGTTTTCCCAAACTGCAGGTGCCCTAGATTACTGTTTCTCAAACTATGGTACACGTAGGCATACACATAAACGCCACAGCTTGTAGGGGTACACAGAGATGTTCGGGGTTCACCAGCATGGTGGGTCTGAGGTTTAGTATATCATTTTACCAGTAATACATTATTCCTTCTTACTTTAAAAGTGTTGCAAAGCCTGTGACCTACTTACTTTGGTAACATTTTTTAGGTTATCCCTCCTTGGTGCTTGGTTTGAATTACTTGTAGCTAGGGGTACTTGGTTGGAGTCTCTTGTTTGCTAGGGGGTATTTGGCCTAAAACCCTAGATGACCTGAATCTAGATAACCTGAAAAGCCCTAGAAGACCTGAATCTAGAAATCAAGGCAACATCAATAGGCTTGTTTCCTGCAGGTACAAAGGGCAAGCATTCTTAGCAACTGGTGATCTGCAGCGAGGGTTTGCTTTTTAATCCATTGGTCAAAAACCATAGTGTAGTAGTGTATAGTGTAAATACAGACTTTAGAGGTATAGTCTAATAAAATAATAAAAGGTATAGGTGGATTTGGAAAGAATAGGGCCTGCTTAGATACATTGTGGAATCTTTAATTATATGAGGGTATGAGAGTGTAGATCACTAGCGGGTAAATGAAGAACTATTTGTGAATGATCTTATAAATACACTAAAAGAATGAGTGATGAGGGAATTGAGAGTATTCCAAAGCCAGTCAGTGGGGAGAAAAAGAATGTAGAGGTGAAAACCTTGATGGCAGAAAGTTAGACAAAAAGACATTTTATTGCTGTATTTTGACATAGGTCGAAAATGCTATCGAAGTGAAAGTGGCAAGTTCTTCGATGTTCTAATAAAATGTATGAATACATTGAAATGAGTCAAAGTAGGCACCACAGTGCTAAGTTTCTAAACTGAGTAGAAAAAGCAAAAACAAAAAAGTCCTAATATGCTCACAGACATGTCGGGAACCCTAACCTAAGGTATAATCTATTAAAATTTGTCTAGTTTTAAATTTAAGAGTTCCTAACTGACAGTTTGTTTTTCCTTGTTTCTTATCTCTTATATGCTTCATTTAAAATCCTTAAACTTAAAATAAAGTATAGGTTTGCAAAGTTTCACTTTGCAAACAGTTGTGTACTCTAGACAGTAATATACATTTTTTATGTTTTCCAGGGCCAATAATAGAAGAATAAAGAAATTCTTTGTAGGCTGAGTAGATTTTAAGGTAAGCTTTCAAGACTTTTCATCAGTCACGAAGTTATATATAGAAGCGAACATAATGATGAAAAGAAATAGGCATTCGCAAAAGCTCACCTTAAACATACCCAGTGAGCCAACAAAATCTCATTCCTTTGCATTTCTACTATTCTCAATATCTAACATGGTAAAACACACCACAGCAGGCCAAACAATGAAATAAACCGGTCAGTTATTTACATAACTGAATGCTGCAATTGCTTATTAATCATTCTGCCCACAAATGTCATCAACATATTGCACAGTCCTTCTCAGTCTATGTGATGCGTCTGTAGCGTGGCAGGGCATTGGCCCAGCGTGGCAGTGTTCTGTAAAATCTGTAACACATGTTAACATCCATCTGCAGACCACATAACTTTCATCTGTAATATGAGGATTGTTGAAGATATCCCACTTGATGTAATTTAAAAGCTGACTGTGGCTTTGGTTTAACAGAAGGTCGACTCCTCAATCCCTGAGGAAGCCGTGTGAAACATGTAACATTATGAAAATACTATATGGTTGATTGAAATATTCTTATTTTATCCTGACGCTCTAATGATTATGTATACACTTTGTAAAAAACAAGTTTCATGAATACAACATAGATAATAATGATGATGAATATAATTAGGATCCGAAAGCAAAGAAAAAAACATGTTTATAATATATTACAAAATCCTAGCTCCCAACAGTTTCAGACAATCATTTCAATATGATGGCTGGATATATGTAGACATATTAACAGAGGGATATCAACATGACAATACATTACTGACATTACTGGACAAATGTAAAACACTTTCGTGGAGAAGAGTGTATCATAGGATCTAGGTGTTTCCAGAAAAACAATAATAATGTTGCCCCAATGAAGACCTAATTAGAAAGTTATATAAATATAGTAGAAAATACAGGACTGGCCATTGAGGGGAACGTGGCAGATGGTGAAGCACCATAAAGAAAGACTAGTATGGTAAGAGGAAAACAATGACAGGGCAAATGTCTCCATTGGCAAAGTAATGGACAACTACTCTTACATTCTAAAATGAGCTCTACGCAGGATTCTGGAATTATCAGGTAGCACGGAATTAAACTAAGATAGTATAGATGATGGCCCACCAGGGCTGCCATCAAGATAGAAAAGCCAAGACTCCAGTATGGAGCCCAAGGGCCCCAGCAGCAAAGGAGGGACTGAAACCAAATTGGTCTGGTTGTGCTGAGTTCAACTATACAGGAAACTGAAGTAAAGGCTAGGGGCACAGCTACAATACAGAATCTAAAATATTCCAGGGCTGACAGCTGGGCTCCCCCGGGGGCATCTTAAATCGGGATGCCACGCTGTGTGAAACCCCCCTGGGTGCTGCAAAATTCACCTTCTCCCTTGCTCCCTCATTGATGTACATCGGACAGCCGTATCCTCAGCATATTTGGGCTGTTCACACACTCCCACCCCCAGCCATTCCTATGGGCTGGGGGAAGGAGGATGCCCGCTGCTGGGGATGCGCTGCTTGCATAAACAAACTCATTTGCCAAAAATTACAGAACCTGAGCTTGTGTGGTAGGACCAGGAAAAGGTGAAATTTTCTGGGCGATCTGAGGGGTTTCGCATACCAAAATTGTGATGCCCAGGAGCAGGGAACAAAATCCGAGAAAGTCAGAATGCTGGGTTTTGTTCCGCTTTAAGGTGATGGACAACTACGTTGAGAGAGACCGCTTAATGATTTCCAGAAAGCCCCTTAAAATAGGTGAGTTCCTAATTAGGTAAAATATTTTTACCCAGTCTTCTTGAAGCTGTACTGACTCTTTTTTTTTTGTCTTGCAGGTACCGCATTATAACTAGAAAACATTACTGTATTTTAAATGATTTTGTGCCCCAGCCTTCTTACTCCACAATTCTCCATACATGGTGAAATCCCAATGCCAGACATCCTCATAGTCCATTACTGGTGATTCTGCTCTCTGGCATTTGGTCCTATGCCATGATTTCATTGCATCTACAGTGCAGTGAAAATATTTCACAATGTGTATTGACACAATAAAACTTCAAACTCCTTAAATCGGAGGAAATAAAGAGGCCCAGAGTAGTTATTGTTCTATTGCTGACTTTGATATGTGGTCATCATTATGTTTTATAGCGTCTCTTTTCAGCTTTAGGTGTTCAGATGGAAACATAAATTGTCCTAAAAACATTTTTAAAAATGTCACAAAATGGATTTATAATTTAACAGTAGACAGCTTTATTTTACAACAGTATATGAAACAGAGTTAGCAGCAGAGATTATGCAGCAGATAGAAGAGATACTAAAGCTAGTCATCTCAGCAACAAATCAATCTCTATAGCATACATTGCCTCTAAAAACTCTCTTGGCAAAGCGGATGGGCATTTGTTTGAGATGGAAAGGAACCAAACAACAGGAATGATGCAATGCTAGTGATGCTAACAATACTGGATGGAGAACGTTTTACTTCAACTGCGTGTTGATATATTACTTATTTTCAAATGTATCCCTTTAGACTAGACATACACTTTAATTGTATTAAAGTATTAAAGTGTTAGTTGAGGAAAGCTAAATAAAATAAACCTCAGTTGTCTGCCAGCCCACACATCAATCCCTTGTAACTCCCAAGTCACTGGCAGTAGGGATGCACCAGAGGAGGAGCGTGCTGTCGGCACAGGAGTGGACAACTCTGAAGCGCAGAATGCTGCAGCACACAAAACTCCATGGGATTGTGCTTGCAGGTTGCCAGGTACGTAAGGTTTATTTATTTTTTTTTGCCTGGACAAAGACTTTAACTACAGGGAACCTAAGTCAGAATGGCATTGCATGAAGCATTAACTATAGTCATAAACCTCAAAAGTTTGGCTGGGCTCAGAAACCACATGTAAATCTCTGGTAATTGTTTCCATCCAACACAGCTCAACATGGGAAATTTCAATACATTACTTCTAGAAAAAAAAGTAAAAAAGAGGCAGAGGTCCCTGGATATATATATATATATATATATATATATATATATATATATATATATATATATATATATGCAAGAACAGTGCTAAGAACAGACCAAACACTGAAAGTTTTTCAAGAATTTATCTGAAACCATTCTTTTTTCTTTTCCTTCATATAAAAATATTAGTTGTTGTAAATATTCCGGGAATAAGAGATTTCTTTATGACTTATAATAAAAGCATATGCTATTAGCTCACAAAGATCGAACAGGGAAGTTATACCCATTTATATTTGTTTGCTGCCTGGATGTTTAAAGTCATACTTTATGGCAATTGGCCAAGCCAATTGTTAGACCATAGTGTCAGCCTACGTTTGGTCTTCAACTGTTTTCTGTTGGTAAATAGAAGTGCAAATGGCAGAGATATTGAGGTTTACAGGTTTACAGTTTCACTTAATGATTTCTCTTCGGAAGCAAGTGGGTGTGGCTGAGACTGCAGCAACCACCTCCCGTTTTCCTGCATAGGTGTCCAGAGGAGCCTCTGTCTCCTTCGCTCTCCCCGTGCCTTCTTTTCCCATAATCCCCTGTTGGTGACCACAGTAAGGAGGAATTGAATGGGGGTTAGTTCTAGCATGACTGGGGAGTTGTCCTGCGGGGTAGGACTGTCCATTAATACAGGCATAAGTCCTTTTTCAATGGGACACACCCCAATTTTGGTCCCGATGCGGAACATGGGAGGTCCATTGTAGCAGTGAAAGTAATGATTTAGGGTGTATATATTCACTGTATTCATTGTGATTATTTGTATGACTAAGGGCTCTACAAGCTTGAAATGTGCAGCTGCTATTGATGCATGTTTTTACTGCCATTGTGGCCATGCCACAATTTTAATGGCACCATTTTATACAATTGGACCATGGTGAGCGCTGGAATCTCCCTTCCACTATGTTTCCTTGCTTGTGCAGCAATCCTTGCTCTCTAGTTGGTACCTACACCTGGTGGAGCTGTAACTTTTTAATCCCCTGATCAATGCCTGCCCCCTCCCCTGGGATGAGCCTCAATTTTTGCCTCTTAGCAGTGGCTAGTTAAATCTTAAATGTCTTCTAAATTTCCCCCATAAAGTCATAGGGAGTCAGTGCTGGTACCAGTGGGTCCAATGGGTTTTGAACATGCTTTGAAACCAAACATCACTGTCCCATTTAGCTCAGCTCTCCCGGTATCAGTCCCTGAGCCTCCAGGGACAGGTACGCAAATGATATGGATATCTCCAGGTCACAAAGTTGTGATCAGTTTGGGGCTAGTACGCATGTAGGTCTCATTATTCTTCATGCAGTAATGTAGCTGGCATGTCTGCAGGTAGGGGGTTTCCTGCAAGATCCTTTGAGGCTCAAACCTAGGGAATTAGAGTGCATTTTTGTGAAATAATATTGGAGGTAGGGCTACACTCAGCTCAGCCAGCCCTGAAGCAGTGCAGTCCACCACAAATTCTCTCAACCCTCCATTTGGCCAGTCCAACCCTAGTAAAGAGATATCTTAGGAGTTTTTAGGGGCCTTCAATAAATGAAGCCCATATCCACAGTTGCTTCTATTCAAGCAAGTCACTAAAGTTCCCAGTTCCCACACTGTGGGAAACCCCCCAGATCTCCCAGTACAGCTCCCCTCTTCTGGGTCCTCCTCCTATGGCGCATGCGCAGGCTCTCATCCAATCAGTCATTTTTTGTGTATTAGTAATGCTCAGCAAACAGCTCAGTTTACATGCAGGGCAACAGGGAGCGCAGCAGGCCCATCCCCAGAACTGTGCTCACTCCCATCCCAGCCTATCTGAATGACTGGAGGCGGGAGTGCACTCATAACCCAAAAATGCTGGGAATGCGGCCGCTGGATGATTAAATCTGCGAGGGAGCCTGGAAGCTCGGGGGGGGGGGGGGGGCTAACACAGCAGGGCATCACAACCCTTGTTGCGAGGGTTAGTTCTGCTTTAAAACGGAACTTCTGAGGCCCTGGAATCTAAAAGACTCCTGGGCTGTCCGAGTTCCTGTCCTTTGGGCTTCCTAAATTGGGATGTCCCACAGTGTAAAACCCCCCAGATGCCCAGGATTTGCTCACCTTCTCTCAAGCCCTAGCCACATCTCTGTGCAGCAGCTGCATCCCTCTAGCCGCATGTGCGCCCGCGTCTAGCCTCTCTTAGTGGCACAGACATGCCATGGCTGCAAATTGGGCAGAGGATGTGACTGGCGGCACACTCGGCTCTTTTCGCTTGCTCAAGTGACAGTGAGTGTACTGATTGGCTGAGCGCTCCGCGCTCTGAGTCTGTGCCCTGGGAGCCGCAGAAAGGTGAGTGTATGGGGCAACCTGGGGGGTAACCCCTGGGGTATCCCAATTCGGGATACCGCCACACGGAGGAACAGCACAAGTGAAATTCTTGTGTGTTGTTCTTCTTTAAGTAGCAGTCATCACAATTATTTGCCACACATACTGAATTTATCTTTAAAAAATAGCCAACTCGCCACAGCAAGCTGATGATTTAGAAGAGATAATTTCATTATCACTTTAATTTCCTTTCTTGAAGTATCTCATGTGTCATTTCAAATGTTAATATTAATAAATAATATTCTCGCAGGAACTAAAAAGGTAATTTTACTATCTTTCATCAGGTAATCAATTTTCTTCCATTTAGATCACAGTAGCGTCACAATTAAAGATGAAGGTCCTCTTTTATTAAGTTAAATACCCATCTGCAAGGAAGCATGGATTTATTACATTGTTGATTCTCTTCTGATAAAGAAAGTAGCTCAATAGCCAGAGAATTATAATGTACTGGGAGCCAAGTGATCAAATTTGTATTGAATCCAGCAAAAGCTAAATCTTTATCATGACATGACATGATGTTACACTGCCAATGTCTGTGTCTCTGGACACCCAACCTCTTGCTAATGCCTAATATATTTTCCTGCATGGACAGTGCACAGATTGACCTCACCAATAAGGTGATTAGCTTGTCCAGCTGATCTCTGCATACTTGGGACTACTAGAAGGTCCATTACCCACTGTGGGAATTACTTTATTGGCCCTCAAATGGTAAAACCACAAACAAAGGAAAAAAGTGCAGTAAAGGGACTCCAAACCAAAGACAATAATAGGACAGCAAGCAGTTCACCTGATACCTATCCAATGGCCCTCTCCTCCATTTCCTGCAATGCAGGGTAGAAGCCAAAGTTTGCCCCTCCTTTCAGGACCTTTCATTCCTTCAGGAGCACGCAAAAAGTGATCTACCAGTCACTCTATCCCCTCAGCATGAACAATCATGGCAAGTCACAGTGGTCTCACAGCTCTCTGACCACAGAGGAGCAAGCTCAAGACTATAAAGATGTGCCATGATATGCCCTTCCCTGCTAAGCCATTAACCAGAAACTGAAGTGAAAAAATCATCTTCACTTAAAATAAAAAAAGGCATTTACATATAACCAGAGATTTTGAAATGCTTTGAAATAGCTAGATTTATAATGTTTCTGATGGGTATAGGGTGGGAGGAAGTTAGTGTGTGCAGGGACTATAACATTCCTAACCTATTGTCTTTTTCAGGATAATATGTTTTATATACTACATATACTTTATACATAAACCTACTATAGATCTCTCAGAATTTCAGCTATTAAATACTGAACTGTTGGTGAAGAGAGATTTCTCATTTCATACAAAACTATTAATAAACCATAAAAAACAGGCCAAGTGACACTTGCCATTACATACCTATATGATCATCTATGCTTTGCATCCTGATACACATAGTAAGTACAACGAAATTGGACAGGGTCCATACTTCTAAGCTTGTGTGTCCTATTTCTCCTGGAGCTTCAGTTGATACTAGACATTTCTAGTTCAGAAAAGTAGATTTAACACTTCAGCCAGATTACGGTTGGTGGAGGCCCTTGGGCAAAAAATGTGGTGGAGGCCCCTCTGATAGTTTTCTTTAAATTAATAGTCCAGTGCAAACCACTCACAGTCAGCTCCCTCTGAACATGCCTGTCATGGTGCCACCTGTCATCTGTTACTTACTCAGATTGTGTCAATATGGGGAATCTTGCTACCCTAGCCACCAAACGTCTACTTTTCCACCCCATTTGGACTTGGTGGTCGCCCCCAGCTCTAATCCTTTCCAGCCCTGCTCGTGGCCCTCTGCCACCAGTAGCTTGTTCTTGGTTTCCTGGTTTCCGGGGGCCCCCTGTCCCCAAGCTACTAGTGCTTTTGTCCCCCCTATGGAGTCCACATTCCTAGCCCCCTGCACACTCCTTGCCTGCAGGCCAGAAAAGGGCTTGCCAGACAGACCCCATGGCCACTGATCCTGACCTTTTTGGTGCCATGTCAGCCAACCTTGCTGCTGTGCAGTAAAAGCTGTTCCAAGGGCTGTAAGCAGGAGCTCCTTCCTACCTTCACTGTAAGTCTGATGTTTACTGGCATCCTTCTTGTCTTGCCCCCCCCCATGACTACTGTCAAACCCGTAGGAAACCCGCCTTCTAGGTAAGTCCACAATCCCCAATCTCCGCTGCTAGCTTCACCTATAGTCAAGCCCCCGTTTGCTGGGATGCTTTACATGCCTCTCTGGACACGGTTGCCCCCAGGACTTTGTAGCACAGAGGATGTGGACTTACATGGGTAAAGGCGGATGAACCCGAGGCAAGACTGGGCTATGTCGGGTAAGCTGGGGTCATATACGGGTAGTCAGTCCGTACTAGCACAGCACCAAGGGGAAACACAAGAAAAGAGTCGAGGTCGAGCCATGGGGTCAAGCCGGGAGATCAAGGGTACGCAGCACAAGGGATGAGACAGATTTGTGGTCAGGATACAAGCAGGACAAGGTCGGCAACAGAAACGAACGAGGATCTCATACAATATCACACCCAGCAGCACGCTATCACGGGCAGTGAACAAGTGACATGGGAGTGCTTATGTAGGATAACGGTGCAGGGAAATGGTCAGGGGAGCACTCGGGCTTGATTGGCTAATCTGCTAACTGTGGGCTGATTGCCCAATAACTTTATTTGGTAATACTTCTTAGGGCTCATTGGCCCTTCAAACTAACCTCCGGCGGGTGCGCTGCCTGCAGCACTGCCGGAGGTCATAAGAAAGCCGGGCAGCTGAACTGAGGAAGCGGTGAAAAGAGGAGGGGGCTGGCACGCTCGCCACCACTTGTGCCGGGGATGCGGCTGTGTCACAAATCGGCACTTACTCGGGCCCCGTTCCAGCGTTGTCGGCGGCCGGTCGGCCCCAGCAGCTCCTGCCCGGCGGCCGCGCCGTGCGGCGGCGGCTCAGGCGGCGCCGAGCACGGCCGCTCTCCCTCCTCGCTCTCGCGTCATTGTGTCACATGCTCGCGCCCGCCGGAGGCTGTAGCAGATTAGCCAGGGGGCACTGGCACGCCCCCTGGTTCGGAATATGGGCCAATGAGCCCAAAGGGGGGGTCTAGGCTGCGCACTGTCTGGCCCAATCATGGCCTGGTTCCTAGATTCACCAGTCAGTACTATTGTCATTGTGGCCAATGATGCCTGGT
The DNA here is from genome assembly GCA_027917425.1 of Gastrophryne carolinensis. Classification (NCBI taxonomy): domain Eukaryota; kingdom Metazoa; phylum Chordata; class Amphibia; order Anura; family Microhylidae; genus Gastrophryne; species Gastrophryne carolinensis. Next base: position 67,383,624 of record CM051239.1, on the reverse strand, counting down.
TCCTATAAAAGGAATTCCCTGTCACTTACCAGTTGCCTGTGATAGCGCTCAGAACCCTGTGATACCTATTCCTGTGTAGTTAACCTGTTGCCGATTTGATTGTACGACCATTCTCGATCCTGAATCCTTGTTGCCGACCTCTGCCTGTTTTGACACCTCTTGATCCTGAATCCTTGTTGCCGACCTCTGCCTGTATTGACGCCTCTTGATCCTGAACCCTTGTTGCCGACCTTTGCCTGAACTGACGCTTCTAGATCCTGAACTCCAACTGCTGACCTCTGCCTGTACCCCGACTACGTCTTGCCTGACCCCTGGTGCCGCTACGATCTCTGCCTTCCCGTTATCAGCCTATTGCCTGTCTCTGGACTTCCGTCACTCACGATCCAGTTATTGGTTCTCCAGATCTCTCCATATAAGCTTGCATCCTTTGAGCCAATAAGTCCTGGGGGCAACCGATCCCGGGTAGGCGTAACTTGCGTCCCGGCAAGCGGGGGCTCCTACAGGTGAAGCTGGCTGTGGAGATTGGAGGTTGCAAGCTCATCAAGAGGTCTGGAGTAACCCCCCAAGCGTGACAGGCTGCTGAGCGAAGGGGGAGCCCGCCAGCCGCCGAAGCCTGCACTGCCTGCAGACACTGAGGGATGGGATAGAAGGTAAGTTGACCGTGAGAACCACTGTGAACAAGTGGTGAAGGCCCCCTTGATATAGCAAACAGTAGATGCCCAGGGGCATGGGCCACTTGGCCTTACCTATGATCTGGCCCCGATCAGTTGACTAGAGAAGGTCTAGAAAGTCAACAAGTTTAATAGATTAGGTTTATGGAAATCCTATAAAAGTTTAATGCTGTAAACTGTTTAGCAAAACCCATTATACAGAGCAGGTTGGTCCAAAGAGATTGCATTGCATATGTTAGAAATTAATGGCTGAATAGCCCACACAGTTAATCAGAAGAGGTAACTTTCAAACTTTTGTCCATACTGTGTGCATATTATGATAGTCTATAACTGTCTATTCCCCTCCCCCACAGGCCTGTACAATGCACACTAAAGGTTCATTTAATTAAATCTGTGTTAAATAGATGTAAATAACTGAATATTGTAACAATTTAAAAACCCCAATTATCTAAGATACATAGGCTAAACATGTTTTGAATAATTATTCTCCAAATGTATTTTCTAATAATTTTATTGAAGATATCTATAAACACTTTTGGTATATCTGATATAACAGATCATAGACATCCTTATATAAACCAATTTGTGCACATCAACACATCATTTAAATCCTATATTCTAATTCTAAAGTATAAAGGCTTATGTAAAAAAAAACTAGACACAGTACATCTTATCAATTTCATTAAATCTAACCCCTTCTCACACATTAATTAAAGTAAACAAAAACCTAAGCATAAATTATAACAAAGAAATCAGCATATAACACAACCTTATAATAATAAAAAGTTAGAATCTAAATCGGAAGGTAAGAAATGTTCTACTCATGGAGCCCAAACCTTTCTAAATCCCTCAAGGTTCCCAATATTAATTGCGTACAGTTTTTACATGGCCATAATATTATTAACTTTGTTGATAAACTCACTAGAATAATTTATTCTATGTATTTCATTTACCATTTTCAATGGACCAAACTTTTGAATGTTACCTTTTATGTACCCACTTAGTAAAATGTATTCTCTTGATAATTTAAGACTGTCTGACAGTTTCTTAACATGCAAATGAAATGCAAAATGAGCATTTCAAATTAAGCCTTTTTAGTGCGGGAGAAAGGAAGAGGATTACAGCCGGCTTGTACTTCAGCTTATCTGAATAGGATTTGCATTCTGTTTTGACTAGAATGAGGTTTTAATAATCCTTCAGTTTTAACCTGTGTCAAAGTAATATCATTATCATTTGTTAGAATCTAGACTATTTCAGTTCATAATTTAGACTCCACTGCTGTCATTAAACCTAGTATAAACAAACTAGAAAAAGGAAAATCAAAGTTTGTATAATAGTTGACATGATCAAAGTAAGACTGACTTAAATAGAGAACAACCACCTCCCCAGAGTCTATAAGACTCTATGGCCAGTGGTGTCTCACTGTCATCCCGATTCGGGATGCTCCGGAATGCCCCGCTGTGTGTATTTTCTTGGCGCTCTTAGCTCAGGATGTTAGAGAAAATCTGAATTGAACAAGGGCCACTGACTGGCTGAGCATGCACATGTGCTGTGGGAATGGGAAAATATTAGTTTTCCGGTGATCCCAGGGGATACACACAGCGGGGAATCTCAGTTCGCTGGCATGTGGAGCCAACCACTCCCAAAAACCTATACTCACCTGTTATCCCCCGCAGTGTTCTGCTGCTATTCCAGCTCTTGGAAACTATCTAATCCCAAGGTCCAGGCCTGCACAGTTGGCATTTGATCCTACCTAAAAGATGGACGCCTCCTCCCCTTCAGTCACAGACCCAGCCATGCTTACTCTAGTCGCTGCAATGGCGGGGATGTGTCAGGCCTCAGACCAAGCCTAGACATGGCCCCTGCAGAGCAGACATGGCCGTGTTACTGTGACCAATAGCCGACAATGCCAGAATGGATTTAGTAAGTTTCTATGGACTGGAATAGGAGCAATCCACTGTGAGAGATAAAAGGTATTTGTGTTAATGTCTGAACAATCTCTTTAAGATTTTCCTCACCAGAACTGTTTTGCGTTAGACCTTGCGTTAGATCATATTGAGATAAAATAAAAACACATTTTCTTGGGATCCAACACCAACAATGAAGACCTGTCCCTCAGTCTTAACAGGACCTTTTTATGACACAGGTTCTAGATAGGTGATCTTCATGTTTGACCAGTCAGGTGAAGGAGTCTAATTTCCAGTAATAACATTGGAAGATGTAGCTCGGGTGAACGGTCTTTACGAAGAGAAGGATATATAAGAGGGGCAGAGATATACGAGGGAGAGACCAACAGTAGGTTTAATATAGTAGGAGAAAATAGAACAGAAAACCTCCTATTCAAGGGTAGCGCTGCTGTACAACTTACCTGAGTCACTATCCAGCCCTCATTTCTTTCAAATGGTCTATTGCAGGGGTTCCCAGCAGGTGGTACTAGTACCACTGGTGGTACTTGAGATGCTTTCAGGTGGTTCTTGATGAGGCTGCAGACTGACCTATACCACAAACTGATCAACTATTTCACCCATACCTGATTTGCACCATAAATGATATAAGCAATAATGTAAAGTGGCACTTAATAAATTAAGTTTCAGTGCTCCTGATCTTGATTACTCAGTGATATTATAGAATATGCAATAATACTTTAGATTACTCAGTTATATTATAGATGACTCAGTGATACAATAGATTCTTCAGTAATACTCTATATTACTCAGTGATATCCCAGATTATTCAATAATGTCCTAACTAGTAACACTTACTACTCAGTTATTACTCAGTGATACTCTGGAAGAGGGGTCCCTAACCAGTGGTATGAGTATGGCTGATAGTCCTTGAGATCTTATCTGGTGCTACTCTGCCGGGTTGCAGACTAATCTGTGTCCCAACCTGATCTGCCCAGTTGGCATTTGATCCTACCTAAAAGATGGACGCCGCCCCCCTTCAGTCACAGACCCAGCCATGCTTACCCTAGTCACTGCAATGGCGGGGATGTGTCAGGCCTCAGACCAAGCCTAGACATGGCCCCTGCAGAGCAGACATGGCCGTGTTACTGTGACCAATAGCCGACAATGCCGGAATGGATTTAGTAAGTTTCTATGGACTGGAATAGGAGCAATCCACTGTGAGAGATAAAAGGTATTTGTGTTAATGTCTGGACAACCTCTTTAAGATTTTCCTTACCAGAACTGTTTTGCGTTAGACCTTGCGTTAGATCATATTGAGATAAAATAGAAACACATTTTCTTGGGATCCAACACCAACAATAAAGACCTGTCCCTCAGTCTTAACAGGACCTTTTTATGACACAGGTTCTAGATAGGTGATCTTCATGTTTGACCAGTCAGGTGAAGGAGTCTAATTTCCAGTAATAACATTGGAAGATGTAGCTCGGGTGAACGGTCTTTACGAAGAGAAGGATATATAAGAGGGGCAGAGATATACGAGGGAGAGACCAACAGTAGGTTTAATATAGTAGGAGAAAATAGAACAGAAAACCTCCTATTCAAGGGTAGCGCTGCTTTACAACTTACCTGAGTCACTATCCAGCCCTCATTTCTTTCAAATGGTCTATGGCAGGGGTTCCCAACAGGTGGTACTAGTACTACTGGTGGTACTTGAGATGCTTCCAGGTGGTTCTTAACGAGGCTGCAGACTGACCTATACCACAAACTAATCAACTATTTCACCCATACCTGATTTGCACCATAAATGATATAAGCAATAATGTAAAGTGGCACTTAATAAATTAAGTTTCAGTGCTCCTGATCTTGATTACTCAGTGATATTATAGAATATGCAATAATACTTTAGATTACTCAGTTATATTATAGATGACTCAGTGATACAACAGATTCTTCAGTAATACTCTATATTACTCAGTGATATCCCAGAGTATTCAATAATGTCCTAACTAGTAACACTTACTACTCAGTTATTACTCAGTGATACTCTGGAAGAGGGGTCCCTAACCAGTGGTACGAGTATGGCTGATAGTCCTTGAGATCTTATCTGGTGCTACTCTGCCAGGTTGCAGACTAATCTGTGTCCCAACCTGATCTGCCCAGATTACCCAACCCTGATTTGCTTTATAAGTAGCAAACTGCTACACAAGGTACACAGACTTCTGATCACAGTCCATATTTGGGTTTGGGAACGTGAACTTACAAAGTTCAGTATGAACCCAACCATTGCTGTTCCAGTTCGCCCCAATGCTATACAAGAGTTCTTTCTTAAAAGTCTCTAGGGCCAAGGGAAAGCTCTCACAATGGAGAGATCACTCTAAAGAACACACCAACTGGTTAATACATTTTTGAAATTTAACCCACAATGCCTGTTTATGCATCCCTTCTTTGGGCTCAACCGCCTCCCCCTGCTGTTCTGTTCACTGGAAAAAAGTTTCTCAAGGTTTTGCAATGCAAAATATGAGATGTATGTCATCCTAGTTTGCTCTGCCTTCCAGAACTGTGCAAGACTTCCTACAGTTCAGGCACAGGGCAGTGCATACCTTCAGGGACGCACAAGAGCAACTGCGCGAGACTTTCTAGGAGCACCCCAGAGGAAGCTAGGTGATTAAATACTTGATGCTGCCAGGACAAAAAGGTGGATAACAGCTTGTAGCAGCATGTCCCCTCATAAGGCATGTATTAGTTTTTATTATATTTTAGAAAGATTTGACAAGTGGCAATCAATGTTCATTGCACCCGTAGCTAAATGTCCTCTTTAAAAAAAAAGACTCTCACTGGGAAACAAAGGAATCTCACTGTGATATTATTAGTCTGATATATGTGTAATTATCACCAGGCAGTTGATTTTTTCATTGTCAGCATCATAAGATAAGTATGGCAGTATGGTTGCTCTCACATTAAAACACTAAATAGGGTGTATACTGGTGCATTTTTACACTTCACTGACTACCTCATGGAGGGGGTATAATTACTGATTTATGGGAAAATGTGTCTAAAAACATTTAAAAATGTATACTGTATCCATCGATAAGCTTATAGGAAGCAGGTGGTCAAAAAGACAGAGAGGTTCTCCACATTTTAATAAGTTACTCTAAATAACATTTAAATGTGGGATAGTCCCTGCTTTAACTTCTCTTAAGCACATTGGCATCTGCTTGATTTTGTACCATGTGTTGCCCAGGGCATAATCTACTACAATCTAACAAGCTCTCCACCTCCTGTGGATCAACCTATTGCCAAATACGAAAAGGTTTTTATTTTACGTGGACATCTCTTTAAATGCCCATATATAATACCCACATTTATCCAACCAGATTAGGATGGAACAGCCGCAGGAGACAAAAGGTCAGTTTTTTTTTTCTTTTAAGGATTACTTGGATGATCCCTCTAAAGGCAACATGTGGTCCTTGGAGCCATTTCATGTGGCCCCTGACCTGCTGTGGGGAAAGTGGTAGTGGTAAATTGAACTGGTGTTTAATGGTAGTTAAATAGAGGCCCAGTAGGGATGAGAAGTTGCAAGGAGAGTAAAACAGGAGGGGCACATAATTAAAAACAGGGGGCAATGCTAGCTTGGTGACATTGATAGTGCAACAAAACCCCTTGGTGACATCTTTGACACTAAAACAAGAGTTTTTTTCTATATTTAATTACATGTTTTGCATTGGTATGTATTTAGATGAAGTTGAATATTGGGAACATGGTTAAGCTGTGGGACTGATGGGATGGTAGGCTAAAAATATGGAACCCAAATATTTGGTGAGATAAGGCATTACTAGCATGTGGGGAATGTTAGATATACATTTGGTAATGGGATGGTGTGGTGGAAGGACAGGACAACAAGTGTAACAAAATAAATTTAATAGTTTGTGAGGACAGTGGGTATCATGATTGTTGTAGAAAAATGCCATTATTTTCAAATTTAAAAATGAGAAATTCCAAACCTATTAATTGTGGTCCGTGACCATTTCCAGATCACTCATGGGCTGTGATCTTCAAAAGGTTGAGACCCCTGATTTAACACAATAACCCAAGTACAAGTCTGTTTTCAGGTCATATGAAGGTAGTTATCTGACCTTATAAATTGAAAAACCTTATAAATATTACTTTTTCCAAAAAGCAAAAATTGTAATATAACATCCAATCATCAAGGAATGAGCATGCATAGAGAGAAGAGGTTGAAAGGATAAAAGGGCACTGGTGTCAGGCTAACAATAATATCCCTTATACCGGAAAAACAGTCGAGATAGTGACAGCCTTTAGAAGAACATTTAGGAAACGCCTTTCCATTTACATTGAAGGGAAAGAAGAAGAGAGAGAAAGAAATTCCTAATTCCTAGGTACAATCATATGCCAGGATCTAAAATAAGACAGACAGGAAGACTCGACTGGAATGAATGAACTAAAAGAAAAGAAAGAAAGAGAGAAAGAAAGAAAGAAAGAAAGAAAGGGAATGACAGAAAAAAAGAATAGAAGGAAAGCAGAAGGAAACAAAAAAAGGAATGACTAAAAGTACCAAAGAACTAAAGGACAGTAAGAAAGAAACAAAGAATAGAAGGAAAGAAAGATCTCCCAGTGGCTAAACTGACTCTGGCTGGCAGTCCTTAGTCCTGGTTACTGTACAGCCCTGCATAGGAGCTGCCTAGAGGTGTATCTCATGACCACCATGTGAGATGGGCCCACCCAAAGTGCAGGGGCCCCAGTGCCTGAATAGGTATGCCCAGTGCTCATGCCTACCCTACAGGTAAAGATTAAAAATGCAAGCAGGTGAAGATTAAAAATACAAGCAACTAAAATCATCCACGACTCACTCCATCCCGGTCACCCACTGTTCAAGCCCTTACCACCTTGGTACCTCTACAAAGTACTTCTGAATAGAACCACCAGACATGAGAACAGCTTCTACCCATCAGCCATAATACAGACACTTATAGCCTTTGTTAATTTTAACATTAGTAGGTAAGAGCAGCAAGTAACATAAGAATATGTAATGTAGTAAACCTATCATTTATTGTTCTGTTCCATATGCCCCCAGATCCTGCACACTATGTTTGTGTGCTATATACCTGTTGAAAAATAAACTGTATCTGTACATCTTAAAAAAAGCTACTGTAGAAAGAAGTTGCGTCACAGTGTGTTGACTTTGTTAAGGTTTAGAAACTGAATAATACTAGGTGTGCATTGTACAGAAAATACCAATAACAACAATATTTTCCTTGACTGGTAAAGGACATAAATAGAGCAATGCTTTTGAAGTACTTTTACTTTGGTTTTAGGGGAGAAAGGGACCATGGATAAATTAAAAAGCAATTTTCTATTCTCGTAGTTTGCAAAAAGGGTTAATTTTTCTCTACACTCTCAATAAAGCAAGCCTTTTAGCCAGGATTTCCAAAATCCAAATAACATGGTCTGCACGAGCAGCCAAGTCTTTAAAAGCATGCCGCTTTATGGAGGGCAAAATCACACAAAGTACTTACTTTAATGCACCATAAGCTACATGAGAACTGTGCTAATGACGCCCAATTACTATTCAAATACACTATAATTGCACTAATCAAATCCATAACATAAAGAAAGACACAGGGCCCGGCTCATATTTTCAGCAAAATATGAAAGTATGGCAAGTACCATGCTGTTTTGTAAAATATCAAAATATTCATATTTTTTGCTCCTTTTCTTAACCAATGAAATGTCTTCTTTGAAAAACAAAGATCTTTAGGAAATGACCGCAGACCATGCTTCTCTCTCATTTAGCTTTTACTGCCTCACATTAAACAAGCAAGTTAATGGTGCCAAAAATTACATTTATAATCTGCTCTGAATGCAGCCGTACTGGAAATGCAGCTCGACACTCTAGAGGTAAATTGGATTAATGGACTGTCCCGGGCAATCTTTATATCTATTGGTTACTAATTAACATATTTCTTTATAGAAGAGCAAGTAAAAAAAAAAGTACAGTCTCATCCTGCCAAGGTTTGCAATGGACAATGTCATTATAGGCCAGTCATGCGAGCACGCGTCCGTACAGTAAGTCATTAATGCATAAATAGGCGACAGGCGAACTTTCCCATTCCACAATCACTAAAATCTTTAATGTCAAGCCATTTGTTTCATGCAGAAGGAAATTAGGAAATTAATAGTAACAAGCATGCCATTCAAATTAAATACCTGCTTTGACAAAATGTTAAGTTGGGAAGGACAAGTTGTAGAGCAACATCAGGATGCTATGCATGATGGTCCTCGAGAATTAAAGTTATATTAGCTGTACATTGGATATATAACCGCTTCTCAGTATATCCAACTACAAAGAACGATATAAGCTGTCTTTAAAACTGGCCTAATGCCCCATAGGGTCATATTCCCCATCCCTTGGCCATCCCAGATGTTTTCAAATCATGGGCAAAATCTTGGCCTTGTTATTGGATCTGTGGGAGCTGCAACTACCCTGTTTCCTTGAAAATAAAACCTAGTAAGGTTTTCCAGTATGTGAAATATAAGCCATACCCGGAAAATGAGCCTAGTTAAAAACATAATCCAGCTTTAGCCGAGGGAGGGGAGTGGCTGATGTTGCTGGCTCTACCCAAGCATGCAGCCATGTCAGGTAGATTGGCTAAATCCCCCACATCACCCCCTGCCGGCCAGATTTGTGAACGGACTGTAGTGCCCCCACCATCTTGCCAGCCTGCTGTAAGACATCCCCTGAAAATAAGCCATAGCACCTAATTTTGGAGCAAAAATTAATATAAGACTTGTCTTATTTTTGGAGACCCATAGTGATGTGGGGCTGATCATTGGCTGTCACAATACACATACACTCACTTGTGGAATGTATAAATCATGTGAGTAATTGTGCCCAATTTCAAGCAGACTATAATTCCAAATAGGGATGCCTCATGGGTAGGGTATGCAGTGGCCCAAGGGCTGGCTGTCTTCCTAAAATGACTTCAGTATATTGAGCAATTTAGTAAGAGTTGGAAGGGCTATCAATATTTTTGGGTTTCTCTCCAAACGTTAATGGATATCGGGAGAACCTCTTTAACTCAACACACAAAAATGTGCAAACAGAGATGTTTTCTTTACACATCTGCCATTTGGAGAGACTCTTAAAGTAGATCTAAAGAAAAAAAAACCTTAGGTTCACTTACACTGACCCCTGTAGCATCTTGCATTGGGGTGTTGGGGTGTCTCTCTGGTTCAATAGCAGTAGCAGTAAGTGATTATTTACCTGGTCTGCACTTCCAAAAGAACATAAATACTCCTTAACAGGAGGAGCATTCAAAATCAGGATTCCTTGGGTGGGGGTTGAGAAAAGCGGACCTTTACTTCAGGTCCAATTTAATTTGAGAAGAATGGTGGGTAGATACAATCTGAATATCTAATGTAAATGTTAATAAAGCTAGTACTTGTAGTGCTTGGAATAACGTTCTACAGCTCAGTTCTTTTGGGGAATATTCATTAAGGTAAGTAGGCTTTATATTACTTTTCAGCAACCAGGCTTATTAAAAGTGGATGTAAAGAGAAACAGTCACCGTGATTTTCACTATCCTGGTGATTGTTCCTCTCCAGTGGAGCATTTTGATTCTGGATGCATTGCTGTATGAAATTCCTGGATCGGCATAAAATCTCACTTCTTTGAACCCATGTCACCGAAAGTCAATCAGCTGCTTATGCTCAATTCAACTTTACCAAGCCACTCTGACAGCAGAACAACTAATTAAAGCTGAATGGAGCACAAGCTGCTGTTTTTCTGAGAAACTGGAACACTTTCAATTGATCAAAAGAATAGAATCTAGAATAGATCTAGAATAGAATCAGCTAAATCAAAATTGGAACAGATTTTAGCAGCCTTGAAAAAAGTAATGGCCATTTATAAAATAAAAATACTGATATGACTGTAAAAAAAAACTAAAAAGAGGCATGGAATCACGAGATTTTGCCTCTTTACAAGGCACTGGTGCACCCTCACCTGGAATATGCCGTCCAGTTCTGGGCACCCATTCATAGAAAGGACGCTCTGACTATGGATGCAGAGGAGAGCCAACAAACTAATAAAAGGAATGAAAGATCTTCGTTATGAGGAAAGATTACGAGAATTAAATCTGTTTAGTCTTGAGAGGAGAGGACTGAGGGGGACATGATTAACTTGTATAAATATATAAATGGACAATACAAAAATATGAGGAAGCACTATTTCAGGTAAAATCCTCTCTAAAGACAAGGGGGCAATCCCTTCGACAAAATTCGGAGGTGGCAATCATTTTTTACCATAAGAACTATAAATCTGTGTAATAGCCTCTCACATAATCTTGTTATAGCATCAACCGATGACAGCTTCAAAAAAGGATTAGATGCTTATTTAGAAGAAAATAACATTAACAGTTACTATTAGTTGTTATAAAAAAACACAGAAAATGAATTAAAAAAATAAATAACTTCCCCTACCCCAACACCCTTGGTTGAACTTGAGAAACATATGTATTTTTTCAACTGTATTAAAGCTGATCTTCACCCTGAATAAGAGCCTATCTTATATGTTTTCCACACCCTGTACATACCTGCATCTACTGCATGTTATGTGCATTTAAACATCCAAGATGGTGGCTCATGGAGCATAAGGCAGCCTGCAAACAGGAAGTATCTTCTGACTGTCACTCTGCATTCTGGGATTGCTGTCCTTTCCCTGACCCCAACTCTGCTCTGTCTGTGCAAAGCACAGCTATAACTCAACTCCCTGTACTTTATCCCACTCTCCTCTCCTCAGTATGTCTGATGCTTCTGAGTCAAGATGGCATCTCCCGTATCCTAGAGTCCTGAACAGAGTTGCAGCCCAACGGGGGAAAGAATTATAAGTAAGCGACTAAAAACTTAAAATATATTAATTTTAGATGCTAGGGAATAATTTTTTAAGGGTTTGGGATTTTCATTAAATCATGCTGAAGGTCCAGTTTAACTATGTAAATATGTAATGAATTCACAATCCTGAACCATTCACACTATAAATATGTTGTATCACCACTGTTAGATAATCAGTAAATGAATGGAAAGTGCTTGCACTAATGCCAATCTATATTGGAGTCTTGATTTAGCACTCATAGAAAGACTGAATTTATCTTCTTTCTAAGCATAATTGGGCAAATGAGACTCATTAGTTTTAGATGGCAACTTATCTAATACAAATTAAATTAGCCAATAAAACCTCAACACTTTGTTCGGGGTACTCAGCAAGTCAGATTGCGTTCAGGCAATTATGTGCTCACCTACAGACAAGGACACATTGATAGCCCTCTAGAAAGAAAACTTGAAAGTGACCAAATTAGTTAAAATGCACATTTGTGTTCTCCATAATTAATACACAGGGTAAGGATTTTTTGATTTAACAGAATATTTGGGGCAATAAAACAAGTGGAAATAAAATAAAGTGATCGTTTAATACTTTCTTACAAAACCATTAGAGCCATTCCTTGCAAACAGGCAATTTTGGTGGCTTTCAAATATACTTCTGCACCTGCCAGCAGGTATTTTGGGTCATGCTACTTGAGCAAAATGCTCCAGCTACACCTGGATTGAATGATGATTTGTTTTTCCAAACTACTTGATTCAGCTTTTTTTGTTGAGATTAGTGCTCACAGAGGGACATTTCAGAATTGTGTAGAGTTTGTTCTTGACCATTTTTTGATTATTATGATGTTGCACAACCCTTGACCTGCAAATAAGACAGAGCTTCCGGATATTGAGTAATACACTTTACTCCAGAATACCATTATAATCTTGGACATGGTGTATTCTTCAGACTCAAGGCGCCCATGTCAGATACAGCAAAGCAATTCAAATCACAACTCCTCCAAGTTTAACAGTAGGTAGAATCTTTTTCTGATTTCTTGTTTTTTTTAGCTCATGAGGGTGTAATTTGCCAAAATTTGTCCAAATAACTTTCTCCATGGGACATTGTGGCTTCTGGATATGTATTTTAGCAAATTCCAGTACCAATTTTTCCATGTAATTTAATATGTGACGTATGGTGTGATCAAATACTGTATAAATGTACATTGACCTTAGAGTTTATATTTTATCTCTTTTTCCTTGACTATTTTACACTATCAGAGCTAGGTCCCCCCCCCCCCCCGCCCCCCGGTCAGGTCCAGGGAGGTTGACTACATACTCATGGACTATAAACTTCTTAATATGATTTGTAACTATAGTCACAGGAACATCAAACTGATTGGAGATGTTTTTATAGCCTTTACCTTTAACATCCCGGTCTTCTTTCAGATATTGTTAGACAACTCTCTGCTTTGCTTTCTCCAGTTCATGTTCAGCATAGGGCATACAGTGTTACCAATCATCAGAGTTTTCCCAACTTAAAAAGGTGACCCATAGATTAAAAGATTAAACTTTATTTGTAACAATTTTTCTAACAAAAATCCCCTGTGAGAGGGGCATACCGATTAGGAGGCTCGATTTAGCCATGGGATTTTTTGTTTTACTGGGCATCAAAGTTCGGAGGGGCATTGCCTATCGAGATGCCCGTCTTCACAGGGAATTTCTCCCATTTTGCTAAACATGGCTGTTGTGTGGGTAAAAAAACATCTCTAGAATCCGCATGGATGAACTGCGGCAAATATGTGGCTGCAAAGCAGAATGCAACCATGATGAATACACAGCAAGGCTGGGTTTCAGCTGAACCACCCTGATTGGCAGGGTATTTAACCAAATTCAAGGTGGCAAAATTTATGCTTGTGCTGTAAAAATGTTTACCCCCTGTTCCCTATACCTGTGTAAAGGTATAGGGAATATTAATCCCTTAACTAGTATGCTATATAGTTGGCAAATAATAAAGTGATTCTAATAAAAGCGTATATGTTATAAGGTAAGACCTGTTTCACTAACATTATGTTCAAACCCTCAATAGCCTTCATTTAAGTGTGCTGTGACACACCAGGTGCTCAAACCTGCTGCTGTGACCAAGTAGGCGTTCGTAATCCTTTTAAGTTTTCATTAAACAAATCTCCTTCTGCGAATTTCTATGTGCATGTGGGTGTAGCTAGAAACAAAGCAAGAAAGATAAAAACTGTTTCTAGCATATAACATAAACACCACACAGCAATACTAATTAACGCTATGTGTAGGTAATCTATTTTTGCCTCTTGTCATTGATTTATTAACAAAATGTTCATTAATTTGTATGTTGAAGCTTGTGCATTTTGTCAGTTCTATGTAAACACCATGTAAGGGTATGTTATTTCCTAAATGAGTTACACCAAATGTGTCCCTCTGAAGCAACATCACATACAGCACTGTGCAAAGGTTTTAGGCATGTGTGGGGAAAATGCTGCAAAGTAATAAAACTTTCATAAATAGAAATAGATTAGTTAATTGATAATCAGTGCCATCGATGGAGACAGGAAATCCCACATCCCACAGCTCACAAATGTTATCATTATTCATATGTGTTAGTAGAAAAACGATTCTGCCTCTTTTTAGGTTTTTGTATAAATTTGTGTATATTACAGATTTCTATTATTCCTAAAAGCTCTACTATTCCTAAAAGCCCAATCCACTTCAAAAGCTTTTAATTATAACTTAGGTAAAAAGAAGCATTAAAAAAATCTTTCTTACAATTGCCTCTTGTCAGCATTTGGCAATCCTCTGATTTAGGCTATTTCTGAACGAAACACGTCAGGCAAAATTCTGAAACCTCAATAACCATAGAAAGCAGTTTTCATTTGTGTAATGTATGAGTAAAATAATAATGACCTTTTTCTAAAAGGCCAGCTGTGGCATGTTTAAAGGCATCCACCACTGATCAGACCACCACTGATAAACATTAGCAGTGGTCTGCTTTTGCATGTACCCCAGGCAGCCAATCAAAGAAGCCTGCTCTATCATTAGTGAAGCAGAGGAGGAGGAGGTAGCATACACTTTAACCACTCACTCAGGTTCTGACGCAGCTAAGTCCCATGGAATCCATGCCTTGTTCATCTTAAAGAATTTAAGTATGTCCACATTGCCTATCGGTGATGACACCCTCATGCGATGCTGAACACACGTTTTGATAGGGCACTTGCCGCAGAGCAGACCAGCACCACCAAGGCATAGAGGGCAAGCTCTGGACACTTAAACAATTTAGGGAGGAGCCATCACTCACTACTAGGAGATGCATGGACAGGTAGTCATCCACCATGCCAGTCTGCCTCCTGGTACTGCGGACCACATCTGATGGTGGTGGATGTGGCAGGCAAAGGAATAAGTTCTTCCAGGTTGTGGTCATGCTCACCCCCCCATGAGGTGGTGCCCCTGCTCCTCCTTGGCCTTATGCCTCATGGCCAAGGAGGCCAATAGTGCATCCGCCAGAGTGTGTTTGTACACTCTCATTTTGTGATCCTGCTCCAGTGCTGGTATCAAGCAATGTTGTCCTTATAGCGGGGATCCAGCATGCTGGCCACCCAGTAATTGGCACTGGTGACTATATGGACAACTTTGCGGTCCTTGAGCAGGCACTGGAGCATGTAGTGGGATGGCTTGGCGAGAAAAGTAGTAGCAGATGGATACAGTATTTTGTGGGACAGCCACAGCCATGAGATCTTTAAAACTGTCCATCTCCACCAGTAGAATGGGACCATTTCAAAGGCCAGAAATTTGGAAATGCTTGCATTCTGGGCCAGTGGGTTCGTGGGTTGGATGAGCAAATCTCTCCAAAGTTTGCAAGATGGAAAGCTGAATGCTTCCCTGGGATGGTGTGGACTAGCTTGGTGACAGTGGTGGTGGTACTGCTGCTGCTGGAGGTTATTAAGATAAATTAATTGCTATATGGCTTAAATATTGTAACACAATGGACCTCTCAGCATGGAGCTGGCAGGCTTTTCAGAATTACTAATCTTGTATGTTAAAGTCACAGCAGGTGGGAGAGCTAATGCATCCCAAGTTTTTACCTCCCATGCCAATATATGGCTCTCTGAGCTTTGTCACCTCTATTGTCACAGCAAGCTGCTCTGATTGGATGAGAGCCCACACATGCGCTTTTGAACCAAGTGTCCGCTCTCACTCCCCAAGCAGATCTGTTTTCTGAACAACAATCTTTAGAAAGCCCACACATGTACCATTGGACCGAGGAGATGGGAGTGAATACTGGCTTTCCGGGGGGGTTTCACACAGCAGAGCATCACAATTTGGGAGGCCCCCGAGCAAGAAACAAAACCCCCAATTTTGTTCTGCTTTATTTTGCTATTAACTAGATTTCAGTTGTCCACAGGCTTGATCCAAAGCAGTGCACTTAAGGTCAGTGGTGACGGCACTTGTGGACCTTGTGGCAAGCGCAGTGACTCTTTAGAAAAGCTAATAGAGTAAACAATGAAGGAGATCTAAAGTGAAAAAAAAATCCAATAATAATATCCGTCCACAGGGCTTTTGAACTGGATTGTCCCTGCTTCAGCTCATCACTTATCATAATAAGCATGCTATTATACATTATTATTATGAAAATTTTTAGTGTAACTGCATTATTGACGGATAGAGGCGTCTATTACAAATGTATCAAAAATCAAAAAATAGATAGCGATGCAAAAAAATCCAGTTCTGTAATTAAGTCTCCAAAACAACCCTGAAAGCTCACAAGTGTATTTTGTCTAAAAAGTGTACACAAGTAGCAAAATTAATGACATGAATCACAAAGCCATATAAATGCAAAGGTGAGGTAACTAGTACATCTGGTGCTTATAGTTTTATGGGACTTCTGGGGTCCCCCCGGACATAAGATATTCTTCACATCAGGCTGGCTAAAGGTAATCGTCTTTCTATTTCTGTTCACATTGTCTGAGTGTCCTCTAAAATGCATATATTAACTTAATAAATAATAGAGAATAGAGGAGGCCCTGTCCATTCTTAGAGTCTCTCTTACCTCAGTTACAATGGCATTCACACCTGGCTGTCCCCTCTCTAAGGTACATTGCTTCTGGTTGCACCACCACGTTTCTTGCTCCCTGCTACCCCCCTACCTCTCAGGTTCTGTGTTCCCATCTGCCTCCTACCCCACAGGTTCCTTGCTCCCAGATGCTTAACCACTCCCAGGTTTATTGCCCCTGGTTGTTTTGCCCCCTCCCTCCTTATACCATGATTGGTGCAACTAGCTTCTCTGTGGTACCCTGCAGGGTGCTTTTCTCAGCCCCTTCCAGCTGTTCCTACAATACATTTCAACTCCCCCCCCCGGCCTCGCCTCCTCAGTCTGCAGTACCCCTGGTTTACTGCTCTTCCTTCCCCAGTACCCCTTCAAGTTCATTGTTACCCCCTCCCGAGTACAAAGAAGAGTGCTGCTTCTGTGTTCTATGCTTCATGTACCTGCCCCCCTGCAGGTTTCTGCTTCCCTAAGTACCAACATTCTCCACCCCAATCTCTCAATCTGGACCCACACCCTACATGCCATCCCAGTTTGTAATTTACAGAGCCTAGAAAGAAAACTGGAAAGAATTTCTCACCAAATCCCTTATATTTATAATGTCTCCCATAAACTGCCTGCCTGAGAGATATGGTAAGTATGTTTTGCTTTTACACTAGAGGCTCTGCTACCCAAACTATCTCAAAGCATTGGGGAAATTGATATGGTCTCAGCAAGAGGTCCAAAAGCCTTCTTAAGACAAGAGCATAAATATCCATAGCACCTGTACAGAGGATGGTGTTGTAAGTCCTATCTAATTCTTGCACATGTTTGGATTTATTTGACAAATAAATATAACCATATTCAAAATATTTCACTTTTTACATTTTCCTTTTATTTTCTAGTAAAGTGTTAAGTTATTTCTGGAACCTTCCTAAAAATGACTTAAAATGCCAAAGCAGCATAATAAAGTGCAGATGAAGCAATTGTCATTTAAATGGATAGAAAGAAAATTATGTGGAAACTTAAATCAACACAACACTTTCTTCACAATATGCCATTATGTTTACAAGGAGGCTTTTAATACAGTATGTGCTATTTCTTTTTGGATAGCCAATAAAATACCTCCCGTTTAAATGAGAATAGGTAGAGTTCATTTATAAGCAGATGGTAAAGCAGAAAGTGAATAATCTAGCGTGCTGATAAATTATTGTGCACGCTTTTATAAGCGGCTTTGCATGATGTAAGCCATGCAACAGACTTTGGTGTGATATTAAGTCAGTTATCAAGTTCTAAATCTTATTTGTGTATAAATTATATAAAACTATTTAAAAGTACTTCTCTTGTTAAAATACAGATTAACATTTGGGTAAAATATATGAATTCATAAAATAAATTATAGAATAGAATTATTATTATTATTATTATTATTATTAATAATAATAATATAAATATAGAAAATATCCCATCCAGAATGAGTTCCTGCAATGGAATCCTTGGGTTCCTGCACCTTGGTATAGCCCCCTAAAGAAGTTTGAGACCAGGCAGAGAAGCTCACCTATTCTGTGTTTTTTTTTTCTTGCTAATTTTGAGGTTTTAATTTGGATGCCTGGTTTAAAATAATTCTCCAGTTAAAAAGACTGGAATGTCAGTGGACTAGGCTTATTCAGGAATTCCCTGATCCCTGGTATTCACCTAGTTCATTGCTCCATGCAGGATCACGGCCAGTTGACCCCATTGTCCGCAAATGGTCGGTCACATTGGGGGACAAGTGACAGGATTCCTTCAGGGTGATAGCTTCCACTGAAGGAAGCCTGTGAAATCTGTACATGCCTGAGAAAGGACCACATCTGGAAATGTGTGAAAAAAAAATATGGGATTGGGGGTGGTGGGTCAAGGCCCACCACAATTCTGACTCCAGACCAAATGTCTCCAATAAAGCTGATGTGGGAAGATGTACTATCTTACCAAGAAACAAGGCTAGTCAATTCCTTGAGTGTACTGTTACAGCTTTCATGGCTTCACACAAAGCCACATAAAACAAGATTGAGAAGACTGTGAAACCATCCACCTCAGGAAGTCTGTCTACTTGGAGGCCAGACCAGTGGTGGCAGATCACTGCTTCCTGATTCCTTGCATGTACTATTATTTAAAGCATTAAAAAAGAATATGTCTAGGTAAAGTTTGCAGTCCTTGGTTGCGCTGCATGGCATACTGAACACTGATCCATGTGCCATCTGGTGATGGAGAAGGAGAATGACATGTCATTTTCACTGTTGGAAAAACCATCATGACCCAGTGAGATGTGATATGATTAACTCTACTCCATCTGTAGGTTTTCATGGCACTATATTAGAAAAAGAACTTGCAGTTCACAAAGTCTTTAAACAAAAATGTCTTAAAAAACAGATAAAACGCACAAACCTACCACACTCACTGAGTTTGCATAGATGTACATCTATGGCTCTTCTTATGTGTTAATACAGGTTTTGGCACGAGCCATACTCTCTCTGCTTCTCAGGGATTGCTGTACGCTTGTATTGCCAGGGCACGTTTTTATTGACTATAACTGGTAACACTTTGTGCCAAAGCTTAAAAAAAAATATTCTCCTGAAAACCTTGTTTGACAGGAACCATACACAGAGGCTAGAGGGGAAGTACCATTGATCGAAGATGTTTTTTATTTTGCATGACAGGTTTACCTAGAAAATAAATATGTACCTTCTTACTGAAATTTTGCAAATCAACATTTTGTTTTTAACCCTTTAAACGCCAGCCACGTAAATTTTACGTGGCTGCCTCTCCAACCGTTAAACGCCAGCCACGTAAAATTTACGTGCCTGACTTTCCCCATTAATAAAATAAAAAGTATAAAAAAATATCACTTACCCGACCCCTTGTTTGATTCATCCGGGTCTCCTCTTCAGCCAGAGGGGCTCCGATCGGCGATTGGGGGTCCTCCGGCTGCAGGGGAGGGCCCGGAATAGGGTGCCCCCCCCGTTTCAGCAGCCGCCGGCATTTGCCTGCAAAAAAAAAAAATAAAATAAATGACATTTACTCACCTCCGCTCCCGCCGGCTCCCGCCGCCTCTCCTCTTCATGGGGGGGGGGCTCCGATCACCCCCCCGGCTCTTCCGTCTTCTGGAGGAGGGCATAACAGCCCTCCTCCCTTTACCTCCTCCGATGGCGGCCGCCATCTTGGATTCTGGCCGCCGGGTGTCATCGGGGCACCCGGCAGTTCAGCTCTCAGATGCCGGTGACGGCTGGACAGGGAAGGAGGGAGGTAGGCGATTCTCCGATCGCCTACCTCCCCCCTCCTCTGCCCAGCCGTCACTGACAGCAGATCGCCGAGGGACACAGGAAATGAAGATCGGGGGTAAGTAAAGTAAAAAAAGTTTTTTTTTTTTAATAAAGTGTTTAAAAAAAAAAGTGTCTGTCTTTTTTTTTTACTTTAACCCTTTGTGAACTGGTAAGGGGTCCATGTGACCCCTTATACCAGTTCACAGGGCTCGGGGGTCTGGCAAGTCACCTGCGCAAGCGGGTGACTTGCCATTAACCCCTGGCCCCCCAAATTACCTGCCTCCCCAAAGCCCAGGGGGGGGCAGAAGAGCCGTGGCCCTAGGCTATGGCGGCTTATAGCCGCAGGGCCAGGGGCCACTAAAGCTGGCCCCTGCGCCCTGTTCTACAAGCCCCCATAGCTGGTCACAGGCTGGTTACGATGGGTAGGGGGGACCTCACGCCATTTTTTTTTTGATTTTTAAGGGTTTTAACCCTTAAAAATCAAAAAAAAAAATGGGGTCCCCCTCCCTTCGAGGGGGGACCCTATGTCATTTTTTTTTTTAATTAACCCTTTCTTACCTGTAACCCAGTAGGTATAAAAGGCTTCCAGCAGCAGCAGGAGAGCAGAAGCCTAAGTGATCAACGTGGGACACATGGATGGATCGGAGGTAAGTATTAAAAAAAAATATTAAAAAACATTTATTTTTTTTTAATAAAAATATTTTTAAATAAGTGTGTCTGTGTGTTTTTTTTACTTTTAACCCTTTGTGAACTGGTAAGGGGTCCATGTGACCCCTTATACCAGTTCACAGGGCTCGGGGGTCTGGCAAGTCACCTGCGCTAGCGGGTGGCTTGCCATTAACCCCTGGCCCCCCAAATTACCTGCCTCCCCAAAGCCCAGGGGGGGGCAGAAGAGCCGTGGCCCTAGGCTATGATGGCTTGTAGCCGCAGGGCCAGGGGCCACTAAAGTTGGCCCCTGCGCCCTGTTCTACAAGCCCCCATAGCTGGTCACAGGCTGGTTACGCTGGGTAGGGGGGACCTCACGCCATTTTTTTTTGGATTTTTAAGGGTTTTAACCCTTAAAAATCCCCCCAAAAAATGGGGTCCCCCTCCCTTCGAGGGGGGACCCTATGTCATTTTTTTTTTTAATTAACCCTTTCTTACCTGTAACCCAGTAGGTATAAAAGGCTTCCAGCAGCAGCAGGAGAGCAGAAGCCTAATGATCAGCGTGGGACACAGGGATGGATGGGAGGTAAGTATTAAAAAAAATATTAAAAAACATTTTTTTTTTTTTAAATAAAGATATTATTTAAAAAGTGTGTCTGTGTGTTTGTTTTTACTTTTAACCCTTTGTGAACTGGTAAGGGGTCCATGTGACCCCTATACCAGTTCACAGGGCTCGGGGGTCTGGCAAGTCACCTGCGGCTAGTGGGTGACTCGCCATTAACCCAGAGACCCCCCATTACCTGCCTCCCAAAAAAAACTTAAAATTCCCCCAAGAAATGGGGGACCCCACACCAATTTTTTTTATTTAACCCTTTATTATGTGGATAGTAGTTGTATTTTATTTGTAAATGTTATAAAGTGCTCTTTTCAGTTTATGGGATCACCTGGACAGGAACAGGGGGCTACCGATACATATGTGGTATCATTGTAATCGGGAGAAATGGGGCTTTCACATGCAATATGGTTTTCTTTAATAAAATAAATGTTTTTGTTTAAAATAAAGGAGACAATTTAAAAAATATATATTTTTTTATTTTTTAATTTTTTAAAAAATATTTAAAAAAGTAGAAAAAATACAAACAAGACATTTCATGTTAAAGCCTAAACTCTGCCACAAAAAGAAAATATGCCATTTTCTTGGAAATTCCTGCAAAAATCACAGTTAAGCATCACGTAAAATGGTGAAAAATATCCTGTCAGGAGAGGGTGACAAAATCTCAAGTAGACTGGCAGTCAAAAGGTTACAGGTACCTATGCATGTTGGGTATTGTTCTGCTCGGGGGACCTTGCGCTTTCAGATTTAGCTTGTTTTTTCTTATTTGCATATTGATATTTTAAGAAAAGGTGTTTTTTATTCTGCTTTTTTATACATTTTTTTGTAAAACCCTGTGCAACCTAAGAATTCTTCGAGATATTACTTCCAGAAAGATGAGCCCACTACAACAAGCTGGGTACGTTTAGAAAGCTTAACATGTGTACTTTCAGGGAATATATGGTTTATGGGGGATATTCCAAATGTAAAGGGTTGTTTTGGTAGAAAAAGCACAAGGTGCGCACTTTGTCTGCAGAGCTGAAAATCTGAAGTAAAACTACCGCTATGCGCATGCTTTACTTTGGTGTGTTTGGCAACTCTTTCCTTGACAGAACCTATGCATGTTGGGTATCGTTCTGTTCGGGGGATGTTGCTTTTTCAGATTTTCTGTTTTTTTCTGGTTTGCATATAGGTTTTTTTAGGAAAATGTGGTTTTGATTCTGCTTTTTTATTCATTTTTAGGGAAACCCTGTGCAACCTAAGAATTCTTCGAGATATTACTTCCAGAAAGATGAGCCCACTACAACAAGCTGGGTATGCTTAGAAAGCTTAACATGTGTACTTTCAGGGAATATATGGTTTATGGGGGATATTCCAAATGTAAAGGGTTGTTTTGGTAGAAAAAGCACAAGGTGCGCACTTTGTCTGCAGAGCTGAAAATCTGAAGTAAAACTACCGCTATGCGCATGCTTTACTTTGGTGTGTTTGGCAACTCTTTCCTTGACAGAACCTATGCATGTTGGGTATCGTTCTGTTCAGGGGATGTTGCTTTTTCAGATTTTCAGTTTTTTTCTGGTTTGCATATAGGTTTTTTTAGGAAAATGTGGTTTTGATTCTGCTTTTTTATTCATTTATAGGGAAACCCTGTGCAACCAAAGAATACATTGAGGGATTACTTCCAGAAAACTGCACCCATGTCAACAAGCCTGGTACGCCTAGAAAGATTGAGGTGTGTACTTCTAGCGAATATATAGTTTGTGGGGGGTATTTCAAATGTAAAGGGTTGTTTTTCTTGAAAAACTGCAAGGTGTGCATATTGCATAGCATAGTTGTATTTTATCTGAAAATCCCCTAAAGCGTTGTTTCAATTTGGGGGAGTCTCCTGGGCAGGAAAGGGTGTCTACCTATACATATGTGGTACCGCTGTAACCGGAAGAAATTGGGGTTTCACACGCAATAAGATTTTATTGACAAACTTACATTTTTTATTACAAAAAAACACTACAAATTGTAAAAAATAGTTTTTTTTTTATTTTTTTGCACAATTTTCACCCAAAAATATTGAGAATACACTTAGAAAATGACAAACAAGACATTTCATGTTAAAGCCCAGGCTCCGCTGAAAAAAACAATATATCACTTTCCTGGGAAATCCCTGGAAATCCCTTCAAAAATCACAGTTGAACATGGGGAGCGCAAAATAGGGCAAAATAATCTGGCAACAAAGGGTGACAAAATCTCAAGGTAGGCTGGCGGTTAAAGGGTTAAAGGAAGAATAAATATGGTTCTTTTGAATGTAGCTTTTTTTTCTTTGGTATACATTTTATGGCAAGAGCTAAAGACAGGATTATCTTTGGCAAGAAGATCCATGTTTAATCATTAAAATGTGAGCCCTGCACCAGTGGAAAAAAGATTAACTCTTCTCCATCTGTAGGTTTCCCTTGGTTACTATTCCAAAAAAGCTGTCAGTTAACAGTCTTTAAACAAGAATGTCTTAAAAATCTGATTACTATGAAATGGAAAGCCCACACAACTACATATAGTCGCCACTGGTGCAGGCCAGGTGTGGACGGAGCCCTTAAACCGGGCCCAGAAGTACTAAGATCCAAGTATGCGGTCTGCCAGCAGAGGCCGCTATGCCTCACCTACCAAATATAGCCGCACAACAGTGTCTATGATAAAAGTAACTAAACTTTATTGTAATAATCACAGAGACACATCACAAATAAAAACAATGAAAGACAAAGTAAAAATGGTTGAACCTAAACCATACTTCAGGTGCTGTAAGCAGACACCATATGGACTATAAAAGATTAACCAATATATAATGTATAAATACTGTGCCACGTGTAATGGAAGCGCTGTGTTAAAAAGTAAAACAGTAATGTGATACATATGCTGAAAGCCTGTGTAAAGAACTAGCAACTAGCAGTACAAAAGAGCTTATGTGTGCAAAGGAATAGGGCCCAAGGTTATCCCAGAACAAGATGAAGTGCCTATTAAAGTGCTAAGTGCAAAGGTGCAGAGTGCAATTGAAGGCAGTGCTACCAGCGTTTCCAATACACAATGACTATAAAAGTATTACAACATGAACAATGAATTCAAAATAATAATTTGTCACCCGAGGGACTAGTCCAGGGCCTGCTTAGACACCGACGCGTTGCGTGGAGAACCACTTCGTCAGGATGTTAAAAAAACTGATTAAACGCACAAGGTTTGCAAAGCTGTACCCAAATGTCTCTGTGTGTTAATACTCATCAGTATCTATACTTGTGGCAATGTCTGGGCAGATATAAATATGTATGATATCCTATTGTTACCAAGCCAGTTATTGGCAAAAGCCAATCATTCTTACAGCAGGGGTACAACATTTTTTCAGGTAAGGTAAAGATAATTGTTTGAAAATTTAGAAATAACAACGCCCTATGGGGTATGCTAAAGAATACACTTTTTATCTGAATAAAATATTACATCCCTGGAATAAAAATATGTACCTTGCCTGAAAAAATGCATTAGAATAAACATTTTGTGTGCTGAAGTCAAAAAGCTTACTCCAAAGTAAGTTTCAGTTCACACCCAAAAGTACCCTTACTAGGAAAATCCACTGCCATTGAATCCACACTGGAGATTGGTAAATGGTGTTCTGTATGTATATGTGATAGCCCTGAACACCACATTTTTCCATTTAGCAATATTTTGCAATATTGCTTGGATATTTCAAAATCTTACTTTGACAACAAAATGCCTCTGAA
This sequence comes from Gastrophryne carolinensis, assembly GCA_027917425.1. Classification (NCBI taxonomy): domain Eukaryota; kingdom Metazoa; phylum Chordata; class Amphibia; order Anura; family Microhylidae; genus Gastrophryne; species Gastrophryne carolinensis. The sequence continues at coordinate 67,358,834 of CM051239.1, read as the reverse complement.
GTTGATGCAGAAGTTGAAAACAGTTAAACGAAAAGCTTCTGATGTTAGGAATTCTGAAATTAATGATTTTTGAATAACTGCAAAGGAATAAAAAATGTTTATGAAAATTCTGACCAAGTTTTATATTGGTCATTTATCACCTATTTGGTTAATATCCTATTATTAACTGCAAGATGTTTACAATTTATTTATTAGCAGACCTCCAGTCAAAAAATCAAGGTTAAGTAAATTGCTCAACTAAACTCCCCTCTGGCAATAAGTGATATAAGCTATTTTAGGCTTGACTCCATGCAAATGTTGTGGAATAGCAGGTAGATTCTGGTACTGTACTGCATAGAAGAGCCACGATTTTGACAGCCATGCTTCTGAAGAACCAAGTCTCACAGTCAAAATTACCCTAAATATTTTTAAAATAATGCTTTAGCTCTAGCCAGAAGTAAAAAGCTGTCAGCTGTAATGACTCATTGCTGCTCATCACTGCTCAGAAAGCTGTATCAACATTGTAAACAATTGTTGATGTTCTGCAACAGTCGAGGCTATTGATGTACATTGATACATAATTACACTCATTCCCTCCAACAGCTGGTGATTCAGTGTGTGAGTGTGTGTAACATGACAGACATGTTGATTCTATTTCTGTTTCTTTCTTTTTGTTTGGTGTGGGCTGCTTATAGCAAAAGCCCAAACTGCTGTCAAACTGCTGCCATGCTGATCTTTACATCAATGCTAGAGAATCATTTTTATCTCCTTTTAACATTCTGTGTGGATAAAGGAGATAAAATATCTAACTGGCTGGTTGAGACAATCATAAGGCAGCAAGTTCTCTCCCCCACCACTTATGACCTACTGTTTACCACTTATGCTCATATGTAAGCAAAACTATCAAGTATGTATCAAGAAGGCCAATCCAATATAATTCTAGGAGCACAACTATTTCACAACATCTGAATGGAGTCCTTTCAATGAGCATATGTCACGTCAAAGGGGAGCTTTAAGAGGAGCTCATTACTAAACTTTATTTTCTTGACTAGAGTTTCGCTTTAACTGCAAGATGGTTAAAGTGCTCCAAGATAACCTGATATATTTTGCCTCTGTTAATTTCATTATATTTCATTATATAGGACAGATCATCTACAATTAACTCTCTGTTATTATATACATTGACCAGTGAATTTTGGATACAGTATTTGTTACAGCAGAGCATGTATTCCCATTTTCATCCAACTAAAGTATTATGTGCCATATCTTGCTTACTTGTGGAAATGTGGCATGTGATTATTTTATGGAAATTCACAATGAATAAACAGATATTCCTATTCCGGTTGTATTTTCCTTTTTCTTTATGTAAAATGAAAAAAAGCATCATGAATACCCAAAAGGGAATAGGAACAACACTGCATCAAAGTAAAAAGTCGGAAACTACGTAATTAGGTAAGGTCCACTCTATATTTGCAGCTTGAAGTTGTAGTTGAAGTGCCCTTTTCTTTTTGCAGTTTAGAACTGCTTTTTTAACTATGATTTTTTTGCATTCATCTATAGATGAGAAACAAAGATGTAATTGTAGTCAAAGTTTACTTAAAACGCAGGAAGCAGAACATTTTGTCTACATTCAATTTGTACTATATCAATAGGCAGAGGTACGTAGAGACTACTTGGGGATAGATGAAATGACTATTTCTGCAGATTCTGCACAAATAGAAATAAAGAGGAATCCGGATAGGTGGGAATGTAGCCTTAGCTTCTTTATTCCTCAAAAGATGTAAATCCAAAGGTCAAGGCACATTATTTACACATAGATCAGAGGCAGATCTACCATGATGGTGAGAACGTGCTCTTTACTTTAAAGATTTACATTTTGAAAAGATTGTCCCAGTGAGAGCAAGAAAGGGAGTATATTTATTTTCATAGAGATGGCTTCTTCTACTTAAGAGACAAGATATAAGTGTATTTTTCAACTTACATGAGGCTACGAGCTTTTAAAGCACAAGCCACAAGCTACAATCAGTTATCTCCCTGTATCATCATTCGCGTCTGTCTTTAAAACTGCAGTATGAGATTTCCTTTCTGAAAACCAAGGACAGCATGATATTTACCACTCTAGGAAAGAGATATTGAATCAAGAAGTGACATTGTTCTTTATTACTTTTTTGTCAAGTAATAAAAGAAATGGATGGTGTGACAGATTTTTAGTAAAATGTGTTGAAGTTTAATGACCTGAATGGTTATTTAAAAGGGAAAATGTGAGTTAGATAGAAGATGTACATTTATAAAGTATCAGAACATGTCCACAAGTGGTCATGGTTGTGAATAAAAAAGGAGGGCTACGATTCATTGTAAATGAAACAAGAACGTGCCTTGAAAATGTCCTGATCAAAGCTTACAAATAAAAAAATTTTAGTACTCACTGTAAAGGTTCTTTCTTCTGGTCATGTGGGGAACATGACGTCAGGTCTTCTTTATTCTAAAACAGTGGGTTTGATGTGGTGTTCACACTGTTTCAGAATAGTCCTGATGTACGTGTACCAGAAGAAAATGTATTTCCAGGCAGTACTTTATCAGTATGCATAGTTATCAATGTGCTTTTTACTATTATATTGATGTTAGGTTATTTTATATTATAGATTTGAGCAGTTCTACATAAGTCTACCACCAAGGCTTGAAGAATGGGGGCCTTGGGTTACTGTATACATCTGCAAAAAAATATTTCTAATATTTTTATAAAAATATATTTCCTTTACAATGACATATGACTCCAGCCTGGTTAGATCAAGCCTATCAGAATATGCATCCTTTATGTTTTAGAAACTGTGGGAAAACAAGTGGTGTGTTACACAAATGGCAGAGCTGTCCAGTGGCTCAATGATTTTGGCTCGAAATTTGAGATCTGGTATATTCAATTTCCAATCTTATGTTATCACGTAATCCTAATACTACGCCACTTAATAAAAAATGTTCTAAGGTCCATAAAACCACTAAAAAGCTAATTTCTTCCTTACAGGTAAAATTACTATAACAACATCTTGATTACACACTATTTCTATTGATACAGAACATAACCTAATTGGAATATGGCAAATTACAAATTATCTAGCATTCTCTCAACTAGGGAGACATGTTTTTTTTCACAGCCGTGGGCCAAATATTGGGGTATTTCTCTTTAAATTAGTGTTGGCAGGGCTGTTAAATGAGGTCTCCAACCTAGGATGGGCTATTATAGCCCCCCCATTTTATTTTTTTTACTTCTTTTTTCTCCTGCTATGTTTCTTATATCTTGCTATTGTTTCTCATCCTATCATTTGCTTGCCCCTTATTTTTTGGCTCATCACTTGAGCTAGAATAAATAATCAACCTCTGAATATTTGCTGTATGAACTGCATTAGAATGTGTATTATAAAATATAAAAAACTTATCTAAGACATATTAAAAATATAAGCTACCCCACGGTTTCATGACCTGTTCAATTTTTTCTTTCATTTGTATATGGTATTGTATATGGTATTTTATCTCCAGTGTGTTCTTTATACAGTAAAATAATTATTTATTATATAATTAGATTATATGGGGGGAGGGGCATTTTCTCAGAAAATATACACCGTATTTTTCGCCCTATCAGACGCACCTGCCCATAAGACGCACCTAGGATTTGGGGGAAGAAAATAAGAAAAAAAAATTTAAACCAAAAACGCACCATTACAGACATTGTGGCATTCCCCTATCCAATTCCCATAGGCAGTGTGGGATGCCCCTATTCCATAGACAGTGTAGCATGCCCCCATCCCATTCCCCGTATATCCAGTGTGGCATCCCCCTCCTATTCCCGATATACCCATTGGCTGTGTGGCATCCCCCTCTCCCCCCATTAGTATAGGCTGTGTGGCATCCCTCTCCCCACATTCCCATAGGCTGTGTGGCATCCCTCTCTCCCCATTCCCATAGGCAGTGTGGCATCCCCCTCTCACCATTAGCATGGGCTGTGTGGCATCCCCCTCCCCCCATTATTATAGGCTGTGTGGCCACCCCCTCCCCCATTCCCATAGGCTGTGTGGCATCCCCCTCTCCCCATTCCCATAGGCTGTGTGGCATCCCCCTCCCCCCATTCCCATAGGCTGTGTGGCATCCCCCTCTCCCCATAGGCTGTGTGGCATCCCCCTCCCCCCATTCCCATAGGCTGTGTGGCATCCCCCATTCCCATAGGCTGTGTGACATCCCCCTCCCCCATTCCCATAGGCTGTGTGGCATCCCCCTCTCCCCATTCCCATAGGCTGTGTGGCAACCCCCATTCCCATAGACTGTGTGACATCCCCCTCCCCCCATTCCCATAGGCTGTGTGACATCCCCCTCCCCCCATTCCCATAGGCTGTTTGGCATACCCCTCCCCCCATTCCCAAAGGCTGTGTGGCATCCCCCTCCCCCCATTCCCATAGGCTGTGTGGCATACCCCTCCCCCCATTCCCAAAGGCTGTGTGGCATCCCCATCCCCCCATTCCCATAGGCAGTGTGGCCCCTCTCCCCCCATTCCCACCCCCTCCCCCCATTAGTATAGGCAGGCGCAATATTAAAAAAAAAAAAAGTTAAACTCACCTGTCCGCTGACACCGCTGCGCTGAGCGGCCGGCTCCGTGAATGGGGTGGGCGTGGCCTGCGCCGCAGCGTCGACGCAGGCCACGCCCACCCCATTCACGAGCTGGCTCTGTCCCGGCCCCGCCGCTGCGATCGCTGTATTTTCAGGCAGCGATGACAGCGGAGGGGCCAGAGACAGAGCCCCTGCCGCTCCTCCATCTGCTGTTGTTCTGGGCACATGCAAGCACGAAGGTCCGGGCAGCGGGTGGGCGTGGCCTGCACCGGTGCAGGCCACGCCCACCCACTGCCGGGACCTTCGTGCTCGCGTGTGCTCTGAGCCCGGCAGCAGATGGAGGAGCGGCAGGGGCTCTGTCTCTGGCCCCGCCGCTGTCATCGCTGCCTGAAAAGACAGCGATCGCAGCGGTGGGGCCGGGACAGAGCCCCCGCCGCTCCTCTGGCCTCTCACAGTGTGGCAGACAACGCTGGAGCGCCGGGGACGGGTGAGTTTTTTTTTTTTTAATTTTTTTTTTTTTTTTTTTTTTTTTTACATTCGCCCGATAAGGTGCACTGACATTTTTCCCCCACTTTTGGGGAAAAATAAGTGCGTCTTATAGGGCGAAAAATACGGTACATTGCAGAAAGTTTGATTTACTTTTATGTTTTATAGCATATACTACAAATTGCCTCTTGACAGTTTTAATAGCACTTGCCAAGAATATATATATATATATATATATATATATATATATATATATATATATATATATATTTCATTTCACAGTATAGTTTATTGAAATAGAGGAAGAGTAAACTGTACAAAATAATTTCTTCCTATAGCATTATATAGAAAACATTTAAGAGGTTCCTATACATTAGGTCTTTCTATAAATCATTCTTATGGCCTGATGCCAGCCATACCTTTAGTGCTTATAAATTATGTTCCTTTCCTTTATAATTGGCTTTGTAAGTGTGTTGGTAAACTGTGAGGCTGTGAGAGGTCTCAGCACAATGGCTGCAAAAATTCCAGCCTAATCAATTCTTTTATTTTCCTGTTCATTACTACTTGATTTCTTGACAGCACTTTTTATTGTATCATTTTCCTTTTTTCTGTTAACATCGCTAAATTACTGGAGAAAAACACTTATACAAAGTACATGGTACAGGAAAGTGAATTCCAAGTGGGGAACAACACCATCACCATGAGAGAGTAACACCCTCTCTCCCCCACAGTGGCATCCTGATGATCCCATGGTGCATGTGCTGCTTGGTGGTTACATCCTGGCACTGTCTACATTGCAAACCTGAATGAGGGAGGGATCCTGGTGTTGTGGTTTTCTCCACTGCGCACATGCCTGCCTACCTATTTCGTTGAATAGGTGAGTAGACACACACACAGAATAGGGGAAGCCACACTGTGCTCAGTCTGCTGCTTCCACCATTAAGACAGCTTCCACCATTCTCGTACATGTGCAGATAGAGTGGGGGAAGCCGCTCTGTGTAGCAAAGTAAAGATGGTTGGGGCCACCCCTGTGGTGAGGTAGTGTTTTTTTTTTAACCAATCCTTCCTGTCCTGTCCACTGAACTTACCGACAATCCTGAAACACTCTGCCCTGCATCTGATAAGGTGAGTAGACATTCACTCCATAAGACGCACCAACATTTCCCCCTACTTTTGATTGGTATGTGCATAACCTGTTGTGCTTGGTCTGTATATGTCTTTAAATACGTTCTGTTTTAGGAAAGCATTCTTCACCTTTTTTTAAACATTAAAAAATTAGATGTTAAATTTACATTTTAGATTAACACAAATAAAATATTAGCTAAAATAATATTTCTAACTATTTTTGATCTTTTTTGCTGGTTTTCATTCCTTTTTAATTTCATATATCCCTATAGTGTGACATCCCTTCTCAATTCTTAAAACTGAAAGAACAGACACAGTATCAAAAGTGTTTAATAAATCAACACTCTCTCCCACTTCCTCTACGGGGAAGCCTTTTCCTGAGAACAGTGGTCAGATCTAACCTCTGCTGCCCTTTTCAATGTATTGAGTTGAAAACAAAACTTGCACAGCATTACTGAACACAAGTTGCTCACATTGTAAAAAAATATATTGCTAGACCAAACACGCTTCTCCCTCTTGCATCACTGTAAATGAATGTAAACTATTTCTCAAAGTTATCCAAACCCCTTGGGGACTATCTATTAGCAAAAGGCAGTTTGGCCAAAAAACAAAATATCTTTGAGCTAGGACTCTTTGCCAAGTTCTCAGATGGAGAATTAAAGTCGAGCTAGGCTTATGTAACAAACAGCCCTGTAAGGCTGTGTAACTGGTAACTTGAAACTAAAGCAAACTGAGTCAATTAAGTTATATGGCGATAGTCACACAAATTAAATTTATATCCTTGGCACCACTTGCATTCCCAGAGTGGATTTGGGATATTTATTTAAAAGTTGGCAGCATTTTGTAAACAGTTCATCTGGCAGTTTATTACATTTCACAGTACGGTTAAAATAGAGGATAAAATGGGTGGGAGGATAAGAAGAAATTGACATTCAGGAACTTGCCCTTTCTAGAAATGGAGGTACTTTGTCTGTTTTTATTTACTAAGGAGAAAGCTTCTTTGGTAATTGATGCAGGAGTAGGCTAATATGTAATACCATGCTCCACATCCCACCTAAGACTGGATGGCCCATACTCACCGCTTTCATGTTTACTCCCCAGCGGGCTGCCCTGCAGCTTACCAGGTTGCACATCACTGTGTGCTCGTTGACTTGGGGAACCCAATTAGCTGCTGGCAGTCCCATGAATGGCAGCCGTAGAGGGAATGCAGAAGTGGTAAGTATGAGCTGCTTGGTCCTGAGCCTTCCGGATGTAGGGATGTGCCTCCCAAGTAAGTTTTGACTGACGGTCCTTTTACAAAGTTCCATGGCCATTTTAATCTTGCCAGTGAGTGTTAAGACCAAGGGATGAGTACAAACTGGAAGTCAGATACAGCAGCATGATGGAGAGATCACTCATACTATGTGCCGCATTTAGCTGTGAGTCGGCAGTGAAGCTGTTTACAGTGTAACACATTACACATCATGGATCAGCCATATTTGTAACATTGTTACATCAGCCACATACCTGAATGTTTACAGTGTAACCCAATAAGGACTCCTGCCCTGCTAGTTGCATTTTACATCGAGATAGCAGCATGAGTTATAAAACCCCCTGCATTAGTTTTATTACTGTAAGAGCCTCTGCCTCTCTAAATTGCCATACCTAAATTTTAAAGATATTTTTAGGATACATGTAAAATCAATGCATGTATCTTCTTTCCATCACTGCCAAATGGTGGAATATTTTAGACAAAGCCACAATGTTACAATAACTCAAGAAAAACATCCCAGTTTAATTGCAAAACATGAATCCCAATCAGCTGTATCTCACCAAAGGCTCCCTGTAAGTTTTTGGGTTTGGTAGCATTACTTTATTTTGGATGAAACAATCCACAAAATATTTTGTCTATTACTGAATGTGTAAAAGGTGATTTAAAGCCCATACTGTACTGTAGGTCATAAGAGCTATCCAAAAGAATGTTTGTTTTACAAAAAAAGGAGAAAGGTTTACAGACTCCTATTTGTCAGTAAATGATACTTGATTAAAATGGAGTCTCTAATTGTGTTCAACAAGCGACATTTTCTAAGCCATTTCCTGAGCAGTCAATGGCTCAGAAACAGTACATACTAGGTGCTGTTTATCAGCATGAAACTTTATACTGATTGGTTCCCTTAAAATGAAAGGCACTGTGGCTAGCAATCAGCTGTTATATAAGGTTAATTTCCAAAAAAGCTTTAGGGCAGAGTAAATGACACATACATAATTTTAAATATACGGATGGATCCAAGTTATAATAATTGTAAATATGTTGAATGTAAACTCTCCAGAACATGTGGCCCCTGAACTACAAAATGGAAAATGAAGAAGTAATATAGAGAAATAACAGTACTGCACATAGCAGATATTGGTTCTTAAAAGAAAATTCTAGCCCATATACAGCTCGCCCATATACACAGGCTTTCTGATTTCAGTCATTTGGATGTAGGTCCACTTCAATGTGAGCTCCAACCGCTCTTAATGTCTTCAACTTGATTCCTTTTGTCAAGCCTCTTATCGCCCTCAATAGCGTTTTTTGTACCATTAATTTACTGTGGTGTGTTTTGTACCATTAATTTTTATGAGGAAAGAAACAAGGTAAAAATCCAATCGTCTAGTACTATTTCAACCGACTAGTGTTCCCGATTTATATTATGCTTACCAAAAATATCATATAAAACATGCTCGACGCACAGCCAATAATATTAGCAGCCGGTCAGCTAGTTCAGCCTCCAAAATAGCATTCCACCCTCTTTGTAACGCAATGCCGTATATGTTCCTCAGCCGTAGGAACCGGCAATGTATTCCGGTGAAAGCGATAATGAAAACACAATGACTTCCGTGCATCTTGCTTAACCCTGCCCCACATTTCAGTGGACCTGTCTTTATAAAGTTGGAGTGGCTTTCTTGCCCTTCAGTAAAGCTCCTAGTACCCTTATCTCACTACAATTCCCAGAATCCTTCAACTGTAATTGGTGGGTTTTTAGCAGCTTTGGCTTAATAAGCAGCAGCAATTTCCCTTTTCACTTGAGAATGCTGCTAGTAACCCTTTAGCTTCTAAAACACAAGACTGATTCCGCCTATCTGAACAGAGTGAAATAATGCCGATGTGGTTAAATTTGCCATGTCTGCCTCAGCCAATCAGATGAATAGCAAGCCAGAGTGAGAAAGCTTCTGAAATGTACATCTGAAGACCAGTTTGATATATGTTTCTAAGGTAAACACATTGTTACTATGGAGAACTGTTTTCTTTTATAAAATGGAGTTGCAAAAACATAGAAAAGTAAAAAATAATAGATAAACTCAGCACCTTGAGCACAACATATTGGCATACTAGATTGGAAATGTTTAAAAATGCCATCAAAAGTGGAATTACCCTTTAAAGCATTCCATTTTATATCATACAATCCTTATAGGGTAATTACACTTTTGATGCCATTTTAGCAGTTTCCATTGTTGTGTGGCAAGATGATGTATTCAATGTGCAAAGCTTATCTGTTATTTCTATTTGTGTGCAACTCTGTGTTATAAAAGAAAACCATTTTCTTTAGCAAACAATGTGTTTACCTTAGCTATGTACACCAAAGTCATGATTTTGAGTACATTTTAAATAATTCCTCCTCTAGCTTACTAATCATCTGATTGGCTAGGGCATGGGTGACTGTTTTAACCCATTCTTCTGAAATTCAACTTCTTCAGTTTGGGTCTATCGAAGTCTTGTTTTCTAGTAGCAATAGGGTTAATGTCTGGATTCTCTGCTGGTTAGGTCATTAGTAGGGATGAGCGAATCGATCCGGACGAACCCGGATTCGATCCGAATTTCATGAAAAATTCGATTCGGATCGAATCCGAATTTCCCCGCGATTCGATCGCTCGAAGTTTTCCTTTAACATCCATTCATTTACATTTACAGGCATTCTAAGATGGGGGACGGGACATGTCCAGACATGTAAGGTGGGGCAGTGTATGCTGAGACAGTCACATGCAGCCTATCAGCAGCCAGCAAGCCCGGTGACGTCACAGCGCTATTTAAGGCGGCCATCTTGCTTTTCCTTCCTCATTTCTCTATTGCATTCGTGAGAGACAGAACGCTGTGTAGCTGAGGGAGAGAGGCAGTTAGACAGGCAGGGACAGACAGGGACAGGCTGGAGACAGGCAGGAGACAGGCAGGAGACAGACAGAAAGTCAGCGAAAAACAGGGAAAGTTAGGAAAAATCGGAGGCAGTCACAGGGAGATTTTTTTTTTTTTCATCCAGCCTGAGTGTTTGTTACTGGCTGGCTGACAGGCTTTGTTAGCGTTTTCAGGCTGCTTATACTAACTAACTGTGCATATATACTGAACTGATCTTAAGTCTGCTGTGAGGCATCCCATTCTGTGACTACACCAGCCTCTATTTAAGACCATATAACCATTTGCACTTATTCTAATTGAAATTAGGCCTGATAAAGACACTTTTGCTGTGCATAGCACTACTGGACCCTGCCAGGTGCACTTCTTTTTTGGGGCATCCCATTCTGTGACTACACCAGCCTCTATTTAAGACCATATAACCATTTGCACTTATACTAATTGAAATTAGGCCTGATAAAGACACTTTTGCTGTGCATAGCACTACTTGTCCCTGCCAGGTGTACTGCTGGTTTTTGGGGCATCCCATTCTGTGACTACAGCAGCCTCTATTTAAGACCATATAACCATTTGCACTTATTCTAATTGAAATTAGGCCTGATAAAGACACTTTTGCTGTGCATAGCACTACTTGTCCCTGCCAGGTGTACTGCTGGTTTTTGGGGCATCCCATTCTGTGACTACACCAGCCTCTATTTAAGACCATATAACCATTTGCACTTATTCTAATTGAAATTAGGCCTGATAAAGACACTTTTGCTGTGCATAGCACTACTTGTCCCTGCCAGGTGTACTGCTGGTTTTTGGGGCACCCCATTCTGTGACTACACCAGCCTCTATTTAAGACCATATAACCATTTGCACTTATTGTAATTGAAATTAGGCCTGATAAAGACACTTTTGCTGTGCATAGCACTACTGGACCCTGCCAGGTGCACTTCTTTTTTGGGGCATCCCATTCTGTGACTACACCAGCCTCTATTTAAGACCATATAACCATTTGCACTTATTCTAATTGAAATTAGGCCTGATAAAGACACTTTTGCTGTGCATAGCACTACTTGTCCCTGCCAGGTGTACTGCTGTTTTTTGGGGCATCCCATTCTGTGACTACACCAGCCTCTATTTAAGACCATATAACCATTTGCACTTATTGTAATTGAAATTAGGCCTGATAAAGACACTGTTGCTGTGCATAGCACTACTTGTCCCTGCCAGGTGTACTGCTGGTTTTTGGGGCATCCCATTCTGTGACTACACCAGCCTCTATTTAAGACCATATAACCATTGCACTTATTCTAATTGAAATTAGGCCTGATAAAGACACTTTTTCTGTGCATAGCACTACTTGTCCCTGCCAGGTGTACTGCTGGTTTTTGGGGCATCCCATTCTGTGACTACAGCAGCCTCTGTTTAAGACCATATAACCATTTGCACTTATTCTAATTGAAATTAGGCCTGATAAAGACACTTTTGCTGTGCATAGCACTACTTGACCCTGCCAGGTGCACTGCTGGTTTTTGGGGCATCCCATTCTGTGACTACAGCAGCCTCTATTTAAGACCATATGACCATTTGCACTTATTCTAATTGAAATTAGGCCTGATAAAGACACTTTTCCTGTGCATAGCACTACTTGTCCCTGCCAGGTGTACTGCTGGTTTTTGGGGCATCCCATTCTGTGACTACAGCAGCCTCTGTTTAAGACCATATAACCATTTGCACTTATTCTAATTGAAATTAGGCCTGATAAAGACACTTTTGCTGTGCATAGCACTACTTGTCCCTGCCAGGTGTACTGCTGGTTTTTGGGGCATCCCATTCTGTGACTACACCAGCCTCTATTTAAGACCATATAACCATTTGCACTTATTCTAATTGAAATTAGGCCTGATAAAGACACTTTTGCTGTGCATAGCACTACTTGTCCCTGCCAGGTGTACTGCTGGTTTTTGGGGCATCCCATTCTGTGACTACACCAGCCTCTATTTAAGACCATATAACCATTTGCACTTATTCTAATTGAAATTAGGCCTGATAAAGACACTTTTGCTGTGCATAGCACTACTTGTCCCTGCCAGGTGTACTGCTGGTTTTTGGGGCATCCCATTCTGTGACTACAGCAGCCTCTGTTTAAGACCATATAACCATTTGCACTTATTCTAAGTGAAATTAGGCCTGATAAAGACACTTTTGCTGTGCATAGCACTACTTGTCCCTGCCAGGTGCACTGCTGGTTTTTGGGGCATCCCATTCTGTGACTACAGCAGCCTCTATTTAAGACCATATAACCATTTGCACTTATTCTAATTGAAATTAGGCCTGATAAAGACACTTTTGCTGTGCATAGCACTACTTGTCCCTGCCAGGTGTACTGCTGGTTTTTGGGGCATCCCATTCTGTGACTACAGCAGCCTCTGTTTAAGACCATATAACCATTTGCACTTATTCTAATTGAAATTAGGCCTGATAAAGACACTTTTGCTGTGCATAGCACTACTGGACCCTGCCAGGTGCACTTCTTTTTTGGGGCATCCCATTCTGTGACTACAGCAGCCTCTATTTAAGACCATATAACCATTTGCACTTATTCTAATTGAAATTAGGCCTGATAAAGACACTTTTGCTGTGCATAGCACTACTTGTCCCTGCCAGGTGTACTGCTGGTTTTTGGGGCATCCCATTCTGTGACTACACCAGCCTCTATTTAAGACCATATAACCATTTGCACTTATTCTAATTGAAATTAGGCCTGATAAAGACACTTTTGCTGTGCATAGCACTACTTGTCCCTGCCAGGTGTACTGCTGGTTTTTGGGTATCCCATTCTGTGACTACACCAGCCTCTATTTAAGACCATATAACCATTTGCACTTATTCTAATTGAAATTAGGCCTGATAAAGACACTTTTGCTGTGCATAGCACTACTGGACCCTGCCAGGTGCACTTCTTTTTTGGGGCATCCCATTCTGTGACTACACCAGCCTCTATTTAAGACCATATAACCATTTGCACTTATTCTAATTGAAATTAGGCCTGATAAAGACACTTTTGCTGTGCATAGCACTACTTGTCCCTGCCAGGTGTACTGCTGGTTTTTGGGGCATCCCATTCTGTGACTACACCAGCCTCTATTTAAGACCATATAACCATTTGCACTTATTCTAATTGAAATTAGGCCTGATAAAGACACTTTTGCTGTGCATAGCACTACTTGTCCCTGCCAGGTGTACTGCTGGTTTTTGGGGCATCCCATTCTGTGACTACACCAGCCTCTGTTTAAGACCATATAACCATTTGCACTTATTCTAATTGAAATTAGGCCTGATAAAGACAGTTTTGCTGTGCATAGCACTACTTGTCCCTGCCAGGTGTACTGCTGGTTTTTGGGGCATCCCATTCTGTGACTACACCAGCCTCTGTTTAAGACCATATAACCATTTGCACTTATTCTAATTGAAATTAGGCCTGATAAAGACACTTTTGCTGTGCATAGCACTACTTGTCCCTGCCAGGTGTACTGCTGGTTTTTGGGGCATCCCATTCTGTGACTACACCAGCCTCTATTTAAGACCATATAACCATTTGCACTTATTCTAATTGAAATTAGGCCTGATAAAGACACTTTTGCTGTGCATAGCACTACTTGTCCCTGCCAGGTGTACTGCTGGTTTTTGGGGCATCCCATTCTGTGACTACACCAGCCTCTATTTAAGACCATATAACCATTTGCACTTATTCTAATTGAAATTAGGCCTGATAAAGACACTTTTGCTGTGCATAGCACTACTTGTCCCTGCCAGGTGTACTGCTGGTTTTTGGGGCATCCCATTCTGTGACTACACCAGCCTCTATTTAAGACCATATAACCATTTGCACTTATTCTAATAGAAATTAGGCCTGATAAAGACACTTTTGCTGTGCATAGCACTACTTGTCCCTGCCAGGTGTACTGCTGGTTTTTGGGGCATCCTATTCTGTGACTACACCAGCCTCTATTTAAGACCATATAACCATTTGCACTTATTCTAATTGAAATTAGGCCTGATAAAGACACTTTTGCTGTGCATAGCACTACTTGTCCCTGCCAGGTGTACTGCTGTTTTTTGGGGCATCCCATTCTGTGACTACAGCAGCCTCTGTTTAAGACCATATAACCATTTGCACTTATTCTAATTGAAATTAGGCCTGATAAAGACACTTTTGCTGTGCATAGCACTACTTGTCCCTGCCAGGTGTACTGCTGGTTTTTGGGGCATCCCATTCTGTGACTACAGCAGCCTCTGTTTAAGACCATATAACCATTTGCACTTATTCTAATTGAAATTAGGCCTGATAAAGACACTTTTGCTGTGCATATTCTTACTGCTGCCTGCCAGGTGCACTTCTTTTTTGGGGCATCCCATTCTGTGACTACAGCAGCCTCTGTTTAAGACCATATAACCATTTGCACTTATTCTAATTGAAATTAGGCCTGTTAAAGACACTTTTGCTGTGCATAGACTTACTGCTGCCTGCCAGGTGCACTTCTGTTGGGGCATCCCATTCTGTAACATACCATACCCCTCTTTATTTACACTAAGCAGCTCTCTTATTTACACTAAGCAGGCCTGTTGGATACTGAGTGTTACTGCTCACTTTTGGTGTGCATTATATTCTGTTTCATATAGACCCACCGCTGCCTGGGGGTTCTTTAAATATCACCTACTACCACGCCAGTTAGACTATGTCGGGCAGACAAGTGCCTGGAAGTGAAAAGAGGAGTGGCAGAGGCCAAGATTCCGCAGGCAGAGCTCGCATCAGACTGGGGGCCAGTAGCAGCAGGAGTCACGCTGAGAGACCTAATCTGCCAGTATCTGCTAGCGGTCGGGTCTCCACCAGTAACGCATCTGCCGTGGTAGATTGGTTGACGCGCTCATCAACAACATCATCACAACTTACGTCTGAGACCCCCAGTCTAGGGTCGGTAGGTTCCTCTGACACAACCCTGAGTTGGCATGCCCCGAGAGCAGTCCCTGTCCTCCCATTGCCTCTGGCCTACGCCGTTCCCTCCCCCAGCGACGTATCCTATGCTTTGGGTTCAGCTCCACTCTTTAGTGAGGAGGACCATCAGATAGAGGACAGTCAGCAGCTACTGCCCAGCCAAGAAATGGAGGTGGCTTCTCTAGCTAGGCAGACAAATAGTGTTGTGGACAGTGTCGTGGGTGCTGCGAGCGTTCCGGCTCCTGCGCCAGACACTGTTGACGAATCCACGAACATCAGTGACGTACAGCCACAACTCGGTGATGATGATGATGACGATGAAGCCGATCGCACTTGGGAGCCGGGTGATGAAGGGGCTTCATCGTCATCATATGGAGAAGAGGGGCGCAGGTTGCCCCGGAGTCAGCAGCTGAGGCAGCAAGGTGGTAGCAGTCAGCATGGGGGCACAATTCCAAAGGCTGGAGCCGGCCGGGGCAGGGGCCGGGGTAGAGCACCTGCTGTGTGGCAGTCTACCTTATCGGGAGGTAGTGGAGCAGGGGTTCCTGGAGTTGGCAACAGCAGCAGTGAATCAGTGAGGCCAGGGGGTGGGAAAAGTAGCTACTCGGCAGTGTGGCAGTTTTTCCTGAAGCATCCGCAGGAGGGTAACATGGCCACATGCAAGATATGTAGGCAGAAGGTGAAGTGTGGCCAGGGTCCAAATGTTGGCACCACGGCCCTGCGTCAACATATGATGCGTCACCATAAAGCGACCTGGGAGAACCGAGGCTCCCAAGGGGTGGTCCAGTCTGCTTCCTCACCAAGTGAGCTCCCAATTTCTGCCAGCCAAGGCTCCAGCACCTCAGCCGAAGGCAGCTGTGCGTCATACCCATCCTCTGTCGCTCCTGCTCCTCCTCCTCCAAGTCATGCATCCCGCCAGCAATCCATCAGCGAAGCCATGTCCAAGAGACAGCAGTATGCGCCCACTCATCCTACGGCGCAGAAGCTGAATGTGCTCCTGTCCAAGTTGCTGGTGCTGCAGTCACTCCCTTTTCAGGTGGTGGAATCTGCACCTTTCAGAGAACTGATGGCTTGTGCCGAGCCGAGGTGGAGAGTCCCAAGCCGTCATTTCTTTGCCAAGAAGGCAGTACCAGCGCTGCACACTTTTGTTGAACAGAAGGTGGGCCAGTCCTTGAGCCTGTCGGTGTGTAGCAAAGTGCATGGCAGCGCCGACATCTGGAGCTGTAACTACGGTCAGGGACAGTACATGTCGTTTACGGCCCACTGGGTGAATGTGGTCCCTTTGCAGCAGCAGCAGCAACTTGGACAGGTCACGCCGCTTCGGCCTCCGCGCTCCCTGCCCGTTGGGCCTGTGACACCGTGCGACTCGGCCTCCTCATCCTCCGCCATCTCCTCACCCTCCACTGTAGGCTCAAGTCTCAGTGCCCCTCCAGTCTACCATGTGTGCAGGGCACGGAGGTGTCACGCAGTGCTTCACATGGTTTGTCTTGGCGAACGGAGTCATACAGGGGAGGAACTGCTTAAATGTATTCATCAGGAAATCCAACCATGGCTTACTCCAAGAAAACTTAAAATGGGAATCATGGTTACCGACAATGGGAAGAACATTTTGTCTGCGCTGCGCCAAGGAAGCCTGACCCATGCCCCCTGCATGGCTCACGTCTTCAATCTGGTTGTCAAGCGGTTTCTGAAGTGTTCCCCCCATCTGCAAGACATCCTAACAACTTCAAGGAAACTTTGCATGCACTTCAGCCACTCCTACACTGCCAAACACACCCTTCTTGAGCTACAGCGTCAGAATGGTATCCCCCAACATAGTCTGATTTGCGATGTTTCCACCCGTTGGAATTCCACCCTTCACATGTTGGACCGATTATATGAACAGAGAAAAGCCATCACGGATTTCCTGATGATCCAAGCAGATAGGGGGACTCCCCTGTGTAGCTTCAATGTCAACCAGTGGCAGCTCATACGTGACACCTGCCGTTTGCTCAGGCCCTTTGAGGAAGCCACTTTATTTGTCAGTTGGCAGGATTAGGGGATGAACGACGTGATTCCACTGCTTCATGTACTACAGCACATGTTGGAAACCATGGCTGGTCAGGGCACTGGAGACATGGCGTTTACATCTTACGGCCACATGAACCCCATTGGAGCTGAACTGGAGGAGGAGGAGGAAGAGGAGGAGGAGGAGTTGCCCAGCGAAACACAGTTTAGGCTTGGCGAAATGGCTGGTTTATCTAGTCAGCGGACAGGAGAGGAGGAGCAGGAGCAGCCAGAGGAGCTAGAGGTTTTTGAGGAAGGCGAGACAGAGGACCCGGGCACACCGTGGCAGTATGCAGTGGAGATGGAGACAGGTAGTCCATCCGAGTCACTTGCGCAAATGGCAGGAAGCATGCTCACGTGCTTGCGTAGTGACCCCAGAATTGTTTCCATCTGTCGGCGGGATGACTTCTGGCTGTCCACCTTATTGGACCCTCGCTTCCGGCACAAAATGGGGGCATTTTTTAAACCCACCGAGAGGGAGGACAAACTAAACTACTACAAAGACATTCTACGTAGGCAGTTGGCCGATGCCTATCTGCGCCATGGTCCATACTCTCGCAGGTCTGACTCGAGGGGACCTCTGCGCTCACCTTCCACTGCCATGGCCGCTGGGGGGGTTGGCAGGAGCAGCAGCAGCAGCTCCATCAGCAGCAGCAGCCTCAGTCTTCAGTCGCTAATGAGTAGCTTTCTACACCTGCATAGTGAGGCTACTCATGAGCAGCAGGAAGACCTGGAGCAGAACCTCAACCAGCAGGTCATGTCATACTTTGACATGACCATGCCAACACACCTTGAGGATCCGCTGGACTTCTGGGCAGCCAAACTTGATTTGTGGCCGCAACTAGCAGAGTTTGCCCTGGAAAAGCTGTCCTGCCCGGCAAGTAGCGTGCCATCTGAGCGGGTGTTTAGTGCGGCGGGGGCCATAGTTACGGCGAGGAGAACTCGTCTGTCAACTAAAAATGTGGAGAGACTCACCTTTGTCAAAATGAATCAGGGATGGATCAGCCAGGATTTCCACCCACCAATGCCTGATGCATGCGACTAGATTCAGCATGGTGCCACGTTTTACACTTTCCAAATGGTGCAAAACATATTTATGTCTTTAGGCCAATTTTTGGGCTCCTCCTGCTGCTGCTGCCAACTTCTGCCAACTCCAGGGTGTGATTCATCCAATTTTTGGGCTCCTGAAGCCAACTCCAGTGTCTCTATAAAGTAATCTTTGGGCTCCTGCTGCTGCTGCTGCTGCCAACTCCAGGGTGTGATTCATCCAATTTTTGGGCTCCTGAAGCCAACTCCAGTGTCTCTTTAAAGTAATATTTGGGCTCCTGCTGCTGCTTGCAACTCCAGGGTGTGATTCGTCCAATTTTTGGGCTCCTGAAGCCAACCCCAGGGTCTCTTTAAAGTAATGTTTGGGCTCCTGCTGCTGCCAACTTCTGCCAACTCCAGGGTGTGATTCATCCAATTTTTGGGCTCCTGGAGCCAACCCCAGTGTCTCTTTAAAGTAATGTTTGGGCTCCTGCTGCTGCTGCTGCCAACTTCTGCCAACTCCAGGGTGTGATTCATCCAATTTTTGGGCTCCTGAAGCCAACTCCAGTGTATATTTGGGCTCCTGCTGCTGCTGCTGCCAACTCCAGGGTGTGATTCATCCAATTTTTGGGCTCCTGAAGCCAACCCCAGTGTCTCTTTAAAGTAATGTTTGGGCTCCTGCTGCTGCTGCTGCCAACTTCCGCCAACTCCAGGGTGTGATTCATCCAATTTTTGGGCTCCTGAAGCCAACCCCAGGGTCTCTTTGAAGTAATGTTTGGGCTCCTGCTGCTGCCAACTTCTGCCAACTCCAGGGTGTGATTCATCCAATTTTTGGGCTCCTGAAGCCAACCCCAGGGTCTCTTTAAAGTAATGTTTGGGCTCCTGCTGCTGCTGCTGCCAACTCCAGGGTGTGATTCATCCAATTTTTGGCCTCATGAAGCCAACCCCAGTGTCTCTTTAAAGTAATATTTGGGCTGCTCCTGCTGCTGCTGCCAACTCCAGGGTGTGATTCATCCAATTTTTGGGCTCCTGAAGCCAACCCCAGTGTCTCTTTAAAGTAATATTTGGGCTTCTGCTGCTGCCAACTCCAGGGCGTGATTCATCCAATTTTTGGCCTCCTGAAGCCAACCCCAGTGTCTCTTTAAAGTAATGTTTGGGCTCCTGCTGCTGCTGCTGCCAACTCCAGGGTGTGATTCATCCAATTTTTGGGCTCCCGAAGCCAACTCCAGTGTATATTTGGGCTCCTGCTGCTGCTGCTGCCAACTCCAGGGTGTGAATCATCCAATTTTTGGGCTCCTGAAGCCAACCCCAGTGTCTCTTTAAAGTAATGTTTGGGCTCCTGCTGCTGCCAACTTCTGCCAACTCCAGGGTGTGATTCATCCAATTTTTGGGCTCCTGAAGCCAACTCCAGTGTCTCTTTAAAGTAATATTTGGGCTCCTGCTGCTGCTTGCAACTCCAGAGTGTGATTCATCCAATTTTTGGGCTCCTGAAGCCAACCCCAGGGTCTCTTTAAAGTAATGTTTGGGCTCCTGCTGCTGCTGCTGCCAACTTCTGCCAACTCCAGGGTGTGATTCATCCAATTTTTGGGCTCCTGAAGCCAACCCCAGTGTATCTTTAAAGTAATGTTTGGGCTCCTGCTGCTGCTGCTGCCAACTTCTGCCAACTCCAGGGTGTGATTCATCCAATTTTTGGGCTCCTGAAGCCAACTCCAGTGTATATTTGGGCTCCTGCTGCTGCTGCTGCCAACTCCAGGGTGTGATTCATCCAATTTTTGGGCTCCTGAAGCCAACCCCAGTGTCTCTTTAAAGTAATATTTGGGCTCCTGCTGCTGCCAACTCCAGGGTGTGATTCATCCAATTTTTGGGCTCCTGAAGCCAACCCCAGGGTCTCTTTAAAGTAATGTTTGGGCTCCTGCTGCTGCTGCTGCCAACTTCTGCCAACTCCAGGGTGTGATTCATCCAATTTTTGGGCTCCTGAAGCCAACCCCAGTGTCTCTTTAAAGTAATGTTTGGGCTCCTGCTGCTGCTGCTGCCAACTTCTGCCAACTCCAGGGTGTGATTCATCCAATTTTTGGGCTCCTGAAGCCAACCCCAGGGTCTCTTTAAAGTAATGTTTGGGCTCCTGCTGCTGCTGCTGCCAACTTCTGCCAACTCCAGGGTGTGATTCATCCAATTTTTGGGCTCCTGAAGCCAACCCCTGGGTCTCTTTGAAGTAATGTTTGGGCTCCTGCTGCTGCTGTT
This sequence comes from Gastrophryne carolinensis, assembly GCA_027917425.1. Taxonomy (NCBI): domain Eukaryota; kingdom Metazoa; phylum Chordata; class Amphibia; order Anura; family Microhylidae; genus Gastrophryne; species Gastrophryne carolinensis. The sequence goes on along the minus strand of CM051239.1, from coordinate 67,338,210 downwards.
GCCAACTTCTGCCAACTCCAGGGTGTGATTCATCCAATTTTTGGGCTCCTGAAGCCAACTCCAGTGTCTCTATAAAGTAATCTTTGGGCTCCTGCTGCTGCTGCTGCTGCCAACTCCAGGGTGTGAATCATCCAATTTTTGGGCTCCTGAAGCCAACTCCAGTTTCTCTTTAAAGTAATATTTGGGCTCCTGCTGCTGCTTGCAACTCCAGGGTGTGATTCATCCAATTTTTGGGCTCCTGAAGCCAACCCCAGTGTCTCTTTCAGCCAATGTTTGGGCTCCTGCTGCTGCTGCTGCCAACTCCAGGGTGTGATTCATCCAATTTTTGGCCTCCTGAAGCCAACCCCAGTGTCTCTTTAAAGTAATATTTGGGCTCCTGCTGCTGCCAACTCCAGGGCGTGATTCATCCAATTTTTGGCCTCCTGAAGCCAACCCCAGTGTCTCTTTAAAGTAATACTTGGGCTCCTGCTGCTGCTGCTGCCAACTCCAGGGTGTGATTCATCCAATTTTTGGGCTCCTGAAGCCAACTCCAGTGTATATTTGGGCTCCTGCTGCTGCTGCTGCCAACTCCAGGGTGTGAATCATCAAATTTTTGGGCTCCTGAAGCCAACCCCAGTGTCTCTTTAAAGTGATATTTGGGCTCCTGCTGCTGCCAACTCCAGGGTGTGATTCATCCAATTTTTGGGCTCCTGAAGCCAACCCCAGGGTCTCTTTAAAGTAATGTTTGGGCTCCTGCTGCTGCTGCTGCCAACTTCTGCCAACTCCAGGGTGTGATTCATCCAATTTTTGGGCTCCTGAAGCCAACCCCAGTGTCTCTTTAAAGTAATGTTTGGGCTCCTGCTGCTGCCAACTTCTGCCAACTCCAGGGTGTGATTCATCCAATTTTTGGGCTCCTGAAGCCAACTCCAGTGTATATTTGGGCTCCTGCTGCTGCTGCTGCCAACTCCAGGGTGTGATTCATCCAATTTTTGGGCTCCTGAAGCCAACCCCAGTGTCTCTTTAAAGTAATGTTTGGGCTCCTGCTGCTGCTGCTGCCAACTTCTGCCAACTCCAGGGTGTGATTCATCCAATTTTTGGGCTCCTGAAGCCAACCCCAGGGTCTCTTTGAAGTAATGTTTGGGCTCCTGCTGCTGCCAACTTCTGCCAACTCTAGGGTGTGATTCATCCAATTTTTGGGCTCCTGAAGCCAACCCCAGCGTCTCTTTAAAGTAATGTTTGGGCTCCTGCTGCTGCTGCTGCCAACTTCTGCCAACTCCAGGGTGTGATTCATCCAATTTTTGGGCTCCTGAAGCCAACCCCAGGGTCTCTTTAAAGTAATGTTTGGGCTCCTGCTGCTGCTGCTGCCAACTTCTGCCAACTCCAGGGTGTGATTCATCCAATTTTTGGGCTCCTGAAGCCAACTCCAGTGTATATTTGGGCTCCTGCTGCTGCTGCTGCCAACTCCAGGGTGTGATTCATCCAATTTTTGGGCTCCTGAAGCCAACCCCAGTGTCTCTTTAAAGTAATATTTGGGCTCCTGCTGCTGCCAACTCCAGGGTGTGATTCATCCAATTTTTGGGCTCCTGAAGCCAACCCCAGGGTCTCTTTGAAGTAATGTTTGGGCTCCTGCTGCTGCCAACTTCTGCCAACTCCAGGGTGTGATTCATCCAATTTTTGGGCTCCTGAAGCCAACTCCAGTGTCTCTTTAAAGTAATATTTGGGCTCCTGCTGCTGCTTGCAACTCCAGGGTGTGATTCATCCAATTTTTGGGCTCCTGAAGCCAACCCCAGGGTCTCTTTCAGCCAATGTTTGGGCTCCTGCTGCTGCTGCTGCCAACTCCAGGGTGTGATTCATCCAACTTTTGGCCTCCTGAAGCCAACCCCAGTGTCTCTTTAAAGTAATATTTGGGCTGCTCCTGCTGCTGCTGCCAACTCCAGGGTGTGATTCATCCAATTTTTGGGCTCCTGAAGCCAACCCCAGTGTCTCTTTAAAGTAATATTTGGGCTCCTGCTGCTGCCAACTCCAGGGCGTGATTCATCCAATTTTTGGCCTCCTGAAGCCAACCCCAGTGTCTCTTTAAAGTAATGTTTGGGCTCCTGCTGCTGCTGCTGCCAACTCCAGGGTGTGATTCATCCAATTCTTGGGCTCCTGAAGCCAACTCCAGTGTATATTTGGGCTCCTGCTGCTGCGGCTGCCAACTCCAGGGTGTGAATCATCCAATTTTTGGGCTCCTTAAGCCAACCCCAGTGTCTCTTTAAAGTAATATTTGGGCTCCTGCTGCTGCCAACTCCAGGGTGTGATTCATCCAATTTTTGGGCTCCTGAAGCCAACTCCAGTGTCTCTATAAAGTAATCTTTGGGCTCCTGCTGCTGCTGCTGCTGCCAACTCCAGGGTATGATTCATCCAATTTTTGGGCTCCTGAAGCCAACTCCAGTGTCTCTTTAAAGTAATATTTGGGCTCCTGCTGCTGCTTGCAACTCCAGGGTGTGATTCATCCAATTTTTGGGCTCCTGAAGCCAACCCCAGTGTCTCTTTAAAGTAATGTTTGGGCTCCTGCTGCTGCTGCCAACTCCAGGGTGTGATTCATCCAATTTTTGGGCTCCTGCTGCTGCCAACTCCAGTGTCTCTTTAAAGCAATGTTTGGGCTCCTGCCCCTCATAGTGATGCCACTTCAACTCTCTGCAATTGTGCCGCTCTGCGATTCTATTAGCGATGCCTCTGATCTGCATGTGATATTTCTTCAAAGTATTATTTAACTAACCCAGCACGCATCCTGTGCGTGTTACAGCAAGGCAGAATGGTTTACAACCCTATTGAGGCTCTAGGAGGCTCAGAAATAGCCGTTTTTAATAGCGATTCGTTGCGAATTTATTCGGGTCGAAACGATTTTTGTCGGAAAATTCGGCGAATCAGTCGAATCGAATTTTTCAAAAGTTCGCTCATCTCTAGTCATTAGGCTGCTTAGACTAAGCCAAAGCTGCTAAAGAGTTCACCTGTCACATTGGAAGAATTGTGGGACTTGTAGTACATGTTTTTTACTCAAGGCCATGAAAACCACTCCCACTGCATGCTGATAAGTAAATCACATGTATGCCCAATCCTAACACAAATGTTAATTTTACATTTCAAAAGAGGAAAACAATAACGTAGAATACCAAAAACGTGCCCAAAAGTACGTTTTTCCTTCAAATTAACCCCAGCTATTATAACTGAATAAAGCAAGTAACAGTGACCACAAAATAGTTGTATTCAACATAAAAATGTTTTGTCTCGGGGGGCAAAAACTCCGCTCTCCAGGACATAGACTGGGAGCATCTGTTGAGGAATAAGGATGTACATGCCAAATGGGAGTGCTTTAAATCAATTGTGAGTACCACGTTGCAAAATGTATTCCTATGGGTAACAAATGTAAGTGGCTAAAATTAACCCCCCCCCCCCCCATTTCTGACACCTGGGGTTAAAAGGGCAATAAAGAACAAGAAAAGGGCATTTAAACATTACAAGGCTGAGCTCTCAGCTGTAACCCTTGAAAAGTAGGAATTAGTAAACAAAGCAAGCAATAAAGAAATAAGGTTAACAAAAGCACAAAATAAAAGAGATGTGGCCAAAGAAAGCAAAACAAACCCTAAAAGTTTTTTTAAATATATAAAGAAAATAATCAGAACAAGTATATGCTCTATTTAAAGATAATAGGGAAATGGTTACTGGGGATGAAGAGAAGGTGGAGCTGTTAAATGGATTCTTTAACTCTCTGTACACAAGAGAGGAGCTAGGAGCCAACACAGGAGATGCCACTGATAGCAATAGCCCAAGTATAATACTCAACAAGCTAAACATGGATATCATCCAAGAAAGACAAAGAGGCCGATTCATCAATAGCGCCAGGTAGCGACAGATGAGCGACTGAAGTATGGCGCTAAGAGCGCCGCTAGCGTCAGCCGCGGGCGGTAGCGATTTGCTATAGCAGGCCTCCTCAGTCGCTACCTGGCGTTGTTGCGAACAACGCCTACATTGCTGAATATGATGTTGGCCCTCAGCTTTGTAGGCGCTGTCAGTCAGTGTGACCACGCTATTCTACACAGCGCCTGTTAGCTTTGCTGTGTCCTGGCCATCCAGTACCTTCTGAATAAAACACATTGCCACATTTGTTAAAAATTTAAAGAGTTTTTATTTTGTGTTGAAAAGGAAATTAAATTCAACCAGATATTCTAATATAAATGCAAAATAAAACATAATTAAACACATAGCCACAATTTTTTTTTTATTTTATTTGTTAAATAAAAAGGAAATACAATTAAACCACCAATGAGAAAGAAAATGAAAAGAAAAACAGAACAGAGAAAAATGGAAAATCGAAAAAGAAAAGAAAAACAGAAAAGAGAAAGGAAAATAGAAAAAGTAAATAAAAACAGAAATGAGAAAGGAAAGGAAAATAGAAAAGGAAAATAAAAACAGAACTGAGAAAGAAAAGGAAAATAAAAACAGAACTGAGAAAGAAAAGGAAAATAAAAACAGAACTGAGAAAGAAAAGGAAAATAGAAAAGGAAAATAAAAACAGAACTGAGAAAGAAAAGGAATATTAAAATAGGAATTAGAATGAAAAGGAAAATAGAAAAGGAAAATAAAAACAGAACTGAGAAAGAAAAGGAAAATAAAAACAGAAATGAGAAAGAAAAGGAAAATTGAAAAGGAAAATAAAAACAGAACTGAGAAAGAAAAGGAAAATAAAAACAGAACTGAGAAAGAAAAGGAAAATAGAAAAGGAAAATAAAAACAGAACAGAGAAAGAAAAGGAAAATAGAAAAGGAAAATAAAAACAGAACAGAGAAAGAAAAGGAAAATTAAAATAGGAATTAGAATGAAAAGGAAACTTACAACAGAATTAAACACATAGCCACATGTATATATATATTTTTTTTTTTATTTTTACACTAAAAAAAAAATAATAATAAAACAGAAATGAAATTGAAAATGAAAAGTCCAACAGAAATTCTAAAGCAAAGTAAAGTGCAGGAAAGTTATTGAAATGGAAATTAGGGATCAGGGTGCATCTCTTTGTGCCTGAAAAAATAAGAAAAGTGCAGTTAGTATATATCTTTAAAGTTGTTTTGTCGTTGCCAAAAAAAAAATGCATAACTTGATAACCAACATTGGCGTCTTACACCCCCCTTAGAGTGGTTTTGGTCATCTTACACCCCCCTTAGAGTGGTTTTGGTCATCTTACACCCCCCTTAAAGTGGTTTGGGTCATCTTACACCCCCCTTAGAGTGGTTTGGGTCATCTTACACCCCCCCTTAGAGTGGTTTGGGTCATCTTACACCCCCCTTAAAGTGGTTTGGGTCATCTTACACCCCCCTTAAAGTGGTTTTGGTCATCTTACACCCCCCTTAAAGTGGTTTTGGTCATCTTACACCCCCCTTAAAGTGGTTTGGGTCATCTTACACCCCCCTTAAAGTGGTTTTGGTCATCTTACACCCCCCTTAAAGTGGTTTGGGTCATCTTACACCCCGCTTAGAGTGGTTTTGGTCATCTTACACCCCCCCTTAGAGTGGTTTTGGTCATCTTACACCCCCCTTAGAGTGGTTTGGGTCATCTTACACCCCCCCTTAGAGTGGTTTGGGTCATCTTACACCCCCCTTAGAGTGGTTTTGGTCATCTTACACCCCCCTTAAAGTGGTTTTGGTCATCTTACACCCCCCTTAGAGTGGTTTGGGTCATCTTACACCCCCCTTAAAGTGGTTTTGGTCATCTTACACCCCCCTTAAAGTGGTTTGGGTCATCTTACACCCCGCTTAGAGTGGTTTTGGTCATCTTACACCCCCCCTTAGAGTGGTTTTGGTCATCTTACACCCCCCTTAGAGTGGTTTGGGTCATCTTACACCCCCCTTAAAGTGGTTTTGGTCATCTTACACCCCCCTTAAAGTGGTTTGGGTCATCGTACACCCCCCTTAGAGTGGTTTTGGTCATCTTACACCCCCCCTTAGAGTGGTTTGGGTCATCTTACACCCCCCTTAGTGCGTTTTTTTGCTCTTTTTGATGGGAGTTCAAATACATTTAACCAGTAGTGCAGTACTTGCATTAGAGTGAAGGGTAGTTAGCTTACCGCAAAAAAAGAAGTGATCAGCCTTTCCCTTAGCTCATCGCCAGTCTGGGTGTCCTCACTTCTATCTGCGGGCAGGTTGGGGATTTCTGGCACCAGTGCTGTCTCCTCGGGGGCTTGGATTCGGTGACAAATGCAAATGTTGTGTAGCACACAGCAGGCAAGGATGATCTTGGAAACCTTCTGTGGGCTGTAGAGCATCTCTCCTCCTGGCCGTGCCAAACAGAGAAAGCGTGCTTTCAGCAGGCCGATGGTTCTTTCCACAATGCTTCTGGTCTTGCGATGCGCTGCATTGTAGCGTTCATGGGCAGAGGTCCGTGGGTTCCTGACCGGAGTCATGACCCACGTTCTCTGCCCATATCCCTTGTCCGCTGTAGAAAAAACACAAGGAGAGAGACAGCAATTAGTACTAGTACATGTTTTTTGGTGGTAGTTTGGTTAAAATTGGCTTACTAGGCCACATATTAGCAAAATACATAGACATGGTTAATTTATTACCCAGTAGCCAGCCAGCTGGCATTTCGTTGTTATCAAACTTCCGGCACAGGACTGTCCGCTGCAAGACGTAAGAATCGTGGCATGAGCCGGGGAACCCCGATCTCACCGCCCGCAGCCTCATGTCTGGGTCACAGACCACCATGATATTAAGCGAATGGAACTGCTTCCGGTTTCTGTAGGACAGCTCCTGTGCACGGGGAGGGCGGAAAGGGATATGTGTACCATCAACGCACCCTAGCACATTCGGGATCCCTCCCATCAGATAGAAAGCATGTTTTATTTTGGCAACCTCTTCCTCATCCTCAGGAAACTTGATGTAAATTGGGATTAAATCACAAATTGCCAGAACTACCTGGATTAGTATGCGGCTCATAGTAGCCTGGCTTATCCCGCTGAGGAGGGCTGAGGTTGCCTGGAAGGTCCCTCGTGCCAAAACATTAAGAGTGGCACACAGGCGTACTATGCCTGGAATGGAATGAGTGCGTTTGGTGGATGGCTCGATTTTGGTCTTAATCTGATCATATAGGGACTGTAGTGCAGCACGATTCAGACGGAAGCGGCTCCTGATCTGCTCGTCACTTAAGTCCCATACTGAAAGGCGGATTGCAAAGGAGCGGGGTGCCCTAAGCCTCACAACACCCCGCTCCCTTTCCTCCTGCTCTTTCAGCATACACATACATCCATCCACCCAGACACCATACATCACCCTCTTATCCATCACACACACTAAAGATATATACAAAAACAAAAATAAACAAAAAAAACCACTAACACACAACACACACACAAACAATCACACTCCACACACACCCGCTACAATGCAGCTCACCACAAAACCAGAACTATAGTGGTCCAAACCACCAGCCTGCTGAAAACCAGCTTTCTAAGTTAAGCACAACCAAGAGGGGAGTTGCTGCACAGCCCACAAAAGGCCCCAAAATCAAGCCTCACTTGCTGTATGCTACACAATATTTGCAGATGCCACCCAAACCAAGCTCCTAAAGAAACAGCACTGATGTCAGAAATCACCCAACAAGCCACAGAGAGTGAGGACAGAAACCAGACAGAGGCTCAAATGAGCTAAGGGAAGCGAGCACAGCACCACACCACAGCCTTTGCCACAGTGTAAGAATAGCAGAAGCTAGAACATTCCTTCCTTTTATACTTCATTTTCTAAAGTGACAGGTCCGCTTTGCCGCCTTTTGCGTCGCTCTGCTATTTCCGGGCGCCAATTAGCCGACCCAGGTGTGCGTAAAACAGAGTGCGCACGCGCACGCTAGTAGCGCTACTAGCGTACTTGAGCCGTAACTTGCGTGCATTAACGGACATGGCCCAAAAATCAGGGGTGGACCAATGAAAGGGAAGCTGATGTTTTTTTAAATAGCCGTTAGGCTAAGCACATGTCACAAGGGTTTGAGATACATCAGTCCATTGTTGGATTTGGGTGTGTGTTGTTTGTTTAATGAGGTCTGTAATGAGTTAATTGGCTAACACACATGCTTCTGTCAGTGCAGTGGAGGTGTGCCTAGAATGAACTGGGCTGTATGTGTGAATCAATTAAGTGGGCTGCTTTTGGATTGGCTGTTAGAGCACATAAAACCTGCCCAAGCCTAAGAGATTGCGATGCCATTCTGTAGTGTGCATGCGTGCTTGTGGGGTGTGTATTTGTGTGTGTGTGCAGCTACAGGATGGAGCCAAATTCAGGACATCTGCCGGCCACAGCAGGCCCGAGTAGGAGTTTGGTGGGTGCTGTGCGCAGACCTCCCTTACGGAAAAGGGCACAGCCTGAAGGTGGGGCAGCACCCCAGGCTAAGCGCCCAGGTGCCAAGAGGGAGCCTGAATTTAATTTGGCTGAGAATAATCATCTTGTGCGCCTTACACTTGCTAAATGGGAGCTGATATTTGGCTCCCAAAGCAAGTCCATAGGCAAACAAGAAAGAAGCAAACTGTGGGATGCCATTGGTGTGGAGCTTAGTAGCACAGCTCAACACCCACGTAGTGGCCCATCCTGCAGGAAACGCTTCTACACTTTGCGAGGGGCCCTTATGAAAAAGATGAATCACGATCTTGATGTGGACAGTGGGTTCATCCAGGCTCCAAAGAGTACCTACAGGCCGTATGAGGAGATGCTGAAGGCCAAAATCCCACTGGCTCGGCTGCAGGGTGTGGATCCTGGGGATGACACCACCGGTTGGGCTGAAGGTACATATTTTCTGGCTTTTACAATAACCTAATGTTAATGTATGTGATTTGCATTTTTACATTCTGACCAACTAACAGTAGGACCTGTGAAGTATTACATTACAGCTCAAACATTTGTAACTTTTCTGTCTGTTGCTTTATGCATAGGTGCACATGCTGCTGTCCGGGATGTGCCTCAGGACACCCAAGCTCCTGCCCTTCCAGCAACCTCAAGGCTACCCCAGTCTGCCATTGAAGGTATTTACCCATAATTTGGTTGCTGGTTTTTTTTTAAACAAATGGGTGTGGGAGCAGCTCAAACAATCAAGGTTTGCCCTGTTGAGTATTAATAATATGTGCCTGCGCCCTAATTGCACGCCCACTGTAACACTCACAGCAAGTAACTAACAAGGCCCTAACATGTGTAGATATGTAGGACGCCAGAGATGTGTAGCCATATATCGGCATATCAATGTGGGAGCCACACTTGGCTTGATTAGTCAATATTAGTGAAAGAGCTGCTCACACACCTTAATGCATGTTGTATTTTGCAACGCACATTAGCTATGGCTCAATGTTGGTTTTATTTTGGCCTAGCTCCCATGCCCTTGGCCCCAGCATCTCCTCCGGATCCCACCTACTCTTTGGATGTCGGTAAGTGCATGTGTTCACCTTGCTTGATCCACTTTTACTCAAGTGCATGTGTCTCATTCCTCTTTTTTCTTGGTAGGCCAAGTGACTGGTTCATCTTTGGACCCCACTTCCGATGTTGCCGGTCAACAGGACCCTGTTGGTGTGTAGAGCAATACATAATGTATCCTTTATGCTGTTTATGTTACACTTGTTCAATTTGGTTAGTCTACTAAGCTACATGTTTGCTTGGTAAACTTGAAGATGCCTCTTGGGAGTGCTGGTTGCCTCCCCAGGGTCAGTCTATTAGTTATTAGAGTGATAGCAATGTATATTTGCGGACATATTTTTAGCCAAACATTCCCTGTAGTAGTTTGCTGATTATTTAGAGACATTCTTTTTTTTTTTTAGTTGACCCGAATATCGGAAGTGGCTGTCCAGAAAGGGCCCCTCAAGTTCCAGCTGCCAGAGATGAGGGTAAGTGGTTTGGCCTTGCTCTAGTCTGTATTTTGGCTCTAATTTTGTGCCACTTGCTTCTGGCAACTTGTGTGTCCACATGTATTTTCAAGGTCCAAGCTCGAGTGAGGACCCCACTCCAGACATCTGGGATATTGGGGGTATGTTTAATTTAAGCAATGTTTATGATGAGATTTGCAGAAATTAGTGCGTCTTAGTCCTGTAACATACATGTTAACAATCTGAGTTTAACAGAGACCTTTGGTCTAGTGTGTATTTTTGAACTTTTTAGAGGTATGGCCTCGATAGCCTAACCAGGTTACATTAGAGTTTGGCCCACAGACCTACTAACCTGATTTTCCTGTTTAGCATATGCCAACTTGCCCGACATCTCGGATGTTGAATTGCGACTCTCTGGCAGCGATACCTCGAGCCTACCTGTGCCGGAGGACACGCAGGTAACATGGCTGATGTAGACGACCTCGAAACACATTGGCATATTCGTGGGTAGTGGAAGAAGCAACATGTCACATTTCCTTTCATTGTTGTTTTGGCAGGAGGCGGAACCAGAACCCCAAGCTGGGACCTCTTCCCAAGTCCCATGTGGCCAAGCTTCAGAGGCTCAGACAAGGGTAAGTTGTATAGTGAGTGTTTATGGTAATTTTTTGGAGGGGCATAACTGCATTGGTTCTGTTTGACTAAAATGTGGTTTACTATTTGTTTAGCCTCAAACCACAGCAAGAGGAGGTGTGGCACCAACCAGTGCCGATTTCTACGAGCTAGGGGTCCGGATGCTGGAGGACTACAGTCGCCAACAGCCGCGTGATGGAACTAATGAGCGCATTGCGGCGTTGGAAAATCAGGTGCTGATGTGTCAGCAACAAAATGAGGCCCTGCAGCGCCAGGTGGACCAGTTACGGCAAAACCAACTACAGAACCAGGACCTTGGTCGGCTGGCAAATGTAATCGAGCAATCTGTACAGCGCCAGGAAGAAGCAATACAGCGCCAGGCAGAAGCAATACAGCGGCAGGACCAAACTTTGTTGTTGCTACAACAGCTCATACAACAGCAGTCTATATTTTTTACTGCACTGTTGTCCCCCAACACCGCCCCTAGCAATGACTCCCAACCTCCCCGGCCACCCAGCCAAGAATATTAATTTGTAAACCTTTTTCTTATGATTTATGTAAATATATTTTTGAAAACCACCTCTAAATTGTGTTTATCCATACATGTGAAAGCGAAATACACAGTCATGGATGATTTGCTCAATCATCTCTAATATTATGCCACCATTTATGTGCCACATTAGTTAACATTGCTTACTATGGTGTAAACATGTACTGGCTCAAAATGGCTGCCTAATTTTAGACATAATGGTTTTTGGGAATCTAAACCTATGCTGGTCAAGGAACAACACAGTTATTCGTACAAAAAATTGTATTTAAACAAATTGGCCCAACACGGCCAACATAGGCCAACAAAGCCACAAAACATTGAAATGGCAGCCATCCCCCCCCACCCTAACGTCTCCGACGCCTCTTCATGGCCAGCAGCATCCCTTTCATCTGTCGGAAGGCCCGCCACAGTCTGCGATGCTGGCGTATACAAGCTGTAGAGATGTGATTAAAAATAATATGTTAGAATTTGATTGGGAACTCAACATACACAGATGTAGCAATGTAATGTCAGTGTTTCTAACTTGCTAACACTCACATTAACATTGGTGAACAATGTGCCCTTAACATTTTAAATTAAAGGTTTAATATTGGCTTGAAAACATGTTAGGACCACATACCTTTACTCTTAAAGTGGACCAACACCCACAATATAGTTTATCATGGGTTTTGGGCCACTTTGTTGTTGCTCACTGATCTGTTTTTTCCCTGATGTGTGTATACACACAGTAATCCATAGCCACTCACCTCTCCATGCTCCAACGTGATTGGCACAAAAAACGCACGCTAACGTCTATGCAGGGAACAGGAATGTACAATCCTCTTCCGCCGCCTCTTCACGCATGTCACTCTCTGGCTGCTCATGGGGACCCGGCGGCCATTCACAGAGGCCCAGGGCGGAAAAATGCACGTCTGGAGTGGTGCGCGGGAGCCAGCGGAAGATAAGTTCCGATAATTAGGGGTTTGCTTGGTGGGTTTGACCCGCGGTACATGCACTTATCGTATGTTCCGCGGGGTGTTAGTTGTTAGTTGTTGGCAAATTAAATGTTTAATGCACATTAAACACCCTTGGTGTTGGGCCAGGTTAACTCTTGCAAATGTAATAATGTTTATGGCCAAGTAAGGACATTTATGTCTTTAGTCCCAGCCAAACATCAGGGCCTAAGGATGATCGAAGTTTGCCCTATAATGTTATGGGTAAACACCTAATCAGCCCCATTTGGTTGTCTATACGCCACAAATAGTGCGTATGTGTCCGTAACAAGAATGTGAGGCAACTATCAAGGATGGTGACTGGCATGTTGGATTATTGTACAAACACATTTAACCTAGATGTGTGTGAAATTCACACATTGGTAACTTAAAAATTTCTACAAATGTAACTAGAAGAGAAAGGTTTCACAAGTATTTACCCATATGAATTTGGATGTACTCACCATCGCAGCTGTGGCGGTGGCCCATGCTGCTGGCCGTCCCTGGAGCTGGTGTGGGGAGGAGGAATTCTGCCTCCGTCTGCGTAGCAACATCTGTCCATAAAAAAACAAAATACAAAACAGCATTTAGTGGAGCTATGACACCCGAAGATTTGACATCAATGTGGTTATTGAGTCTTACCTAAAAAAAAAAAAACTTGTTTACATACATGTTAAACGATATTTGCTAGATTCCTGGTCCATTAGTTAATGTGAAGTGTTTATGGTTGCCACATGTATCCGTTATGAAAATCTGGCACTAACCTTTACATTGCAATGTAAATGACTCATTACCAATTTAATGGCTAATGTTACCAGTGTGCAACATGTGTTTGGCCTAACTACTTCACGTAAATTAACTATTGCTAGCACACATCATGGTGTGGCCAGAAACATAGGGGTGGTTGCCAGTTGGCTAGCACTGTAGTGTGGTTTGTGATGTTAATGTACATTAGCAAACCAGCTGAGACAATGGACCAGGAAACGTGTCTGTTAAAAGTGGTCCAAGACCCAGGATTGTTAATATTCAGTGTTTTAGTCTACTTTGGCAGAGCAACACAATTTTAGTCCGCCACCGCCCCTGCCTTCCGCACATCACTCCTCCAGTGTGTGCGCACGCGCATGCCAGTATGAAACAGAGCGCAGGCGCACACACATCTCGAGTGCCACACAGGAGGCGGGGACAATGGCTTCTGCCACCCCCAAAGAGGGAAGTAGTTTGTGGTGTTTTGTTGGGGGGTGGCCCTGGGTGAGGGATGTGATTGGGCAGGGAAGGCGCCAGAATCCAAGCAATATCATCAATGTTTGTGGGTCCACTTTAAGGAATGACATAAATTCCAAAATGAGATGGCTAACAACATACACTTACCACGACTATGCCCGAGGAGGATTTGACGCCAAAATTCCATGGAGGTGCCGCCTATATGATGCCCTGCAAATTACAGAGGAATGGCAAGGGCTAAGCACAAATGGTCAGATGAAACCTGTCACAGACTAACAATTAAAACATGTAAACTCACCAGGGGATGAAGCGCCACTTGAAGCCCAGGGAGGGCTCTAATGAGGAGGAGGCGGGGAGCCTCGGCTCCTCACACTCTGCTCAGAAGATCCACCAGGCAAAGGGCCACCCTCCTCCCTCTCACTCCCTGCTTGAGAGTGGCCCCTTGCCTGGTGAGAGTCCTCAGACTCAGAGTGTGAGGAGCTGAGGCTTGATCCAGCCTGCCCCCCAGCAGCACACTCCTCTGGGGCGTCATCCCCTTCCTCCCCTGGGTCCTCTAAATAGGACCCGCGGGAGGGACCCTCCCCCGATGACTCCCCCGAGTCCGCCTGCCTGGTTCGGGGGAGGAATCCCTTCCCACGTTTCCCCAGGGGAGGACGCTTATCTGTGTGGAGGGGGTGAAAGCAAATAATTAATATAAAGAGCAAAAAAGGACACAGCTTAGCAGATGATTCTGCACAAAGGCAAAAAAGAACATAAGCTTTAACTTACCTGATGCGTAGGCATCATATAGGCGGTACACGCCTTCTGGGTCCCGGCGCTTGAAATCAGACCATTTTTGCTGGATGGCCCGGATGGTCAGGTCGGTCTGGAAGCGCCGGGACACAGTGGCCTTCACCTCCATGGCAAGGCGTTTTTTAGCTCCTCGGGCATAGTCGTATTCGGCCAGGCAGAAGTCCTATGAAAAAAAAACAAACAAAAAAAAAAAATAAATACATGACCTCAGAACAATGTCATAAACAGTTATACAGAGACAAGATCAAAGTGGACACACACCCAGGATTTACATTATTCTGGGTTTGGGTGCACTTTTGTGGGCCACAACTATTGTGGGTGGCCCACTGTCTGCAACCCCCTTGGAAGGCCCCAAATACACCGCTGAGGACACTCCCACGTCACTCCGCAAGCCAAACACAGCGCTCCACGCCGGTGTGGTATGCGCATCCAAGGCCCTTAGGAGGTGCATACCAGCTCAGCTGTGTCTGCACGGCAAAGTACGCATGTGGAGTTTGACTCTAACAGGGATTGCGCCTGCACACAAAATGAAAATATGTATGGCGCAGGGGTACACCCTGCTAGAGGTAAGCGCAATAGGCATCCGCAACTCACGCATGCACAGATGGGACGGGGCAGAGGTAATTTTTAGGGCCCTCCAGGGGGGGGGGCCATCCCAGCAGGACATCCACAATGGGGATGCCCCATGTGGAGTGTTAAATTTTGGCCTAAAAACAATACAAATTCTGCCCCTATCCCCCCTGTGTGTTTATCAATTTTTAAGCTAAAAATACATAAATAAAATACTCACTTTCACAACCTGGCCATTTACACGGCTATCCACCCGGGTGCGCCTTTGTTTCCTTGGCCCAGGAGGGGAATGGGTGGGAGGGGTGGTATTTGGGGAAGGTGAGGTAGGTGGGGGAGGTGGGGGAGGGGTGGTGGGTCCGGAATCTGAGGAGGAGCTGGGGAGGCGCATTACTCTTCGTTTTGGAGCCATATTGGAAACGCTAAGGAGGAAACAGGAACCGGAAATGACGCTAGCGACATTAGACAAAAAAAAAAAAAACCTAACAAAAACACGCTCCGCGCCCCAGCAACAAGCTATTCTCAGCTATGTGCAAGCTAAGTGGCGGAAAAACTAAAATGACGCTTGAAAACAAGCTAGTGGCATAAGCGCAAGACAGTTTTACCTTAAGGTGGCGTTGAAACGCAAAGGAGGATCCCGGAACCGGATATGACGCTAGCAACTGTGCTTCAAAATTCAAACACAAACATGCGCGCAGCAGGGACAAGCTAATATCAGCTATGTGCAAGCTAAGTGGCGGAAAAACATTAAAATGACGCTGCAAAACAAGCTATTGGCATAAGCGCTAGACATTTTTACATTAAGGTGGCGTTGAAACGCAAAGGAGGATCCCGGAACCGGATATGACGCAAGCAACTGTGCTTCAAAATTCAAAAACAAACATGCGCGCAACAGGGACAAGCTAATATCAGCTATGTGCACGCTAAGTGGCGGAAAAACATTAAAAGGACGCTGCAAAACAAGCTAGGGCCAAAGGCGCAACGAATTATTAGCTTGATTTAGCAGGGGATTCTACATACTGTAATGCATAGGTCCTTCTAAAGCATACACCGTTGTGCTTAAATATACAGATCTTATTCCTTCACAAAGTCATCACACAATCAAACTAGACAACTACCTGAAAATGTGGCACACATGAGAATGCATAACGGGTTGTTATGAGCTGGTACGACTGAATGTTAATCCTGCAATATGTGGCCAGGCACGCTCACAACTACAGTGTATTCATTAACAACGACTGGGGTCGCGGGAAGTGAATTCCTTGCAAATGGCAGAAGGGCACATGTATGAACAGCACAGCGCCGCACAACGCAGCGCAGCGAGGCACAGCGACGCTCGCGCCGCCACATAGCGAATTCAAACAGCGACTGCACAAACACTGACCAACACAGATTCATCAAGGACAGGGCTGCCGAATAGCTTGGGCGCTGACAATTTCTAAGAGCGAACGTGACCGCCCAACCTGACAGGCTACAAAATAGCTTTACAAGCCCCGTTTGTGTGGAAAACCAGCGATTTTGATGCCAATGAGTTTGGGTGGAGGAGATGCAATTCCCATGTCACTCACAACATTACATTGTGAAAAATTAAAAAAAAATCTAATACATATTAATAACCAGCCAGATTCATAAAACATATCAATATAAACATGTGTGGAATTTTGTACCAAAGAAAAAAACCCAAAAACCACTAAAAACAATCATTGCAGCGTCTGCCATTGAAATGTATGGGAGAGCGGCAGGTAGCGCCAGGTAATACGTGTCGCTGTGAAGGAATTTGCAGCGGCGCTGTTCGGGCCAGCCGGCTTCATGATGAATGCCGCGCTAGCCGTCGCTCTCGCCGGCGCTAGCCTCATTTAGCTTGATAAATGCGTCATTGTGACCGCCGCCGGGCGTACTTGAGTCGGTAGTCGCCGTTAGCTGCCGCTACCTGGCGCTCGTCAGACACTACCTGGCGCTATCGCTTGATGAATAAGGGCCCAAATAATTCAAATGTGAATAAGACTGCGGGAGCAGATGGACTTCACCAGAGTTCTTAAAAAACTCTTGATCTTTAAAGACTCACTAACAACTGGTATAGTGCCAAGGGACTGGCACAAATTTGGTGCCCATTTTTAAAAAGGTCTTCTCCAGGCAATTACAGACTTGTAAGTTTAAAATCCATTGTGGGAAAATAGCCTGATGGGCTATTATGGAACTACATCCACCAATATGTAACTATTTCTGTGTTGTATATGTTTTTTAATTTTGTATATAGCACTTTCAATAAATTTTTCATATGATTATATCTCTATACCTGTAGTGAGAGTGCCCATGTGTAAATCCCATACATATACTGTATTCCAATATGTAACTATGCATAATATTATAAGTCACAACCAGCACAGTGGGGGCAAAAGCTGCCAGACTAACCTGATTGGCTTCTATGAGGAGGTGAGTAGAAGCCTGGACAGAGGGGCAGCTGTAGATATAGTTTTTCTGGATTTGCTAAAGCATTTGACACTGTCCTCCATAGACGCTTATTGGGGAAATTGAGGTTTTAAATTTTTGCGCTGTATGGTCTGAAGCACAGAAAGTGCTATTGAGATTGACTTCCAGCATGCTTCTGGCAGAGTTTCAGATGGGGAACAACAGCATGTCAAATGGTGTGCCCCCAACCGCCCGCAACAGCCTATCGTGGAGACAGCCTGCTTTCTCAACTGGACTGGAAGAAGGGATGTACTACAAGGATGGTCGGGAATGTGTAATACCCACTGATGAGCTTATAAATGGGCAGTCAGGTGAACAATGTGTTTTTTTTATTTTAGAAATTGTTTAATAAAAAAACTGCCAAGCTCAAGTTTTATTCACTAGTCTCAAGAAACAGAACATGTGACAAGGAAGGGCAACTAGGACTTAAGAATCCCCCAGTTTTCACATATTCCAACAAGAATTTAAAGAACAGTTTCTCAGTGAAATTGCATTGTGATGTTGATGTACTGATTTCAAACAGCTACAGATACAGCATTTTTAAGAGTGATATGCCATGTAATACAGCAGGAGGCAGACATTCTTACATTGTAACAGTAACCACGCTTTTGACTGATTACAATGTAGCACAACAGAGACCAATTTGCTTTTTACTATGTAACAGCAGAACTCTTGTTATTGTACAGCGTGAGTTTTAAAACTCCCTGGGTGAGTATCACTACTCTTGGTGCTGCTTCCTTTTATCTTTTGAATCAGTATGTTATTTTCTAAAAATGGTTACATGATGCTGGATAGTGCATGGGGCTTTAGACTTAATAGATCATCTACTTCACAATACTGGCAGTACATTAACATTTTGTCTATGTCTGTGCAGCAAAGTAAAACCCATAATAAAGAGGAGCTTTACGCTCTGACTTAAACATCCAATTATATGCACTGTGCAGTCATATGCTGTCCCTATTTTTTATTTTATATTTTATATATTCTATTATATATTTTATATTTTTGTTTTTTTAATCAATTCTTATAGGGGCAGTTGCAGCTTAGATGTAGGGAAGGAAACTTGTGACTGCAGGCTCTATTCTCGGCAAGAACATGAATGAAGTGTGGAGGTTAAATACACAAGCATACAAAGACCATATATGCACAAAAATGAAAAAAAAACAATCCTGGCATTTATAATGGTCCAGTGATTCTGAGCATAATGGTCGGTAAGACCACACTTTGGCAATTTCTAAGACTAAAAGCTGTACTTTTTCCTCCATTGTCCATCATGATCACAAGCCTATTCCCATTGAACCAAAGTCCTTTATGGACTATTACACTTTGGAGTAGGTATTCACATACAGGAGATGTTCCTATATTGTAAACATATTAATAGGTGAAGAAATCACTCCTCCCATTAATCAATCCATATTTATATGTTTTACTAAACTTACCACCTACAAAGATTAATATAATGAAATGTATCATTTATAAACAGTTACTATCAATACCAATGCATAAAATGGCACTTAGATTTATAAACAGAAGAAACTGTACACATTATGCTATGTCATTGACTGTAGTGTTAGCCTTTTATTATAGTATCTGTGGCCTTTAACTTAACATAGATGGAAATATAGATATGAGCTGGAGCAAGAATCTAATAAATCTAATAAAGTATCTAATAAAGTAAATGTCAGTGGTTCTAAGCCTGTTGAAAGGGTCTTACTGGCAAGGTGTACTGTAACTGATGGTTAGGGCAGACAGCTCCTGTTAAATATTCCCGTATGATTGCAAGATTATCGGTCTGCACTTCTCAGAGGCTATATTACATCTATTCTGGACCTCAGCAAATGTCCACAGTTAGGCGTCAGTCTTCCTGGATACTCCAGACAAAATCTACTGTATAACCATAAACTATATATATATATATATATATATTCACCAGAACAACTAATCCGTTCATCCATTCGTCATGATGTTACTGTTATGAACTAGAAGAAATGGACAACCTGTCTGGGAAGATTAAGGTGTGCCACTGATATATATGTGCAAAAGGGTTGATTCAGAGCCCCTTTCTCACCTTTTTTTTGCGTGAATATTTCCATTCTCGTTCATTTTTTTCCTCGTCTGATTCAGCAAAGCCTTTTTTCTGCGAGAACTTTAGTGTGAAATGTTTTCATTTTTGCATGATTTTTCGTTTGGTAGCAAGACTTCCATAAAAATGATGAGAAAGGGGCTCGAAATCAACCCTAGTATCCTGGACCACAGACTAACTTATGAAGACGGTTCTATAAGGTCATCAAGCCCTTATAGAACAGTACAGCGCAGTGGTAAAATTCCTGTGACGGAACTAACATCAGATAGGACACATCAAAGTTTCAAGCTTTTGGCCTTTCATAATAAAAAGAAAAGGAATGCAGAGCATAGGATTAAAAGTTTAGTGTAAATACCTTGAAAATGTTGTCAATCATAGAGTTCAAAAGAGAATCCTTCTCTGGCAGTGTAGCACATAACCTTCTGCTTTGCATGTCCAAACTTGTCTGAGAAGAAGGAAGGTGTTACATAGTGACTAAAACTAACCTATAGCTCGGTTTACAGAAATAACTTTTCAGCTTTAAACATCATTACACAAAATAGTTAATAGTTATTAGATGGCAACATACAGTATAAGAACATAAGCATTACACAAAGCAAAATGCAACACATAATCTACCGAGCTACGATATTTGGGTGACTAAACCACATAGTGGTGGCCCATGGGCAGAGAGCATCCTGATTACTGATGCCCCCCATGCATATACTCCCCTTAAGACCCAGTTTCCTTGCCTACTCCTTATTCCACTGGCAAAATCTGGTCCCTTTACAGGTCAGCGATGGTCACTTGGTGCAGGCTGGTGGTGATGTATGTGCTGGGGGTCACCAGCAATCAGGATGCCCCTCTGGGCACAGACTCCTTTGGTGTAAAATGATTGTTTTGGAGTGGCAACAAAAGTTCTACCCTTGAGCAAAAGGCAAACAAAAATGTTCAGTACATTATCTCAATAGTTGTAATCCATGGCCGGCAAAAGGGAGAAGGTTATCTTTGTTCTTGCACTGATTGGGGGTGGCTCATATTTGGGTTAGGGCACTAGACTTATGCTTCAAATTAAATAACAAGTGCAGTTATATATATATATATTTTTTTATTTGAAATATATATATATATATATATATATATATATATATATATATATATATATATAATATATATATATATATATATATATATATATATATATATATATATATATATAGAGAGAGAGAGAGAGAGAGAGAGATAGATATAGATTAAAGTAACATTTATGTTATTCCTATGTCATCAAGCACTGTGCTTTTACGAAAAACCTTTAGACATTTGACTTACGGGTAAGATGAAAAGGAAAAGTGGGCTCTGGTCCAGGGGTGAATTGAGCATATGACTGACAAGCAGTTGCAATATTAAAATTGATGCCAGTTGTAAAATGGCAGATGCAAAATGTTCAGTTCAAAAAAGGCTGACAAACACAATAGAAATCAAACGGGGGGAATTTTCTCAAATTCAAATTCAAAGATAATGGATGCATCCTTCACGTGGATAAGTGTGCTTTAATACATTACATACAGTATAACTTTAGGAGATAGGATTGCTATAGGTTTAATGGCATGCTAAACTAAAGAAAACTGTATTACATTTAGATATTTTCAATTTTAAAATGCATTTTGATGAGTAATTCCTTTCAAGTAGTAAAAAGTAGTTAGAGAGGGTTTATTTTTAGTCCAGGTTCCATGGTATTTTTGAAAGTGTATATTTTTGTGTGTCAAATTTTTTTCTTGTTTTGGCAAATGTGTTTTATGGAGGCAGTTTATGCTACCTGCAATCCATTGCAACTGTATACCAAGTCTATACACCAATCTACAAGAAGAAGTGAGAACTGTACACGCAGAACTGCTGCTGGGCTGAGTGACACCCCCTTGAGGACAACCTTTTAGCACAAAAATATATATACTTTCAAAAATGCCATCGAAAGTGGACTTCCTCTTTAAATATATATAGCTTCAAATCTTTCGCAAAATTTGGGAAATGATCTGCTTCTTAAATAAATATATTGAGCGAAAACATGATTCTAAAAATGTGTTTTATAGTAGGTTATTAGTTTTATATCTTAATCTTATTATTAACGTATTAATTAATACATTACTTAATTCAGTATGCATATATATATATATATATATATATATATATACTGTATATTTTTATATTTATGTATACGAAGCAGGGGAGAGCGAGCAGGCAGCAGGGGGATCACCCTAGGTGCCAAGGCTATTGCTATATATGTAGGAGGGGCATGCAAATGGTCGACAGACAACAGTGGCAGTGCCCCATCTGCCAAAAACAAGAATGGATAAAAGCTTTATCTTATCCTGATTTCCGCATATGAGTCACTTGCCAGACCCACCATATTGGGCTCATTGGCAAGAGGCATACCATGGCACATATCGATAAGGGATAGCAGCAGCAGGATGGAGCAGATTTTTTTTTTCTTCCCACAATAAGAACTATTGAGTCTAAAAACGATATATACAATATATATATGTATAATGTGCCGTGAGATCATCAGCAAGCTAAGCTCTCGGCTTTTTTTTTTTTTTTACACACAGTTGGACATCCCAAATCGCGATGCTCCCTGTAAGAGGGATTTTACAGAAATCTGTAAAGACAGATATAACAAGATTCTAATTGCAGAATGGGGAGCAGTTAGATCAATGACTAATACTACACATAATTTGTAGTGTTTTTCAAGCAAGATTATGTAGTATTTCAAAAGCTTTAGTTGTGCATGGAGTTTAGCTTTAACAATAAATTAAGAAAAAATGGTAAACTATTAAACAAAACATAAATGTATTTTGCTCTGACAGGCAGTTGGTTTCTGCAACTAATTAAGTATGTTTATATTCCCCAATTTTCATTTGCTAAGTAGAGCTAACAAAATATCCTCGCTCATTTGAAGTGGCTCTTTTATACCATTCACTCCCTCAAGAGCTTATCCGCTTGATTTAGAGGAATTATTTATACAGCTAAAATGGTCTAAAATTTGCATAGAGGATGGTAATTTTGAAGAGAAAATAGAGGATACATTCAAATAATTGCCTATATACCTGTATATATAAGACACCCTCCCCAACAGCTTTTGCTGCACATCAAATCATTTTTCGCTGACAGCTCTATATTTGCAGAGTCTCTCTAAAATCTCTGGCTTGAGTATGAAGACCCCTATCTACTCAATACTCAAGTGGTAGAGATTGGTGATGAGCTCTGGAGCATGGTCTGTCTGGTTTAAATACCACCTGGACCGATAGTCTCCATTAGCTAACATTCTGGACTGCTTTAGGGGTTCCTTGACATATTGGGTTAGTAAGCTTTTGGGGAGTGTTTTTTTCATTTTATATTTTTTTCATGTCATCACTGGAGGGGGTCATGGAGGGGATAACCCAAGCATCTGCCCTCCAAAAGGCCCACCCAATGCACCAAGCATAGGATCTAAGGGCCTTATTCATGAAGGGATAGCGTCAGGTAGTGCCTTGTAAACGACAGGTAGCGGCAGGAAGCGGCAGGTGAACACCGGACACAGTGCGCAATTACACATTTATCAAGCGGATTCTGTTGAGCGACTGGGATAATGCCATGTAGCTTCCGATTCATCATTATCCCAGCCTCAGCGTACAGCGCCGGCATTCAGCCTTGCAGAGCGCCACATATTACCTCTCACTATCTGTCGCTCTCCCATACATTTCAATGGACGTTCTTTTATTTCTCTTTGAACAGAGGGTTTTTATTAATATATTTTTTTAATTCTCAAATAATGTTGTGACCTCTCCTGGCCTAGAAAAAGCCATTTTTGAAATTTTTTATCATGTTTTATATATTTATGCAGAATTGACATTACAGGTCTGGCATTAATGTGTTCATGTCACAATGTTATAATAATATAATGTAATTCCATATGTTTTCGCTTTGTTAGTGGTGGATACATGCTCAAAAACAGCCTTTAATCATACAGCCTCCGGTGCTCTGGGCTACAGCGAAGAATTTCTGAGCGCCGGCGGTCTGTGAGGCTGTTTTTTTTATGAATATGGTGTGAGTCGGTCGCACTGACCAGTCGCTAACATTCGTTCCCATACAGCGCTGTACTGGTCATACTCTCCACAATGTATTCATCAATGCTGCACAGCGACTGAGGCACTCTGAACTAGCGAACCAGGGCCAAGCACAGCGACTACTAGTGGGCACTCCGAAATGCCTGCTACAGATGCTCATCTGTCGCTACCTGGTGTTAGTAATGAATCAGCCTGTAAGTAAGTCAGGATTCAAGGGCCAAACTGCCGGTCCCTGGTCCTAGTACTTAACAGTAGGGAGTGCAGGTAATACTGAGTGGGGTTTTAGCAAGTCGGTAGGTGACTTGTCGATCTCTTGCCATTGAACTTATGAATGGGTCTATTAGACCCCTTACAATTTCCCAAGCAGTAATTAAGACACCACCAAAAATATTTTATTGATCTAAATTTTACTATATTTAACCTATCCGCTCCTGCTGTCCCATGCCAGGTATCTGTAATTGATGCCAGCGGCGGCATTTATTTGATGTACACCGCCAGCATCGGCAGTGAAGTGGGACACACTGTCCCACTCCTCCTTCCTTGGAGTCCAGTCAATGTTAATGCTGGGATCTGGGGGAGAAAATGACATAGATAGTCACATGGGAGGGGTTCCACAGAGGCTCCCCCTCTACAGCCCCGCTTCTGTGGAATAAATCTTTTCCTCCCCGGCAACCTGCAATTAGCTTTGGCGGGGCAACAAGGAGGGAGGAAGGGGGACCTGCATCCCCTCTCATGACAGATACCTAAGGGAAGGCTGTGATAGCAGCTCTCCACCATCAAGAAGATCACAGCCTGCTGGACCAAGAGGGAGCCTCTGACCTGGGTGACCTGCAAAGAGGTCCCGGTATCTGAAGCTCAGTGCCTCATTTCTGGCCTTTAGGGGGACATGGGCAATGTTTTAATTTAAAAGATGAAAGCTAGTACAATTAGTAATATTATTTTTTTTTATATAGTGCCATCTTCTTCCGTAGCTCTGTGACAATTAGAAATGCGCATTAGTTGCAGGCCAGTAAGATTTACTGTAAAGAGACAGAAATCATATAAATAACAATGAATTGCAGGTGCAATAACAGGGTATTTAATTTACATTAATTAATTACATATATATCAGTTCGAAAAAGGATTATTTTCAGAAGTTAATACAATGGTTTGCGTTTTGTGATCAGCATCAGAAGATTGATAAAATGTAAGCAGTGGAGCTCTCTTTAACATTTCTGAGTTTTATGGCGTGAATTCTCCATACATCTCTTTGAGCATTTCTTTTATTTCCTGGCTGTCCCTTTGTTGTTGCTTTTATGAGAAATGCATGAATTGGAAATTAGGTGGCCAAGCTAATAAGGGCCCAATAGTTGTCCAATGTTGCTCAAAAGTAAATGTATCCAGAGCTGCAGCTATATTTCTTAGATCTCTAAGCATCACAAGACTTTCCATTGGTGCAAACTCACATCTTTTCGCATTTACTTAAAAATGTATCATTTTACTGATAGCTAATTTCATGTCATTCCACTTATTGCAGTATTCTGACAAGCAAAATCATAAGTGATAATTACTAAGAGCTGATTATGATGAAATTGCGAGGTGAGGAAGATGAGATACAAATCAAAGAGTTCAAATCAGACAAAGCATAACGTCACAACAAACCATCAAATGCCTGCATACATGTATTTTAATACAATGAAAAATCAATGAAATTGTCAATTGCAGTTTATATAATCCTCTAATTATAGGCAGACATGGGGATTTGTGTCTCTTGTATTCTGTAATGTAATACAATGCAGAACAATGTCTTTCTTGGTGTTTCTCTGACATACTAAATGCTACCCATAGGCAATTACATCTTTTACAGTTGTGAGTAGTGGTGAGCAGAAGGCTATTTATCAATTCTAGTTATCATTAAGGAGCCACTGTATGACAATGTATAACAAATAAATTCAGTCCACCAATGTTAATTACCCCTGGTCAGCTGTTTAAAAGAGGAATGATTTACAAGAAACCATCTTACCTAGAACATGGCCTTTTCAACTATCCATTCCCCCCTTCTGTCACAATGTCTGAGCATGCAAGTCATCCTTTTGGATGGATAGAATCCTTCCCCTAGCTTAACTATAGTGCATGAGCCTGAGACACACAATTCAATCACAAAACTGGCCTTCCTGCTTTTCACTGACCTGGCTAAAGAGGAGGCCTAGGAATGATCCTTCCATCCTTCACAAACTCTAGCGGTCCATTTCTATTTAAACCACACCAACACACATTTTTTCTTTAATGGATGTTGGTCCTGCAGACAGCTAATCAAAGCAAGCTCAGGGGTGCATCCATAATGCTGAAGTCCCCCCCCCGCACATAACCCAGCAGAATGACCATAATCATCACCTTCACTGCAAGCCATTATCAGGAACGGAGTCCTGCGATTGGCTGGTGGGCAGTCACGTGGTGGGTCATAGCAGTGGCCGGCCGAGGACACAACCATGGCCCACACATGCGCCAGCTGCCAGTCACGGGACCCCTTTCCCTGGTGCTTGTTTGTAGTGAAGGTGAGGGTTATGAGCTTGTTTGGATTAGCTGTTGGTGGGACCAACACCTATAAAAGAAAACAGGTGTTGGTCCAATTTAGGGAAAACTATTTCAATAGAAACTACTCTGAAGCCTGATTAAGTTTTGTTAAAACACCCCTCTAAGGGCTTTCTCCCTGCTCTCTTGAGAACTAAAGTAAATCTTGATTTTTGTAATGTAATGTCATGGCTTGCAAATAGGTCCCAGGGTCCAGGGTCTAAACGGCGGCAGAGCTTGGGCTAGCGAAGGGCAAACTGGGCAACTGCCCAGGGCCCCTTTCACCCCTTTCACCAATATGCTCTCAGTGCCATAGGCAGGCCCCAGAGATATAATCAGAGCAGCTATTGATGTAGAGCATGGTTTTTCACCTGTTCTCAGTTGTCAGCAGGGGACATGCTGTGCTCTGAATCAGTTGAGCAGCAGAACTGTATACAGGTTTGGATCTAGTTTCATGGTTCACAGGTTTGTTGTTTCATGATGGGGTTAATAATTAAATGCCAACATCTGTTGACACAATATTTAAGAACTTTAGGAACTTTAAATATAGCTTTTACATTTTATATTAGGCCACATTTTGTCTAAAACAGGTCCTGAATCGGGGCCACATGCAATTTCTTAACTAGCAAATTGAGATGGTTGAAACTTTATTGTTTTGTATTCAGCTTTCGTGTGATATCCTTATTACGACTACCAGGAAAATAGGTTTCATTTACCACCAAGGAAATACATGGGTTGTGCAAAGATACCCAGGGCAAAGATTCAAAATGGTGCCCCCCCACCTGTTCTCAGGTCCACCTTTGTGGCCTCCCTCACCTTCCGCACCCGGGGCAAGTTCGCCCCCCCTTCTCACCCCTAGGCTACGCCCCTGACTCCATGACTTTTTTTTTACAGAGATACACAATTTAAATCAGCACAATATTCTTCAGACATGAAGGGTGATTCTGTGCTTTAGTTCACGCGTTCCCAACCAGTAGTAGGAGGGACCCTTGTTGTTCTCATTTGTCCATCTTTGAGGTGTAACATGCACATCTGCATTACTTTATAGAGACCAGAAAATACAACCAACTACAAAATACATATAGGGTTTTTCTATAAACGTCAATAGTTTTCAGATTTAGACCCTACCGAATCCCATACATTTGACTTTAAAACAGAATAGAGACATACAGTACTTGAACAACACTAAACTTCAGTAAATAGGAAAGAGTTAAAAAAAAACATGTTCTACGAGATAGGCATTTTCAAATACATGATATCAGATAGGAAGTGGAAAAATCAATAATTTATTACACCAACATTTCAGCTTTACGGAACATTAATCATGATGTGTTGTGCCTTTAGCTTAGCGTTATTACTTCCAGAAAAGTATTTGCTGCTAGAGTGCTGCCACTTGTCAATTAGTTGCAGTGTTTGAATTTCTGTGTTACTGAAATCACTCATTTATTTTAAAAAATAAAGTATACATTCACCTATGTATTGAAAGATAGATAGATAGATAGATAGATAGATAGATAGATAGATAGATAGATATTTAATTGGCTTTGAGACCCTATGCAATTTTCGCAGAGGCTTTTCTACTCAACACAGTAAAGCTGAAATTTTATTTTTTTTAGAAATGTTCCTGCATTTGTAGAACTGTCACATCCAGTTTTCTTTAAAAAAGGAAATTATTTCAATTTTCACTTTATCGTTTGTTATAAATTCTAAGCTACTCAGAAAATTGTATTTCATTTGGATTACATTCCTTTTGTTAGAGATAGCAGTTCTTTATGTACCAAATGTATGTGCATTTGCACGCTGGAGCAGCAAAATAAAAATACAGGAGTGTACTCACCTTTTGTCCACAGCAACTCATAGGTCCTACTCCAGTGATCAGTAACTCACCAAAAGCTGGATCACCTCCCACACCGACCAGGCCCAGACTCCTGTCACAAGCACTTCAGTGTTGGGATTGTGTCCCTCTGCCATGAGTCACAAGGGCATGGCCATGTCCTCTCAATTTACTACAATGGAGGGGGCATGTCACACCCCCTGAATTACAGCGTTTGGAGAGGATGTAGTCACACCTCTTTCAATGATGGCAGAGGAGAGTGCCGGTGACTTGAGTTTGGACCTGGATGGCGTGGCCTACAATCCAATGATCGGGTGAATTGATGATTGTCGGAAAAGGACCAGTCAGCTGTAGGGGACAAAAAGTGAGTAAGATCTTGTTTTCTTGTTCTTATTTAGGTGGTCAATCCCTTTAATACTAATGCATTAGGGCCATTGTTCTTCACTGTTTTTAGTTCAAATAGATTTGGTTGTCACACCAGCGGAAACAAGTGGAAGTGCTTGTTTTCCTAGATAGGCTAATGTCCGCTATCAACTAATTAATAATATTTACAAATATATAAATAAAAAGCACAGGCTAGTGCAGCATGGGGGTTAAAATATAACTATCATTAAAGACTCGTGAAAGAAATATTTCATTTTAAAAAAATATTCCACTTGAAGTTTAAAAAAAGAGGAAAGTGCAGGGTGTCAGCTGAAGGTGGCAGGAATGTGGGTAGAATGTGTCTGCGGACAAAGGTTTTAAATACAGTGCTGTGCAGACACACAATTCACACACCCTGACCCATCATATGTTTACATTTTGTGCATGTCATTTCCAAGTAAAGTACAAAGGGGAAGATTTTTTCAAAATAAATGAGTCATTTTTTTTCTGTTTCCTATCATATAATAGCATTTACTTTTCATGGGTGTTTAAAGTGGACCAAAACCCAGGATTTTGACTATCCTGGGTTTTGGTCTTTGCCCCTGCCCACCCAGATTGGGGATGCCCCTCTGTGTGAGACTTCCCAGGTCATCCGATCTCACTTACCCTTCCTATGGCGCATGCGCAGCCCTCTCGCCCAATCAGCGCGCTCGGATACACTCAAGCCCCTTCATCAGGAGCTCATCTAATGGCAGGGGATCAGAGCGGCCTGGCTGCCCTTTGCCGTGGAACATGCCCGCACCGGCCATTCACAAATGTCTAGCGCAGGCATGCGCCCTGCTAAAGAGACAGCAGGGATGTGGCTGCTGCTTGTGCATGTGCCGTACCGGGAATAAAAGTGAGTTTTCAGGTGACCTGGGGGTTTCACATAGTAGGGCAGCCCCAATCGGAGTGCCCCGAGGAGAGCCAGTATGCCTGCCCCGGAGTCTCATAGACTCCATGGTGGGCTTTGGTCCACTTTAATGATATTTGTCATTTCAAAATAATTTTGTTTACAAGTCCCTAGGATATAAATTGTCGACATCCTTAAAGGTGAAAGAAGACAGGTTAGTGATCTTGATGCATTAATTTTAAATTAAAAGCAATAAAATATTTAATATTTATTTAATATTTAAGACATCTTTACAGATGTGATCTTTTGCAGCTTTGCCCCCCCCCCCCCTTCCCATTTGATGCTTAAAATGATATGGACTTGAAAACCATATAAAAGAAATGGGGGAAGGAGGGAAGCCACCATTTATTTCTATGACCACAGAGCTGTCCATGGCAGAAAAACTAAATTGCTGTTTCTGTGTGTCCTGATCTCCACCCCGATTAACCACCATATTGGTATATTATGCTAGATTGGGTGGAAAGAGTCTGGTAGACCAGCTTGCTAATTACATCTTAGACTGCAGGAAACTAGTTTAGCATCAGCAGATACTGGATTTGTAAATTAAGCCCTAAATATGCTTTCTATTGTTTTAAGGACTGCAAAAAAAATAGATATTTTGATGTACTTACTGTAGTTAGGTTTGGGAAGAGATTTAACGTTGCTGTACTATCCAGCGAAAAAGGAAGTAACTGTTTTAGATCCAGTGGAGGCTGCAGGTTTGGGAGAGGAGGGCGAGCCAATGCTGAAAGAGCTGGACTCTGGCACGTACCACCTAGAAATGACAAAAAGTGGTTTTATAAGTAAGCAATTTTCATATGATTATATAATGACTACAATCTAATCATCTATTTTTTTCAGCCAGGATATAGCAGAAGTTAGCTGAATTTATGTTTCAGTAGTTATTATTATAAAGTTTTATGCAAAATATAACACTTCTAAAGATCATTATACATTCCATCCACAACGTAATCGAAAAAATTGGTGTGAGTCCTAGAGTATTGAAATACAGTTTTTACACTTAAAGCAAGCCAATACCATACTCAGTTTCAGATGTTGAAAAGCTTGCCGCAGGTGATTGCCAGCCCCAGAGCCTTGTGAACTGGTATAAGGGGTCTCATGGACCCCTTACCAGTTCACAAATAGTTAAGTAAAAAAGACACAGACACAAAATATTTTATTATTCTTGTTTTTACTTATACTTACCTCTGATCCAGTGTCCCGTGCCGCTGCAGATGACAGTTGTCGGTAATCGGAGCAGGGAGGGTGGGAGGCAGGGAGATCAGAGCCTCCCTGCCTGCCTCCCTCCCTGCTCCCATCACTACCGACAAGTGACAGTCGGAGCCCGGGTGCCAGTATAGAGGAGCTGGATGATATCATCCAGCTCCTCCCACAAGTGGGCAGGGCTAGGGGTGGGGCCAGTGCCGGAGGAAGAGGACGGTGAGGGCCCGTTGCTGGGTCCGCACCTGAAGAGTGGTAAGTCCAGGGGGGAAGATCGGAACCCCCCTGGTGAAGAGAAGAACCGGGGAGAGCGATCGGGCTGTCAGGTGAGTTTGTGTCATTTTTATTTATTTATTTTTTCTTTCAGATTGCGCGGGGGGGGGGGGGGGCTATTACGGGCCCCCTCCTGAAGATCAGAGGCCCAGGGGCGAAAATCAAACAGCTGATTCTTGAAGCACTATCAAATGGGTCAGGTAAGTCTGTATCTTTAATAGTTTTTTTTTGATGGGGGTTTAAAGTCAGCTACGTGAGTCTCTCGTAGCTGGCACTTAACGGTTGGAGAGGCAGTTACGTGAGACTCACGTAGCTGGCACTAGAAGGGTTAAATGGGCTTAGTCAAAAAAAGAGAAAATTAATGCTCAGCATTCAAAAACCAACTAAAGGCCTGATTTACCAAGCACTTCTGCCAGACAATGCCATTTCAGTGCAGATTAGAGCAGTGCAATATATGATTTATAATTTGCGCAGCATGTTAACAATATGGATAAATGTATATGTATTTCTTACAACAAAACTCTTCCATCAAAGTACTGTAATTTCACTAATTTGTTGATAACATTAGTTTCAAATAGTGTCATTTGCAAGGATCTGGAACACATTTTCAAGAACAACTTTTTTGAAAACAATTACCAAGTTGCTGTTTTCCTGTATTAAGCACTCTCTTTGCCCTATTGATCTATACTTCACAATCCAGA
Organism: Gastrophryne carolinensis; assembly: GCA_027917425.1. Taxonomy (NCBI): domain Eukaryota; kingdom Metazoa; phylum Chordata; class Amphibia; order Anura; family Microhylidae; genus Gastrophryne; species Gastrophryne carolinensis. The sequence continues at coordinate 67,307,131 of CM051239.1, read as the reverse complement.
TTTTGCAACGATTAGCATTTCTTGTGTGATAAAATAGTCCTGTCCTACTGCTGCTTGAAGACAATTTAATTTTACTTATAAGTATTCTCATATATTAAAATATATTGATTGCAGGTTTGGCTTTAGAATATTTTTAAACTTTGTTCAAAAGAACTTGTTACTAAGATTGGGAGTTATTGATCCTTAAAAATCAATAGGTCAGCCCATTTTTGTATTGTGAGTTATTAATATTACTGTACGCTGGAAGAAAGAGAAGAACACAGAGGGCCTACAGTAACTCACAAACATGGTGGTTAGCTTCAAGGGATGATGCAAAAAGCTCACTTTCCCACAATGGCAAAATGCTCTTCCCTTCTGTGTAAAATAAATCTTCATTCAAGAGCACAACGCTGGACTTTGGGGTGTGTGAGCTGTGCCTTCCCTCCATCTCTTTTTTCCACATTCCCTCCCCCACTTCTTTATGCCTTCTCATTATGTCTCTCTCTTGTCCACATTCTTACTTCTCTCTCTTTTTTTTTACAGAAAGAGTAGTAGATGCTTGGAACAAACTTCCAGCAAAGGTAGTTGAAAAATCAACAGTCACTGAATTTAAACATGCCTGGGATAAGCACACATCTATCCTAAGATAAAGAGAACATACAGTATACACATAAGGGCAGACTAGATGGAGCGTATGGTCTCCTTCTGCCGTCACCCTTCTATGTTTCTATGTTTCTACCTACCATTCACTCTTTGTCTCCACTTCTCTTACTAACATTTATGTATAAATACATATTGGGGCTTATTTACAAAGTTTACTGGTTTTCATTAGTTTGCTCTACCTCATTGCGGTATGTACTCTGCAACTTGGAAACATAGCGGAGAACTCAGCTACAATTCTAGCAATCAGATCTATAATTATAGCGACAAAAGTAGGGAGAACTGACTACTTACTGGCATTACGCTTGGTTTTGCTGCTCTTTGCCTGTCTATCTGACATTGAAAGCTGAAAGTATCAGGTGTTGTTGTAAAAGTGAACTAAAAAGATAATCTGGGCAAAACAACCATTGACCCCAATGGTGTTCGCTGGAAAAATCTGAAGCACTGCTCAAGTGTTCAAAGGCCTTCACAGCTGAACAAGTGGTAAAATCAGCAAAGACGAGAGTAGTCAGGCGACCATGGCACATTTTGTTCGGTAAAAGTGGCAAATACCCACAAATGCAGGGCAAAATGGTTAGTAAATCAGTTGTAAATCAGTAGTAAAAACAATCTTTTCATGTTGACATTTAAGTTTGTTGCCAATCCTCTAATGCATACTCATATTCAACCAACTCATCAAAATCTACATTTAAATTACATCAAATTATCTGTAGACATCAGTAATTTAGTGGACATAATTTAATTTACTGAAGACCCTTCATACCTAGTTTCACAGATGATGTGGCCTAATAGTGCAATGTTTAATGTGGCAAAAAAGTCAATGTATTAGTCATACACCCTGCATCCACAAAAAAAAATCCAGCAAGCATTTATTTTAATTTCTTTTTTGAAAGGATAATAATCGGGGGTAACAGGTTTTGAACCATTCCAAATTTATATGAAAAAAACTGCTCAGCTCTAATGGCTTACACCCTGGGCAAGCCTGTGCTGGAATAACAGTATATTGCTATTGCAATTTTTCTAATGTGTGTGGAAGCTTTATCCAGTTTTGGGCGGATATTAGAATGGGTAATGCAACTGTTCCCCACAGACTGGCTTAAGAGACAAGCAGCTGAATTATACACTCCAAAGCCTGTCACCCCTGGATATCATTTTACGAGTAGAAGAAATCTAAATGCCTGGCAGTTTTTTATATACTCTAGGTCCATGTCCTCTTTAAAGGAGCACTATTGCGAAAGATGGTCCAATGATAAAAATCCATATAAAAATGCTGGATGGCATTGGGACAGATCACTTATACACCTGACATCAAGAAATGTTCAGCCAGGCTTGTTTTTCTTAATCTTAATAGAAGGTAAGTGACATCCAGGATGACAGGCTCTGTCACCCTGATAGACTAAACCTGTGACCCCTGTATTTTATTCCTACCATGAGAGAATAAACCACAATCTTGGCGGGAGTTTTGTTCAGTTCATAAGTATAAGTGACCCCTCCTTTCATTAGCCGATGTGTTTGTATGTATTTTTAATATTACACATTTTTTAAATAGTACTTCTTTAAGTAGCTAAAAGTATGTTGAAGACCTTTAAAGCCCTTCAGATTACTAAGTTTACTGAGTAAACAGGCTCTCAAGTTATGCTTTAGATTCCATGTTATTGCCTGGCAGAATCTTTTCTCAAAGAATGAGTCTAAATGATGGCCCTAACTCTGCCTGTGGCAATTTGTTTGTAAAAATTGTTAAAATAAATTGGACTCCTGCTAATATTGCCTGGATAAAGCTTGAGATAGGTAACTTAATAAAATGGAGACCTTAGCGACATGTATTGTTGATGAGATAGTACTGCAACAAATCTGAAAATTGTGTTATTGATATAAAAGGAAATGCAATTCTTCAGCTATGAGCAAGTCAAATGCATTTATAGCGTTTAAAAACGATTTATCTGAGTGAGATTTTCTACAATGAATTCTGAGTACATTTTATTTAAATTCTAAAATGTCATACTGTTCTTAGGCATAAGTTTGTAAGTCAAACTTTAACAAATAGCTGTACTGCTGAATTTCAAAGTCTATTAGGATGACTTTAGACTATAGCAAGTATAATTTTCCTAAAATAATTTTCTGTTTCAAAAAATACATATTTGATTCTTTTCAAGGTATAAAGGTTTTTAGCATTATCCTACAGGGGCTTGAAAAGCAAGTGCTTAAATGACAAAAGGTTAAATTAGCAACATACTTAAGGTTTGATGAGACTGCAGTAACTTTGGGGTTCAGACATTTGTATGGTCCTATTAGTATATAGATCAACATCAACTGCTTTATTATTCAAAGCATATTTAAAATAATAGATTGTATTAAACCAGACCAACAGCCTGGCACAGTTGGAAAAGAAAGGTAGCAGCCATTTTGGAACTTCCTCTCCCAACTGACATAACTGAAATGCACAGTAACAGGAAGCCCAGCATGACTTCCTGTTTGCAGGTGGACTGCAAGCCCATGAGCGGCCATCTTGTTTTTAAAATGTATTCCAGTAAGCGTTAGAACAAGGTAAATTATTTTTGTTTGTGCCCTGGAGAGAGATGCATATGAGGACTGTTTGTTGTGTTGGTCTGGTTAAATTAATATTTGACTGCTGGTCTGCTTTAAGTTTTATGATGATTTGTCTTGAGTCATTCTTTAAGATACGTACATCAGCACTTGTTCCTAGATCCATGTAATTTTTTTTTTGAGAAGTTCAAGCAACGAGCACCCTTTGTGATAATCCTATATCTAAAACAGGATACCTTGTGTTTTTTAAGCACAAGATTCTGCCTCAAGAGTCCATGAATACAGAGGGCCTACAGTAACTCACAAACATGGTGGTTTGCTTTCAGGAATGATGCAAAAAGTACACTTAGCCACAATGGCAAAATACTGTTCCCTTCTGTGTAAACTAGACACTCATTCAAGAGCACAAAGCTGGCCTTTAGAGTGTATGAGCTGTGAGTGGGGGGGGGGAATGCATGAAACGAGAAACTTCTGTCATAATCCTATATCTAAGGCAGGATGCCTTGTGTTTTTTAAGAAATAATTCAGGTGAACACTGTGTCAAAGACCCACAGGTCCTAAAGGAACGTAGCCAGCTTACTGCCTCTGCCCATAAGCCCAACATTTAGCAGACATTTACCTTTTACTAGGGGGGGGGGGGCTTTGTATGACAGGCTCCAGAAAGCTGCGCATCGAAATTCTGCATGCTTCCTACTCAAGAAGGTACAGCATCACTTTTTCTGCTGTATGTGGATCATTGAAAATTAAGAAATAATGTTGACCTTGGAATATATAAGGCACAACATTGCAACAGATAAAACCATGTATTCCCCTGTCACTAACTACTTCTCCAATCATGGTCACCAATCCGGATCATTCTTTCTCATTTTATGAGAAATGTGTGTTGTCTTGTTAAAATGTTTTGGGGTGTGCAGCATGTTAGTAAATACTTTACATGAACATACTTTTTATGTTTAGAATGGATATATATTGAAGACAATAAAATATATTAAAAGGTCACTTTTAGTAACAATACAGCTGTATCCGTTCTTACTGTAATGTGACCAATGTTCCATCATGTACAGATCCCCTTTGGTTCCAAATAAAAATAGTAAGAAACATACTATTCCCCAAACAATTAAAGGAAAATTCCCTTTTGACAGGTTTTTGTTTTCTGACTTGTTTTTCTCTTCTGGAATGTAAAATAAACGTATGTTAGAATCAGATCATTAGCAAGTCAGAGTCAAGAAGTCTCTGATATGTAATCGAAGACCACCACTTTGGCGTACCACTTTGGTGAACGTTGCTTACATAAATAAATTGTTTCTAAAGAAAATGGTTTTACATTAATTAATTAATTAATTAATTAATTAATTTAACACAAAGTTACAAACAAAAAAAAAAGGAAAAAAACAAAGATAAGTTTAGCACATTATGGCACACATTAACGGAAACTTTTAAAAAGGCCATCAAAAGTGGAATTATCTTTGAACATAAATAGGGATACTAGTGACTACAAAAAAACATTTAGAAAAAAAAATACAATAAAAACAATAAGGAAAATGAGAGGAAAAAAGAGAGGAGAGAAAAAAGAGAGGAGAGAAAAAAAGAGACCGGCAGTGACTGTTTAGTGTTGGCAGCCTTTTCACTTCTGTATTTAAAATATTATTCTATACTAGCATATAGGCACTACTTCTATACTAGCATATAGAAGTATATACAATACTTGGATATTGAAAGGTTGCCAGTGTGTGGGATTAACATGGGCTGGTATAGCTTTTCCTGCACTTCACTGTGATAGATATGTGCATCTATATGGTACAGTATAGAACACACACACACACACACACACACACACACACACACACACACACACACACACATATATTTATTTATATATATATATATATATATATATATATATATATATATTTTTTTTTATATATATATATATATATATTGTATGTGTGTGTATGTGTGTTTTTCTGTATCTGTATGTGTAGTAATAAATACTGTATGTGTAACCAAACAAGCTAATGAGCTCATTATAATGCAAATAATGCTGTCCTATTCTTAATTTATGAAACCTCTAAGCTGATGCTTTGGCTTTAAAAGGGCAACAATGAGTTGAATCAATTGCAGGCTTTTTATTGCTCTGTAAAACTTCAGTAGTAAAAATTTGCTCCAGGCTGCATCAAAGCCTTAATGAACTATCATTTTATATGGAGAAACCACTGAGTCCACACAGTTTGATGTAACTGCAGTTGCAGATGGACCAACTGAGAATCAACAATAATGAACTTCAAATTGCCAGTGTCGGGCTTTGAATTCTTTGTGCCCAAAGAAAGCTTGATGTCAACAGTTCTTTCTCTATTTTTGCCTACATTTCCCCCTTTAAAGTGGTTAAACACCTATTATTTAGAAAATAGGTGTAGCATGGAATTGTGACAGTTGCAGGAGGGCATCCTCATTGCTGGACCCCCCCAGTGAATATACCCCCACAAATATCACTTTTCCCTGGCTAAATCTGGCCCTGCAATTAACCAGTCAGCAGTCACATGGTCACAGAGCCAAGTCCACGCCCACTTTTTTCATAACAGAAATCATATGGTGAAACTGTAAACTCTGATATCTTGGTCATTTCTTCTTCAATTTAAAAATGGAAAACAGTTTAGGACAGAGCCAACTGTAACCCGACACAATGGTGTGACAATAACCTTTGCCAGCAGTAGCACTTTGAGGCTAGTAAAAAAAATTGCTTATTTTTCTGATCCCTCAAAGTCTAGTGTGTTGCTGATATCACGCTCCCTGGTTGAATTGGTGCATGTACCATACTGCGTGTGATTAGCAGAGGGGGAGCATCACATACAGTAACCATCCACCACTGATGTACATTCTGCAGTTGGGGCTTATGTGTGTGATCCAAGTCATTCTTCTTGATCATGTTCTCAGCTCAGCAGCCCAGCCTACAGGACTGCAGCCCACAATACTATGAGGGGTCAAGACTGTGGGGGGGGGGGGGGGTAAGTGATGATTTTTCTTTTTACTCACCATTTTCTGTCCCTTTAAGTAAAGGTGGACAATGAGTAGGCAGCATACAGCTGATGGCAGGGCAGAGACCAGGAGAAACTGAAAAATTATATGCATAACCCGAGACTGAGGGTACAATAGTTAAAGGACCTGCAACAAGCTGGCCAATGCACCAAGAACTGCTAGATTCCTGGCAAATAGCAAATTGCTAACCCACCTGTTGACCCACTGCAAAAAAATCTATACTTGCAACTAAAATTGCATGTATTGATTTTGGAGATAAATTCACGAATTCTACATTTCTGAATATATATAAAATTACACAAGTTTTCCTAAAATGTGGGAGTTTGGCAGAATATTATCTTTAGACATCCTATAAAAGCATCAGCTGCTCAGCACATCAGATTTATAACAGAAAGACCTTTTTGCCTTGATAACATTTTCCATTTGCTATAGATTTAAAATGAAATTACCAAGAGCTTAGCTATTACACTCAAACCACGCATGCTACATATTGACAACTTTAACCTTAATATTTTATCACATGATTTAATTATGCCGATCTCCAGAGACAAATTCACACATTTTGCTATAATGAAATGGTACAATTCAGAGACAGTTCTGCAGAAAATATGCCGACTGTGCTTCAGTTATGTTGTAGTGAGCAACTAATCAAAAAGTAATCAAGTCTTTTTTGTTAAGGATGTAGAGTTAAATGAGAAACATATCTGTTTAATGCACATATAGAAGGCAAAAGCAAAGCAGCCAAAATATTCCTTTCTATGCAAGAATAGATAAAAAAAAATTAAAGAATATTTTGGAGGCAGCTTTGCCTAATATCCTACATTGCTATTTTTTGCAATGATATATAATTAGTAATTGTAATATAATACAAATATTAATGACTATACTGTAATTATATATCAGTAATAATATTAGCAATGATAAAAACAATAATAATAATTGTAATATTACTACTAGAGATGAGCGAACTTCTTGAAAGTTCGATTCGGGCGATTCGCCGAATTTCCCCAAGAAATTCGGGTTCGCCCGAATCTAACTTTCACGAATCGCTCATCTGAAAACAAAAATGCCGGCATGGTGGCAGCGGGCAAGCCGGCTACGCTGTCAGCGGGCCGCCGCTGACAGCGCAGCTGGCCTGCCCGCTCCCACCATGCCGGCATTTTTTTTAAAAGCAAACACTTACCTGCATGGTCGGAGCTTGGAGGCCGGCGCCGCTTTCAGCTGTCATCAGAGGACGCGTCATCAGAGGGCGCGTCATCAGAGGGCGCCTGAGAGCGGCGCCGGCCTCCACGCTCCGACCATGCAGGTAAGTGTTTGCTTTTTAAAAAAATGGCGGCATGGTGGGAGTGGGCAGGCCGGCTGCGCTGTCAGCGGGCCGGCTTCCGCCGCCCGCTGACAGCGTAGCCAGCCTGCCCGCTCCCACCATGCCGGCATTTTTTTTTTATTTCAGGGAAAATTCGATCGGCACGAACCAAAAAAAATTCGGGTTCGTGCCGAATCGAATTTTCCCTGAAATTCTGAGCGAATTCCGGTTCATCCGAACCGGTTCGCTCATCCCTAATTACTACAACGACACAATAGAGGTTTTAGGCATGGCACTAATCTCAAAACTCAGATTTCAAAATGTTGGGAGGATGTAAAGAAAACAAAAACAGAATTAATTGGAAGCCCTATGTTTTATTGAGACCATAGAACATATTAGTTGAAATGTTTCTATTTATAGTAATTTAGAAATGGCAGCTATACATCTTGAATAAAGATGGACAAGGTTAAGTGGTACTAATAAAAAATTGTTGAAGAGTCAACATGATTGTGTATAAAAGAGTATGTTAGAAAGGTAGAGTGGTAGAGGCAACGGTGACCAGAGAGTCACCAATGTGTGAAAAACTGTGTCTAAATATTGTGGAACGATTTCACTAAAATGCTGCTGAATATCAAATTGCAAAAACATTGAATATCCCACCATTTACAGTACAATTTTATGAAATAATTCAGAGAGATATCCATGCGCACATTGGACAAGGCTGACCAAGGCTGGCCATTATTGGATGCTTTAAAACCTCAGGAGGCGCTGCATTAAAATCTTGCCTCAATCAGTAATGTTACTATATAGTCTTATAATATAATATGAATTATAATAATGATATCACTGCATGGGCTAAGGAGTTCTTCCAGAAATCACTGTCTGTGAACACAGTTTGCAATTAAAACATATTCAATTCGCAAGTTGAAGCTCATACAAAGACAAAGCCATATATCAACACAATACAGATATGCTGTGTCTTCTATGGGAAGAATCTCACTTACAATGGACTGAGACAAAAAAGTTCTATGTCTAGAAAAATCAAAAATGTAAATTCTTTATGGAAAGCACAGACGGCATGTCCTGCAGACTCAATAGGAGGATTGTTGAGCAGCTAGAATCTTACATCAAACAAGAATGTGACAACATTCCTTTCCCAAAACTCCAGAATTTGGTCTTCTCACTTCCCAAACGTTTACAGACAGTTGTAAAAAGAGAAATGATTGCTACACAATGGTAGACATGGCCTCTTCCCAACTTATTGGAGATGTGTTACTGACATGAATTTTTAGATGAGTTATTTTTTTTCAAATGGAATGGACAACTGTCTAACTTTCTTCCTCTAATATGTTCCATTGTGAACAAAATATAGTGCCATGTATGAGACATCTACATCATTGTATTATTGTTTTCTTTACATTTTGCACAGCAACTTAGCTTTCCTAGAGTTGGGATATTATTTGCACAACTGACAATAAGTAGCCATTAATATATTCTCAAAGTAGACTAAGCCACAACCTTCATTATTTGATATAATGATATTTATTTATTTATTAGCTCTGCATAAAATAGGATGCATTAAAGCAGTCTCCACCTCCCATCCTGAGAATCTAAATTAGCATACCTGCAGGCATTGAGGGGAGTCACCCAATGTATCTACCCTGTATGCACAGGGGGTGCTCCCACTGGCCGGCAAAGTGACTGACAGTGACCAATATGTATGAGCAACAGAACGGACGAGGTGTCATTCATGATTTACAACCCTATTAGCTGCTGGTGTGTTGCAAAGGCAATGCAAGCACTGAATTGAGAAATTTGGGATACTCGGTGGATGAGGTCATGGAGACCCCGAGAGCTACTGCAGTGTAAAATGCTGTAGTTCTGCTTTACTGTTATTTTTTTAAAACATGGGCAGGTTGTACAACTAATTACAACTAAAGTGTTGATGTTGGAACTTTCATACACTATTTATTTGCTATGTGCTATCATGGGGATTGTTGGCATCTAAAAAAAACCTCTTGTGTGCTGGATACCACCATTTACCATGATAAGACTTTTGTGACTAAACTGGAAACAGCCTAAATATGACTAACTCTATTTTGTTCTATTAAAAACATAAATCTTCAACTATCAGTTGAAGTGGAGGAGTGAGAACTCTCTGTAATAGCTAAGTATAGTTATAGCTAAGCAAAGATAAGCTAAGAGGGGATTTTCAAGTGTGATAGTGTGGGAATGAAGGCTCCAAAAAAATCTCCTAATATTGGATCACATTTTCTTGGCACATAGTACATTTATGTCTATTGTTCATGTCATCACCTTATCATCAGTTATGCAAAAACCATGCCAATATTTAGAAGTGAAATCTTAGGTCTTGCAAAACATGAAATGCACTTAACAGATAACATGAATTGTGATACATACTTGAGTGAAAGCTTGACTACGGAATTAAACATACCGATTGCACCAGTTCACTCAACTTTTATAAGCAAAAGCTTTGACTTCACATGGCAATATGTACAACTCAGCTACTATGTCAGACGTGTGTTGATAGATTGATCAAAAATAATATGTAAAACTAGAAAAGGTTTCTGCTTGTGGAATTGCTTGTGGAATATACATCTTCAAACTAGTTAGTGTTATGGTTGGGTCAAAATTCAAACTGGTTTATCAAATCAATTATGCATCCATAAATTTATATTTGTGCCTTTCTGGATCTGATCTGGTGAGCTGTAAGCTTGGTTATTGTGAGACAATCCAAGAAAAAAAACAGTTTAACCAAAAAGTGGTGGGACAAGGCCATGTTCAGAAACAGGTGAGCCAAGTTGAAGAGAACCACAGGAACACCGAACTACCCAGGTTTGAGAATGTCCTCATTTCAATGAAGGAAATGGTGTTGGGGATGGACTGGACTGCGTGAGTACTTGGGTTGTCCAGCCAGAAGAACTGGATTCCTGTGGCCAGGGCAAGATTCCACTAGAGGCACACACAGAAGCAAGCAAGAGTGAGTGAAGGTAGCTCAGGTTCTTAGATGAATAACATCCTAATCTTGTGGGCAGGCAGCAAACATCAGATCAAGAGTCGAGCCAGGGTCAAACTCTAGAATTAGACTGAAGAACAGACAATGAAAGAATCAAACCGAGCGATTCAAGTGTTTTAGAAAATAAAACGATAACCAGGGTGGGTCGAAGCAGGCCGTGCCATGCAAGAACAAAAACAATTCTACATGTGAGTACTCACAGAATTGTTTTTTTCTTTATTGCATGGCACGGCCTGCTTCGGTATTCATAAAAGTTGGGACATCCAAAAGCAGTGTCCAAAAATAGGGTGGGATCCCCAATAAGTAACAGCCGGCAGTTCAAGTCACTACAGCCTGAAGCACTTTGCGGCCAAAAGCAGCATCCTCTGAGGCCTTAACATCAACTTTGTAAAACTTGGAAAAAGTATGAACAGAAGACCAAGTAGCGGCCTTGCAAACTTGTTCAACAGAAGCTTGGTGCTGAAAAGCCCAAGAGGCACCAATAGCACGAGTGAAATGAGTAGTAATTCTACTGGGGTTCCTTCCCCTTAGCAGAATAGGCTTGAACCACCGCCTGACAGATCCACTTGCTGATAGTGGATTTAGCCGGAGGCAAACCCTTCCTAGGTCCAGAAGTAAGAACAAAAAGAGCATCAGATTTCATGAAAGGCTTAGTAGCAACCAAATAAATCTTCAGAGCCCTGACCACATCCAGAGAATGCAGTGTCCGCTCTTTGGAATTAGCAGGATTAGGACACAATGAAGGCAAGACAGTATCCTGATTGAGATGAAAAGCAGACACCACCTTTGGCAAGAAATCCGGCTTAAGCCGAAACACCACCTTATCCTGATGCCTCTCAAAATAAAGAGGTTTGATGGAAAGTGCCGCCATCTCAGAAACTCGCCTTACAGAAGTGATAGCCACCAAAAAGGCTACCTTAAGAGTCAGAATGGGCAAAGCAGCCCAACGGATAGGCTCAAGGGGAGGACCCTGTAGAGCAGACAACACCAGATTCAAGTCCCAGACTGGTAGCATAGGCTTACGAGGTGGGTGCACATGAGTAACACCCTGGAAAAAAGTTTTAACCAACCGGTGGTTGGCAAAGGATCTTTGGAAAAAAATTGCCAGAGCTGAAACATGGCCCTTGAGGGTTCTCAGTTGAAGGCCAGAATCCAAACCATGTTGCAAACATTCCAGAATCCTGGGAATGGAAAAAAACCCGACAGGGAAGAGACTTGGACTCACACCAGGCAATGTAAGCATGCCAGACCCTGTAATAGATAAAGGACGAGGACTTCTTCCTAGCCCGAATCATGGTATCCACAATAGAGGCAGGCAACCCCTTTTCTGTCAAGATGTAGGTTTCAGCAGCCAAGCCGGTAAAGCCAGCGTTTGTAAATTGGGATGGTGTAGCCGTCCCTGAGTGAGAAGATCTGGATCCCTGGGCAAGACGTACTGGTCTACTGCCAACTGCACAACTGCGAACCACACCCTTCTTGGCCAACAGGGGGCCACCAGGTTGGCTGACACCCCCTCCTGAGCAATCTTGCGCATGACTCTGCCCAGTAGAGGGAACGGAGGGAACACATAGGGAAGCCGAAAATCCATCCAAGGCATTGCCAGTGCATCCGTGGCGAAGGCCAGAGGATCCTGTGACAGGGAGACAAACCTGGGAAGTTTGTGATTGTGACGGGACGCAAACAGGTCATCTGGCTGACCCCAGCGGTGACACAGGGAGAGAAACACCTGGTATTGAGGGACCATTCCCCCAGATGAGACGTCCCCCTGCTCAGGGAATCCGCCACTTGGTTCTCCACCCCCGGAATGTATACCGCTGAGATGCAGGAGACATTCTGTTCCGCCCAAGACAGTATCAGAGACACTTCCTTGAAGGCTCGCATGCTCCGAGTCCCTCCCTGATGGTTGATGTAGGCAACCGCCGTCTGGTTGTCTGAGCGGATCTGAACAGCCTGACCCCGAAGGTGTGTGGTCAGGTGGGACAGAACCAACCTGATCGCCTTCAGTTCCAGGACATTGATGGGAGCATGGGCCTCCTGGGGGCCCCAACGACCCTGGAACTGTAGGGACTTCCAAAAGCCCCCCCATCCGTCAAACTGGCATCCGTTGTGATAGTCTCCCAGCGCGGGGGCAGGAAGGTCCTGCCCACCAGAAGATTCCTTGAGTCCAGCTACCACGAAAGGGACTGCCTGGCCAGGGGAGACAGAGCAAATTCCAGATCCAGGGACACAGGGTCCTGATCCCAAACAGACAAGAGGTGCAACTGAAGAGGTCTCATGTGAAACTGAGCAAAGGCGCCTCGAAGCAGGATACCATCAGGCCCACCAACTGCATCCCCAGACGGATGGATGGATGAGGACACAATAGCAGAGCCCATGCCTGATTCTGAAGGCCCTCCACCTTCTGCTGAGGAAGGAACACCTTGACCTGAGAGGTATCCAGAGTCATGGCCAGAAAGAACCCCACCAAGGACGGGGACATTGAAGACTTGGGAAAATCGATCACCCAGCCAAAGGACTCCAGAGTGGAGATCACCACCTGGGTGTCCTGTTCGGCCTGATGAAAGGACTGAGCCACAATGAGGATGTCGTCCAGGTAGGGAAGGATGGGAATGCCCCGGGTTCGCAGCAGAGCCATCACTCCCGCCAGCACCTTGGTGAACACCTGGGGCGCCGAGGTGATACCGAATGGTAAGGCCACAAACTGGTAATGCTGATCCTCCAGCACGAACCTCAGAAATCTCTGATGACCTGGGAAGATAGGTACATGAAGATAAGCATCCTTGATGTCCACGGTGGTCATGAAGTCGCCCGAGAGAAGGGTACCTACAGCAGAGCATAGCGTCTCCATGCAAAAATGTTTGAATCTGACAAACTTGTTGAGACCCTTCAAGTCCAGAATGGGCCTCAGAGAGCCGTTCTTTTTTGGGGACCGTGAAGAGATTGGAACATTACCCCTGACCCTGTTCTTGATGGGGAACCGGACAAATGACCCCTGATTCCAGCAGGCATTGAACCACCGAAAGTAACCCTTGAGCTGACAGGGGGTTTAAAGACATCCGAGATCTGATGAATCTTGGGGGCGGCCAGGCTGCAAACTCTATCTTGTAACCGGAGGACACCACCTCCTGAATCCACCGGTCTGAAACGTGGAGCCTCCAGATGTGAGCGAAGAGCCGAAGCCGTCCCCCCACCCGAATGGGTGAGGGCGACCCCTCATGCCTGGGGGGCCTTGGGAGGAGGTTTGGGCTTGGAGCCCCAGGAGAGACCGGGACGTCCACGGGATCTGCTACGTCCCCAAGAATCTCTGCGGCTACCTGAGAAGAGGGAGCCACGACCTGCTCTGGAAGAACGAAGGGAGGGAAGGTAGACGGAGGACCCCCGAAAAGGTCGGGCTGCCTTCTACGCTGAGGCAGTCTGCCATCCTTGGCCAAAACATCAAGACGCTCACCAAAGAGCCGCAGTCCCGCAAAGGGGAGCCCAGTGAGAGTCTTCTTAGCAGCAGCATCAGCTGCCCACTGACGTAACCAAACATATTTTCAGTGTCCTCAGGGTAACATGATTCCGCAGACCCAGGGTCACTAAGGCAACCCTCCTGCTGGTCCCCAGAGGAGTCAGAGTCCTGGAACAGCTCCCCTTCCTCTAGGGAATAAAGTCCACCAGTGGCATCAAACTCCTCATACTCCTCAGTGGAGCGTGAGGGAGTGGAAATCAGGTGCCGCTTCTTGCCCGAGGCCTTCCTAGGAATAGGCCCGGCAAGCTGCTTCTCAATGTTGGCCACATGAAGTGCCAGATCAGACTGTGACCCCCTGCTAGCATCCCCCTCACTGGGAGCTAATTGCAGCAGTGGGGGGGGGGTAGGTGATGCCGAAGGGGGCGCAGAGCTGGGAAGTGATGCAGGCAAACCAAGCTGGAGCACAAGGACACTTTGAGCGCATGGCACGCACACCGTTACATCATTGCTGATAGGGGATACCCTGCACATGGAACACAGTCGGGATTGCCCCAAAGGACCCCCGAGCACAGAATCCCCAGAAGCCTCCATATGGTGATTAACACAGGCGCAATAGGCCAGCGCTGGGTAAAGGCTAATACAAAAGACACCCGGGATGCCCTCCCATGGGATGTCCCCAGATAAGCAAAAATGGGTGGGGGGATGAGGGGGAGGAAGGAGTAGAGCCGGGAGAAACCACAACCCACTGGTATCCCGTCTGAAGGACATAAGTAAATAGGACACATGAGCATCCCACAGCACATGCCCCACGAGACCAATAAGGAAACCCCCCAAGGCGGACTCACGGGCCAAGGACACCGCAGGATCACCCAGGCACAAACAGCAGGATGTAGCGACACACCGGAGTAAACAGCGCTTCAGCCCAGAAGGGAGAAATCCAGATGCGCAGCTAATCCAAAATGGTGCCGGAAGAGGTACCTCTCCGAAGAGCACGAAAACGCCACCCCCCGTGACCCTGCCAAAGCAAAAACGTCACAGGTTATAGCGCCCACAGCCGCGGAGCGCAGTGCAAAGCGGCGCGGTGGGCAAAAAACACACTGTAAACGCCAAAACACTACAACAAACACCACTCGCCGCTACCACCCCCCCCCCAACAAAGTCAGAGAGGGGGAGGGGGGAGAGAGAGAGACGAGAAGGCAGCAGCGAGTATCCAGGCCAGGAGAGGGACCCCTGAAGGAAAAAGAAAGGGACATAGTCCCCAAAACACTCACCCCCTCAGAAGCCAGGACAGGAACTCCGCATCCCTAGTAGGCTCACCATAAAGCCTATGGCCGGCTACCCTTCGTGAAACAGGGTCTGCGGCTTGGAGCAGCGCTCCAGGAGCACTTGACCCTAGTGCTCTTCTACCCTCACCCGATCTGTCAGCCAAGGCTGGGAGGCAGTGACGGTCCAGAAACAGGTGGAAATGCACTTGCAGGGCTGCAGGCTTGGTTGCCCTGCTCACCTGCGCAAGAGAGAGAGCCATCTTCTAACTTCGCTGTTTCACTGCAGAGGAAACACTGGGAACTCTATGGTTGAACCCCACTTTTTATAGGGGGCCGGGAGATGCCACAGCTTTCTGCAGTACCACTGCGCCACCTCGTGGCGGAATAACCCAACTGTTATGAATACCGAAGCAGGCTGTGCCATGCAATAAAGAAAAACTCACCTTCTCACATGCCAATGGCACATGTGCAGGGGAGCGCCGCTCTGCCACATCCCCTACACTGCCAACGTTTTGTGCGTGTTCCTGCCTCAGCCATTCAGATAGGCTGGGGCGGGAGCATGTGTACAGCTGGGGATGCGGGGGGTTGTGGCAGCTCTCCTTTCAAGTAAATGAGAGCCGCCAGTTGAATGATGTAGTCACAGCAGGCGGCTCTCATTGGATGACAGCCTGTGCATGCACCATTGGAGCCTGGGAAGGTGAGTTTCATCAGGCTTTGTGGGGGGTTTCACACAGCGGGGCATGGGGTTTTGTTTCACTTTAAGTAGAATTACATACCTTTCAACAGTTAAAAGTAGCTCAGTAGCTAAATACACTACAAAACCATACAATATCACAAATGTATCACTTTTTTAAACAGCATTTTAAAGCATTAAATCCCATTAAAGGACCCTTGTGCATCAGGAGGGGGGATGAAAATTATACTGATCACATATGGAGAATGGAGCAAATATTAAAGCTACCCACGTACAGTATATAAACAAGACGACAATAAATAATTACCGCACAATATATACAAGTGCAATAAGCAAATATAGATGTTAAAACTACCTAGTCAAATATGACTGATGCAAAATGAGACAGAATAATGTATCTAATCGAAAAACTAATTTAAAAAATTAAGTGAAGAAACTAGTTAAGTACTGTCCTGCTAAACATAAGAACACTTCCTTCTAGTGTAAAATGACCAGTGTGTGCTGGTCCATTGTGTTCTTATATTTAGCAGAACAGTACTTCACTTATTTTTTCACTTGATTTTTACATGGCATATATTTATCGATTCCGATATATACCTTTCCTCACTAATTTATTAGATTAATTTTATGTTCAGACACATTAATGAGCACAATAACGCTACACCAATGATTTTTTACTATGTTGTCATGAAATCTTTATTTGCTTGCTGCATCTGATTGTTATGTATTATTTTTTTTTGTTATACGTGGGAAATTTTTGTGTGTGGTAGGTTTTAGTGTATTAAAGTGCTATTAAAACAGTGATGATTTTTTTAGTTTTTGCCTTTTATTTTTTTTGTGGGATATGGAAGGCAGGCAGGCTGATTCATTACTAGCGCCAGGTATTGGCAGATGAGCGTCTGTATAGCAGCTCTTAGAGCAACCGCTAGTAGACGCTGTGATCGGCTAGCGGGCGCTGTAACAGAGCGCTTCAGTGGTGTTCTAACACCAGTACAGCATTGCAGGGAGCGAAAGGTAGCGCCAGCTCAGTGCGACCGACTCTCCACCTCACACCACATTTAACAAAAAAACAGACACACAGAGCATCGGCGCTCTGGATCTGGTCACTATAGCATAGAGTGGCAGACACTGTGTGATTGAAGTCTGTTTTTGTACACATATACACCAGTAACCAGTGCCGCTATCCCTTGATGAATAACCCCCAAAGTGTTGTATGTGCATTTCAGCATTTTCTCTGCATTTTCTCTGCGTCCCCTGTTGCTAGAGTTTTTTGAAGCGGCCCCTGAGCAATCAAATACCTGCTGCTATATATCAAGTATTTTGGAGAGTGTAATACAATGTTCCACAAGTATGTTGAAGCACAGCATACATATGATTGCAGTTACTTAGAGAGGAACATCATACCTAAAATAAAAAAGGTCCAATTGCCTCCACATTGGCCCCTACTTACCTTTTGGATGTCACTGCTGCCTGCTGCGGTGATATCCGGCTGCTTCCGGGCCCGATCCTCACCCCATCACCCGCTTAGCTGGCGCTGACTGACAAGCCGTGCTCTGCAATGTCCCACGCCGATCTCACATCTCTGCAAAGCCTTGTGGGATTTCGGGCGGCTCCATTTATGTGCGCTGCCCAGGCACAAGATCGGGGGCCACGCCCAGTGCCTAATGGAATGCAAGATGGTGCCACCCATTGAGAGGTTGCCTCGAAATCCGAGGGACCCAGGAGATGGATCCCCCATCGAGTTGAGTAAACACTCCCCAATTGTGAAACCAGGCGGGAGGTGGGGCAGTCTGGGGAGGTTTGGGAAAGGTTTTAAATTCCTCCGATATACCTCTTTAAAGAGGAACATGAGAGTCTAAAAGAGTTTCAGTTCCAGTCCTTGGGGCATCCTGAATTGGGATGCCCCGTTGTGTGAAACCCCCACGGACCCCCAAAACACTCATCCTCTCCCGGAGCCCTTGCATCATCTTTCTGAATGGGTGGCGTGGTCACACCACGGCTGTGAGGTGGGCCCGTGATACTGCTGGCGCCGATTGGCTGCTTAGCCACCCAAGCGGTTTAGCAGTCAGCGGTGCCGAGGGGGCACTCACTCTCACTCAAGTCGCCGTGGGAGCGGAAGGAAGGTGAGTTGAAGGGGGCGACCTGGGGGGTACACACAGTGGGGCATCCCTTTTCAGTATGCCGCCACAGAGAGGAACAACACACAGGAAAGTGAAATCCATGTGTATTGTTCCTCTTTAAAGATATATATATAATTGAGTGATAACAAGAGAAATGTAACATCATTTATATGTAATAACA
This sequence comes from Gastrophryne carolinensis, assembly GCA_027917425.1. Lineage (NCBI taxonomy): Eukaryota > Metazoa > Chordata > Amphibia > Anura > Microhylidae > Gastrophryne > Gastrophryne carolinensis. The sequence continues at coordinate 67,288,864 of CM051239.1, read as the reverse complement.
TTCTACTCATTTCTTCAATAACCTACTTCACAAAGTCATATGCAAATTACCCACTCAGGGTTAATTTCCATATTACCCTATTAATCGGCTGTGGTCAGCGAGCATGTTAATGGCGTTATTAATGATGTTAATGCTTTTTTAAATGTCTCAAAACAGCGCACATTAATTACACACATTACACTAATGTACACATACTGTAGCATACATTTAGCCTCAGATCGATTTTTCACCAGGTTAGCATTAAATGGTTTCCACCCCTAGGCAAAAGAATATTCGATTTCCGAGGACTGATTATCACATCAGATTAAAGTTTACACAGCAAGTAATCACACAAATACCGCTGCTCGCAGATTTGAGACCAACCAGCATCCAGCATCCTCATCCTGAAGATATTTGTTTGTGGTCTGAGGTTAGTCACATTAGCTTTAATGGGGAAACCAGGGAATAATCTGGAGAAATGAGCTGCGATTCTAGATTCATTCATAGGTTACAGGGAGATAGCGTTCAAGCCTTAAAAGACTTCTAAGAAAAGTGTGTTTGTAAAAAGGTCATGATGATGATGGCCTAACACTGCCAAGCCAACTACCTTCTGGGTGCGGAACCCACATGGATGAATGTGGCATTGTTGCAACTTTACTTGGTTGCTAAAGGGTCCAACATTCCATTATTTTAGATAATGGTTAAAGTGGGCCTTTAGTCTCATGTTCCAGAGCGGGGGTTGTGGCCAGAGGTACACGCTCTATTCAGCCTCTGAGATTGGAGTGCCAAAGCAATGGAATGGGCGCTATTGATTGGCTGGTAGCTTGCACATGCACCATGGGAATAGAAGAAAGGCGAGTTTACGGCTATCTGGGGTATTCCCCACAGTGGGGCTTACCAGGCAGGAGGAACAAAGCCTGGGTTTGACATAGAACTTTCACTCAAGCTTAGCCCAGTAACTTTGACAAATAAGTCTGCACATTACTTGCTGGAACTGATCTGGATTTAGTTGCTGGGGACTGGGGACACTTTAGCAAACACTTCACCAAACCCCTCATACACAGCAATGAAAATGCACATAAACCCATAGATCCTTTAGACTGTAAACTTGCAAGGACAGGGCTATCTTTTCTATTGTCTCCTGTGCTCACAACACCTGGTTTAAAGTGGAACATAACCCAGGATTTTGACTATCCCAGGTTTCGGTCCTTTCCCCTGGGGCACCCCAATCGGGGGAGCCCCGCTAAGTGAAACCCCCTAGATCGCCAAAGCCAACTCACCTCTTCCCCAATCAGCAAGTTCGGAGCCGCTGACATCACTTCGTCTAAAGCGAGCAGCTCCGAGTGCGCTGGTGGCCGCATCCTTCGCTACCCTCTAACAGGGATCATGGGCACACTGGGCATCCACAAATGCCTGGAGCAGGAACACACCCTGCTAGAGGGATAGTGGAGACATGGCCCGGCTTGCACATGTGCCGTTGGACTGGAAAACAAGGTAAGTGTATGGGGCAACCTGAGGGGTTTCACACAGCGGGGCATCCCTATTTTTGATGCCCTGGGGGGAGGGAATCGATCGGCAAAGGAATCTTATAGATTCCCGGGCTGATCGAGGTGGGTTTTGTCCACTTTAAGCATCGTAGCATCTAGTTTGTTTTGTTCCCTTTACTATATGTTTTACTTTATCTCTAATCACACCTTGTAAAGTGCTACCGAAGATGAGGGTGCAATATAAATAAACATTATTATTAGTAGTAATAATATTAATAATAAAAATAATAATAATAGATCTACATCCATGGTCAATATAACTATATAAAACAGAATACAGAGGTTGATCTAATCTGATGGTGCTAGACAGACTTACTGTACCTCTATACAGAAATTATGACTTATCTCATTAGCCTATTAATAAGGTAACTGTGAAGCAGATTTACATTTTTAAAGAGGCAGTCCTGTCAACAGCAATAACAAGGCAAGAAGCAGCTCACCGAATGCCTGTCCCATTTGCCTATCCTCCATTTCCTGCAGTTGCTGGCCTCCAAAGTTTGCCCTCTGTTCAATTACTTTTATCAAGGAAAAAAAATGGTCTCAGCTACTCTGTCCCTTGCAGCTCTCAGCACAAAAGAGCACAGCAAAGCAAAGTGGTCCCTGGCTCTTACCACAGCAGACCGCACTTATGACTTATAAAGCTGCACCATGACATGTCTTACCCAGCTCAACTATACCCATAAAGGGAATCAAAGTCGTGGCTTTACTTAGAATACATAAGGTATTTATTTATCGATTTTAATATGCTTTAACATTTTTACATTTTACAATGTACACATACAAATAAGGGGGAACAAATAAGGTTCAATAAGACTTATCTCATTAGCCTAGATAGAGACTTTAATGACACGTATATATCAGTAACAAACACTCACATGGTACATTCCTCAATTTGCCAACATCTGTATAAAAGTAATACAATACAATACAATAGCCAAAAAACATTTGTTTGCTTCCCAAGAAATATTTTTTATAGAAATAAGCAAACTGCCCTAATATAAAAGCGGCGCGATGGCATGTTGTGAGGGCTATAAATATTTCTATATAACATGGTGGAAAATATCTTCAGGGAATTTGATGTTTAATTTTAAACAAATGGAAAATATGAAAGTAATCATGAAAAGAAGCGTGAAAGCTTTTGTGGTTTTCTTGGGGTGCGCCGATAATTTTAACCAGCTTCCCCACCGCATAAGGCTCACATATGTTTGATAGCTACAAGGGAGGGATGCCACAGGCTGAGCCAGTGCAGTGCACCTTGCACAGAACACACACAGCAGTAACAAGTATGTGAAAGTATTAAATACACTTCCATGTGGTTGCAGGGCAAGCCTTGTCCCTTGGCACTCGTGAGCACCGCAAGCCACAGTGGTCGTGTTGCTAGAGATGACCACAGCATAGTACGTTCATGACTCATAAAGCAGTGCCATGCCACTCCCTGGAATGTAAGCAAAGCCATACATGTAGAAAACATTAGGAATTCACATGTAAGTTAAGATTTTGAGATGCTTCAAAACTGGTAATTATAAACTGTTCCCACGGTGGGATAAAGGGGAAGGTAATTAAACCATGCCTGAACAGAGGCTTTAAACACTGATAATGTTGGTGATACTGTACAGCAGCTTATAGCTTGTCTCTGTATGTGATCTGAATCTATATTGCTAGGGGGATGTAGTTTACAATTATGACAGTAGATGGTGCTGTTACATATATCGATGTGTAATGTCTCTATGCATTTTTTTTTGCTGGTGATCTCTATGACCTTTTCCTGTTTTATCCACCATATAAGGTGACCTTCTCTTACTGCCCTCATGTTCCTGTAAAGCCAGTTCCTGTTACACCACAAATGTCTAACGGGATTTGACTCACAGTAAAACCAAATACACTTCACATGTCTTTAAAACTGTAAACCCAATGGTAATAATAAGGCTGCAAGCAGCTCCCTAAAACCTGCCCCATGTGCCTGTCTTCCATTTCCTGCAGAGCCAGATGGAAGCCATAGCAGGGCTCCAAAGTTCCTCTTCTTTCAGTTTCATTCCACAACCACTACACAAAAAAGTGTAGTGAGCACAGCAGATCATGGTTGTCTTGCAGCTGTCTCTGACCACAACAGGGCATGCTCAAAACCCATAAAGCCATGATATTCCCTTCCCAGCTCAATCACAACACAGAATTTGAAGCAAAGAAAGAGGCTTTACTAAGAATACATAATATTCTTGAGATGCTTTGAAATGGCTCATTTTGTACTGTTTCCAGGGGGAACATGGTGGGAGGAACCAGTGTGTTTCTGCACATGGACTTTAAACAAAAACCTATAGAATTATCCACCTACCCACTGTAATCTGATTTCTATCCAGACACAATTCTATTGCAACCTTTTCAAAATCAATTTATGGAATATTTGACAACCAACCATTAGAGCAACACCACAATCCACAACAAAGATTCTGAAGTAGTCAAGCTCAAAAAATGCATAACCTTTATCCCAAAGGTAATTAAGTACAAACACACCAAAATGATATCTGAAAAATAATAAAAAGTAAAGTGCTAAAAAAAAGAGGTCCACTTGCATTTTCTTCACTAGGTCTATTCCACAAACTTCTAGAAGCAATGGTACTGTAGTCTACTTGAAAGTGAATACATTGCTTAGTTCATCTGCTGGTCTTCTGGTCATACTAATAATAATTAATAACTGTCCAGTAGAAAGGTCCAAATGACAAGGAATCAAATCATCAGTCCCACCAGAACAGCAAAAGCAAGCTCAGCAGTGGTACTGAAGTATGGGGGACTAGGGATAAAAATTAGCCCAGGATTTACAACCCATGAAATTCATGCTAAGACCTGGCTCCAAGGTGCTTTCTAGAATGCCAAGGGGTGTGGATGACTACAGAAGCTGCCGTCTAGCACTGCAGGGACAGATCATGGGCAAGGGTGGGTAAAGCTTTGGTACTGCAGAGGCAGATACGGTAGCAGGTGTGGGCAAAGCCCTTTCAACTCTGCCTTGTTGTCCATCTTATACATCAAGGGGGCACTTTTCCTCTCCTTCCATCCTGGGCGTGAGGTTGGTCATGCACCTCATAGTAATGCTGCCAAGGGTGAGGCATAGCTATTCCAGGTTACGCTTAATCAAAAGCAGAGCCGGGGGGGGGGGGGGGGGGAGTGCACGCAGGACTATAAGAATTTACTTTATAGACAGTTACTGACATTTATAGACATAGACTTATATTTATAGACATTGCGGTACAGGCAGCACTTCCAAGCACAGCTGTCTTGGTGGTGACTAGCTAGGGTGGAGCTGATTGTTGCAAAGCCCCTGCAACTAAGATGCTGAGGATATAGCATTGCAGAGTTTAGAAAATGGACTGGGGTCTTGGTATGGTACAGCTGGGTACAATGGGGGAGACGCAGGAGGCAGGGAACCATGTGGGTAATAGAAGCAATAGCACATAGAAAGGGGCAATGTAATTTATGGCACAAGTTTCAGGTGAGGTGGGCTGCATGCTGGGGGCTACTTTCAACTTATTCAGCCCCAGAGCAGTGCAGCCTAAAAGGAATTCTCCCAGTTCTCCCTATGACCATCCTGCCTCTGGGCTTCTGTATAGATACTGAGCAGCAGTAAGGTAAACAAAGGGGATTATTTAAGAAGGGATAGCCCCAGGTAGTGCCTCGTAGCGGCAGGAAGCCTCTGGTGATTGCCGGGCGCTGTACGCAAAACCACATTTATGAAAGCGAATCTGGTGAGTGACTCTAACAGCGCCATATAGCCTCCGATGGATTATTACAGGCAGCTCAGCGTGTAGCGCTGGCACACAGCATCTGGCGCTCCATGCTATAGTGACCAGATTTAGAGCGCCAACACTGTGTGTGTCCTTTTTTGATAAGTATGGTGTAGAGCGCCGAGAGTTGGTCGCACTGAGCTGGTGCTACCTTTCGCTGGCTGCAGTGCTGTACTGGTGTTAGAGCGCCCAGCATACATCACATTCATCAATGTGGCCAGGTTACTAGAGCGACTGAGACGCTCTGTTACAGCACCCGATACCGCTTACAGCGTATACTAGCGGTCGCTCAAAGCGCCGCTGTACAGATGCTCATCTGGCAATACCTGGCTTTAGTAGTGAATCAGCCTCCATGTATCTCAGGTAGCAAACTCTGCAGTACCTTACAATGCCCTCATTTTATTCTAGCTCTCAGTACTTGTCATTTAATGATAAAGATAAATACGCAGCTCACTATATTATCTTCCCTGTTGGAAAAGAACAAAGAGATACATAGTTTGACTAACATGGACAGAATGTTTATAGTGTTCTTTCCATTTGCTATTGTAAATTTCAGCAGCATAATGCCTCCCAGTAGCTGTCATAAGCGCGGCATACAATAATTATGCAAATTATAATCGCTGAAGCTGAAGATGGATAAAAAAAATGGGGAAAAAGTTAGATTATTCATGTTTGGTGTAATGACATTACAATCACATCATCCACCAAGTCAACAGAGAAAATAATTGATGGATACAGAGAAGAGCTGCGATGAATGAGCATTACTCGGTAATCAAACATTCCTTATTTATTATGCTATTTAATATTAATATAAGCGCAAAAAAGGGCAGCCAGCCAAGAGCCATTACACTAGATACAGGAGTCATGTGGACCAAACATCATCCTTTTTAAATAGAGTTACAAGTTAAACATTATATGAAAGAAGACAGACAAGTAAATGAATTGGTAGATGGCAAGTCTGCTCTGGGTACAGACATCCTCGTGATCATAGAGCCCCTAAGGAACACTGAGCCTCAGGACCATATATTACATCAAAAGACACAATTTGAGTCGTACATCATTCAGTGCGTTACTCCAGGGTACTTACATGGGGGATCCACTGGCACACCTCCCATTTTTTCAATTATTTTGTCATTGTCACAGTACAATAATTCTGGGTAATACAGGATAATACAGGACCTCAAATTTACCAACAGAAAAAAACACACCAAAGACTAGGAACGTTTTTGCATTATGACATGAATCATAACATTTTGAAAACATAGATAATAAAAAGGAACTTTTGTCAAGGCAACGCTTCTTCATTTACTTGTATGGTACCCAATCATGTGACTGCCAGCAACCCTTCAGGTTTGGCGTGCAAGCCCACTCAAAAATCTTGATAATTCATGGACTGGTCACGTGATTGGTAGCCATGCTGTACAATGAATAATGAAGTAGTAAGCATATGGGTATGGGAAGGATTTAAGCTCCTACTTGACTAAAAGAATGCTGCCACCATACAGTATAACATATAACGGCCTGCTGCTGTCAGGGTTACTTAAGCTGTATGCTGATTGATTATCTTTAATCTGTGTTTTTACAATTATATACAAATTATTGCAAGGCAACCAACATAAGAGTAACTTTTAGTCATACTGGGCCAACTGGATGGACAAAAGTCCTGCACAAAGCAGCATTCTCTCCCCCCAGGAGCCAGTGCCATTTGCCTGGTGTGGCCTACTTGAAGAGAATGCACAAAGTGTCTTGCCACACTTTGTGCATTGCCCATTCATTTGAATGACGTGCAATATCTGTGCAACTGCCCTAGGAGTGCCGGTGACCATGCTGGATCTCGGGCAAGGTGAGTCAGAGGCAGGGTGAGGGGGTTATCAGAGACTGGACTTCCACTTTAAGGATGGGTTCTGGGGCTAGGGTATGTTTATAACACCAGGTCTTCAAACAAAAAAAAATTCATGATCAGAATTTCTCACTCATGGTACTACCAATTCTTCATCTATTTGATTTCTGAAAAGTATTAAGTAAGGGTTAAGATAAAAGGTTCATTTGATATTTGAAACAAGGTACAGTAAATAAAGTTACATCTATGTTTAAGGGTTAAGCCTATTAATTAGGCTTAAATTACCTATTCAGGTTACAAAAAACAGACAGTACTGCAATGGAGTCCTGCTGGCTGCTGCACTCTGGTTTCAGTGCTGTCAGCTCCACTGCCACCAGCCATCCTCAATGCTGGCCCCAGTGGTGCTGGACATGTGGGAGCAAGCACCTTTTTGTACAGAGAGCTTAAAACGTGAGGTTTCACAAGTGTCAATCACTAAAATCAGTGTTGGATGCTTATGCAAGGGAGGGGTTGAGTCTGAAGACTGTCAGGTAAAGCAGGATTGTTATTTTCATTTTCCTGGATAGCCCCTTTAAGTTTTAGGATACATTTTAGGGCCTATATTATGAATTTATAATAAGTTTACAGCTGAATTAAACTCAAATGATTCATTTTTGGGTTGGGGTAGGATTATAACTAGAGATGAGTACATCTCAATAAAATTCGATAAAGATTATTTCCCAAAATTCTGCAAGAAAATTGGGATCTGAATTTGCTCTGAATTTCAGGGAATAATTGATGCAGCACAAACCCAAATTTCTTGGAATTCGTATCAAACAAATTTTTCCCCTCAAACAGTCGAAAAAAAAACCATCTGGTTCTGCGCCATCTAGCACTGGGCAAAGTCCACGTCTGCTGAAGACAGCTGGACAAAGATCCTTCACCGGGTGCCCGTCATCTTGCTTCCTGCCAAAGGGAGAGGATATTTATAGACCAAGAGGAAGGTGGGTGGGAAAGTTGGGACTCCCTGTGATGGGAGCACTGGCAATTGGGTTGGCTGGGTGGAGAATCTTTGTTCTCCACATGTAGAGAGAGGTGTAGCGTGGGACACCCACTCCAGATGAAGGACATCGGCAGGCGCTGGATAGCGAGGCAGCAGGTGAGTTTGTTTATTTATTTTTAAAGTGGGCCAACAGCCATTTGCATGCTAACGGGTGTTGGTCCGCATATGGCCATATCTGACCAGAATACTGGAGCCCCCCCCCGCACATTGCCCCCCCAGAACACCCACAATACTTACCTCTTCCTCAATCCTTTGCCCGGAATGGAGCCCCACTATTGTCTGCTGGCGTTCAGGTGGGTTGGGGTCGCATCCTCGGTTCTGGCCACTGATGGCCCCACCCACATAACCACTAGCGGCCAATTGCGGTGTGGCATTCCCAGCCTAGGATCGAGGGACAGGTAAGAATTACAGTTCTGGGGGGCGATGTGCATGGGGCTCCAGCAGCCTTATTGTGGCCAGCAACACACATCAACAAGTGTTGGTCCGCTTTAAGTATTTCCGGAAAAGAAATATTCCACAAATCCCATGAAGAAATTTGGGTCAATGACAAATCAATTTTTTCCCTGAAATTCAGAGAGAATTCTGATTCGTCCAAATTGGTTTGCTCATATCTAATTACACCTTCAAATGTCCAAACAAAATGGTTTTGCAGCTCAGAACTGAGTACCTGAGCCAATCCCACTGTTCACATGTTATATGCTCCTCACTCGCATGTTACTACCAAGTCATCACATCAAATTGAGCATTTGTTTTTGACCCCTGTCTGAGGAAACTCTCATACTCTAAGCCTATTCATTTCCATCTCTCATATTTCATGCAGTGTATAACAATACAGTAGCATCTGTCAAGCCTGCTAGGGCACAAATAAGATTATATCCCCTACATGAAGCTTGGCAGTCAAGCATGAGAAGCAAAAATTGTTTCCAAAGTAAAAAGCCAAAATTAATATTCATTTTAGAAAATTAATTCAATCAGTTATTATTACAAGGCTACACTAAACTTTAATTAACAAATTGTATTTAGATTTGTTAAGTTCTGGAGAACAATATTTTCTTGACTAAACTTCATTTGTGATATCTCAATGGGATGTAAGATGTTTCAAATAACACAACTAACCCACACAAATCATTAAAAAGCTTTAAAAAGCTGCCTCACCATCTGGTAAATAGCGCAAAGGGACGGAATATATTTGTCCTTGGAGACACATAACAGTTATTATTGCGGCTTTCATAATTATATATCTTTTTTATTGAAACATATTATCTGTCAGGATACCTTGCTCACTAAAATGTGCCATTTGTTTAGACTTGACACAAATTCCAGAACACATTTTAGGCTCATTTAAAAACAGCACAGCTATAATAAGTTGTATGAGACTTGTTTTCTAAGGTACACAATCAAACATTGTCTTTCATGGGTGTTCTTTGAGTGCTAGATTGAATTTCTTTCTATCGTCAGTGATCTGTGTTAGCTATCCATGTATAACACTATGGAGTCCACAATTTTATTGTAATGGGATGTTGTAATGATTGCACATAATGTTCCCAGCAATTCTCTCTAAATATGTGATGTTCTCAACGTAACCTTTAAGAGCTTTTCGTAGCCGTGTGGTTTCAACAAAACAATCTACAAAAAAAGCTAAGAAAATTCTAACATACTTACATTATTAAGATGGCTCTCTAATGGTCTAATACCTAAAGATTTTTTCAATAGCCTAATTACCAGAGGAAAGCAACAAAATTGAAAGAAATGTGCATCTCTATGACTCACATGTACAGGCAGTTCAAATTCTGTGGTCACTTTGAGAGGAACGCATTTCATAAAACCACAACTAATGGTTTATGTACTGTACTTGAAACCCAAGAACCCAAGAACAAGCTCGGGTATTTAGCATGAATATGAGACTTCTTTATCACTACCAAGATAAACTGTAATTTGCTATAAGCCAGTGAAAGAACCAAGACCCATACTACAGATAAACTCTGGGTACATGGTTTGGAAGGAAGTCCAGTAACTAAGGCCTCTGATCCTCACTTCACTCCCTCAGTTGCTGCTGCTAGTAGGTCACTCAGCAGCAGTATTGTAGACCACATACAAGTGACTCACTGACTGGAGTGTGATCGGCACGTGGAGGCAGCAATGGGGGAGGCGATGAGGACCAGAGGAAGAAAAGGTCCCAGTGGAGCAGGAATAAAGCACCGAAGGGCTATTGGCAGCAATAGAGGCATCTACAGATAGGTAGATTAGGACAAAAGGGTGATCTTCAGCAGAAGAGGACACAGAGGTGGAAACAGAGTTTCAGAGAGCATTTTGGCAATAGTGGAGGAGAAAACAAAAAAGCCCTGCCCAGAAACATCACATTCCTGAGCTAGGTAACCCCTCCCCCAATGCATTAATGAATGCATTGAACGTAGTGTCTACAACAGGCACCACTAATCATTAATGACAGACATAGCAAATTAACTTTTTATGAGCTGTCATTAGTATATTCCAAGTATGTCACACACCCAGCTTCCAAGATTAATAACATTCGGGTTATGTAGAGTAGAGGGCGAACTTCTGCAGAGATAACTAGAAAAAAAGGAGCCCCTCCCGGTCCATAAATACCTGGGACCTCCCACACATTACCCAGTAATCGTCTCTGCAGGACGGCGAGCAAGTCAGAAGATGGCTGTCTCTTCCCTTGCAGGTAAGCCGGGTCCACACCCGGCCAATTTTTGTCTCTATTTTCTGCCCGGACCTGATTTTAATTTAAACCCCTATGGCTCCCAGCCTTGGCTGTAGGTCCGGGCGAGGGTAGGGTACACCTTAGCAGGTGTACTACTAGGAGCCATGCTCCTCCGTGAGACCCCATTAAAGGGGGTAGGCGGCTACCAGGTTGGTGATCCTGGTTTGGGATGCCCTGTCCGTTTTATTTATCCTTCGCTACTCTGGGTAGTTTGGGACGCCCCTTCCGTTTCTCCCTGCTCCCGCAACTGTAGGGGGGGGCTGTTCCTTCTCCCTTAGAGTGCTTTGTTTGTTTCTCTGCTGTGTGTGTGTGTGGTGTGTTGCCACAGTGCCTCATATTACGGCCTCGTTTTTGGAGCTGGCCGCCTGGGCTGGCTCCGCATTATGGAGAAGAGAGCTTCTCCCTCTCATTCTTGTCAGGGGAGGGGGCGGGGCCAGGTGCTTGGCGCGTTGGCGGCGGCCTGCCCCCTGACTCTTGCGCCCTTTCTTGCGGCTCCCAGCCATTGGCTGGGAACTGCTGTCTCTGGAGAAGGTCGGGAGGGGGCGGGGCCAAGCGTGGCGTGCGATCCGCGCTGGCCCGCCTTTCTTATGCCTTTTCCTCCTTCCCTCAGGCTTGCAACGTCGCCATTGCTGCTGGTCTGAGTGAGTGCCCTGCGGGGTTTAGTCATTTTATTATCTGGTATAGCGGGCCTGGTGTCCTTGTTTAGCGCTGCGGCAGCCATTAACCCTCTGAGTGGTGATGGGTTATATTGCTGCCTTAACATTTTATATGTATATTATATGTATATACAATCATTTTGATTTGCCATGTATGATTGCATTGGATTGGAGTGTTTGCCTTGCTTACGGGGCCCTTTTTTTATGTCTTTCAGGGGGAATCCTTAAAAAGGGGGTTCTCCCGGTCCTTGGGTCCCTTGGCTAAATTTAGAGTCTTAAAAATCCTCCCACTAACGGACTTCTTAAGGGGCTTCCCGGGTAGCTTCATAGCGTAATTCCCACGGGTCATTGCAACTACCATAAAAAATCACCATATGGAGGCTTCCCAGGATTCCGGGCTCGGGATCCCTTCGGGGCAACCCCGGCAGTGTGTGGTTTGTGGGGCATCCCTTGCGGGGGATAATGTGATTATTTGCATACCATGTGCTCAGCAGGCAATTACGCGGCAGTCCGGGTCCCAGGCGTCTGGGTCAGCGCCGCCGGCCTCATCGCCTACACCCCCACGCCTGCCTTTGACCCCAAGTGATGTTGTCATTAGTGGGGAGTCGCAATCTGATGTCTGTGCTAGATTGGCCAACATTGAAAAATTGATTGCTAGCTCTGCGGCCAGAAAGGCCCCAACTAAGAGAAGGCATTTGGCACCGACTGCGCCGGTTTTTGATTTTGAGGAATATGACTCCCTTGTTTGGTCTGATTATTTCCCACTGGAAGAAGGGGAATTGTTTTCAGTATCTGATGGCTCTGATGATCAGCAGTTCCTGGATGCTGATGCTGGGCCGGAGTGTGGGGATACTGTGGATACCCCCAGACTTCTGTCCCATATTTTTGAGGTGCTTGCTATTTCTCCTCCTGCGGAGGCCCCTCCGCAAAAGGAGGAATTTTTTGGGGCCACTAAGCCTCGCCTGGACATTCCAGATAAGAAACATTTTGACAAATTGATTCTTAAGGAATGGGAAAGGCCCAGCCGGCTTCCCGGGGTCCCTCAGGGGTGGGATAGGAAGTATCCCTTTCCGGTGGACACGGTGAAGCGCTGGTCGTCACCCCCAGAAGTCGCCGCTCCGATTCTGGGGTTGTCCAACACATCGGTTGTGCACTCAGCACTCAGCAGACTCCACCACGCTGAAGGATGGTGAGGACCGTCATCTTGATCATATGGCGTCACACGCCTTTGCCAGTGTGGGTTCGGCCCTGAGTCTCGTTTGTGCTTCAGTTCTCACGGCCGTGGCTACTAGATCTGTAATTAGGGTCCTGTTGAATGGTCCCCATCTTAACCCTGATAGTGATGAATTTGCAGCGCTTACGAGGTGTGATTTGTTCATGACCTTTGTCTTATCAGCTTTGGGCAATACCATATGCATGTGTAGTAGAACCTCGGCTTTGCTTGTGGCTATACGCCGATCGGTTTGGTTGCGCCAATGGGCGGCTGATATGGCGGCTAAGAAGGCGCTCACAGGGCTACCCTTCTTGGGTATGCGCCTGTTTGGAGATAAATTGGACTCGGTGGCGAAAGGAGGAAAGCTGCCACAACACAATAAGCCACGCAGCTTCTTTCGGGGTGCCGGCTCCTTTAATCCTTCCTTTCGTGGCTCTCGAGCAAGCAGGGGAGTTACTTACTCTGCATTCAGAGGTGACTCCTGGGGTGGGGGCAGAGGACGTGCCCACCCAGGAACTGCCTGGGGAGCCAAACCCAAGGCTGCTGCCAAGCCCTCCCAGCAATGAGGGGGCTCCCTCACCCTCGCGGGTGGGGGGACGGCTACGGCACTTCGCCTAGGTCTGGACCCGGGAGGTCACAGACAAATGGATCCTGGAAGTGGTCTCTTCCGGGTACAAGCTGGAGTTCGAGTTTCGGCCTCCTCCCAGATTCCTCAGGTCTCGGGTTCCTTCGGACCCCCGGGCCGCGCAGGGGATGTTGTTGGCTGTACAAAATCTTCTGGAGTTGGAAGTTATTTGCCCGGTGACCTTCTCAGAGAGACGGCGGGGCTATTATTCCAACCTTTTTACAGTGCCCAAAAAGGATGGTTCCATAAGACCCATTCTGGATTTAAAGATTCTCAACCGGTTCATCAGGACCAGGAAATTTCGCATGGAGTCTCTGCGCTCGGCCATCAATTCTCTTCGTCCAGGGGACTTTATGACGTCCATAGACATCAAGGACGCTTACCTTCATGTGTCGATCTTCCCAGGTCATCAGCGGTTTCTCAGGTTTGTGGTGGGAGATCAGCACTATCAGTTTGTGGCTCTCCCATTCCGGCTGACCTCGGCACCAAGGGTATTCACCAAGGTGTTGGCGGGTATAATGGCCCTTCTCAGAGCCCAGGGCATTCGCATTGTGCCATATCTGGATGACCTTCTCATCACGGCATCCTCTCTCAGCCAGGCAGAGCTGGACACCAGGATGGTGGTGACAACGCTGGAGAGGTTCGGCTGGGTGATCAACTACCCCAAGTCTTCTCTCTTCCCATCAAGGGAGGTTTCCTTTCTGGGCATGAATCTGGATACCATTCAGACCAGAGTGTTCCTGCCTCAGTCGAAGGTGCAGATGGTTCAAGATCTGATACGTCTTCTTCTGTCCAACCCTCGCTTGTCCGTCCGGCAAGGGATAAGGCTGGTGGGGTTGATGGTGGCCTCCTTCGAGGCGGTTCCCTTTGCTCAGTTTCACATGAGGCCTCTTCAACTTCATCTGTTAGTGGCTTGGGACAGATACCCTCTGTCTTTGGATCAGTCATTTGTGATGGCTCCCCTGGTTCGGCAGTCTCTTCAGTGGTGGCTAAAACCGAGGAATCTTCTGAGGGGCAGATCTTTTCTGGCCCCTTGTTGGGAGATGGTCACCACGGATGCCAGCCTGTCGGGCTGGGGGGGTTTCTGGAAGGAATACCAGTTCCAGGGGCTGTGGGGTCCTCAAGAGGCTCACACCCCCATCAACATCCTGGAGCTGAGGGCTATCCGGTTGGTGCTGTCGCACTTGACGCATCACCTCCAAGGCTTACCGGCTCAGGTTTGATCAGACAATCGGACGGCGGTCGCTTACATCAATCACCAAGGAGGTACTCGCAGCAGGAGTGCCCTCAGGGAAGTCTGATTCTTGCATGGACCGAGAGCAATGTTCCATGCATCTCGGCGGTGTACATTCCAGGTGTGGAGAACATGGAAGCGGACTCCCTCAGCAGGGGGTCCTCTCGTCGAGGGGAATGGTCCCTCAACAACAAGGTATTTCTATCCATTTGTCACAAGTGGGGGTTCCCGGAGGTGGATCTCTTTGCCTCCCGTCACAACCACAAGCTCCCTGCTTTTGTGTCTCTGTTTCAGGATCCTCTGGCTCTAGGAGTGGATGCCATGTCCCTTGCCTGGCGGGATCTGAGTCTCCTGTACCTGTTTCCTCCCTTCTCCATGGTAGGCAGGGTGGTGCGCAAGCTGGTTCAAGAGGATGTGCCAGCAATTCTGGTGGCTCCAAGGTGGCAAAACAGGTGTGGTTCACAGACGTCGTGCTGCTGACGGTCAATCAGTACAGGTTGCCCCTGCTTCCGGATCTGGTCACTCAAGGTCAGCTTTGTTACCCCAATTTACAAACGCTGGCTTTGACGGCGTGGCTGCTGAAACCTTCATTCTAAAAGATGAAGGTTTGTCTGATGCCGTGATCCAGACACTTGTTAGGGCTAGGAAGAAGTCTTCCTCTAACATCTACTACAGGTCTTGGCGGTCCTATATTGATTGGTGTGAGGCTAGGATTTTGCCTTGTAGGGTGTTTTCAATTCCAAGGATTTTGGAGTTTCTTCAACATGGTTTGAACCTGGGTTTTCAGCTTAGTACCTCGAAAGGGCAGGTCTCTGCCCTGGCGGTTTTCTTTCAAAGGTCTTTTGCTCTCCATCCTTTGGTTAAGACTCATGTGCGGCCCCCTCGAAAGCCTTTGTTGCCTTTTTGGGACTTGAATTTGGTTCTGTCGGCTCTCCAGGGGCCTCCTTTTGAGCCGGTGCAGGATGTTGCACTTTCCATTCTCACGCAAAAAGTTGCCTTTTTGGTGGCTATTACCTCTGTTCTACGTGTTTCTGAGTTGGCGGCTCTGTCTATTCAGGCCCCTTACTTTGAAAGACATCAGGACAAGGTGATCTTCCGTTTTAAGCCAGATTTCCTACCTAAAGTGGTCTCTGCCTTCCATCTCAATCAGGATGTGGTTCTCCCTTCCTTGTGTCCTAAGCCTAGCAATGACAAGGAGAGGGCCCTGCACTCTTTGGATGTTGTTCGTTGTGTGAAGTACTATTTGGTGGCTACTTCTCCTTTCCGTAAGACGGACGCCTTGTTTGTGCTGCCCTCTGGACCCAAGAAGGGTTTGGCGCCTGTCAAGTCTACCATTAGTAAATGGATACGTCTGGCCATTGTTGGGGCCTATACTGCCAAGGGGAGGGATCCCCCTTTTCAGATCACTGCTCATTCTACTCGTGCTGTTGGGGCTTCCTGGGCTTTTCAGCACCAGGCTTCTGTTGAATAAGTTTGTAAGGCTGCTACTTGGTCTTCTGTTCATACCTTTTCCAAGTTTTATAAGGTTGATGTGCGGGCCTCAGCGGATGCTGTTTTTGGCCGCAAAGTTCTGCAAGCTGCAGTGGTTTAATTTTGCATTATTGCCTTTTTGGGATCCCCGCCCATGTTGGACAATGCTACTGGATGTCCCGACTGTTATAAATCTTGGAAGCGGGGTGTGTGACATACTTGGAATAATAATACCATTTTGTGATTACTCACCTTTAAAATGGGTATTATAAGTATGTCACACACCCCGCTTCATCCCGCCCTGATTTGTATTCTGGATCCTCTATATGGTGAACCTTGTTTGGTTAATTAGTTTTGTTATTGGCTCTTCCTGGTCCCCTTACTGCTTTCCTGTACTGGGTAATGTGTGGGAGGTCCCAGGTATTTATGGACCGGGAGGGGCTCCTTTTTTTTCTAGTCATCTCTGCAGAAGTTTGCCCTCTACTGGACATAACCCGAATGTTATTAATCTTGGAAGCGGGGTGTGTGACATACTTATAATACCCATTTTAAAGGTGAGTAATCACAAAATGGTATTATTTACTGCTGCATTTATAACCATTCATGTGATAGTCAACTGTAATTTTTTTTTTAGTTTGGTCATAGATAGAATCATAGATTCCATGTCGGTATCTCAGAGCCTATGCCAAAAAGAATTCCTTGTACGTACTCTGTATATGCTTGGTGAATAAAATTAATCTGAATCTATGGAGAGTAGTCTAGAAGTTATCTAAGGAGGTATCTTGCAGATAGAAGCTAGATTATACAAAGAGAAGAGTTAGATTGATGTAAGGCTGTAAAAGAATATTGGATAGGAAAAAATTAGGGACAAAGCTACAATGCATTACAATGTCTTTCCATTTGAACACACAAAAAAGTGATTTATTCATATTTGTAAAATGTAAAAATCTGTAAACATTCTCTAAAATGCAATGTGTGAATAATTCCAATGTTAAAATCATCATATAAAATTAACTAGTATAAAGCACAAACTGATAAAACAATGCAAGCATCCTCTTATAATATGGATTTCGAATTATACAAAAAAATTACATAAAAATACAACAAAAATGCCAACTTGCAAATTCAGCTGTAAAAAGTGGAAGGTAAATAAAGGAGCGTCAGGTTTCTCAGATACAAAATCACCATTGCATCTACAAGGCCAGATTGCAATAAATGGAACACAGAAACTGCCATTAATTGCAACAGATCCACGCCTCTTTGGCAGAAGCCAAAGTTATCTTAGGTTATCTTAGGTGTAAATCCACTTTCCACTGTATTTTTGAAAAGTGTATATTATTATGAGACAAAATTATGTCCTCAGGGTGCTGAGCTTATTTGTGAATTGTTCTATTTTCAATTTTTCTATTTTTATATTTCCAGTTTTCTATAGCAGCAATGTGGTATGTTTGGTGTACTGAGCAGAGTCACCCTGACTCTGGCTTGCTAAACATCTGACTGGAAGAGATGCCACTTTACACTCCAGCTCTAATTAAGCCTCTTTAGATGAAGGGATCACACTCTTGTGTTTCAGTAGGTAAAGGGTGACTGGCAGCATTCTCAACTAGGGAGGGGTCTCTGTCAAGTTTTTCCCCACCTTGTTTTGTGGGGGGGGGGGGGCTGCTGCTAAGCTTACCCTTGACAGTGGAAGGCTGCTGAGATTTGTAAGGACCAAGTAAAAAAAAAGCAACCATGGATGCATCATATCTCTGGATCATATCTCATATGATTAAAAATGGGTTAGCAAAGCCTCCAGAGTGGCAGTAGATTGTACTGCAGCCTGTTTATTCACACATGGTGGTGGTGGGGGTTCTATCTCCAGAGA
The DNA here is from genome assembly GCA_027917425.1 of Gastrophryne carolinensis. NCBI lineage: Eukaryota > Metazoa > Chordata > Amphibia > Anura > Microhylidae > Gastrophryne > Gastrophryne carolinensis. The sequence continues at coordinate 67,270,893 of CM051239.1, read as the reverse complement.
TGTGGGGTTTCCATGATGGTACCTTTTTTCACATGGTTGCTACAATGGTGACTTTGGTCCTTCTGGTCCCTCAGAATGTATTTTTTAGCTTATCTTAATTACTTAATTTCCCTGTACAAGTCCTGATTCCTTGATTTATTCCTGCAAATAGCCCATTAACTGGATGAAAGAAAACTTTAACATAAATTTAAAAATTATCACCATCATTCTTGTATTTTAATACATCCAGCGGAGAACATTAAACTGGACCTTCAGCATCATTTAATGAAAAGCCCAAACCTTTAGAAAACTATTCCCCAGCTTCTAAAATTAACATTTTAGTCATTTACTTTTTATTCTTTCCACCACTGGGCTTCAACTCTGTTCTGGACTCTAGGATACGGGGGTTACCATCTGACCTCAGAAGCATCACATACTGATGGAGAGAAGGGGGCAAGAGTGCAGGGGGCGGGGTTATAGCTGTGCTTTGCTCAGACAGAGCAGAGCTGGGGTCAGAAAAAAGACAGCAATCCCAGAATGCAGAGCAGGACAGTCAGAAGACACTTCCTGTTTGCAGGCAGCCTGAGACTCTATGTGCTGCCATCTTGGATGTTTAAAGGCTCATAAAATGCAGTAGATTCAGGTAGGATGATTTTTAATGTGGGCAATCTGTATGTACAGGGTGGGGGAAACATATAAGATAGGCTCTTATTCAAGGTGAAGTTGTACTTCATTGCAAGAGCCATATCTGGAAAAGCCTGTGTTTGCACTGATGTGAAAACTATGAATACACAGCACTTATTATTTCATCCTGATTTGAAATTTGTTGACACTAGATTTGCTTATTTAACAAAGAACACAGTGTCCTTTTTTTCTCTGTCATTACCTATGTATGCAATATCTAGTTTACTTATTAAACTTTTTGAACTGTTATAATGCATCCTGCTTTTTGGCTATATGATGAGGAGGACGGTGGCATGACATACAGATGTAGCAAGATTGGCATCTAGCTGATTAAAGACCTGTCTCTTCGTGAGCCATCAATCACGCCATTCATCTCTAACCTTGATGCCTTTCATGGCATAGTTAAGCACAGCATGGTCAAGTGTCTTCTCAGCAGATCTAAATCTATTTTGTATTTGCAAAAGTATCTGACTCTATCTGCATTATATATCTGTGACATTACTGCATTTATCAAGGTCCTTGTTTCGCCTGTAGAGCTTTTTAACACAAAAAAAGAATAGAAAAATGGCTTGAAGAAAAACAGATACAAAGGTAATCTTCAAAGTCTTTGCCCAGGCATGAAAGTAAAAAAAAGGCTATACTCCCCTTTTAGCCCCCACAGATGATCGCTCCTAGTCCAGCGCTCTGACACTTGAATGATCACCTGATACAAGTTCCGCGTAGCTCTGCTTGATCACCCGCCGCTTCCATAGTTTCGAAGACAGACTATCCACAGCACGCCCTCTATGGTCACTACAATGTAGGTGGTGTGCCAAGAATTGCCATGCCTGCCCCATTGCAATAGAGGGGGGGGGGTGACATGCCACCTTATTTACTTTTTTGACCAGCGGGCACTTGATGAGCATCTCTTGCGATACGTTCTCTTCGACCGCTCTGCAGAGCCACCTGGAGACAGGCAGCACTTTGCCTTCCCTTCCTCAGAATTCATAAAGAGACACAGAGCCCCTATGGGCACTGTAAAAAGGGTATTCCAGGCACACAGTACCTGTTGCATTCCCTGTATTTTATTTTTGTGGGGGGTGGCAGACCAAAAAAAAACACTGGGAATTGCATTCGGGACACATGAAAGGCATGTCCCAAAACACAAGTTTGCAGCGCAACACCAAAGTGTCAAAAATGTATACAAAATCAATTCCAAACAGCCCAGGGATACTGTGGCACATGCACCAGCCCAGAAATAAATAAATAAACAAAAGTGGCCAAAAAACCAAAACCATCCGAGGACATTGGAATGTATGGGATAAGGCCACATAGTGCAGGGGGAGTGCCTGGTCTTATCTGGCGCTGTAGGGAACTCAGCGGCAGCACTCATCTCATCACTGGCGCTGATGATAGATGGGACACTACCTGGCACTCAGAGGCGCTCTGGATTTTTGACTTGATAAATACACCTTTTGCACTGAGATCTGACATTCACCCAACATTCATCTGGCACTATGTGGTACTAAGTGGCACTAGCACCAGGAGCAAAAAGTGCACCACTATTTGACTCTTTAATATATCCTTTGCATCAGGGCTACCTGACTAATGTAACTCCATGACTAATTTTTCTTATTTCCAAAGGCCAATCAGGTGCCAGGATTTAAAAAAAGAACTTAAAATTGCATGTCCAGCACTGAGGAAGCTAGGCATGTATCCAATAGGGTTGACTCATTGTCGTGTGCAAATTTTGGGAGAAAAATTGGGTTAAAAAAAAAAAACACTATGGTATGCTTAGAAGGCAGAAAAGCATTCACAAATGTGGCGATTTGAAGAGTGAATTTCCTACAGAGAATAGGTGGAGGAAACAGCTGATTCCAATGAGTAACAGCTTATTTCATTCTGAAAACACATGTGGGTATGTTTTTGAACAATGAAAGTATCAGCCGCAAGTTCTTTTCAGAGTTTGAACCCTTTTTTGAGGGTTAAAAAAAGTGGTCAAAAATCACAAAAATGAAGGTCAAAACAACACAAATGTGAATATTAGGACCCAAAGTTTAGCAAAAACAAAAAAAAAATATAGTTAAATTATTAAGCATTAATATGCAAAACAAACAGCCGGCCAAATGAGCATAGGGCAGGGCAAACAGCACATTTTCCTTGTAGAAGGTGCAAATTGATGCAAGAGGCAAATTGCGCTTCTCCTGTGCACCTGTCATTTGGTGCGATACGCACGTGCTCCCGGCGTACACCATGAATCATGCGCCTAGGCGCATACAGAAATGTTTTTGCTCTGCCTGAGCGTTTTTGCACACCGACCATGAATAAACCTTAATATCTATCTAGGGGTTGTTTTAGAACCAGATATGAAAGGAGCACTTCTATTTTGCCTTTTACCTAAAGAGTTACATTTTCTTGATGGGAATAAATTGATTTCATAGTATGGGGTTTTCTACAAAATTCCTTTTTTCTGTAGTTGGATAAGGCTTTGCAAACTGCTTTTCCTTCATGGTCAATTGGCCAATTGGCTCTGGGCCTGCTTTTTTACCTTGTCGCTGTCAAATATATAAAGGTAGCTCTAAAGCAAAATTGTATAATTGTCTAAATTGTCTAATATTACAATTTAAACATGGTAGATAAAGGAGGTGTTACAGATACACCCTATCTGGAAAACAATCTTGCCAAGCTTGTGCTTTTTGCTATGGGTAGGAAACATTTCCAGGGGTAACAGGTTATTGAATTTTCCATTCCACGTTTACAGGGAAAAACTGCTCACATCTAGTTGCTTGTCTCCTGAGCTAGCATATGGGGAACAGTAGTAATTTAATATCTGTCCACATCATTACATGATTATTGTGGACCATTTTATTTTGTGATAGTGCTACTTCCACCCAATTTTTCAATTACAACCAATAATCCCTGACAATATCAAAACTGTTGTCAATTGTATTGTTGCAAATGTGAAAACCCCATGCAAAACCCAGTAGATGGCAGTGTTTCCCATATAAGCCTCAAAATAGTTTAATAAATTAATTGTCCTACTAGATTTTCTGTGTCCAAGAATAGCACCAACAAATCGATTTTGTGTACACTGGGCCAAGACAATCCCAGCAGAAACAGCAGTGGAGCTCCACATCGAGCTCAACTTGCAACAGAAAAAAAACACTACATAGCACTAAATGACAGTACATTAATTCAGAATCAGGCCTATTATTAATTTATACATTACTTACATACAAAGAATTTGTGTTAGCATGGAGGCTTAAAACATCATGTATAGTTACTAATAAGGGACAAAAACAGAAGGTTGAGGTTTAGAAGCCTTTACCAGAAGCCTCCTTTCCATGCCATTTTGATATTTTGATGAGTAGAAGGAATTGATAAGTATAGAATAGGGTAGACAACCAAAAAAGGGATAGAGAGTGGTAGAGTTTTACAACTAGTCTAGTAAACATGTGTAGCAGGGGAAAGAGAAGCTGGAGCATTTCTGTTACAACTGGCATCATGGTGTTTGCTGGGGACCAATGAGAAAGGGGAAGCACATGTTGTTCAGGACACCAAATGAAATGAAAAATGGAGGACCATATGTGGAGGGGGGTGAATGTTGACTATTAGGGAGAGCGGGAAGAATCCACGTTATTGGTCTTCCTTTCCAATTCAGTACCAGCTTTTTCACATCGCTGAAGACAGCTGTGTAAACAGCCCAAGTAAGCTGAAGTAAGTGGTCAATGTTATAAGCTAAAATAAAAATAAATAAAAAATATTTTGGATACCCACACCTGCACCCACGAGCATTCTAATTCTGTCCATGCAAACCTTATTTAGTTCTATGGTGGTCATGTGTGGTAGCAAACCAGCAGCCAACAACAAGGTAATGCATGTATTGGAAATAGGGATTATATAGGGAATAGGGACTAGAAGAGGTAGAGGTGGTTTTCAGTTGCAGAGGACCACTTCGGATGGAGGCCTGGGATAGGTCCCACCTTATTTTTAGGAGTTGTTATTCCTTAGCAGTAGTGAGGCTAGTATCCATACACATATAAAACACTAAAAATTGCTTAGCATGTTCCCGCAGAAGGGCAACCAAGAGATCAAGCGAGGCTTTAAATGCTAAAACAAGTGGGCAAAGCACATAGTAACAAAGGCAGTTCAACAAATGCAAAACAACACTGAAAAATGACCTCTGGCACTAAGACCAATTTTGTTCTTGAAAGGGTTAAACCAATCTGTCTCAATATAGCAAAATAAAATCTATTTAAAAAAGCAGTTTGCGGCGAGTGCCTTTGTTTTCACATTCACTTTTGGCTTGGTGTTTTATGAAAAGTTACCGCGACACACAATACCTTGCAAACTTTCTTTACATGCGCACTGCTTGTCACCCAAGTAGTATAATAAATAAAGATTGCATTGTTTTAAAAGTGTTCTTGATATTCTAGAACAAAGACAGCCAGACAAAGGCAGAGAGGCAGTCGTCTCTTTTCATGTTCGGTACGGGAAAGCAATATCTCTCAACCCCTACTGCTGGAGAACTCGCGGCTTGCAGCAGCACCACTTAACGGTAATAAAGGAATAAAACAAGGATGTACTCGGTTGTGCTCTCTGCAGAACAGCCGCAATTGTGGCAAATTAAATGCTAGCCTGACAGTAACTAATTTTTCCATCTGTTGACAATAAATAGAGCATGAGGACAGCTTTCTTCAAGACATGTACGAGAAAAGCAACACAACCTGCCCCCACTGCAAAATGTGCAATGGAGGCAAACAAATCAGTAGAATTGTTACATATTATCTATTGTGATGATGTTGGCAGTAGATCATCAGGGTAGCATTTTAAATGCTTACGTTTAGTATAGGAAAAAAGTTGCATGGATCTATTCTTTTTTTTTTTTTTTTTTACAGGTGTTTTTTTTGTAGAAAATTACTATTTCCTCTAAATATTATTAGTAATGCAAGGCTAAACTTGTAAACACTGAAAACATGTTGCATAAGAGGAGCTCCATTTTGACCATAAAAAGTGTCTAATCATAAAAATCTGTATTGAAAGCACTAGAAGTATTCTTACCCCTTGAACTTTCCACTTCCACTTTTTTAAGGTTACAGCCACAAACTTGAATGTATTTTATTGAGATTTTGTGTGATAAAGAAACACAAAGTAGCAAGTATTAGTGAAGTGTAAAAATGATACACGCTTTTCCAAATAAAAAAGATATTAAAAAACTGAAAAGTGTGGCATGCATGTATTCACCCACCTTTTCTCTTATACCCCTTAATAAAATCCAGTGTGACCATATACATCCAGAAGACCCCTAATTATAAGTCCACCTGTATGTAATCTATTGTCAGTATAACTACAGCTGTTGTGTGAAGGCCTCAAAGGCTTGTTAGTGAACTAACATCAGTGAACAAACATCATGAAAACCAAGAAACATACTAGACAGCTCAGAAAGTTGCGTATTGTAAAAAAAATAGCCAAATCTCTGAACATCATCTTTAAATAAAAGAAATATGGCACAACTGCAAACCTCCAAGACATGGCTGTCCATTGAAACTGACCATTCAGGCAAGAAGAGCACTATTTACAGAAGCAGTCAGGAGGCCCAGGGTCACTTTGGAAAAATGCAGCATTCCACAGCTCCAGAGGAAGAATCTGTCCACAGCAGGACTATTAGTTCTGTACTTCAAAAATGTGGTGGGAACAAAGCCATTTTTGAAAGTAAGCCATAAGAAGCCCTGTTTACAGTAGGAGGCATGTAGAGGACATGGAAAAAAGTGCGCTACTCATATGAGATCAAAGTTGAACCTTTTCACCTAATTTCCAAACGCTATGTGTGCATGGAAGCTAACACTGCGCACCACCCTGAACACACCACCCCCACCTTGAAACATGGCGGTGGCAGAATCATGCTATGAGGATGCTTTTCTTCAGAAGAACCTTGAAAGTTGCTAAGAGTCGATGGGAAGATAAGCTAAATACAAAGCAATCCTAGAGAAAACCTGCTAGAGTTTGCAAAAGACTTGAAACTGGGGTATAAGTTCACCTTCCAGTGGGACATTGACCTTAACCATAAAGCCAATGCTCTAATGGAATGGTTTAAATCAAAGCATATTCATACAGTATGTGTAAATGTGGTCTTACAAGAATTGAGGGCTAAATACATATGCCCGTCATACAGTTTTTTATTCACATTCACAATGTGGGCCTGGATACAGGGGGCCTAGGTCGGAGACTAGGGAAACGTGGATTAGATTAATGAGATGCAGCAGCCCAAAGCAGTGCAGCTCACCAATTGTCCCAGTTCTTCCCATGGCCAATTCATCCCTGAATGCTGTAGTTTGCCCTAACAGCTGTCATTAGGGTGATCATATTTTCAGGGAGGACAGTACAAAAATAATGGACCCTACAGTCCTCTCATTCAAAGCAGTAGTCCAGGCTATTGTTAACCCCTGCCCATGCCTCACTCCCTCAGCGCTAAGCCAGATTCGGTCAAAAACTGGCTGTCAATCAAGGCCACAGCTGAGATCCTCCACCAGGGTGGGCAGTAAGTTAAAAAATGCTTGGACATCTTCTTTATGATTACAAACGTCAGAACGAGTAGCAAAGCTGTGTCTAGAAGGTGGAGGCAAAATATGACAGGAAATCAGCATTTTAAAGTTCAGCAATAGCAAACATATCATTTTCTTATATTAGGTTCCCCCCAAACTGGAAAATTGCTATCACTTTGACACGTTCATTATATTATGCAATTTGAAATACCTGAAAGAATAAATGACTCATATTCCGACAAGCCAAATATTAGCAGGATATCAAATGTGGTTTCGCTGAAATCATTTAAAACACTTTCCAAGGCATTATATTGGATCCCTGCGTATAAATATTTTCCATGTCTTCTTTCAACAGATGTTTCTTTTCATGTCGTCCATTATTGTCTTGAATGCTAAACACTAAGAAACAATGATTTATGGAACCAGGTGCATGTACTGACTGTGCAGTTCAAGTCAGCCCTCAGTGGCAAAACGTAACTCCTTGCTAAAGCTTTCATAACAATCTGGGTCAACCTCTCTAAATTAACCATTTATTTTAATTAGAAATTAAAGCGGACCTTCACTCTGAATTAGAGTCTATCTTGTATATTTCCCCACACACTGTCCATACAGATCATATAAATCATTCTACCTGCATCTACTGCCTTTTCTTTTTAAACATCCAAGATGGCACCACATGGAGTCTCAGGCTGCCTTCAGACAGGAAGTGTCTTTTGACTATGCTGCTCTGGATTCTAGGATTGCTGTCCTTTTCCTGACCCCAGCTCTGCTTTCTTTGTGCAGCACAGCTATAACCCACCCCCTGCACTTGCCCACCGTACTTCTCTCCCCAGTATGTGATACTTCTGAGGCAAGATGTCTATGCCCCTATCCTGTAGTCCTGAACAGAGTTGCAGCCCAGTGGGAGAAAGAATAATAAGTAAGCGGCTTAAAACTTAAAATATATTAATTTTAAATGCTGAGGAATTTTTTTAAGGATTTGGGTTTTTCATTAAATGGTGCAGAAGGTCCGGTTTAAGGATGTGTCAAGCGTGCTGATTCATTTACATTATTTGACTAAAACATATTGTAAAAGCTATTCAGTATTATATTAGATACTTCTCTGGGGGTTATTGTTTCATAAGAATTTTGGTTGTTTCATTATTCCAGTGTGAAAGAGAATTTGTTTTTGTGGCTCTCAAGAAAATAAACGTAATTTTAAACACAATCACTAGGGGTCTTCTATTTCATTACCTCCTAGTCCAATGAAGCCACAGTCATGCCACAACAACAGGCAACTTGTCTGACAGGGCTGCAGAATGCACTTCCAGCAATCTACCGCTTAGACGATTTATCCTTCTATACTTGTTCATACACAGACCACCCTTTTCATTTGCAGATGGCCCACATATACAGTGCTCGTGCATTTACCCAACACTGCAAGCTGTCATACCACTACAATGTGAGCATGTGCACTAACCAGGGATCACATGACTGCAATCTTGGAACGGGGAGGCCGATTCATTAATAGCGCCAGGTAGCGACAGATGAGCGACTGTAGCGTGATTTTTACAGCACCAGCCAGTATTCGCTGTGCTTGGCCGGCGTTTGCTTGATGACAGCGACTCGGTGTGCGGTAATGTTGAATACGGGCTTAGGGGTCGCTGTTTCACAGGTTCAGCGTTGTATGTGAGCGCCTGACAACGAATGGCCAGAGCGAACGGCTTGCTTCATATTCATTAAAAAATCACGCTCCGAATTTGCTGGCGCTGTCCATTCCTTGTTTAAACCCCAGTGCGCTGGCGGCGATGGGTGTTGACTAGTTTTTAACCCCTAAACAACCATATTTTTGGATTGTAACATTATACATGTTTTTTGAATCATTTTGTAATATGAATACATTAATATCAGACCTGTAAGATCAATTCTGCACAAATTTTTTTTTTTAATTTTTTTTACTTTAAAAAAAAAACCCAACATTGCAGAAGTGGTCTCAGAATTTTTGACATTAAAAAAAAAAAAAAAAAATTATTACCAATTAATTATGATTAATTAAACATTGCTCCATTGAAATGCATTGGACAATGCCAGGGAGCGACAGGTCATACCTGGCGCTGTGAAGGAATTTGCAGCGGCGCTGTTCGTTCCAGGCGGCTTCATGATGAATCCCGCGCTAGCCGTCGCTCTCGCCGGCGCTAGCCTCATTTAGCTTGATAAATGCGTCATTGTGACCGCCGCCGGGCGTACTTGAGTCGGTAGCCGCCGATAGCTGGCGGTACCTGGCGCTCGTCAGACACTACCTGGTGCTAGCCCGTGATAAATAAGGCCAACAGTGTTCCATGCTCTGATCCAGAACTGCACATGCCCAGCATGACATTCCCCGACATTTTCACACACCCAACACAATCAAGATAATGCCTGCTTCATTGCAATTCCTATTGATCTTGTCCCACCACTATGCCAGCAATTCTGATTGACTAAAGCTATCCAATCATCAAACATCTATCTAAATAAAATAGTATATGAGCAGTCCAGAACCAAACGCTGCAATCACTGACTTCAGCCGTCACCTTTGACTGCGCAGATGCCCTACAAGAGGTACAGACCAACACCATGCATACCACAATCCATACACCTACCTATTTTGAATCTGAGCGCTATCAGATACAATTACTGAACTGCAGTGCCGTAACTAAATGTAATAGGGCCCTGGTGTGGACATTAAATGTGGCCCTTTCATGGCCAATACTGTAACCTTTTTTTCTGTCTTTTAACTCCACTGGATGCAGCTAGACGAAACAGCAGACACAAATGGTGATTTCCTTTTCTAAATGATGCCAAGTGAGCACAAATCTGATAAATATGGTTGAGGCAACAATGACGGGGGCCCCCTGACCCTCTGCACCCCCTCATGTTACTTCCCTGCTGAACTGTAATGCTACACTTTTAGCCATATTAAGGATCTCCCAGATGTCTTTACCAGGCACCCCCAGTGGTAGTACCAGGTGTATACTTCTATTATAATGACATACCAATCCAAGGTAAACACAAATAACTAATAAACCAAATAATAGAATACAATTTACAACTAACTAACTAACTAGAATTAGCTCTTTATTCTATGCTACACATACCTGATCTACATGTTTCCTGAATACTGCTACTGATACCTAACACCAGGTTCCCTTGTATGCCTCTCTATCTAGTATACCATCGTCATACAGTTCTTGCTTACTCTTTGACACTGCTTAAACAATGTATTATTTGATCTCCTTAGGAAGCCTGTCTATTGGGCAAAATGTAAAGATAAAGGATTGAAAGAATCTGAGAGAACCTCACTTATCAAGTTTAATGTATAACTTTGGAAATATCACATTTTGTTTTACACTATTAATGCTGGGTATGAACTAATACTGGACATTGATCAAACACCATTAAATCACTTTATTGTTTTGATTTTTTTTGACACTGGTCCAGGCCATTCCTTTATTACAAACCTATTACTATATTACATTTTGGTGGGACCTGTGCCTGATACAAAAAGCAAATAGTAGCATCAGATGTTACCCCTACACATTTTGCCCCTTTCCATGTCAAAAGCATACATTGAGCAGCATGCAACGGGTTTGATAGTTTTACATCTGTGCTTCATATCATCTAGCTTATTTGCTCTGAACAGTCTTGCAACCATTAGTGTTTCATTTCAGCCAGATTTATCTTGAATTAATTACTTGTAGCTAACATGGCTTTTACCAGTTCCAGGCAGGGTTAATGGGGGGGGGGGGGGGGGTGAAACAGGACTCCCATCCAAGGGCCTTAACAAGGGCAGTGATTAATCTAAAGTTAATTACAGTGTGTCTCCAATAGACTTTCTGGGGTCTCTATCAATAATCCTGTCCTGTGTGCAGCTATGCTTAATCTGACCCTCTTGGGCTTTTCCCTTGTGATTTAGTTTTCATTGCTTACCTTATAACCATGTCTAACTCTATAGTCTTAATCAAGCTACCATCTTGGGGCTAACCTGGAAACTGAGGCCAGGAGCAGCCAGCATTCAAGCCACCCCTGACTTCTGAGGTCCTGGAAGACACCAGGCCCTCCTTAGGCACTTTATCTAGCCTGTATCAATACCCAGGATGGCCTTTTACATTCCATCTCTCTGGTCAAACCAGGTTTGGTCTACAACCGCAAATCATTTCACATGGAAGCAGGAGTTACATCATCCCCTGAGTACATGCTACACAATTCACAAGTTTCTCCAAGCCCTGCTATCCCCAGGTACAGTGTTTGACACTTGATAACATTGGCAAATATCTGTGAGATTAAACTGAACATAATAATGTGGTTTAAGGGTTAAGAGAATGACATAAACACCCACATTTGCCAGACTTTCTGGCTTCCTTCAAGTCTTACTAGTTGAATACATTTCACAGTTAGTTAATTGATTTAACTTTTTGCCTAGAGGTGTTTATTAAACACAAAGTAGGTTGAAGAACCATGACCTTTGAAGAATGAGCTATGGCATAATGCCCGGGGCAGTGTAAATTCATTAAGAAACTTTAGTTCATCATCCATTTTAGGTAACGTTTTTCGCTGGCAAAGAAAACACACAGCAAAATACTTACTTTTGTGGAAAATGAAATGAACTAACGTGCAGTCATAACCTATGCTACAGGACATTTTTTTATAAACACAGATTGTGTATCTCAGTAGAAACCATAAGTAACATAAAAATTCACTTCTAGTGCCAAAGTCATCATAATTAACTCATTTGTTCACTTAGCTCACAGATATAAACACTGTCCCCATAATAAAGAAGTATACAGTGGTAAGGCACATACATCAAATAATTACTCTTTAAATTAAAGCCCAACTACAAATTACAGTACAGTAAAAAAAGCTTTTCAGCATTTGCAGTTGACAGAAATTCAAGTAGGACGTTTTGAAAGTTGGTTTGCAAGAATAAAAAAAATCTGAAAACCTTTGCATGACTTGGAGTAATAGGAGGGTCAATGGTGGCTTAGGTTACAGTTTTCTCTATTTGTCTGATAAAGAGAGAACATTTACCCACAAATACTCTTCTATATATAGGATAGTGACTGAACTTGATGTTGGTAACCCTTTGTGAAAAAATCAAGCACAGCAATTTAAATGTTATTCTGCTTGAACAGTTTCACACCTACTTAACTTAAAAATATCACTGACCCTCCTATCACTCCAACGAGAAAGGTCATTTAAAGGTTCACAGAACAACTTTCAAAGCATCCTACCTGACTTTCTGTGTATTTAATATGCTTGAATTAAACATTTTTTTCACAAAATCAAAATGCACTTCATTGTAATGTTTGTTCCCATGTGACTTCAAGCTGTAATATATTTCTAAAGGTTATTTTACATTTTTATAACAATTCTAATGCTTGCATTATAGAACTTACAGTGTAGCCATTCAAATTATATTTCCACGTTTCATAAATCATAAGCTGTGATTTACAGAGAATAAAATGTCACTTATTAGCTCTTGCTTATAGAAACATAAAAGGGGAAGTAAGAGCATTTACATTTGTATCCGAAGCTACTGAACTGTTACAAGGAACAGAATGATACTTTTGTTGGAAAGTAATTGAATATGCAATGTTTAAAACATAAACAGTAAGAACTATCATTTATATGTGATATATATTATATTTGTGTATACATGTGTGTGTTTCTATATGCATACATAAGCAATACCCATATATCAAGGGTTGCCAAACTTTCTCCACCAAGAACCACTTTCGATTTTATGATTAACTCAGGTGACACCTGCTACCACAAGTTACTAAAAACTGTGTTAAAAAAGCACAAAACAACCATTAAATGCACAAAAATAGTTGTCATCACCTTTCGGAGCAGTTCTACATGAGGGAAATAAAGCTTGGATTAGGTATAGCTTGTAGCAAATCAGGTTAGGATACAGGTCAATCTACAACCTCCATGAATACCACCTGATAGGAACTTGTGTACCACCAGTACATCGTACCACTGGTTGAGGGCCCCTGATGTTATTTCACTCTAGAACATATAGAAAGTGACCCATATTTTAAAACCATCTTGGTGATCGGGACAGTCCAGACGAAGCATTAAATTAGTCAGCTTTCTGCTCATTAATTGCTGAAAGTCTGGCAGCCATGTCTTTCATTCAGCTTTGTTTTAACCCTTTAACTGCCAACCTACCTTTAGATTTTGTCACAACCTGTTATCAGACCATTTTTCAATATGTTGCACTATACAGGTTCAACTGTGAATTGTCAAGGGATTTCCATGGATTTCCTAGGAAAATTATATATTGTATTTTTTTCAGTCTGGGCTGCAACAAGAAATGTCTTGTTTGTAATTTTTTAGTATATTTTCAATATTTTTGGGTGAAATATGTACATAGTTTTTTTTACAATGTGTGATTTTTGTAATAAAAAATTTAAGTTGTCTAATAAAATGATATTGCATGTAAAATCCCCATTTCTCCCGGTTACAACGGTACCACACATGTATGGGTAGACACCCTTTCCTGTCCAGGAGACTCTCCTAAATTTAAACAGTGCATTAGGAGATTCTCAGATAAAATACAACTGCTATGCGTACCTTGCAGTTTTTCAAGAAAAACAACACTTTATACTTAAAATAACCCTCACAAACGATTTATTCTCTGGACTGTCTATTCTACACACAATTCTACACACCTCTACACAAGCTTTCTAGGCGTAGTGGGCTTGTTGACAAGGGCACAGTTTTCTGGATGTAATCGCTTGATGAATTATTTGGTTGCACAGGGTTTCTCTAAAAAAAAGAAAAAAAAGCGGAATCAAAGCCAAATTTTCATAAAAATAATATGCAAACAAGAAGAATCTGAAAAAGGCAAGGTTTCCCAGGATAGAACAACACCCAAAATGCAAAGCTAATTTTAATGGTAGGGTTGGCAAACACCCTAAAGTAAAGCATGCACGTAAAGGTAATTTTACTTGAAAATGTAAGCTTTGCAGACAAAGTGCGCACCTCACAAACCAAATATTCTCTGAAAGTACACACCTTAAGCTTTCTAGGAGTACCTTACAGACAGGGTTCTCACCTGGATAGGTTATTAAGCTGCTTAGACTTAGCCAAAGCTGTTGATTACATCACCTGTAACATTGGAAGTATTGTGGGACTTGTAGTCCATTGTTTTTAAAAGACTATGAAAACCACTCCCACTGTAGAAAAACAAAGCCCAGGAATATGTGAATCATTGACACAGCATGCTGATAAGTAAATTATAGGTCTGGGGGCACAATCCTAACACAAATGTATATTTTACATTCCAAAAGATTAAAACAATAAGAACACCAAAAACCTGACAAAAAGGGAGCACAGCCAAAGGTAAACTAGTTTAACAAGATCTTTAGCATGACCCCCGATTGTGGGCCAGGATGTACACGTAATGCACTAATGCACAGTAATGCATAGTCTATACCGCGGAGCAAATGCGTTAGCTGAACCTAACATCAGGCTAAAGTTTGTGCACCACAATGTACCCCATGAAATTCTGCCTCCCACTGCTAAACAGAAAAATAATTTTTGGCCTTTTGCAATGATGTCCTTTCCCCACAAAATTGATGACACAATTGGTATTGCTAAAGTCTTACCATATGTTGTTTGTGATTTTTACACTTGTAGAAACATGAGAAGTAAAAGTACGTACCAGCAGAAATATGGTGCCAAACCCGGAACACTAACACTCTTCTGGATACCTCCCCATGTCTGTGCGCTCCGGCCGCATCCTTGCTAACCTCTAGCCTTGCGTGCCCGGCCTTCCTGAATCGGAGGCACAGGCACGCCAAAGCTGCACGGTGGGTGGTGCTGAAAGGAGCCGAGTGACAGTAACAGTGAGACAGTTAGCTGAGCGTGCCTCTAAGCCAATCAACGCACTCACTCTCACCTGAGTCTGCTCCATGGGAGCGGAAGGAAGGTGAATGAAATGGGGTGACCTGGGGTGGTAAACACAGTGGAGCATCCCAAATCGGGATGCTGCCTCAGAGAGGAACAACACACGGGAAAGTAAAATTCCTGTGTGTTGTTCCTCTTTAAAGCAGATGTATTGCGAAATTGTGTAACACTAAAAATCCATATAAACACTTATATAAATATACCATATAAACCTGAACTGAATGAAACTCCCACCTAACTTGTGGTTTTCTTCTCCTAGAAGGAATAACATTCAGGAGAGACAAGTTACTGAGTGTATCAGGGGTGACAGGACCTGTTACCCCAATTGGTCTTCCTGCCATTAAAATTAAGAAACAAGCCTGATGGGATATTTCATTATGCCGGGTGTATAAATGACCCCTCCTCCCACCATCCAGCATATTTATATGGATTCTTAACATTGGGCCATTTTTTTGCGCTAGTGCTTCTTTAAGTTTGATTTTCAGAATTAGCAAATTCACACAAAGAAAAATACATAAACCAGCTGATACATTTATGTGCACACAGTCTTTAGCATGATCTCCCCCTTAATGAACTTTATTTCACCCATCTAAAGTTACAGTAAATGCTTTTTTATTATTAAAAAATAGAGTTGAGCCAAATGTTAACTCGAATATAAACAGCAACACAACTCTTTTGCATGTTGCATCAAAGCCAAGATATGTGATTAATAAAAAGATTAAAATCCATTATGTTGGTGTTTCTGGAATATAATGTATGTGTTTTAGTTTACTAGAGGGCCTTGTGCATTAAAGAGCTCCAGCTTGTTAATAAAAGTTAGATTTTCTCATTAAAATGTTTTACTGCCCTATAAACTGAGGATGAAGGTGGAATTCACTCTAAATTTGCCAGTCAAGTTGGGTGCAGCAGGGTTTTACGACGTAGAACATTTACACCTTGGTTTTTAAATATTTAAACACAAGATTGGTTTATTGGTTAAGGAGGTTTATACATCATAGCTAGAGGCCATAAGAGGGCCCATGTTGCTGTTAGTACCTATATCAAGCATTTTGGTAATGTGTGACCTGGGTGTATTGGAGCAACCATCTTCTTCCATTATTTTTTTTAATACTCACGTGGGGAGAATTACAGAAGTAGCAGCATGGACAGTAATAAAACTCAGGCTGGGATACTTAAAGCGGACCTTCACTCTGAATAAGAGTCTATCTTATATGTTTCCCCCACCCTGTACATACAGATTGGCCACATTAAAAATCATCCTACCTGCATCTACTGCATGTTATGAGCCTTTAAACATCCAAGATGGCGGCTTATGGAAGCCGCCATCTTATCAGGCAGCCTGCAAACAGGAAGGGCCTCCTGACTGTGCTGCTCTGCATTCTGGGACTGCTGACCTTTACCTGACCCCAGCTCTGCTCTGTCTGAGCAAAGCACAGCTATAACCCGCCCCCCTGTACCTTATCCCACTCTCCTCTCCCCAGTAAGTGTGATGCTTCTGAGTCAAGATGGCGGCGCCCGTATCCTAAATTCCTGAACAGAGTTGCAGCCCAGTGGGGGAAAGAATAATAAGTTAGTGACTAAAACGTAAAATATATTAATTTTAGATGCCGGGGAACCGTTTTTTAAGAGTTTGGGCTTTTCATTAAATCACGCTGAAGGTCCGGTTTAAAACATGCACTGCTACCTTGCTCATCCAAAGATGAGTCTTGGTCTTTATTGTAAAAAGCCAGCCATTCCCTGCTGTGTGTTACATTGTAAAGAGGCTGATATGCAGTGTTACAAGAAAGGCGCCCCATTGTGATACATTGTATGCCAGCCACAAGCCTATTAATACTATGAAACAGCTTAGCACTCACTCACAGCTGACTGTGAAGTGTAAGTCATCTCTCCCTTGGGTTTTCATAAAAAAAAAGTTTTATCTGTATTTTAAAACCATAACAAACATATTTTATTTTTCTGAGAAGAGAAGTTAGCATGGCTACTTTGACATGCTGCCCCTACATTTTATGACCTGTAAATAGGACTATGAGGTTTTTTTTTTTTATAAATTAGAATATGTATTATCTGTACTGAAGTATTATTTAATCTTTCAGGCTTTATTAATTCAGACCTTAATTCTACAGCAGACTGTTGAGTTTAGAATACCCATCTGCTTGGCAAACCTATGCCAAACATACAGAATAGAAACTCCCTCCTCCATTGCACTGCCTCCTTTGTGCGATAGCTGCTTATGTGACTGCCAATGAGTAGTAGGTGCATACCCAGTGATCCCTACTGAGGACAGGTAGTTATGAAGGAAACAGGGAAGCTGCTAGAGCCTCAGAGATGACACATACGGATATGCTGACCATATGTTGGCCACTTCCAGGGAATATTTGAGGGACTCTCCATGGCAATACCACCTTTCAGTTGCTTTATCCAGGCCTGGTGCTTGTCCGTTTACAGGAAAAATTGTTGCCATACCCCCCCCCCCCAGCCAAGAAAAAAATAACATTAGTTTAAGCATGTTCAACTCTATTCACTGCAACTCACGACTATCAGCTGAGTGCTGGGGTTTTACACAGGGCCAAAACTAAGAAACCGCTGAGCGCACATCACTGTGCATCTGTTTGTCTGTCTAACTGAGTTGACTACAGCCATATGGGACACCAATGCAGCAGATAGTGGCAAGGGACCATGAAAATTGAGCAGCAAGACAAATCTGAAACAATCCCACCTCCCCAGTTATATTTGTCTGATGGTCTACTTTAAAGCAGACTTACACCATTGGAAAACTATGCTCACATTGGACTTAAACTCTCCTCTGAAACACACAGCCCCTCCTGCCCCCCCCCCCCCCCCACTGCAGAAGCTGGCCTTGAGGGCCACCAGAGACTAAGTCGAGTAGTGGTGCTAGTCCCACTGTTTGGAATGCATTGCTCTAAAATTAGAGGGGTTATTTACAGATTAAAGAAAGATGCATTTAACTCCAAACACAATTAGTTCCAGAAGATTTTTAAAAAAGAAGAAAAATGTGTTTTTATGTGTTGAGGAAGAGAAGTTCTTAAATCTATAGCTGTTGCTCTTAGGTCGAAGAGCCTCTCACATTTTTTATAAATTACTGTAAAAGTACAGTAACATAACTGTCACTCTATCACCTGGTATAATACTGAGCATAGTAATTATGAATGCTTACAGGTATTCAAGGCTGCGAATGTGAATAAAATTTAACCCACAGCTAAGCAAACTTCCTAAAACCGAACGGATGTTTTGAACAGCGCAGCAAGAACTGTGAGAAAGCATTAAATCTTTACAATTCACACTGTGTATATTACTGTCTAGCCCCAGTAAATATATGTCTGTGGACTGTTGGTCAGCATTTTGGTTTGGAAGCCCTCCAGCTGAATAGTGCAGACTGGCATTTGGTAGTTTTGCATGCCAAATCCAACTAATGTCAATGAGAGGGAAAATGTGTCCAAATTATTTGGACAATTTTTCAATTAAAAAGGAAGAACACTGGCTCCGTGCTGATGGGCACCAGGGTCTTGTCTGGTGGAGGCTTGGGTAATTGAGCAGGCAAGCCATCGCTGGCAGGCCAGGCAAGTGGCCTACAAGCCCTCTTGCTCTTTGGATCAGTTAACAAGAATAAGTAGAAAATGTAATAAATTAAATTTACGCTAGACTCAGGTTCTAACGTCTTCTTTCAATATTGGGCTCCATCCACCTGTCTAACACTGGGTGCTGAAGGGGAGTGGGGCTGGTAATTTGCCAAAGTCAAACAGTACATTTCAGGCCTGCTTGATAGGCTCAATCAGCCAAGCACACTCTCCCCCGCCCTGGCACCACTTCCCTTTATTTTGTATGCTTCCAGCTCCAGGGTTGCTGTTGTAGTTGGCACTTTCTATTGATATATGGCCTGATTTATCAAGCACTTCTGCCAGACAGGGCCAAATTAGAGTGGTGCAAAATATCTTGTGGAGGCTGATTCATACGCCAGGTATCAGCAGATGAGCGCCTGTATAGCGGCGCTTGCAGCGATTGCTAGTAGACACTGTAAGCGGGTATCGGGCGCTGTAACAGAGCGCCTCAGTCGCTGCAGTAACCTGGCCCGCATTGATTAATGTGATGTATGTTGGGTGCTCTAACACCAGTACAGCGCTGCAGGGAGCGAAAGGTAGAGCCAGCTCAGTGCAACCGACTCTCAGCGATCCACACCATACTTATCAAAAAAGGACACACACACAGCGTCGGCGCTCTAAATCTGGTCGCTAAAGCATAGAGTGCTCTGTGATTAAAGTATGTTTTAGAAGACATATACACCAGTAACAAAGCGAAAACGCATGGAATGACATTGTTTTAACACTGTGACAATAACACTTTAGTGCCAGACCTGTAATGACAATTCAGCATAAAAATATATAAAGTCAAAAAAGGTCACACAATGATTTGAGCAAAAAAAAAAAGATTGACAAAAGCAAAAGAACGGCCACTGAAATGTATGGGAGAGCAACACTGAGCCAAAGGTAATACCTGGTGCTCTGGAAGCTAGAGCGCCAGCACTATACGCTGAGCCGCCTGTAATAATACATCGGACGCTACATGGCGCTGTTACAGTCGCTCACCAGATTCGCTTTCATAAATGTGGTTTTGCGCACAGCGCCCAGCGTTCACCAGGCGCTGCCTGCTGCTACAAGGCACTACCTGGAGCTATCCCTCTATGAATAACCCCCATAGTCTTATAGACTCCATGGTGGGTTTTGGTCCACTTTAAGTGAATTTAACTTATATTTCCTGCTTACATGCCTAAGCATGGCTAGGTCTGTAAATGTTTTTTATAAAATATATATAAAAGTTCTAATTAGAACCCAAAATATATGTAAGAAAAATAAAATGAATAATAAAAGAAACTGGAGGGAATCTAAAAAACTCAGAATTTCTATAACAAGGAAGTGTTGTAGTAAGCAAAGAAAATTAATAAATGTGCTACTAGGTATTACATAGACAAAGCAGCATCAGGGCTTCTAACAAAAGTGGCAGAACAGCAATGGGTTATGAGATTGTCAGCATTTTCTCCTAAAAGTGCATTTGGAAGACTTGAATAGATAATTAGCATATTTTAAACAATAAATGAAACTTCGAATAACTGAGAGACCATTTACAAGTTTCACAGTTTCTTTAATGATTGGAAATGCTCACTTGTGGGATTTTAAATAGCAATGGTGATATAAATAATTGAAGAGATTGAAGAAAACCATTGCTTTCTAGGGAAACCAATATCCAAGTTAACAACTCTTAAAAGCGAGCATATATATATATATATATATATATATATATATATATATATATATATGTAACTGCTTCTTTAAAGTGGAAAAAACTTGGGAATTTGATTTTCCTGGGTTTTGTTCAGTTCCACGGGGCATCCCAAATTCGGATCCCCTGCTGCGTGACACCTCCCAGAATGCTGCTTTTCACTCACCTCTTCCTGGTTCCAGCGGTGAATGTGCGGGCTCTCGTCCAATGCGAGCTGTCTGCCATGACTGTCATTCAGAAAATATCCCTCATTGATTAGAATGGGGATCGCGCTCCCACATTCCCCACATCCCCGGTGGAGTGCACACTCTTGCCCCAGCCTGAATGACAACAATGAGAGCCATTTGCAGATTAAAGTAGTCACGAAGACGGCTTTCAATGGATGAGAGCTGGGAAAAGTGAGTGTTTACGGGCGATCCAGGGGTTTCACACGGCGCCTATTTCTGGAATGTTTTAGATTCCAGGACTGACACAGGTGCGTTTTGTTTCACTTGTAAATCCTGACACAATTTTTTCTTTTAGCAGAGCCTTTTTTGATTACTGTTGTTGATAAATATATATCTTATTATAGGTGAGTGCAAACCCAAATAATTGCCACAGCATATACCGCAAATACCACAAGAGCTTTTGCTTTACTTAGTGAAGAGATGCATGACAAAACTGTTGCCTCTTTTTTAGTTTAGAAGCATTTTACTCCTTTCAGCTCGAGTTTGTGTGTGAGAAGCACAGCCTCTAAAATACCAACAATATCACTGTGTTTAAAGGGTATCTATCACCATCAAGGTCGGCCCTGGAGTCTAAAAGACTCTTAATCAGTCATTTACATCTGTTATTTGATTAATAGGCATCACACTTTACATTGTGAATGTAACATGTATAACATGATAAAATGTGACATAATAAAGTGGGGTGGACCAACATGTTACAATGAAGTAGATTACCACCAAAATAAACAAAAAGACTATGGATGGGTGCCTAAAACAACAGCTCAGTAAACCCTACTGTGTATAGGGTATAAGCAAAAGGATGGTCATCGCACCTCAGTTACCAAAGTTGCATATCCAGAAAAAGCTTCACATTTCATGGTTGTAAAAAAATTGGACATCTGCTTAAAGTGGACCAAAACCTAAGATGTTGACTATCCCAGGTCGCCAGATCTCATTTACCCTTCCCAGTCCTATGGCGCATGTGCAGCCCTCTTGTCCAATCAGCGTGCTCGGATCCGCTCGAGCCTCTTCGTCCAGGAGCTTGTCTAATGCGAGCAGATATGAGCGCTCTGAGGCCGCATCCCCCGCTACCCTTTAACAGTGGGCATGCCCATGCCGGCCATTTACAAATGCCTGCCACGGGCACGCGCCCTGCTAAAGGGATATTGGGGATGTGGCCACTGCCTCCGCTGGACCAGGAATGAAGATGAGTTTCTGGTCGACCTGGGGGTTTCACATTGGGGAACCCCCAATCAGGGTGCCCCTGAGAGGCGAGTATGCCTGCCCTAGAGTCTCATAGACTCCAGGGTGGGTTTTAGTTCACTTTAATGGCAAGAGGTTGTCAGATTTTCTGCATCAACTGATAGGCATTGGCGTGTCAGTAAAAAGCATCAGAATACAAATACCATACAACCATTGCTGCAAGAACACAAGCTGGCAATGGCAGCTTTATGGCCTAGGAAGGTTTTTGTGAGCCAATTCATCTACGTGAAAGACACTTTCAACCGATTTGGCTATGAATCAACCTTGCAGATCACATGCTGATTGTCTTCACTGGGGTGGATGAGATCTTCCAGAAAGACAAAACGAAATGTCACATGTCTATAAATTTCCAGTATCAGTTGGAAGTTCATCACCAAGATGAACACACTGTATTATCCTGTCCCAAAATTGCCAAGACTTGAACATCTTGCACATGACGCTTACTCTGGATATTAGTTGGTGGTCATCATAATAAAGTGACTCAATTGTGTGGTACTGGCTATAGGCATAAGCTTTAAACTCAAACGGTTAAACACAAAAAAACTTTGAAACATTATGGAACACAACAGCTATGGGCTTTTAAATTCCTGATTTAAGTAAAATGAAAGCCACTGTTATCTGAGTGAAGTCTGCACCGCTGTTGCTCCGAAATATCTTTCCAATCGCCATCCTTGAGAACATATCAGCCCATCTACAGCCAGCTTAAGAACAAGCATGTCTCTGCTGCCCAGGAAGGAAAATCAGTAAGAAATCTATTTATCAGTTTCATTCAAGTCTAAATCCCTTTTAACTTAAAAAAAAAATGAAAAAAAGAATTCTCCATTGCTGCTAACATTAATCCCCTATAATGACATACTGGCCTTGATGCCTAAAACTTTCCCTTAATTATCTCATGATAAGAAGTCAGACCTTTTTATGTATTAAAGTTTCATTTAAATTTAAATTACGGTTATATAAAAAAATTAACAAATGCTTTCAAGTGCTCTGATTTGGGTCATTAATGTCTAAAGCTTGCATTCTGGACAAGATCCAGCAACGGTAATGCTTGAGATAAATTGAAAAAGTGGATAGAATAATTGGTTGCATTGTACTAGTGACATTTTTACATGTAAATAATGCCTTTATTGCTTTAACTTTTTTGATATTATATATTTTTTATCACTTATAAATTTAAAAAATTAGAAGCTAATT
This sequence comes from Gastrophryne carolinensis, assembly GCA_027917425.1. Classification (NCBI taxonomy): domain Eukaryota; kingdom Metazoa; phylum Chordata; class Amphibia; order Anura; family Microhylidae; genus Gastrophryne; species Gastrophryne carolinensis. The sequence continues at coordinate 67,247,825 of CM051239.1, read as the reverse complement.
TATTTCTATCGGTGAGGGTGGGACTTTGTCTCGCCCGAGCATCGCCCACCGCAATGCCAGCTTCAGGCTGGCGGCGCTGTCAGCTGTAGCGCTCCCGGCCAGGCAGTGTTTGCAGCGCGCAGCTTGTATATGCCTATGTGCTAGCGATCTAGCACTGCAAGATCAATATATTTATTAAAATAATACATAGTGCTCCAAGAGGCTCTCAAAAAACGGGGTCTCAGGTACACAGCGCCATTTGGAATCCCAATTTTAAAATGTTTAAGGTCCTGGATTTTTTTTTTAAATAAAAATGTTAATTTCATTAAGAACACTATAAAACATGGCATAGCTTTCTCATGGCCCTAATCAAAAGTTTGCAGTGCAACACAAAAGTCCTAAAAATGAATCCAAAAATAATCCCAAAGAGCCCAGGGATCCCGTTGCACATGCACCAGCCCCCCAAAAAATGCTTAAATAATAACTATTCCCAGCCCATTGAAATGTATGGGATAAGGCCACAGAGTGTCGGGTGAGCATCTGGTCCTAACTGACACTGTAGGGAACTGAGTGCAGGCACTGATGATAGATGGGACATTTCCTGGCACCATCACAGGCGCTCTGGATTTTTGACTTGATAAATACATAATTTTCACTGGGACCTGACATTCACCTGACGTTTATTTAGCACTACGTGGCCTTTTAGCGCTTAGCGTTTCCTAAAAAAAAAAAAAAAAATCTAAAATGTTCTTTATTTTTGGGAGATAAGTGATAGAACTATCCTGCTTAAGGTCTATGGTTTGATAAATACTCTGCATTAATTATTGTTTTAAAATATTTGGATAATTTATAATTAGCCAATACAAAACCTATAGCAATGACAGCAACGTAAGAAATGTGGATGCTAATTTATTTAACTTGTACAGTCTGTTTATATTATACTGTCTGCACATAAGACCATGATAAGCTTGTGAGTAGATAAAATAAAAATTCCAAATACTTTAACTTCATTACAGCTGCTGACAAGCCTTGCCAAGTTTTTCGAGAAGAGTCATTTTACTTTTGGCCAGAGGACAAAGTAAAAAAAATGTCTCCCTATTAAAAAGCACTTGCTGAATTTTAAAGAACAGCACTAAAGGTTTTTTGGTGCTACGCCATTCTGCTCTCCACATCTGCATCCAACATACATTTTCTACAATTGCCTTCCTTCCCATCACGTATTACCAGCAGTTCTAACAGCTTGCTTTAAAGAGGACCAACCACGTGCTGGGCTTTCAGTATTACATTTGGGAATGTGTATGTATGAATCATACTCACCATATCTTCAACTCAAAGACTAAAAAAAAAGATTCAGTTGATTTCTATTACCAAGTATCCCTATGGAACAGCATACAAAAAAAAATAAAAACATTTTGCAAAAGTCCATAACGGTTATCCAGACACTTCTCTCTCATCCGCTCCTTCTTTATACAGAAAGTTCTTACAACATGTGTTGCTACCCTGACTTTCTCAGTTACGGTAAGGATCCGAAGCTAAAAAGAGTATATGTTTTTTTCATACAATGGGAAACCTATTCATTTTTTATGACGACTTCAATATTTCTCATGACCTATGAGGTTTTCATTGATCAATGTTCACAGAAGTTCAATAAGGTGCTCTGGGTTTAATTTCTTGGCTGGTTGCAGAACTTTTTTTACAGTACAATATAGTTAATTTAAAGAGATGTGCAGCTTGTAGCTGTCTACTCTTTGTTCCCCTCAAAGCCTTTCCTGAACACAATGCTCATAAATATATCTAATATGGATGAGATTAGCATGATTTGTTTTCATTCTTCATGACCCTCTGTGAATATAGACTTTTGAATAATCCTGCATATATTTAGATGGGTACCAAGCACAGTCTTAGAACATTCACTATCCACTCAAGCATGGCAGGAGCTTTTAAATGGCCCTAAATATAAATTATGAATGATAACCTGAGCACAGGCGCTGTGCTTCTGAGGTTTGCACAGCTGGAACCACACATTGGTATTTGGGGTCACCATGAATGTCAGGTGTCTTGCATAACTAGTTTATGAGGCAAATTAGGTTGGTACCATTTTTTTTCTCAACTACAAACAGCATTCCTGGAATGCACCATCTCTTGTTCAATTTATACAGTCTACTACTAGAATATAACAAGGAAAGCTACATACACTATTCAAAATAAAAAGAGGAGGAGGGAACAGGAGAGGAGATATGATCCATGGCAAAAAGCTAAAATGTTATTATATCACAGATACACCCGACCATAATCACCATACATCTACCTTTACAGCTAAAACGAAATATTAAGCTTCATTACAAAACATTTTACAGTTAACACATGATGAAAGTACAAACTTTTAACAACATTCTACTAGTTTCAAATCTAGTATCCAGGTGCTTTTTTTCTATTAGACCTTTCTTTGAAAGTCTCCTTTGCCATCTCCTTGGCTTCTTCAGGTATGGTAACCGTTGAGATATGTGCTTCTTCTTTCGTACAATAGGAAGCTCATGTACTTGTCATGGTCACTTCAATACACTTTATAAACTATGACATTCAGGGTTCTTTGAGCCATGTTTACAGCATTTCAGTGTTCTGGGCTTCATTGTCTGCTTGTTTGTCACTGACCTTCTGCACCACACTATATCGTTTTTTTTTCAGGAGATGAACAGACTGCTAATAGGTGTCTACACTGTGTTCCCGGCAGGTTCCTCCATTCATACAGCACATGTGACCATTTAAATATGACAATATGACAATACTTGACAGGCTTTTCAACAAGTGTGGTTTTACTTATGGCCAGATACATACAAAGCAAAAGAGGATAACACATAACTTTATATAAAACAGAATTTCCTCTGTTTTGAAGTACTGCAGTAAATGCTTACTGGTGCAGAGACACGTTGCTCTTCACATCTGCATCCACCATAATTCTTCTTCAATTGGCAATTGGTTCCTAAAAGGACCCAGTGCATTATGGGCTTGGATGTGTGTGTTTGTGTGTATGTTTATGTGTGCCTTCACACAATTTGAAAACAGTAATTTTTATTGAACATACAGAAGGTGCAGGTCTTCTTAAGAACAGCTACCAGATTTAAATGGAAACTGGTCCCGGTAGAGGGATGAAGGTTCTTAGAGTAAGGGTAGAATAGGTACCACCTAGGATACTCTGGCTAGTACTGAAATATGGACAGACTAGGGCACTGGGCATTATAAGTGATGCTTAAGCTTCATCATGATGAGTTACAAAGGCATGGTGGCGCAGATGCACCATGCTGTTCTCAGCATGAGCTACACAAGACTAACCCACAGTTATAGTTATCATTCCAAATGATCAAGTATGACTGCCTTGATACTTGATCACCAGTAAAGATAAAATATACAATACAATGGTACGATAAAGCCCTATAGAAAATGTGTTTTTGTTTTCAAATTTTTTCTTAAAGAAATCTATTTAAAAATATTTTTATATTTTAAATAAGTATATATGTTACAGGGAATGTGTAGAAGGCAGTCACTGTATAGAAATCCTAGGCATTATACAGAATATGTTGTATATTCTGTGTTTCTTGGTCGGCTGTATATGCTTTACCTAGGCATTGTATGTAATGCCTAAGCACGTCATGTCTCCTGCCTGGGCATTTTATAGAATGCCAAATGTTTGTTAGGTAAAGTATGAAAAGAGAATCGTCCATTAGCCAATGATGATCGATAGAAAATGCAGGCAAGGCAATTGGTACCTGACCAATATAGTGCCTACACGACACAGAGATTGCCTTCACATATGTCAGGGCAAAGTATGAAATGAGTTGTTTTTCATAAGTTTCTTAGGTGTATTGCAGAAGAAACAGAAGGCCTTTCGCATATTTCCTAGCCATTCCGTAGAATGCCCAAAAGACAAACACCACAAGGTACAAAAGATAAGATGGATCTGCCAAGATGACCTTGGCTTTCCATAGCTGTTGGATGACATACCTGCACTTTGCCTACAGAACATTTGACATTGTATAGAATGCCTCGGCATGACATAGCATGCACCTAGTAGAGCAAAGGAATCCAGTGCTGTAATACTTCCTTAGAGTAAGACTATGTGGGAGACCCACCCGAAACGCGTCATTTTATAAACTGTAAGTGGGATCATGCTGCTGTATTCACTTTTTAATGGGCTTAATGTATCAAAAGTCAAGTTTTACACTTCCTTTGAAGCCTAGGATCCCAGCCAGAGTCATTTCCGATCGAACCAGAGCCAGTGTGGAGAATGAGATGTCTTTTTCTTTCAAATACTATGCACCTAGGCTTTACATACAAGGCCTGGTTAACAAATGCAAGATGCAGAATTTCTTGGGTTTCGTGCCAATCAAATAGTCCCTGAAATTTGTAAAAAAAAAACACAATGATGGGAGGGAGGTAGGGCAGAACCATGGTATGTATTGAAGGGATAACCCCAGTTTACCAGTGGATCACTGAGGATAAATTACATTGTGAATGTGTGGCCAGAGGAATCAAAATGGCTTAGCCACAGTTTTCAAATAGTTTCCAATTCTTTGAGACGATCTTGTGCTGTAGTTGTCAGCTTTTCATTTATCATAATGTTCGAGATTCTAAGTAGGATCTCTGACCAAATGATATTTAAGATTTTCCATGACCTAGCTATAGATTGTCTGACAGTCATATAAATACAGGGGTAGCCAGGCACCACTGTGGTAATGAGAGAGCATTGACTTTTAGTTGTAGGAGAGATTGTAGGAGAGGTCCCTCCGGTACTTTCTTCAAGGTTACATGAAAAAGTATTGTTTTACAATTTTACAAATTAAATTAGGAGGAACCAAGGTTTATTGGGCACTCTTCCAAATTGAATCTTTAGAAAGTTTGCTGATATCTAGTTTATATTGAACAGTGCCACAATATTGGACCGAAATGTGTATTTAATTTGTCCGTAGAGACTGTGATGCTCAGAGTTTACAGGGTTTGTTCATGCATGTCCCAGTAGACCATAGAGATAATGCCCTATGAGGATCCCAATCTTTATATGGCTTGCCTAATTTATTATATCTTTAGTAAAAAAAACACTATTCATTATACTAAAAATTTCCTTTAGGTCCCCCAGCCATCAACCCAAATAATGGTCAATGTCAGTGCTGCTAAGTTCCTAGAAAGCAGGTTGCTCCTATATTAGAGATCAGACTTTGTTATACTTAGATAGCATTCCCAAAGGTTTAAGGGTACCTCAGTATTTACATTCTTAGCATTACCAGCTTATTTATTGTTCATAAACCTTCAAAGCATTGAAAAGCCGCCGTGACCAAATAATGATGAGATCTGCTATCACCACATACCTCTAAGGGGGCATATTAGGATGCCACTGTGTACATATTTCATTTTAACAGAAGTAGTTAAACCTTCAGGATTTGTCTTTTGTGTCCCAGATATCCCAAAAGTAAAGTAATTAGAACAAAAGCTTATCCCGATTGGTGATGCCTCGGGAAAAGCCAGCAGGGGACCCTCAAATGTTTTAGTTTCCAGGACGGCCGCTGGTGAGTTTTGTTCCGCTTTAAACTTCTCTTTAGCACTGCAGCAGGAGCATCCTATTAGCATTGTGAGGCACCTCAAAAGTGGCCCCACCCAGCTAGTTTCCAGCCAGTGCAAGTACAAGGTTGCAGGCAATACTGTGCTGCTAGTGGTGATCCCAGTCAGGAATGTAAGGTAGAGGCTGCTGCTAACTTATAGCAACCCCCCAAATAACCCATTCCTCCTCCATCCAATGTGGCCCCGGTAAGAGAAAACGTGTCAAGCTATTAAAGGGACTGTAAACACAAGGGCAAGTAAGCAGCTCATCTGAAGCTTGCCTATGTGCCTCTCCTTCATTTTCTGCAGTACAGTGTAAAAGTTTGACCTACTTTGAAATTTATTTCACTGGGACCACGCAAAAACTGGTCTAACAGCAAATTAGTCCTTTGCAACTCTCAGCGTGAGCTGAGTATGAACTGAGCGTGCATATGTACCTGGACAGGGACTTAAAATGGACCAAAACCCACATTTTTAACTACCATCCACTGAATTGTTCCATGAAGATGACCTTTTGCCAATTTTTAATGCTTCTGCTTCACTCTAATCCCAAACAATGTCGCCTATTTTATTTTAAAAAAGCTCGGCCTCCTCCATTCATTACCACTGTTGTGTGTGGCAATTATGTCATTGTCACACTTATGCAATGGCTGACTCTCAGCCTACAGAGAGGGACAGAATCCAGGATGATTCGAAGAGCAAAAATATACTTCTACACCCTAAGAAGGGAGAATCAGCAGGGGCTTTGGCCAAATTTCACAACTTCAGTGGGTTTTGGTGCACTTTGACTACTACAGAGGGAGAGGGAATGGGTATGCCATGAACAATTAGTGATTTAAACAAATATTTTATCCCATAATACTTGTCCTGTAATATTCAACCTGCAGCTCAGTAAGGTAGAGTAAGAGAAAAGCTTATTTGATGGCCTGTTTTTATGCCCTGTGTTGATGCAGTTATTTAGTTGTTTTCTATAACTGGCAAGCATGAACTGTAAATTACATCAGCTTTCCCAGTCTGTACATGAAGCTTGATTACATCAGAAAGACCTGCAACATAACCAAATACCACAAGCCAGTCACTTAACTTTAATTATATATCAGTTTGCATGGTTTGTGTACTTTACTCACTATTCCCGCAACTTTAGTATCGCGTTTAGTAACTTCAGCCCAGCGCTTAGAGAACATTAGCACATCTGAGCCAAAAGTCTTCTTAAAATGTTTCAATGCAAGCAGAAGAATTTACCTCCAAAACCAAATATATGTAATTTGAGTATAAATGGTTTTTTTGTAGTGGTTGCATTTGGCCTGCTGCCATTTTGAGGAATAAAATTCACAATGAAAAAAGTCTATTGCATTTTACGTCCACTATAGCAATTGTGACAGGAGAACATAAGCTCTTTTTACTGTTGTATAAAGAATGTTTACTTCCACTTGCTTTAAATTTTTATGGTACAGGTTACATCTGTAGTGATTCATTGTACTGCATAAAAAAACTGTACAATTCAAGTTTGAATATATAATGTTTTCTTGTCCTTAATGCCATTCATTTTACATTCTCATTGGCAAGGATGACAGTTTACCCTGTAGGCGAATAGTAGGTTTCCTCTCCATAAAAGTTAAAATGTTTTGAGCATTCTCAGGTGCAAATGAGTTTTTATGACTGTAAACACAGTCTGCTCCTAAGGCCATGAAAAGTTAAATCTACCACAGCATTGAAGACTCTATTTGATAGCAAATAGGAGACTGGGCAAGGAAAGTTCTGGCAGCAAGGTGATCCAGCTTGTAGTAAACTGAACAGATGTCCCACTTTGAGGCCCACTATCCCACTGAAAACTCTGGGAAAACCTAAATGTCCCACTGCCCCAGCAAAGATATGACTCTGGCACAATCAACAACATATTTCATGGACCAAACATGGGACACTGTGGATATTTGCTCCTATAAAACCTGTTAAAGAGGAACATTGGACCAAAAATAAATACCACCTCCCATTGGCCTCTACTTACCTTTTGGATATTGCCGCTGCCTGCTGCTGTTGCTTCAGGACCTGACCACTGCCCCCCTGCACGGGTTAGTCGTCTGTTAGTGACAGCATGGCTTTAGCTGTGCTCTTCAAAGTCCCACACCGCTCAGCAAAGTCTCACGGGATCTCAGGAGGCCCCATTGCATCCCATTCATGCTCAGTGCCTGAAGGGTTTCAAGACAGCGCCGCACGTTGAAAGGTCATCCTGAATCCAAGGGAGCCAGAAGATGTGAGGTAAGTATTTAGTGCCCAAAGGAAAAACAGGAGGGGAGCACAGATCGGTGAGGTTTGGGAAAGGTTTTAACCTCCCCCGATGTTCCTGTTTAATAAGCTCCAACCCTAAACAACATCCCTACCTCGCCCATCTCCCACAAACTGGTCCCACTTTGATGCCCGCAAAATAGTCAGTTTAGATATTAGAAACATAGAAGGATACGGACAGAAGGAAGCCACATGGCCCATCTCGTCTGCCCTTATAGGTATAGGTTCTCTTTGTCTTAGGATAGATGAATGCTTATTACAGGCATGTTTAAGTTTGCTTGCTGTTGCTTTACCTCTGCTGGAAATTTGTTCCAAACATTTTCCAAAATTTCAGTAAAATAATATTTTCTGACACTACTTCTGATTTTCTGGTTGTACCCCCTTATTATTATGTTTCCTACACTTCCACCAGCTCAGACCAACATCTGACATTCAGCATTGTATAATGCAGAGCAGTTCTCAACTTTTTCATGTAAAGAACCTAGCAACAAGAAGTTCCAATGATGAGATTAATTATACATGTTACTAAAAGAAGTAGGTCATGGGCCTTGTTGCACTTTTAAAAAAGAATTGACGTTTTACTGATATAAGAAAAGACCAGACCCATCAGACCTCTCCTGTTGGTAAACCTCTAAACATTGCTGCATACCCCTTTAACAGGTGGCACGTACCCCGTGTGTGAACAGTAAAAGTATTTTAGCCACTACCTGGGGGAAAAGGATCAGATAGTGGTAGGTTTTGTCAAGTCTGATATCTAAAATCCCTGAAATGCCGATTGTCCCTTTTAGGTAGAACAATTATCCAGCAGTACTTGCCCCCTCAGCAGCATGTACACCAGATATTAAAGCAGACTCCAAAATATTTAACTGCTCTCTCTTGCAAGATATATCAGCCCTAGAATTTAAGAAATGGTTACTCTGAAATTTCAGCACAAAAGGGTCACTGTCTGAGAACAAGAGTGAGAATTTGTTATCAGGACTGAAGAGGGTCCTTGCAGACAGGAAGGGAGGGAAGGTAAAACAGAACAGACGCAGAATGAAGCTTTCCAGCTCAGTGGAATCATCATCCAGCAAACCAGCAAGCTCTGCCAGTACTACGGCAGGTCCATGTGACTTCTGGTGCTCAATCAGTTTTCCTGGACGCTTTACACAACATTGTGCCATTGGAGAACGCAAGTGGCTGCCAGCAATCACATAAGGCTGAATCTTGGTGGCTAGGTCAAGAGAACAAGGACAAGGAGGTGCTGCTCGTTATCAGGCTCGTAAGGGGTAATGTGCATCACCAATCATTTATGACCATTAGATCACATTAAAGAATTGTAAAAAGAAAGTGAAAACATTAGGACTTCACTACTTAAAGGGTAACTCCATTTTCAATTGAAATTTTCAAAGTGTATATTTTTGGTTCACACAGCACTTTAAATCTTTATATGTCACTTTTGCTATAATCAATTTTTTAGCACACAGCACTTTATATATATTCTATTGGCAATATTTGATTATTGGTAGATTGTAGTTTTCTTCTTGCACCATTGGCACTAGGTTTTTAGGAATCAATCACTGTATTTTGATATCTTATAGGAGTAATACACTGTTTAATCTCACTAATCTGAGGCATATGGTGCAAAGGTGCAATAAGATTTTGCTATATATTAGGAGGACAGTGTGCAATAATATAAATATTTTGATTGGAGCTAACTAGGTCCCATTATCCTTGGCAGCCTTTATATGTTTCTCAATTGCATATTTTTGTGTGGCAAATCGATGTCCTAAAGGTACTTTAGCAAATGTGTGTTTTATGGAAATGCTTTTCATCTTCTGCTATTGACAAAGTACATCAAGTGCAGATTTAGTGTACGTTGCCAATAGCAACAGATTGCAGATAGTTGCACAGAACACTGCTGATGGGCACACGTAAGTGTGAGTGAGCTCCCTCACCTCAGCAGTGGCCATAGCAGCAGTGTCATGTGTGTACAGGACTCTCTCCTGTCTTCTTGATATATGTTGCCAATGGCAACAGATTGCAAATAGTGAAAACTGCTTCCATAAAACACACATTTGCTACTATAGGAAAAAAATAAAAAACTAAAATTTAAATATTAGAACAGCTCAGCACCCTGAGCACATAATTTTGGTACAAAAAATATACACCTTCAAAAATGCCAAAATTGGACTTACTCCAAGATATATATATTAATATGGAAGGCGAGAGAGAGATTTAAGTCTTTTCTTATAAGTTTTTTTTTCTTATAATAAACATGCAATTTGTTAACATACAGTATTTTCTGTGCTCTTAAAGTGGACCAACATCCTCCCATGATCTGCCCGGGAATCTATAAGATTCCCAGACCGAGCAGCTCCCTGACTGCGGGGCACCCTAATCGTGGGTGCCCCGCTGTGTGAAACCCCTAAATCCATACCTGCTCCTCGATCCAGCGGCGGCCGCCGCCGCCTCCCGTGCGTCCCTCTAGCAGGACGCGCACCTGCGCCGGCCGTTCTTGAATGGCCGGCGCGCGCGTGCGCCCTGTAAGAGAGACGCGCGGGAGGCGGCAGCGGGCGCGCTCTCTTGTCTGTCGCTGCCTCCAGCTTTTCCGCCGGCGGGGATTGTCTGCAGCGGTCACGTGGGAGCGGGGAGAGGTGAGTTTTTGGGGCTTTCTGGGGGGTTTCACACAGTGGGGCACCCCCGATCGGGATGCCCCACCGAAGTGGACCAAAACCCAGGACAGTCAAAATCCTGGGTGTTGATCCACTTTAACAACACATAGAAAAGTACTAAATATTGATTTTTCATGTTTATTTCCAAACTGCTTTAGTCTTCATAAAGACATAAAAAGATTGTACTGTTTTCATAAACATTTTCCTATAGTCAGGATTTAAAAATTATCTTAAACATCTCAAGTCATCTACAATTATGTGCAACTATAAAATGTTCTTTATTAAGCCGTTAGACCTCGATTATGTTCCAGAATAATGACTACAGTATGCAGACTCTTCTCTTTTCTAGCCTTTTCCAAGATCAAAATGCATGTGCTACCTAGTGTGGTCATCCCCAGGGCCAGCCTTTGGAGTGTGCAGTGCACAGAGCGCCCGACTGAGGGGGGGGAGTCACTTATCTTTAAAATTTTTTAAATTATTTTATATATTTTATTTTCTTTTACAATTTTTTTTTCACCCGGGACTCACAATATGAGGCCGATTCATTAATAGCGCCAGGTAGCGACAGATGAGCGACAGTAGCGTTATTTTCACAGCACCCGCTAGTATTCGCTGTGCTTGGGCGTTGTTCGGCTGTTGACAACGACTCAGTCGGTGTGCGGTAATGTTGAATACGGGGTTAGGAGTCGCTGTTTGACAGGTTCCGCGCTGTATGGGAGCGCATGACAGCGAACGGCCATAGCGAACGGCTCCCAGCATATTCATTAACAAATCACGCTCCAAAAATTCTCGCGCTGTGAAATGCTTGTTTAAACCCCAGAGCGCTGGCGGCGATGGGTTAAAAGTAGTTTTTTAACCCCCAAACAACCATATTTTTCGAAAAAAAAAAAAAAAACATGCTTTTCTAAACATTTTGTAATATGAATACATTAATATCAGACCTGTAATATCAATTCTGCACAAATTTTTTTTTTTTTTTTACCTTAAAAAAAAATCTAACATTGCAGAAGTGGTCCCAAAATATTTGACATTTAAAAAAAATAAAAAAAAATTAATAGCAATTAATTATGAATATTTAAAGATTGCTCCATTGAAATGCATTGGAGAGCGCCAGGTAGCGAGAGGTCATACCTGTCGCTGTTCAAGGTCGCTCACTGGCGCTGTGGGGTGAGGCTGGAATAATGATGAATGATTCGCTATCTGGCGCTCTGTCATTCGCTAAGCAGGATCGGCTTGATAAATGTGTGATTGCGGAGGGGAGCCAGCGTTCTCGTGGCGGTGAGCGTCATTACCGTTCGCTCACCATTCGCTACCTGGCGCTATCCCTTGTAAAATAAGGGCCTATGTCGACGCCCCTGCCTGCCACTGGTGCCTGCGCAATGTCTCATGTGGTATTGCATCCTTTTTTGTCCATTTTTGTTGATATGCGGGGTAGTTAATCAAATGGCCAGAGGAGGGCAACTACTTAAGCAACATGGCGAATAAGGCTAAAGGCTGCCACCCTCTCCTGGCCATTTGATCAACTGTTCATGTTTATTGTTTAATATGCTTTTTAGAGGATGTCATACTCATTGCTCATTTGGCTATGGGAGGGGTACACACACTGAAGGCCATGTCCCCGTTGGGGGGTGCCACCCTGCAGCCTTGCACCCTCCCCAGTCTCTGGTCCCTGGGGTCATTCCTAGTGCTGAATGGCTGTGGTTAGCTGCTGGAATAGTCTTTATGGCATTTAGTGGATGCCAGTTGCTGTTGGGTATGCAGAATGATTGCTGTCAAATTATTAAAAAGGAACATTACGTTTATACATTTGCGACAATACATAAAGACTTTCTAGGTTTTCACAAACATGTTAGTCATGATCTTGCTGCCAGCATGGTTAAACCGGACCTTCAGCATCATTTAATGAACAGACCAAACCTTAAAAAATCCCCCAGCATCTAAAATTATTATATTTATTTTTTTTGCAGTCACTTACTTATTATTCTTTCCCCCACTGGGCTGCAACTCGGTTCAGGACTCTAGGATATGGGCGCTGCCATCTTGCCTCAGAAGCATCACATACTGAGGAGAGAAGGACCACAAGCGGCGAGTTATAGCTGTGCTTTACACAGACAGAGCAGAGCGGGGGTCAGGTCAAGGACAGCAACCCCAGAAGGCAGAGCAGAATAGTCAGAAGACACTTCTTGTTTGCAGGCAGCCTAAGACTCCACGGCCCGCCTTCTTGGATGTCTAAAGGCTCAGAAACGCAATATGTGCAGGTAGGAGGATTTTTAATGTGGGCAATCTGTATGCAGGGCCATGCCAGCGCAGGGCAAACCTGGGCAACTACAAGGGCCCCTGGCTTTTTCAGACTTGGCCATGGTATTATTTTACAGTGAACCTGAACAACCAAATGCTGGGTGTTGTGTGCAGACCTGCTCATGGCTGGCCTCAGCAACAGGGGATGATCAGCAACATTGGAAAAGGTGGCATGGAATGGAGGGCAATTAAAGGAAGTTCAGAAGGTGGCGAGAACCAGGTGACAACCAATAGCAATGATGAAGTCTTTAGTGGCAGCGAAGCAAGCAAGTAAGGCCTGTAGGGTGCTTTATGGCAGTAGAGAAAGGAACAAGGATGACTGGTGGATATAGGGAAGGCAATAAGGACTGGAGGGTGATCAGCAACAGAAGATGACCTATTTGTGGCAGTGGAGCTGAAAGGTGACGTCATGTGATATACTACTTTGGGGCCACTTAAGACTCTCCTGCCCAAGGGCCCCCACAAACCTAAAGCCGGCCCTGTCTGTATGTGCAGGGTGGGGGGAACATATAAGATAGGCTGTTATTCAGGGTGAAGGTCCGGTTTAAGCAAAATATCAGCTTTCTTTTACAAGGCAACATAATATTTAATTGCTTATCCGTTATCATGCTTGTATTCATGGGTGACCATTAACTTTTTTGGTGAACAATCTCTGAAGTTTATCCAAGGCTTGAGATAAGATATGGAGACTGATTCACTACTAGCGCCACGTATTGCCAGATGAGCATCTGTATAGCGGCGCTTAGAGCCACCTCTAGTAGATGCTGTAAGCGGGTGTCAGGGACTGTAACATAGCGTTGCAGTCGCTGTAGTAACCTGGCCCGCATTGATGAATGTGATGTTTGCTCGGCGCTCTAACAACAGTATAATGCTGCAGCGAGCGAGAGGTGGCGCCAGCTCAGTGCGTCTAGAAAAAAGCTAGAAAAAACTACACACAGCGTCTGTGCTCTAAATATGGTCGCTATAGCATAGAGCGCCAGACGCTGTATGATCAAAGTTTCTGAACACATATACAACAGTAACAAAGAGAAAACACATGGAATGACATTGTTTTAACACTATGACAATAACAATTTAGTGCCAGATCTGTAATGACAATTCTGCATAAAAATATGAAAAGTCAAAAATATTTTAAGTGTTTGTTTGCAGCCAGGAGAGGTCCCACGTCTGAGCCAAGAAAAACAATTTGAATTGCCAAACACGCTGTTTAAACACAAACAAATGAAAGTCCATTGAAATGTATGGGAGAGCGACACTGAGCAAAAGGTAATACCTGGCGCTCTTGAACCTAGAACGCCGGCGCTATACACTGAGCCTCCTCTGGTAATACATGTGACGCTATATGGCGCTGTTAGAGGCGCTCACCAGATTCGCTTTCTTAAATGTAGTTTTGCATACAGCGCCCAGGGTTCACCTGCTTCCTTCTTAAATAGCCCACTTAATTTAGATTTCTATTTCATTTTGGTTACATTAAGCATCAATTTGATAAGATGAACCAAATTGATTCGAGTTAGGTCTGGTTAACAATCCATTTGAGAAAAAAATCTGATAAAGTGGAACAAAACCTGGGATTTTGACTAAGGGCAGACTCTACACAAAGTAGAAAAGCGCTGCATCCCCACTAACATAACAGGGTGCATGCCTGTGCCGGCCATTCACAAATGCCTGTTACGGGCACACACTTGGCTGAATGTATAGCTTATTATGACCGTGTCATAGGCATGCCCATGACACCACTGGTGCCTCAGCAGTATCTGAATGGCGGGTGTGGAATGCCAGCCGGAGGGAAGCGGCCAGCAGGTAAGCTTCATTCAGCTTTACTAAGCTGCTCATACATATGGGTTGGGGGAATACTGCCTATCCTGGGAGTTTCACACAGAGGAGCAGAAGTGGAATTGGGAGAGGAACAATCAGTAGGATAGTGAAATTCCTGGCGATTGATTGTGAACCAAAGCCCAGGATTTTGACTATCCTGGGTTTTGGTCCTTTCCCCTGGGGCACCCCTAATTGCGTGAAACCCCTCAGATCACCAGAAGAAACTCACCCCTTCCCAATCCTACGGTGCATGTACGGCCGCTCGTCCAATCAGTACGCTGGCGGCCGCATCCCCTGCTTCTCTAACATGGAGCGTGCCCACCCACTCACAAATGCCTGGCGTGGGCACGCGCCCTGCTAGAGGGATAACAGGGATGCAGCCTGCGCATGCGCCTTTGGACTGGGAAGTAAGGTAGGTGAATGGGTTAACCCGGGGGGGTTTCACACAGCGGGGCATCCATATTTTGGATGCCCCAGGGGAGAGAATTGAGCTGAGTTTTGGTCCACTTTAATAGAGGTGCAAAAGGGTTCCACAAAAGACCAAAAAGCCCCCTATTTACCGGTACAAAGGAATACAGCATTGGCTCTCATGCCATTAGTTCATTACGAAACGCTCATCCACTCACTAAAAAACACCCACTATAGCACCTGTAGTCTCATCCTTGACAGCTTTCGAAAATAATTGTTCCTCAATGCTAGTGAGAAGTGTGAAATGTGACAATTATAAGCAGACGCTGTACATAGCTTATGATGGTTCCCCATGCAGGGTACTCAAACAACGGGGGCGGGAATATTTCCATCCATCCTTCATTTGCCCTTCAGTGACTCACATTCGACAATGCTATTAGCGGAAATTCCAACACAAACATCTTTTCAGGACTGCTGCTCCTTTCCCTGCTATTTTCTCTGCTAAAAAATGTCACTCGCTGAAGCTTCTCGTTACTATTGTTTTCCATTACTGGAGTTAGGAAACTTTAATTTGAAAGTAACTATCGCTGGCGTGCTCAATAGTAACTGAAGCAAATGATAAGGCACTGTGCACATTTTCGAAACATTATCCCCATCTTTGAATATTAGCTTTAATTCCTTTCCCATTAACCATTCCATATCCTTGTAGCTCTGAGCTATGCATGTCAGCAAAAGTACTAATGAGAATGAGGAAAGTATAGAAAGCTAAACTAATGCAAAACGAAACCTGATTATGTTTTTAAATAAGAAACAAAGAGAAGGGAGTCCCACCACTCCCCAACCCACCCAAGCAAAACCGTGGCACCACCAACTATTTCAAATGCCAATATTTTATTTTATTTGATTAATGATTGGTAATATACAAACATATTAAAAACATTTTAAAAAACATATACAACAAATATGTCCTCACTAGGGAAAAGGAATGGGGAGGGGGGCACCCCAAATTGGATGATAAATAATAAGGACTCTCAAAGGCCACCATATAGTGATCGCATGATGATCCGTTTTAAGGTCCGCTTTAAGCCTGGCCAGAACCCACCTAAATGCCTAATATAACCATATACATAATTATGTGCATGTCAATAAATAAATATATCCTAATAAATCCTTATCATAATCTATCCTCTATAGTCATAAACAAAGTGCTAAGTGCCCAAGTGCAAAAATCTCTTATGTGCAAACCATGCAAGTTACTCATCAAGAGGACCAGCCAGGTAAAAGTAAAAATAAAGCCGATGTAAACATATACAACACTAACAATGATGAGACTTCACGTGTCCAAAATGCAGTGCCACCGCCAGATGGGGATCCCCCCCACCCAAAACCAACACGTTTCCTGACGACCAAGCGTCACTTCCTCAGGGAAGAACTACTGCCCTCACCCCACATCGCTCCTTTTATGCTCACCCCACCCCCACCCAAGCTGGTGCGGTCTTATTTGTGTTTGTTTCTTAGATTGACCATTATCTCACCCAAGTAGTTGTGCACGCCCTAATAGGTCATTAAGCTGGTGCGGTCTTATTTGAGTTTGTTACAATATGTTTTTAAATATTTTTTTTCTGTTGCTCATCTTTATACAGCAGACCAATAAAAGATATCTGGTTGCAATGGGTTAAAGCACATTACTCTCTTTTCAGACACACATTACTTTTTCTTTTCAGACACAAATATAACAAGGCTGACATATAAAAACTGGAGCAGATACTCATGGCCACCATTCAGGTTCAGGTAAGCCTAAATAGAAAATCATACTCGCTTTACTTCCTATGCTGATGATCATTTCAGGTTCACAGTGCATAGACTTGCCCTTTCTTCAGATCTCAGGTTGGTTCTTTGTCGACAGCCTGCAGTGAGAATATGCCAAGCAGGGCTGATTCCAGATATGGAGGCTGATTCACTACTAACACCACGTATTGTCAGATGAGCGTCTGTATAGTGGCACTTAGAGCAACAGCTAGTAGACACTCTAAGCAGGTGTCGGCGCTGTAACCTAGCGTCTCGGCCACTGTAGTAACCTGGCCCGCATTGATGAATGTGATGTGTGTTGGGCACTCTAACAACAGTGCAGCGAGCAGGAGGTAGCCTCAGCTCAATGCGTCCAGCACTTGCCGCTCCACTCCAACATTTAACAACACTAGACACACACAGCATCTTCGCTCTAAAGCTGGGCGCTCTAGCATAAACTGGGACAATAACACTTTAGTACCAGACCTGTAAGTACAATTCTGCATAAAAATATAAAAAGTCCAAAAAAAATGTATAAAAGTGTTTGTTTGCAGCCAGGAGAGGTCACATCAATGATTTGAGCAAGGAAAAAAAATGTAAATTTCCAAACACTCTATTTATGCACAATGAAGCCCCATTGTAACGTATGGGAGAGCGCTACAGAGCGACAGGTTCTACATGGCGCTCCTGAGCCTAGAGCGCCTGCGCTATACGCGGAGCCACCTGGATTAATACATGTGACGTTACATGATGCTGTTAAAGGCGCTCACCAGATTCGCTTTCTTACATCTGGTTTTGCGTACAGCGCCTGGCGTTCACCAGTCGCTGCCTGCCGCTACTAGGCACTCCCTGGAGCTATCCATTCTTAAATAACCCCCTTAGACTTTAGACTGTAAGCTCACAATGGCAGGGCTCTCTTTCCTATTGTTTTCTGTGCTCACAACACTTGGTTCAAAGGTAGTTTGTATTGTTTCCAAGAATTTCACCAACTTATTTGCGGAAATCTAACTCACTCCTGGCTGTCCCAGCCAACTCAAACCTACCCCTGGTTGCCCCAGCCTTGTCCATATGTTACAGTTCCACCTAGAGTAACTAAACTGTTTCAGTCTCCTATCGTGTGATTGCTACTACACTTCTCAGATAAAGAAAGAAGGAATTAATGTTGTAAATGCAATATAGTGAAAATTTGACAGAAGCAAAGACAAGCAGATAAATGCATAGAAGAAAATATAAAAAAAAAAAATAAAGAGAGAGAAAAATAGATAGATAATTAAAATTAAAGATAACACTTCATGAATAATAAAACAGATTAAAAGAATCGAAGGAATGACATAAGGAATGAAAAAAACAGAAAGTGTGAACCCATAGAAGTAATAGCAGAAGACTAAAAAGAATAAATGAACAAAAAGAAAGAATAAAAGAAAGAAAAGAGAAAAAGTACGGGAAGAAAGACATTTTCGTCAGCGTGTCCTTGGGAGAAATCCAGTGGGGAAAGTAGAGCTCGCCCATCTCCAGGCTGCAGTAAATCTCGCATTTGCAGTAAATCTCTCACTTCTACACAGAAGTCTGTGGTTGACTTACTGTAATAGCAAACAGCAGCAGGGGGTAGGGGATTGGGCAGTGGGTGTTAGCATGAAAAATCTGTGACAGTTTTAGTAAACAAAATGAAATTTATTACAAGTTAAATTCCCACAGCTGGGGGAGCTCTGGGGATGCCAAAAAAGAGAAAACATCTTGGATCTTGTCACTTCCAACAAAGAGCAGACAAACCAATAGTGCAGGATAAGTAGCCCACCAATAATTATCCCGATGAGATGGAAGGGCCCCATCAGGTGAGGCTGGCTGTTCCATAGTGCAGGGGCCCCAGCCCCTGCCCAGGTAAGCCAGGTGGTGACATCTGCCCTAATACCAACGCTGTGTCTTGTATGCCCTCCCTTCCCTACAGTCTATGGAGTTGCTAGGAATGTGGTCCTTTCAGTTGTACTTTGCCCACCCTACCATGCCAACCCTACAGGAACAGAGGGCATGTAAGCAAAAATGATCATTCATTCAGGGTGTTTATTGAGGTGGGTGAAGGTAGGTAAAGTATTACTGATCTTTTGGCTTTCATTCACCAGTAAAGAATAAGCTGCTTACAAGATGATTCATTAGTAGCGCCAGCTATTGGCAGATGAGTGTCTGTACAGAGGCGCTAGTATGCGCTGTTATCAGCTATCGGGCACTGTAACAGAGCGTCTCATTTGCTGTAGTAACCTGGCCGGCAGTGATGAATGAGATGTAAGTTGGGCGTTCTAACACCAGTACAGCGTTGCAGGGAGCGAAAGGTAGCGCCAGCTCAGTGCGGCCGACTCTCAGCGACTCAGACCATATTCACCAAAAAACAGACTCACAGAGCTTAGGCGCTCTGGATTAATACTTTAATGCCAGACCTGTAATGACAATTCTGCATAAAAATATAAAAAATCAAAAATAATTTATTCCAGCCCAGGATTATTTGAGAGTTATAAAAAAATGGGATCAGTAAAGGGATTAGAAGGAGCGTCCATTGAAATGTATGGGAGAGCAAAAGGTAGCGACAGGTGTTACCTGGCGCTCTGGAAGCTAGAGCGCCGGCACTATTCGCTGAGCCGCCTGTAATGATGAATCGTACGCTATATGGCACTGTTTCAGTCACTTTATGGAATCTTTTTCATAAATGTGGTATTGCGTACAGCGCCCATCGTTCACCAGATGCTGCCTGCCGCTACAAAGCACTACCTGGCGCTAGAGCTTCATGAATAAACCCCTAGTAAGACACCTAGTCATGTTGTCAACAATAGAATACCTACATATACCTATTGATAGATAGATAAATAGATAGATAAATGCCCTTAAAAAAAAACATTTTTTAATAGCAGAAGTCGTCTGATAGAATTAATTTCATTAGCACGCACGCTTATACTGCAAACATTTCAGAAGAATTCCCTGGAGTACCCATATCAATAGCAGCTAGGAGCCTTCACTATAAAAATGATCTAGGCGGGGCAGACTGTGGCCAAAAAAAAACAGCCTAGGCATTTCAGAGGCAGAATATGGACTGTGGTGTCTAAGTTGGGATGTACTCTGCGGCCGGGTACTTAGGGCGAGGTTGGAGGAGACCCAGAAGAGTAAAGCACCTAAGGCTCTGAAGGAGGCGAATCCCCTTCTGTGGGTAAGTCCAGCTTAATCAGCCTCAAAGAAGTGAAGCCTACTGGGAATTTTTTTATGGTCTGATCCTGTACAAAGCGATTCCCTTATATATGACCACGTCATCAAACTTTCCCATATGAGTGACAAACATCAGCCAGGATACAAGCGGCAGCATTGTTTTATGCTTGGGTTCATGTCTTCTCTGTAAATGCACATAATATTTTCCCATATGTTACTTATTGAGTGACACTTACAATCAGATGTTTAAGGAACACTGGCTCTGTTTTCAGGGGATACTATAACCGTTTCAGTAAACATGAGGTTTCTCAGTCTATAAAATTAGCTAATCACTGCAATAAACCATCTTGTGGCAATTACACCTCTTGGTAAATGACCAGCCCTAGATTTAGAGGCTTAACTATTATTTTGTACAAGTATGCCGCTGGAGTTACTAGGCGACATCCTACAAGGAAGCCTTGTATAGTACTTGTGCCTGTGTTACAGAAAGCTTGTATATGGCTTCATCAGCAATCCCCAGGTTGTTAGGAAGTGGGGGATTTACTAGTAGGAAACTCCCATCATCCAATCAGTTGTAGAAGATATATTTTTCAAAGCTTCTGTACCTTATGTTTTTATATATGTATATGTGTGTGTGAGGCTGCATAGGGGCAGCATATTCACTTATAAAGAAGCCCTTTCTAGACTTAAAGGCTGATTCATCATTAGCGGCAGGTAGCGACAGATGAGCGTCTGTAGCAGGCATTTTCAGAGCGCCCGCTAGTAGTCGCAGTGCTCAGCTATGGGTCGCTACTTTATAGTGACTCAGTCGCTGTTCAGTAATGTTGAATACATTGTGAGGAGTCGCTATTTCACCAGTACAGCGCTGTATGGGAGCGCATGTTAGCGACTGCTCATAGCGACCGACTCACACCATATTCAGGAAAAAATCTGCCTCACAAATCTCTGGCGCTGAAAAATACTTGTTTGTAGCCCATAGCGCAGGAGGCGGTGTGTTTAAAGTCTGTTTTCAAGCATCTATCAACTAGTAACAAAGCAAAAACATGGAATTACATTGTAGCAACATTGTAACATGAACACTTTAATGGCAGACCAGTAATGTCATTTCTGAAGAAATATTTAAAAAATGTAAAAAATTTGCTTTGCTTTTTCGATGCCAGAAGAGGTCACAGAATTATTTTTGATTTTTGGGAAAAAAAAAAAAATACCCCGTTTAAAGAGAAGAAAAGGTTCGTCCATTGAAATGTATGGGAGAGCGACAGGTAGCGAGAGGTCATACCTGGCGCTGTGCAAGGCTGAATGCTGGCGCTGTTCGCAGAGGCTTTGAAAATGATGAGACGCTACATGGCGCTATCCCAGTCGCTAAACAGATTCTGCTTGATAAATGTATAATTGCGTGCCGTGTATGGCGTTGACCAGTCGCTATCTGTCACTACCTCTCATTAACCCCCTAAAGAAATTAATTGTGCTGGACAGGAAAGTGTTACAGTCATACAGCTTATCTTTCTGAGACTAGAGACATCTTCAAGTGCCAAAGTATTTAGTCAAAAAGCATGCTTGATGGTCGCAAGGTCCATGAGAAATTCATGCGTGATCATTCAACAGCAAAAGAGAAGCTCCAAAAAAATTACTTATTCACGGCTACTGCCTATCACATTGACAGTGGCAATTCGACATGTAAAGTATAACTGGTTGGAAACACACTTTTAGTAATTAAATTCTATTTTTATTTTTTTTTTCATCTGGATTAAATAAAGCAGAAATAGAAGTCAAGAGGATACTTAAAGAGACTGTCAGGCATTAACAAAAAAACATAAACCTCATCATTTGTTTTATCCTGTAAGGTTCCTCTTAGTCAGGTGCTTAATAGTCTGGCATCCTAATGAGGTCCCCTTGCCTCCTACAGAGAGGGTGTGCTGAAGAAGTGCCTAGCTCACCCCCCTGCAGTAATTACAGCTGCTTGTGCTAAAGTTACTTTGACAGTGTAGGGCTGGATCCAATGTGTCATTGTAGGATGTTGGTCGGGCACCCACGTAATTCAGAGTAGGGGAAGCACGCCATGGGATGCCATTAGAAATGGGGAAGTTTCTGAGCACCTGCAGGGGAAAACGGTGAGCACCCCACAGCAGCCCATTTGGACCACTGCTGTCCTGGTTTAGATCACCCTTCCACATATGGGAAAACCCCAAAATTTAAACTTCACTGAAGTTATCAGGCAGGTTCAAGTAGTGACTTTAACCATATTAAGTATATAAGCATATTAAGTAAACTAATCTGAAATACCCCCTATCCCATATGCAGTGTGGCATCCCCCTCATCTCATTCCCATAGGCAGTGTGGCATTGGCCCTGTCCCATAGGCAATGTGGCATTCCCCCATACTTTTCCCATATGTAGCGTGGCATTCCCCCATACTATTCCCATATGTAGTGTGGCATCCTCCATTTCATAGGCAGTGTGGCATTCCCCCATCTCATTCCCATAGGCAGTGTGGCATCCCCCCATCCCATTCTCATAGGCAGTGTGGCATTCCCCCATCTCATTTCCACAGGCAGTGTGGCATTCCTCCATCTCATTCTCATAGGCAGTGTGGCATTCCCCCATCTCATTTCCACAGGCAGTGTGGCATTCCCCCATCTCATTTCCACAGGCAGTGTGGCATTCCCCCATCTCATTTCCACAGGCAGTGTGGCATTCCTCCATGTCATTTCCACAGGCAGTGTGGCATTCCCCCATCTCATTTCCACAGGCCGTGTGGCATTCCCCCCTCCCATTCCCCATTTGCAGTGTGGCTGAATCCCCTCCACCCCACCCCGACGCTAGAGAGAAGAAAAAAAACTGTTAAGAGCCTTGCGCTGCAGCCACCGGGAGGCCAGCCAATGAGAGAGTGGCGGGCAGGGAAGGCGAGCTGTCCGCCGCTACTACTCGGGCCGACGTGTTCACACCTGGTCCATGCAGCCGGTGAGCATGGCCTGTGTCAGTATCCATTGAGGACGATGGATGTGGATGCAGGACACGCTCATCCGCTGCACAGATCCGAGTGCTTGTGCTTCTGCATTCCCTGCCCGTGGCTCTTTCATTGGCTGGCCTCCTAGTGGCCACAGTGCAGTATATCATAAGTATATCTTTTTTTTTTTACATTCGCCCGGTAAGACGCACTGACCCCCCCCCCCCCCCCCCCCCACACACACACACACACTCTTTTTGCTGAGACACATTTTACTGCATTTAATTCCAATGCTAATTAAAGGCAATGGCAAGGGCACATTATAACTATGAGAAATATATCTGACATGGAGCATGGTGGTGACATTCTGGAATGGACTAAATAGGGGTTTACCGACATCCAATAAAAAAACCCACCGTTAATCAGATGGGCATATATCCCATCAAAATGTAACACCCACAAGAATCTTACAAAGTGCACAAAAAGTTTACTGACAAATGCAAATAAATGAGATTCTTGTTATAATCGATCACTTTTGGTATTCAAAATATACGGTAACAGAAGATGCTGACATGGTGCACCCTGCAGGGAAACTGGTGGGGTAAGGAGGTCTACCCTGGCAGATTTCCTGTTATAATGACCTACAAGAAGCTTGCATGGAACACTCCATGCAAGGATCCCTTTACTACATATATATACTGCATATAAAGTATTGAATTATTGAGCGAACAGGCACCTTCAATAATCAAAAACTTACATAAAAAACCCTGCTGAAAGTCACCGAGATACTGGTATATATCAGTATACCGATATATATGTAATGCAGATTACATATATACCAGTATTTTATCTTTGATTAATAATACAGGAAACTTGTACGGTGCACTCAGCTGCCACTTTGTAAAGAAGCTATTGGGGGTTAAAGGACTCTGCAAATTCTAAATGAGGTTCCCTTTACTACTTATACATACATCAAATAGGCGCATTATCATAGATGAAGTTTAGGGTGTAAGGGGTAAAGGATGTTATTGTCACTCAGATAACTGAGTGCCCCTTCAGCCCACCATTAATCAAATGGGTGCATATCATACAAGAAGTTCACAAGGTGGTGGCACTCTACTGCCACTCTCTAATGACAATCAAATGAAAACAATTGAGGGAGACCATACTACATATGTAATCCATTGTTGATCAACTTAGAACATATAATACACATAATACACAAAGCTTTTATAGTGTGATATCCAAAGGAACTAGAAATACATTAGGTCTCCTTACTACTTATATAATTAACCATTAAAAATAGTGCATTTGAGCACTTTTCCCAATCAAACACAACTGGGCTAGAGGGTAATGCGTCTCTTGACTACATATGTAATCTATCATTAATCAAATGGGAACATATATTACGAGAAGCTTTTATGGAGCACTCTGCTGCCACTCTGTATAAAAATGAGTGAGGTGAAGGGGTCTATTGGCACTCTGTATATAAATGAGAATCTCTTGACTATATATACAAAGCCCTTATTAATCATATGAGACCATTTAATACAAGATGCTTGAATGGAGCACTCTGTTGCCATTCTGCAAATAAACGACTGGGGTATAGAAGGGGCATACTGACGTCCCCCCCCCCCCTCTCTCTCTCTCTCTCTATATATATATATATATATATATATATATATATATATATATAATCCATCATTATTTAAATGGGTACTCATTTACACAGAGCACTCTGTAAATAAACTGTTGTACTGCATATACACGTATAACACATAAAGTTTAGGGAGTATGGATTAAAGGGGTTTATTGTCACCTGCATTTAAGTGAGTGTCCCTTTACTGCATATATAATCAAAAAGGCATTTATAATGCCTACTATGGATTTAAAAGGGTCTACTAACACTCTGCATATAAACAAAGTTTCTTGACTACATATATAATTCATGATTAATCAAAGTGTAACATATAATACAGTAAGTATGTATGGAGTGCCCTGCTGCTACTCTTTGTTGAAACTGGTGGGGTAAACAGGTGTACTGGCACTCTGCATATAAAGTGTCTATTGAAAACATACATGAATCATCATTAATCATGGTAACATATAATATAGTACCTTGCTGCCACTTTGCATTGAAACCAGTGGGGTAAAAAGGTCTACTGACACTTAACATATCATCAATTGTCTCTTGACTACATCTATAATACATGATTAATCAAATGGTAACATATACTACAGTAAGCTTTTATGGAATACCCTGCTGCCACTCTATGTTGAAACTAGTGGGGTAAACAGGTGTAAAAGTCTTAAAGGAGCCACAGCACTCAACGCTGTTAGCTGGCAGACCAACCTAAAATCTGTCTCCTAATCTGGTTAAAAACAGAGGAACTTACACTCTGCATATAAATCAGTGTCTTTTGTTTACCTGGTTTATCATGATAACACATAATATACTGTTGTAAGCTTGTATGGAATGCCCTGCTGCCACTCCATGTTGGAAGCTAGTGGGGTAAACAGGTCTAATGTCATTCTGCATAAAAAGGAGAGTCTCTTATCTACATATATATTTAATCATTAATCAAATCGTAAGATATAATATACTAAGCTTCTATGGAGTACCCTGTTGCCACTCCATGATAAAACTAGTGGGTGAAACAGGTCTAATGACATTCTGCATAAAAAGGAGAGTCTCTTGTCTACATATATATTTAATCATTAATCAAATGGTAACATATAATATAGTAAGCTTATCTGGAGTACCCTGCTGCCACTCCATACATTTAATCATTAATCAAATCGTAAGATATAATATACTAAGCTTCTATGGAGTACCCTGTTGCCACTCCATGTTAAAACTAGTGGGTGAAACAGGTCTAATGACATTCTGCATAAAAAGGAGTGTCTCTTGACTACATATATATTTAATCATTAATCAAATGGTAACATATAATATAGTAAGCTTATATGGAGTACCCTGCTGCCACTCCATGATGAAACTAGTGGGGTAAACAGATCTAATGACATTTGCTGTCTCCTCTTGACAACATATATAACTTATCCTTAATCTAATGGCGACATATAGTAAAGTAAGCTTGCATGCCTTGTGGTTACTCTGTATTGGAACTAGTGGGTTAAACGGGTCTGCTGACACTCTGCATATACAAAATGAGTGTCTTTTGACTACATATATAATCCATCATTCATCGAATGCAGGAAATCTATCTGGAACACTCTGCTGCTGCTCTTCAATATAAAAGTGTCTCAATATTACACTCAGTTCCCGTGATAATCAAACCAGGACACTTTCTTCTAATAATAGAGCCAGAAAATCAGAAGTTAAAGTAATACCATTTATTGGCTAACTCAGTAGCCTGAAGATGCAAGCTTCTTCTTCAGACTTAATACCTTGTCCAGTTAGGAAAAGTTATAGTGAGTTACTTTGTAGCTAAGCCTCATGAATTCCTTCTGACAGCCAAGTGGACCGGTCTCCCTCAGCCACCCAGACATGGCAGGTCAGCGCACGCTTGCATACACAGCAGGGGATCCATGCACTGTATTTTTGCCAATGCAAGTCGGAACAGCTGCTGTGCAATGGACAAGTCAAAGCATAACAGTACAAAATCAAGGCAACACTTACCGAAATACATTATGTTTCTCATTCCAGTTGCAAGGCTGCTTCTGCTGTTTCTTTTTGTCTAGTGTGCAATAACTCCAGGCTGTCATGTGTAGCAGCAATGTGTCATTGTGGGTGCAAATCTCTGCCAGCGCTGCTCCAGTGTATCAGTAGTGTTCAGGCTGAGCGTTGTGCTGCACAGTGTTCCAATCCCCTGTCTGATCTCTCTTTGCCTGCACTGCCCATTCTTACAGTAATCTGACTCCTCCTTGTGATGTCCTTGCCTAGTGACATCAGATCTACTAACGCGTACTACACAAGGATTTTCCTCACTTCGTCTGCTCTCTCCGAGACATAACTAATATCCTGTTCAGATAAAGGTGGAGACCAAAACACATCTCTTATTCACATGTTCCTTTTGCCAGCCTTATTATTTTTTCCTGCTGTCAGCACAGCCTCTCCTATGGGAAAAAAGGCATTCGGGAAAGTTGATAAGATAAATAACGCAATTAGCCGACAGCGCGACACACAATGGAAGCGATAGAGGGAAAAGTAAATGGCTAATATAGCATGATGTCCGGGCTACTGATTTTATTGCTTTGCCTCCTTTTTTTTTTATACAGTGATTTTTGTTCTCCAACACTCTAATTCACGCGCTCTTCTTAACAAGTACATTTTTGATTATTTATATGGAAGCTAAATGGATTTATATGGATCTCTGAGGAGGTATGGTGCTGCCGATGGAAACAGAATTGGAAAATAACAAGATAGTTTTTTTTTGTTTGTTTGCTCTGTCAGTTTTGTTGTGTGAATTATTGCACATGCAGCAAATCCGGGCTCATTTTTAATTCATATTTTGGAGGGTTTGGAAGGTTGTTTTAAAAGGGATCTAGTAAGAAATACCATGGTTATTAATCAGGGACACATCAAAGAAGGCACTTAAAGAGGAACTAAACTCTCCAGGGGGTTTGCCTCCCCCAGAAAGCGCATCTCAACCTGGGATGCCCACTGTGTTTCCCAGTGGATCATTGAGTAGACTTACCATATATAAGTTTATATATACAGCGCTTTATTCAGCTTCTGCTAGCCACTCTGACATTAGAAAGCAAAATTATTGGTGTGGACCAAAACCCAGGATTTTGATACATGCATGGCTACTAGTTCAATCTGGGCATCCCCCGCTACCCTCTAACAGGGAGCGTGCCATTCACAAGTGCCTGACGCGGGCACACGTCCTGCTAAAGGGATAGCGAGGCCTCTGCTCGCTCATGTGTTGCTGGACCGAGAGCGAAGGTGAGTTTTCGGGCAACCTGGGGGGTTTCACACAGTGGGGCACCCCCAATCGGGAGGGTTTTGGTCATGAATACATAGCACAGCCCTTAAAGTAGACCAAACCCCACCTTGGAGTCTGTTAGACTGAGCGGGCTTCCCCCAGTGCATCCAGATTTGGGTCAGGGCAGTTGAGTGCACTAACTGAACGTGAGGCCGTTGCATGCGCTGTAGGACTGGAGAAAGGTAAATTTTGATGGGTGACCTGGGGCCTTTCACAGAGTGGGGCATCTTCAGGCTGCTAGACCCTGTCCCTGCTGATATCCATTACTTGTTGCCGACTTTTAAAGAGGAATATATTCCAGGGTGACTGATTCCCTATACCCAAATTGGGATGCCCCACTGTGTGAAATCCTCTGGATCGGCCATATTCTCGCCAGCAATCCCGCGGTGCATGCATTTACCATGGTCACTTCCATACAGCTGATGTGTATACACGCATTAAGCATTTCTGAATGGCTAGCGTGGGTACGCCCAGCAGCAGGGGAGCAGACAGCGCTCAATTAAACGTTATTAAGCCACTCTGATGTCAGGAAAGCTGAATGGACTGCTGGGCCCTGATTGGAAGAGAAATGCGCTGTGGGAACCCCTGCGACGTGAATTTACACAACAATCTGTGGAGGGCTCATTTCAGTTTCATTCCTCCAGGACCACACAAAAAAGTAGTCTAACAGCCATTGTGTCCCTTGGAGCTCTTAGCGTAAATGTGCATGGCAAGTCACAGTGGTCCTGCAGATGTCTCTGACCACAGCATAACTCAGAAAGCTGCACTATGACATTTTGTTCCACCCTCAATGCAAAGCAAAGCAAAGGAAGAAGCTTTGCTTAAAATACACAAGGTATTTACATATAAGCAGATTTTGAGCTTTGAAATGGCTCATGTGTCTGAACAGTAACTTTAAGGTCAATACAGTATATAGTCGTCGCATGTGCTATAGGACTGGGAAAGGTACATTTGGCCGATCTGGGTGGTTTCACAAAATGGGACATCCCAAATAGCGATGCCCACCAGGGCAAAGAACAAAATCCAGGATAGTAAGTCTTGAACGGTGGGGATAAATAGTCAGTAGTGAGTAAAATATCAAGAAGAGACTCAGAGTATTATTTTAGATGGGCGACAAAATGATTTAAGCAGTTTGTCACCTTTCGTACTGTATTAATTATACAATTAATTATGGCTAATTATACAAATAGCACCCTTCCATGTCTAGTCCTGTTACTAAAAGAGGCCGCCAATCAACAGATTGAAAAATGGGTAACACCAATGAAAGGAAAATTACCTGCCGTAACATTTTGAGCTGCTTCCTCTCTCCTGCTGACCTTCACTAAGAATCCCAACTTGATTTCGGTAAATTAGGAAAAATCTTGGAGTAACATTCCTTACTTCTCTGGTAATTAATTAGTTCCAATAAACCCATTTGATTACTTTACTATGGTGAGACAAAGCACAGGCTCTCCAAAGTAGTATAATTAAAGGTCCTCAAACATTTGCCAGTCAGAGGAAATCACTTTTTTAGTTCAGAAATGCTACTGAAGTGGTAATTTCAGTGTTTCCTATCATTGGCTTTGATGATGACTAGTGATGGGCATCAGACCAGACAAGACTGGTAAGATCCAGGTCAAATCATCCAGCATGCCAACCGCCCCTGTCAGCAGGTGGCATGCAGGCTACCACAACCTGTGAACTGCTATGGGGAGCCCTTGGACCATTTAACAGATGAAAAACCTCTTGCTGTATTACTTCTCCTGTCCCTCACCTGGCAGTGTCCTCTTTTGACACTCGCTGGGGCTCGCCAGGGGCTCTCTCCTGGTCCTGTGGACACCGGTCTGCTGATACGCAGGAGTTGCTATTGCAGCTGCCCAGCCAACATATTTAGGGAGGGGAGACACCCACTCCTCCATACCATTCCAGCAATTCAAATCCGGAACAGGGAGGCTTTTATACTACAGACGGGAAACTCTGTGGAATCCCCCCATGCGACTAATGACATCACTGGAGGGGAGGGACATGAAGGGGATTTTCCAGGGAATATCTCTTCATGCCCCTCCTCTTCACTACATAGATGCTGGTGTGGTGACTGCAAAAGAAGCTCCTCAGCATCAGCAAACCAGCCCCCCCAGACAATGAGGGGGGATCTGAAGAGAGGGCGCTTCTTGGTGGGGGACAGAAGGAGGAAGACACATGTTTTTATGTTTTTGTTACATTTCTATACTAGTTACATTCCTATTCCTATACCAGTTCACATGTTCTGGTGGCCGGAGCTATTGTATCCGGAACTATTAAATGCCCCAGATACTGGGGACAATCTGGGCAGAGGACTTCTAAATCGGATTTCCCAGCCACTAATGATGGCAAACATTGCAGTCTATTACAGAGACCTTTCTAGATTTCAGAACTCTGCAGAACTCTGCAGCAAATGTAACAGTATATACCTGAATATACTGTCTTCTTATTGCCATTTTGTAATTAGTTGGATAACAGTAGAGTGCTTGCATGGTAGGTAATCCTCGTTGGTTTGGGAGCTTGGAGGGGGTAAGTCCTGAAGTATCCAATTCAGGATACTGGGTGCCTACTTTCTTATACAAAAGTCTTAAAGGGGCCACAGCACTCAAACCAGTTAGCTTGCTGACCAACCTACAATCTGTCTCTAAACTAGGTTAAAAGCAGGGGGCTCGGTCACACACATCTGCAGAAGTATGCTTAAGCTGCACCACCAGCGCCGAGGTGCCCCTGTGAGGTGCAGTCCTAACTCTAGTACTAATTCTAGTCTCTAAGAGCCCCATTTGGGACATACAATGCAATAGATAAATTGGGAGCAGGCTTACCTGAGGTTGCCCTAAACCTCAAGTGCAAGCCATGGGGTGGAAGGGTCAAAGACCTTGCAATACAGCCTAGACCTCACACACCATGTGCTTGCACAAATTCAAAAGAAACAAAAGAGGGGTGGCAGCCGCTCAGACCATTTTATAACTAACCAGGGAGGTGCACATTAGCAGGGCAATTAGAATACACCTTGGCGCTGGTGGTGCAGCTTAAGCATACTTCTGCAGATGTGTGTGACCGAGCCCCCTGTTTTTAACCTAGTTTAGAGACAGATTGTAGGTTGGTCAGCAAGCTAACTGGTTTGAGTGCTGTGGCCCCTTTAAGACTTTTGTATTCTAATTGCCCTGCTAATGTGCACCTCCCTGGTTAGTTATAAAATGGTCTGAGCGGCTGCCATCCCTCTTTTGTGCCTACTTTCTTATATCATGTTGCACGTTTCGTACCTGGTGCCAGATCAACCATTATAAATCTTTAAAGAGGACCTGCATCCTCCTAATGTTCTTAGGAACCCTGTAATAGTCCCTCACGTCACTTCCAAGACCTTATTGTGAGTTGTACAGTATCTATTTTATCTCTTGCCCAGCGTCTGCCTGACCAAACAGCCGAGGTTCACACAGAGCCAATCCCAGAGCCTGGCTTACCTAGGAAAGTGCCAGGGCCCCCTCAGAATCCTTACATACAGAGGAGAATATAAAGAGGATGTTAAGCAGCAGCAGATATAGCAGCAATGACTGGATGACAATTTGTGGTTACAGCAGCAGAGAAGACAACAAGGTCTAGTGGACCTTAGTGGCAGTAGGGAAGATAGTGAGGATCGGAGGACAATCAGTGGACCCATCGTTTGCAGCCGAGCTGAAAGGTGATGTGACGTGGCAGTTTGATGTGGCACACAGCATAGTAGCCCACTGAGAATCTCTTGCCCATGTGTGCCCATAATTTGGGAGCCAACCTTAAGTATATACTGTGGCTACCTGTGTCATACCCAAAATACACTTGGTGGAGACCAGGCATAGAATAGTATAGTATAGCTCACAGTGTGGGCTGCTGAAGGGGGTGCTTTCAGTAAAGAGGTTCGTAACTCCATGAGAATACCTAAAGCTTCTAGAATCACAGCATATTAGATGCTTTGAGATCAAATTGTGTTTAATCAAGTAAAGCAGGTAATAAACAGGTGGAAGATACACATGCATTAGAATAATGAAGCCACTCATGAGAATGCAAACGAATCTGCACGTATCCACTTGTTATTTATACATTCCAAAGAGCTGCTAAAAGAGTGTAAGTACAAACTTGAATTTAAATCCACATTGTAGAAGTACACCATAACATATTTTGTAAATGACCAAATGCAGGCAAGTGTTCCCTTCTCTCAGCATTTCTAATACTTGACTGTGTAGAAGAATTTATAGTTCATTCACAAAACTGTAACCTTAAAGGTGAACTCCAGGCTTAAAGCGAAGTGGACCAAAACTGCATGCCTGGCTCTAGAAACTAAAAGACTTCAAGAGGAATATTGGGGGATGTTAAATCCTCCCCCAAACCTCACCGATCTGCTGCTGCCCCACTTCTGGTTTTGCCTTTTGGCACTAAAATATTCATTGCGGCAGGGGATCCATCTTCTGGGTCCCTCTGATTCCGGGAGAAATCTTGCATCCCATCAGGCACTCCATGTCCTCCGATGCAATGGGGCCACCAAAATACTGCGAGACTTCGCAGAGCACCACGGGACATTGAAGGGCATGGCTAAAGCCATGCTGTCACTAACAGACAGCTAAGCCGGCGCGAGGGGTAGCAATCAGGTCCTGAAGCTGCAGCAGCGACATCCAAACGGTAAGTAGGGGACAATGGGGGTGGGAACTGGCCGCTTTTTATTTTTGGTTCAATGGTCCTCTTTCAGGGCTTCATGAAAATTCTTTCCAGAGGCACCCGGATTTTTGGAGTCCCCTGTGCATAACCCCCAGCAAACTCCAGTTTCACCTACCTCGATGGAAATCCAGACCCAGCAATTGGCCTCATGAGGTCACATGCTCTGAAGTCTCTTCCACTTTTCGGCCAACTGGTGAAGCAAAAACAACATGACATGACATTTGGGGCCACATATACCTCAGGGGATCACGGTGTGAGTGAGTAAAGCTGGGGTATTTGAGGGGGGGTGCTCTAGCAATCTGGATGCAATCCTAATGCCACTCTTTGGCTGTGGCATTTTCCCAAAAATAAATAAAGCTAAGAAATGGCTATTGGACCGTTTTTACATTTAGACTGCCATGCTTTTTAATTAAAACAGATGTTATCTTTGTTGTCTTTTTGACAGAAGATTGTATTTACAAGGCTACTGTATTAGGCGCTGAAGCAGTCAGAATGGGGCCAATTGACCTTATGGGCCACAATATTGTTTCTAAAATTACTCATTCTATTTAAAATTTTAAAAAGTTTAGATTAAGAAACATTTGAGCCTTGATTCAGTAAACTTGCCCTAAAATATCTTTTGTAATTTGCTTTTTAAAGTAAACATTGGGGAAATCTTACATTTCATAGTCAGTGGATTTTACTTCTGCTAATAAGTGAAAGTTTTAGTACTAAATAATAAATATATGAGACCTTTGCTCTACCTCCCAACTGTCTCTCATTTGGGGGTATTGTCCCTCTTGTAATTCCATATTGTTATATTTCACCTCATATATATATATATATATATATATATATATATATTTGTGACAGAGTGTCTGGACAAGTCATAGAGGGTGTGTATATCTGCCCAGAATTTCTTGTATCTGTCAGGTAAAAGCAACCAGGAAGTTAGAAACTAAAGATCTAGGATCTCTAGTTTAGGGTTTGGGTAAAAAACTGTTTACAGGGCCTGTGTTGCTGGAGTGGGGAAGAGAGGGTGGGCCCCACTCCACCCGGACAGTCTGGGTCTTGGGCTGTCTGATTAGTCCAAGGTGTGCTTGCCTGATAGAAGGGGGAGTTCCCACACACTCTGGCACTCTCATCCTGGGAGCAGGACATCTGCTAGGAGCCTGTGGGAGCATTGCTGGTGTTATGTTATGATCTGTTATGTTATAGTGCCCGGTACTAGGCCGGCACTGGGTTAGTCAGTAGCACCTAATGTTTAGTTAGAGCCGGACAGGCATAGGACTTATTTTGTTTAGTTTTGTTTTACTTTATACCACAATCTGGCAATACAACTGGCTGAGGTCAGTTAAATGATCCTTTCTTGTTCTGTGGACTTTGTGCCTGCTGAAAGTGTGCCCGTCTACCCAGGAGACGACTAACCCGCTACCTAACCTCTTACAATATATATATATTGACATCATTGAGTGTCACATTGACCTCTTAATAGGACCACTCTGCAAATGAGCAGGGAACAGCAGAGAAGCTAGTGAAAGGTAAGAGGGGAGTCTCGTTCCAGATTTGAGGTCTTCAGGGGCCACAAAAGTAGACTTATCCCTTTAAGTCTCATAGAATATTGCTTAAAGTGGACCAAAACCCAGTATTTTGACTATCCTGGGTTTTGGTCCTTGCCCCACTGTGTGAAACCCCCCAGGATGTGGAAACAAACTCATCCCTTCCCTGCCCTATGGCGCATGCAGGGCCGTTCGTCCAATCAGCGTGCTCAGATCCGCTCACATCAGCTCGTCTGAGCCTTGATCTAACATTAAGCGGATCCGAGCGAGCTGGTGGCCGCATCCCCCGCTACCCTCTAACAGGGAGTGCGGCCTTGCTAGAGCGACAGCGGGGATGCGGGCGCAGCTCATGCATGCGCATTGGGATCGGAAAAGAAGGTGAGTTTATGGGCGACCTGGGGGGTTTCACACAGCGGGGCACCCCCGATCAGGGTGCACCAGGGGGAGGGAATCCACCTCTGGATTTTATTCCTACCATGAGAGAATATACCACAGGATTGGCAGGAGTTTTATTCAGATTGGATGTATAAATGACCCCGACGTGTTTATAAAGATTTTTATTATTACACAATTTCGCAATAGTGCTGCTTTAAAAATAAAATAGGAGATGTTGAAACTTTAAACGCTTGGTGTGTATAACAGAGGACACCCTCAGTGGCATAATTAAATGTGATGGGGCCCTGATGCAAACATTAAATAGGGCCCTTTCAATGCTCATACAGTAAAATGTTTCTGTCCTTTAACTCAGTCAGATGAAGCCAGACAACTAAAGACTGGAATTGCAGAAACAAATGGTGCTTCCCTAAATGATGGCAAGTGAACACAAATAAGATAAATAAGGAGGAGGCGCAACAACCTGACTTCAAAGCATATAGTTGATATTACAGTCCTTGTCCATTACTTGGCATGTTCTTTTATTTGGAGGGTCTGTACACTATGTACTGATAGACTGCAATGTCCAACAAAAGTGTGTTGTGCTTGACCTAAAATAACATAAATTTGAATTTAAAAAAATATTTGGAGCTTTCAAATGAAAAGAGTTTCTATTTATGAATGAATGGATGTATACTGCATCTAAAGTGGGGGAACTAAGGCTCCATATTCTGGCCTTTTTAAAGTATGACATTTAGCATCTTTTTATTGTAACAAAAGAGTAATTCAGGATCTTAGACAAAGAATGAGTTCAATGTGCTCTGGAAGTGTGCGCCTCGGCTTCACCTGCATGAATAGGTAAAGTCCAAGCTGAAAGGAGCTTTGTCTAAATGTGGATGTGAGATTTGTATATTTGTACAAAGGTGCCTGGCTGGCTTTAAAACAGCTGTGCGGCACATGGTGACAGCGGGAAACAATCTTGCAAATCACAAGACATATTTGTTTATAGTGAGTGGAAACTCAAACATATATATAATAATGATGCAATTATATTAATCACATAACTGGTTTAATTGTTAACACAACACACGCCTTTTAGCGAAATGGAAGAACCATATAAGACGGCTCTACAGGTATTAATATTGGCCTTTTGGCCATGCTCAGATCTACCATTGCAACCTTTGCAGAACTGTGTAAGGAGTAAAAAGTTCAATACTCTTATCAGAAGTGAAAAAGTGCCATTGAATTTCATCATATTCATATCTACTAAAAGTGAAATTCTCAGGCTTTTTTCTCATAACATGTTTTACTACCATGAGAATTGTTTACAACTCTTGGTGAATCAAGGGAAATGGCCTTGATTCACTAAGAGTTGAAAACAATTCTCATGGTAGTAAAAAATTCAATTCATGAGAAACAAGCCTGAGAATTTCACTTTTAGTGAATCACCAGATAGGAAGTCAATGGCACTTTTTTACTCCTGAGAAAGGTATTGAACTTTTTACTCTGTAGAAAAACAGTGGCTTTCATTGTCGTCCTATCTGGTGATTTACTAACAGTGAAATTCTCTTGCTTTTTTCTCATGATTTTTAAAAAATTCTTAGTGAATCGAGACCAATGTCTTTAACCCTTTAAGTGCCAGCCTACCTGCAGCTTTTGTCACCCTCTGTTGCCAGACCATTTTGCACTATTTTGCACTCCCCATGTTCAAATGTGATTTTTGAAGGGATTTCCAGGGATTTCCCAGGAAAATGATATATTGTTTTTTTCAAGAGAGTCTGGGCTTCAACATGAAATCTCTTGTTCGGCCTTTTTTAGTGTATTCTCAATACTTTTTGGTGAAATATGTGCAAAAAAAAAAAAATCTATTTTTTGCAATTTGTAGTGTTTTGTTGTAATAAAAAATGTAAGTTTGTCAATAAAATTTTATTTGGTGCGAAACCCCAATTTCTCCCAGTCACAGTGGTACCACATATGTATTGATAGACACCCTTTCCTGCCCAGGAGACTCCCCCAAACTGAAAGAGAGCTTTAGGAGATTTCCAGATAAAATACAACTATGCTATGCGCACCTTGCAGTTTTTACAGAAAAACAACCATTTACATTTCAAATACCCCCTACAAACTATATATTCTCCAGAAGTACACATCTCAAGCTTTCTAGGCGTACCAAGCTTGTTTACGTGGGCTTAGTTTTATGGAAGTAATCCCTCAATGTATTCTTTGGTTGAACAAAGTTTCCCTAAAAAAGAATAAAAAGGAAGAATCAAGCCACATTTTCCTAAAAAAAACTATATGCAAACAAGAAAAAACAAGTAAAATCTCAAAAAGCAACATGCCCCGAACAGAATGATACCCAACATGCATAGGTACTGTCAAGGGAAGAGTTGGCAAACACCCCAAAGTAAAGCATGCGCATAACAGTAATTTTACTTGAAAATTTCAGCTCTGCAGACAAAATGCTCACCTTGCAATTTTTCAACCAAAACCCTTTACATTTGGAATATCCCCTATAAACCATATATTCCCTGAAAGTACACATGTTAAGCTTTCTAAGAGTACCCAGCTTGTTGTGGTAGGCTCACCTTTCTGGAAGTAACCCCTCAAAGAATTCTTAGGTTGCACAGGGTTTTCGTAAAAAAATGAATAAAAAAACTGAATAAATAACATGTTTTCCTAGAATATAAATATGCAAACAAGAAAAAACAAGCTCAATCTGAAAGAGCAAGGTCCCCTGAGCAGAATACCCAACATGCATAGGTACTATTAACCCTTTTAATTGCCAACCTACTTAAAGTTTTGTCACCCTCTGTTGACAGGTCACTTTTCCCTATTCTGCGCCATGTTTAACCATGATTTTTGCCGGAATTTCCAGGAAAATTACAGATATATATTTTGCAGCAGAGTTTAGGCTTGAACATGAAATGTCTTGTTTGTACATGTTTTACTGTTTTTTTTTTTATATTTTTGTATAAAAATAAATAAATAAATATTTTTCAGACAATTGTCTCCTTTATTTTAAATAAAACATTTACTTTATTAGAGAAAACCATATTGCATGTGAAAGCCCAATTTCTCCCGATTACAACGGTACCACATATGTATCGGTAGCCCCCATTCTTGCCCAGGAGACCCCCCAAACTGAAAATAGCACTTTATAACATTTACAAATAAAATACTACTACTATCCACACTATAAACATAAGGGGTTAATTACAAAAAAAATGACATGGGGGGGACCCCATTTTTTGGGGAATTTTAAGGGTTAAAAACCCTTAAAAATCCCAAAAAAATTTAAATGGGGTCCTCCTTACCCAGCATTACCAGCCCGGGACCAGCTATGGAGGCTTGTAGGAACAGAGTGGAGGGGGCAGCTTTTGTGGCCCCCCACCCTGCAGCCTACAAGCCCACATAGCCTATGTGGGCCCGGGCTCTTCTGCCCCCCCTGGGCTTTGGGGAAGCAGGTAATAGGGGCGCCGGGGGTTAACGGCAAGTCACCTGCTAGCGGCAGGTGACTTGCCAGCCCCCAGGCTTGTGAACTGGTATAAGGGGTCTCATGGACCCCTTACCAGTTCACAAGGGGTTAAGTGTAAAAAACACACAGAAACAAGCAGAAAAAATATTTTATTTATTTTTTAAACTTTTTAATACTTACCTCCCATCCATCCCTGT
This sequence comes from Gastrophryne carolinensis, assembly GCA_027917425.1. Classification (NCBI taxonomy): domain Eukaryota; kingdom Metazoa; phylum Chordata; class Amphibia; order Anura; family Microhylidae; genus Gastrophryne; species Gastrophryne carolinensis. The sequence continues at coordinate 67,209,662 of CM051239.1, read as the reverse complement.
GTCCCACGCTGATCAATCTGGCTTCTGCTCTCCTGCTGCAGCTGGAAACCTTTTTTAGCTGCTGGGCGACAGAACATAAGGGGTTAATTTATGTTCTGCCCGTTGGGAGGCAGCGCAGCCTCAGGTAAGCAAATGTCATTTTTAATGTTTTTTTTTTTTTTCACAGTTAGCAGCTGCTGCTGCCGAAGCAGGGGGGGGCTATTCCGGGGGCTCTCCTGGAGCCATCCCACCCCCCACATGGGATCGGATGGCACCAAATTAAAGAGGAGACCTGGCCGGATCCAACGAGGGGTCAGGTGAGTATTTTTATTTTATTTTTTAACTAGCAGGGGGGTAAAATCAAGCACGTAACTGCTACATGCTTGGCACTTAAGGCACGGACATGCGAGCACGTAGGTGTTACGTGCTTGGCACTGAAAGGGTTAAAGTACTATTGCAAAATAATGTAATGTTAAAAATCCATATAAACACATCGGCTAATGAGAAGAGAGGTCCCTTATACACCCAAACTGAATAAAACTCCCACCAAGCTTGTGGTTTATATTGACATGGTAGGAATAAAATCCAGGGGTGACAGGTTTAGTTTATGAGGGGTGACAGAACCCCTGATTTCCTCTTCCATCCATTAAAATAAAATAAACAGGCCTGGCTGGATTTCTTGATGCCGGGTGCATAAGTGATCTCTGTTCCCGTCATTCAGCATATTTATATAGATTTTTATCACTAGGCCATTTTTTATGATAGTGCTCCTAAGTAAATTCTAGAGACATGTAAATAAAATTTAAATGCTCATCCATACCCCATCTGTCTTGTCCTACCCATCAAAATTAATAGCTTTACCCTCACCAGTGAAATTCTTGTAACTCTCTGTGCTGAACACTCACTGCAATCCTCTTCTACCGGTAAGTCAATCTACATCTCCCCATCCCTTTTAATCAGTAGTAATGATTAGAGTTGGGCGAACCCATAGAAGATCGAGTTCAGCAAATTCAGCTGAACGTTGAACAAACATTTGGTTTGGGTACCCGAACTTTACCGGAAACCGAAACCGCAACCCCATTGAAATCAATGAAAAATCCAAGCTTTTGAGGTTGATTGTGCCTCTGGGCGCCCCTTGACTGGCTCCTACTATCTGAAAGAATTCAGTTCGAATTCATTCAACCCAAACCTACAAGGCTCTCTACAGCCCAGCTCCTTCATACTTTTTGTCACTAGTCCAAAGTTACCAACCCAGATACAGTGTCTGCTCGCCCATTATCTCCTACTGTCCAGGTCCAGGAATTTACACACCCTGTTCCACTCCACTGGAATGTCCTTCCTCCCCATCCGTTAAAACCTTTAAATGCAACCTATCATCTGGCTTAACTCACCCATCCTACAGTCTTATCACCCCTCGAAACAATGGGCATCAAGCTTAATTCATACTCCTTGTGACCCAACCTTGTTTCCACCCTCTTTCCTTTAGATTGTAAGCATCAAGGGCAGGGCCCTCTAGTCAAATGTGCTGCAGCATCTAGGTTTTTAATTACTTCAGTTACATCTCACTTATAATACCAGGTGTATAATACATTGTTGTCATTGTTGTTTTGTATTTAAATTGTCTTACTCTTCTGTAATTTCTGCTTTGTACAGTGCCAAGGACGATGATGGTGCTTTACAACTAAACAATAATAGTTATAACAAAGCAATGCACTGCAGTTGCAGCTGTTCAGGTACTTTTTATTTATTATTATTTATTTGTAATTTATTTATTTTATTTAACTATACATAAAATGTAAAGTAATTATCAGGGCAAGTACATAAATAAACTAAATAATCAGTTTGTCCTAAAGTTTTTAAGACTGGAGCCCCCTAAAGCAGAATAAACAGACTTCTGTATTTCAGAAGTATGTTTTCCTATCATACCAGCAACAACTTAGCTTGCAAATTCTTTGTGTAACCCAGGGGTGCTCAACCTTTTGACAAGCACGGGCCATTAAATGATTCAGAGCCTGGTCATGGGCTACTATGAATAGGTTCAGAATTTTTTCATTCGGAACAGCGTAATAATTTTCTACAACAATCAGGATACCCACTGTCTCCTCAATCTCCACACGTATGTCGTTCCGCCACTATGTTACTTTGTTACATTCATATATAACAATATATGGGACCCTTATTTACAAGCTATCTCCCATCAGTCCCACATCTTAATCTTGTTTCCAATACTTAAAGTGGACCAAAACCCACAGTCTGTGAGACTCCATGGCAGGCATACTCGCTCCCCTCCAGGACACTATGACCTTCTCACCTTTGTTACCGGTCCAACGGCGCATGCACGAGCAGCGGCTGCATCCCCGCAATCCCTTTAGCAGGGCCCGCGCCCACGCCAGGAATTTGTGAATGGCCGGTGCAGGCAAGCTCCTTGTTAGAGGGTAGGGGCGGATGCGGCTACCAGTGTCCTTGGATCCACTCGTATTAGACAAGCTCCTGGAAGAAGGGGCTCGAGCAGAACCGAGCGCGCTGATTGAACGAGTGGCTGTGCATGCGTCATAGGACCGAGAAGAGGTGAGCTTGTTTGGGCAACCCGGGGGATTTCACACATCCGGGCAAGCGATTGGGGTTCCTCCGGGGGCAAGGACCAAAACCCAGGGTAGTCAAAATCCTGGCTTTTCATCCACTTTAATCCATCTAAGCTCCCACCAATACTAAGCAAAAAAAATATTATAGAAAAATAATTTTGCCAAATTATTGTGCCAAAAATTTCACCCAGGGAGGTGTACAAGCAATGCCACCGCTGTCATCTTAATCTCCGTGGAATCGCCCATCCTTACTTTGCCCCTATTAACTTCCTTTACACATCTGTTCTATTTAGTCCTCCCTTTTTCCCCACACTGTGTCAGAGGCCACATCAGATGGCTCTGAGGGCCACAGGTTGAGCACATGTGATGTAACCCCTTCAGTGCCAGAGGGGGTATTTAGCAGAGATATGCTTTTGCCTCAACCTGACTCTACAAATTGATCCGTGCACCTGTTCCCAGCTTGAGATAAACTATACTACTATATTAATATAGCGACTAAATGACTAAAATAGTTTGAAGAATATATTGAATGATATATATATATATATATATATATATATATATATATATATATATATATTAATTATAGATTAATCTACGTGGGTTTACTGTCCTTAGTTTTTCAGAGTTAGGATATTATTTATGCTGATATAATAAGTACATATTGAATGTAATGATTTGTTTGATATATACATATATATATATATATATATATATATATATATATATATATATATATACTCACATGCAATGTTGAAAATTGGAACATGAAGAGGAATAAAATAAATAAAATTTTTACTTTCTATATGGTTGACACTAGCAAAGCTTTTCCTAATCCTGTGTCCCAGAGCTATGCCCACTGCATGAGAATTACTCAGGATATGTAGGGGGCATAGCTTGAGATAAAGTTTGAATTGTAGATGGGAAGATGAGTGGAAAGCAGATAAAATTATGATGGCTGTGAAGGCAGCATGTTCCTAACAGTCTAATCCTGTAGATAAATTGACTGTACACTCAGCGACTGACTTACCATACAAATCTTCTGCGCTAAGCAACTGGTTAAGACGCCTAAGATTTGTTGGTCAGTTGGTCGCTAGAGCGATCACTAATGCGTTTGCCCATTCTCATAGCAAAGCACATTTTTTCAAGGGTGACTTATGTTTCCGGGTTCCAACCATCAAGTTAGGAACAAGGAATTTTTGGTCAGCTGAAACGATACGATAACCGACCAATTAACCAATTCTCATTCATCGCTTGATCACTGCGGGCGTTTCCACGGAGCGGCTATCGCTAAATCATGGCTGCTTTAGTGATTTCTCACAGGATAATCACTCCATCTAAATGGGCCATTAGACTCTGCCCAAGGACAAGGGGAATATGCCAGTTAGTAAAATGGTAGGGGAAAGAGAGCTCAGGTAATGTCATGCAGCATGTGTGTCCTTTGGTGGACAGAGTCAATAGAGGCAGCCAGAAAACAAAGGAACTGCTGCTTTACATCAACCAGCATATAAGAAACAGTCTGGAGGCAAACTCATCTGCACTTCCAGTGCATCAGTGTCGTACAATACCAGACAGGTATCCCCACATGCTGAGTGCCCACACTATAAACCCCATTGGCCGATGACAACGCATGCAGAACATGTGTGGTGTTGAGACAAAGACTAAGGGCTTTATTCATCAAGAGATAGCGACAGGTAGTGCCTTGTAAGCGACAGGTAGCGGAAGGTAGCGTCAGGTGAACGCCGGCCGTGGCACGTAGCGACCGATTCATCATCACAGCTCAGCATTCAGCATTCTGGCTTCCAGAGCGCCTGGTATTACCTGTCGCTACCTGTTGCTCTCCCATACATTTCAATGGACGTTACTCTTCTTCACTTTAAACAGGGCTTTCTTTTAATATTTTTTTTTTGTATTTGACCTCTCCTGGCCTATTTAAATTCATTTTTGAAAACTTTTTTGATTTTTTTTATGCAGAATTGTCATTACAGGTCTGGCATTAAAGTGTTAATGTCACGATGTAATAACTATTTAATTCCATATGTTTTCGCTTTGTTACTAGTGGATATGTGTTCAAAAACGGACTTTAATCATGCAGCTTCTGGCGCTTTGGGCTACAGCGACACAATTTTGAGCGCCGGCGCTGTGTGTTTGAGTTGCTCACACTGACAAGTCGCTACCGTTCGCTCAGTAGCTCTGTACTAGTGTTATAGCGACTCACACATCAAATTTATCAATGCCGGCAATGTTACTACAGCGACTGAGGCGCTCTGTAAGAGCGACTCACTGCCGATCAGAGCGACCACTAGCGTTTGCTCTTAGCGTCGCTGTACAGACGCTCATCTGCCATTACCTGGCACTAGTAATGAATCAGCCTGTAAATGAGCATTTCTGCCGTATTTGTAGGCTTATTACATGAATTGTCACAGATGGGTATCTCAAATTAAGATGGCAACGGTTTGGGAGTTGCAGCTGCCCTGAGGGCTGCTGTGTGAAATAGTGATTTGAGGTCCATCCACTTATGAAAGGACTAATTATCAAATAACTATATATATATATATATATATATATATATATATATAAAAATCCCTGATAAAATGTGCATTTAGGGGCACAGGTCATCCAGTATATAGATGTACAGCGGAGGGGGATGACTAAACCAAGCAGAGTGGATTCCTTATTAGCGACAGTTCAGGGTAGGCTTTATGTATTCATCTATGGCTGTAGGGTGCAGTGAACACTTATGTGAGTGTTGTCGACCGTGAAAAGGAAATTAGGTAATAACAGTTTTTTGGTTTCTGCAGCTGCAAAGCTGATGGCGCACTTCCAATTGGGCCCAAGCGAGTACTTAAGCTACTTCCACTGAGAGCCTATATGTATATAAGAGAATTAGAGACATTTTGTTTTGTATTCAATTATGATTTCTGTTTGTGGGTAGAACAAAGATTGGACTGAGGATCTGTGTAGGGTCTATAATTCTTACCAATAGATATACTGTACAAGAGTACATTTTTCTCTCTCTCTCAATATATTTATCTATATACAAGGGATTTCTAAAACCCCCTTTTTCAGATTTGTAGACTATCATGATGAAATATAGGTAGGACTGAATGTGCTTTTACGCTAACATTTTCCCATCAAGAAAATGCTGAATGAACCTGCTGCACAAATGAATTGTAACAGTTGGCAACACAAAGAAGTCTGTTTGCTGAGTTGCTTATCTTTTGAATGTAAAGGAGGAAGATGTTTCCAAATGATTTCCTCAAGTGGTTCATCATTGGAAACCAACCAAAGTTTGAGAAAACTGACCCTAGATATAAATCCTAGCTTTTCTGACTGGTCACCTGATTGGATTTCATCGCTGAAAGAGTGGTAAGTAATAGCATGCCTGGTTCCCTGCCTTGCCAGACAGGGATGCATATCAGGAGATCCCAAGTTGGGATGCCCACATGCTTCAGAGATTAGTGGTAAATTCTTTTTGACTTTACTTTCTCTGTAATTGATCATTGTAGACTTAAAACAAATGGGATATGCACTCACAAGAGCCTTTACTTTTAGACCTCACACTCATTTACTATACATGTAGAATAAAATGTATCAAAATGTTAATATATCACCATTAAAAGTTTTTTTCCAATGGAAAATGTAGGGTCTTATTTATGGTGTGCGCCTTTAAGCATAATTTTTGTAGCTATAGCGCCGGCATTCCTCTCTTAGCTGGCGCTGAGTTGTGGACTACGTTGGCGCTAGCAGTCGCTGCACAGAACACTAACTAATTAGCTTTGATTGTTGCACTACGTATTGGCCGGCCTATGTCAGCATCTGTTGAACCCGGCGGTTGATTAACCCAGCACCAGTGAGTGGCACTTTGGCCCTAATTTATGAAGGAATAGCGACAGGTAGCGACTGGTGAGCGGCCGTTAATGACAGGCACCGCCACGAGAACGCCGGCTCCCCACCACAATCACACATTTATCAAGCCAATCCTGCTTAGCGACTGAGAGCGCCATATAGCCACTCATTCATCATTATTGCAGCCTCAGCCCACAGCGATAGCGCCCGACCTTGAACAGCGACAGGTATGACCTCTCGCTACCTGGCGCTCTCCAAAGCATTTCAATGGAACAATCTTAAAATATTAATAATTAATTGTTATTAATTTATTTATTTTTTTATGTGAAAAATTCTGTGACCACTTCTGCCATTTTAGATTATTTTTTTTAGGGGAAAAAAATAAAAAAAAAAATTGTGCAGAATTGATATTACAGGTCTGATATTAATGTATTCATATTACTAAATTATTTAAAAAACTAGTTTTTTTTGGTTTTCAAAAATATGGTTGTTTGGGGGTTAAAAAACTACTTTTAACCCATCGCCACCAGCGCTCTGGGGTTTAAACATGCATTTTACAGCACAAGAATTTTTTGAGCGTGATTTTTTAATGAATATGGTGGGAGCCGGTCGCTAGGGCCAGTCGCTATCATGTGCTCCCATACTGCGCTGAACCTGTCAAATAGCGACTCCTCACCCAATATTCAACATTACGGCAAACCGACTGAGTCGCTATCAACTACCGAACAACGGCCAAGCACAGCGACTACTAGCGGACGCTCTGAAAATGCCGCTACAGTCGCTCAACTGTCGCTACCTGGCGCTATTAATGAATCGGCCTCCCCATACTGCCATTTCCCCGGCCCTCCACAGTATATTTTTGAATTTTTTTCTCCTTCAAATCTTTGGTCAGTGTTTCTTCATTACAGTTACAACAAATCACTGCTGGGGACAAACTTTACAGTGCGCTTTGACTGTGTTTTTTTAGTTGTTGGTCTACAAATTACACATTGTTAAGCAAAAGAAGCCATTAAAATCAATTTTAATAACCCACAAAAAAGTGTGGACCATCATAATCCTGCGTTTTAATTAATGACAAGTCCCAATGCAAGTTGTGTACAAATAAATGTGTTTAATATTAAATATGAGCATTAAACACTTCAAATCATCACAAAGTAAAGATTATTACTTCATCAGTAAACATTTCATATATTTCATATATTCTAATTTTGTTGCAATCCCTGCCATGTCATACTTTTGCTCATCTGTTCTCTTATAGAATTCGGGTGCATAGCATAATTTTCTCTTTCTCTTTAAGGATAGGTGACCCCAAAAATTTGAGTCAGGCGAGTTCGGACGAACTTTAAATAAATGTGCAAAGTGCAGCAGAAGCACGCTGCTGTGTCTTACCTGTGCCTGCGATCCTTTTTTGTCAGTGGTGACGACAGTAGCCTTTGAATCTTGCCCCAGTCGGGGCTACAAAAAGATGTCCGCTGGCTCCCATGAGTGTCGTCACTCATGGGAGCCGGCTGAGGGCAAATTCAAAGGCTGCTTTCGCTCTACCACTGCTGCCAGAAGAGGATCAGGAAGTGGAAAGTCACGGCAGCTTCCTGCTGGTGCAACCATAGGTGAAGCAGGTTGATGGGCTGCTCGGCTGAAAAATTAACTGCAAGTCGAAAATATATATATTTTGCTCTTGAATTTGTTTAAGATAAAGAGAGGTATGTGTATATCATAAGCACGTTGTATGTTCCTGGTTACAGGTAGCTGAGAAAGCAAAAACGAAACATGGTCACCCGGATACTATAAGAGAGCAAATGAGGACTAGTATGGCATGGCATGGAATGCAACAAAAATAGAAGAAATATATAAAATGTTTGCTGATTAACTGATAATCTATCCTTTTGATGTCTGATTAGTGTTAGAATTTCTTTTCTTGTAACATAAACACTAAGTTTTCCATTGGAAAAACATTTTAATGGTGATAGAATCAAATTTTGATACATTTTAATCTACATGTATAGTAAATGTGTGCGAGGTCTAAAAGTAAGAGCTCTTGGGAATGCCTATCCCATTTGTTGTTGGTTTATATTAGCCAATAGGGCAAGCCCTTTAGACCAGCACCATTAGAATCTTAAATCAGGGAGGGTCCCATTAGTCAAGGGAGCATATACACATATCAGTCCCCTTGGAGTACTTTTTTGTCCATTGTAGATTTGACAACTCTTTTCAAAGTGGACCAAAACCCTCTTGGCACAGCCCTGGCCGGCTGCTAGCCTTTCCCCGGCGCATCAGAAATCAGGATGCCTTATTGCGTTAAATCCCCAGGGTCACCCACAAAACTCACCTTTACTGGGGCTTCCAAAGCACTGTCGCTGTCTGCTGGCGCATCCAGGGCTTCCCATTAGAAACATAGAAACATAGAAACATAGAAGGCTGACGGCAGAAGGAGACCATACGGTCCATCTAGTCTGCCCTTATGTATATACTGTATGTTCTCTTTATCTTAGGATAGATGTGTGCTTATCCCAGGCATGTTTAAATTCAGTGACTGTTGATTTTTCAACTACCTCTGCTGGATGTTTGTTCCAAGCATCTACTACTCTTTCTGTAAAATAATATTTTCTAACACTGCTCCTGATCTTCCCCCCGACTAGCTTCAGGTTGTGCCCCCTTGTTCTATCATTAAGCTTCTTCTTAAAAACACTTCCCTCCTGAGCCTTATTCAATCCTTTCACATATTTAAAGGTCTCCATCATGTCCCCCCTCTCCCTTCTTTCCTCCAGACTGTACAAATTAAGTTCTTTAAGTCTCTCCTGATAAGTTTTAAGTTTAAGTCCTTCCACCATTTTCGTTGCCCGCCTTTGGACACGTTCTATTTGAATAATGTATTTTTGCAGGTAAGGTCTCCAGACCTGCACACAGTATTCTAGCTGTGGCCTCACTAGGGCTCTATACAGCGGCATCACAACCTCCCTCTTCCTACCGGTGATGCCTCGAGCTATGCAGCCGAGCATCCTGCTTGCTTTTCCCACTGCCTGGCTACACTGTCCACTCATCTTGCAGCTATCAGTAATCAGTACCCCTAAATCTCTCTCCTCCGAGGTCCTGGCTAACACAGTGCTGCCCATACGGCAGTGGTCCTCAACCCTGTCCTCAAGGCCCACCAACATGTCATGTTTTTTGGATCTCCAAATAGCCAGCTCTATTGCTCTGCAGCTGCACTAATTACTCCACCTGTGCATCTTTGTGGAGATCTGCAAAACCTGGCCTGTTGGTGGGCCTTGAGAACAGGGTTGGGGACCACTGCCATACGGTACTCAGAGCAGGGATTTCTTCTACCCAAGTGCATGATTTTACATTTAGAGACATTAAACTCTAGTTTCCACAGTTTTGACCATCTATCCAGTAAAGCTAAATCATTTTCCACGTTGCAGACACCTCCAGGAATATCCACCCTATTACTAACCTTTGTATCATCAGCAAACAGACAAACTTTTCCTACCAAGCCTTCTCCTATGTCACTTACAAATATATTAAAAAGAATGGGGCCCAGGACAGAGCCTTGCGGCACACCACTTGTAACTCGCCTTTGTTCAGATTGCACGCCATTTACAACAACACTCTGATACCGATCCCTCAGCCAACTGGAAATCCACTGAACTATCCAGTTATTGAGTCCTACCTTCAATAACTTATCTATGAGCTCCTTATGTGGTACAGTGTCAAAGGCTTTGCTAAAATCCAGATAGGTTATATCCACAGCACCACCTTCATCTAACACTTTAGTGACATTGTCAAAGAAATCAATAGGATTGGTCTGACATGATCTGCCCTCAGTAAAGCCGTGCTGTTTTGGGTCCAATAGGTCATTAATTTTTAGATGGGAAATTATCTGTTTTTTTAAGAGTGTTTCCATTAATTTGACCACTATAGATGTTAAACTAACTGGCCTGTAATTACTGGCTTCTTCTCTACTCCCCTTTTTATGGATTGGTACGACATTGGCCATTCTCCAATCATCTGGAACCTCACCAGTTGAAAGGGAATGGTTAAGTAAATTAGGTGAGGCACGCTTCCGCATCCAGCCATTCACATAGGCTGAGGGTAGAAGCACTACCCAGACTATAGGGAATCCAGGGGCTAGTGAGGAGGTCATGTCACCTGGCATTCTTGAGATCTGCTAGTTGGTGACCTCAAAAATGCAGGGTGGATGTGGCAGCGGCAGTATAAACAGGCCACTGCCAAGCTGGCATCATCACCCGAGGTACTCGGGCAGGAAGGGGCAGTTGGGGGACATGGGAGACCCCTTTATCAGGTTTGGCCCACTTTAAATAGCTGGTCAACTCAGCTGTACTTGCCTCCTGTATATGTCACTGTGCAGAACGCTAATTTATTAGCTTTAATTGTTGCACTAGATATCGGCCTATGTCAGCACCTGTTGGACCCGCCTGCCGATTATCTCAGCACCAGTGCACGCCACTTAGGAGCGTCGTTTTTCTGTCACCTCTGGATTTTATTTCTTCCAGTAGAAGAAAACCATGAGTTTGGCAGGTTTTTATTTAGTTCGGGTATTTAAGTGACTCCTCATTAGCCGATGTGTTTACATGGATTTTTAATATTAAACAATGTCACGATACACCTCCTAAGTGCTATCTAAATATAAAGGTGCATGATTGAGCTATTAAACCCATTTTACAAATGTATAATCTGATTAATCCCAATAAATATACCAATCAAAATTATCCCTAATTATCTGCCATGATTTCAGTGCTACACAAGATGAAGTATCAGGATTAAAGGGAACCAATACATTAAAGAAAGAAATCAAACCTCTTTAAAATAGGGGGAGACTTCCAAAAGTAAGCCAAGCAATAACTCCCCAACTGTCACTTAAAGCGGACCAAAATTAAAAAATGACTTAAACCAGAGCAACACAACAAACAGTGCTCATATGTATCCCTCCCCAGGGCAATTCAGATTGCTGCACATAAAAATGCATTCACCTTTTTCTAACCACTGCTGTGGCTCATGCATTCGCAGGCCATCTGCAAACAGGAAGTGCTGCTGGGTTTCCTGTTACTGTGCATTGTCCGTTATGGGGGTTATTCATGAAGGGATAGCGCCAGGTAGTGCCTTGTAGCGGCAGGCTGCGCTTGGTGAACGCTGATTTGTTTTTAATTGTTGTTAGATGTGTGTTTTTTATGTTTTTTAACTATTGCGCCATAATAAATTTTCATTGATTATTTTTCTAATGGAGTGCCCAGTTGTGAATTCCATTTTTGGGTTTTGTCTTGGTGAACGCTGGGCGCTGTAGGCATAACCACATTTATGAAAGTGAAGCTGGTGAGCGATTCTAACAGCGCCATGTAGCGCCCAGTGTATTATTACAGATGGCTCAGCGTATAGTGCCAGCGCTCTAGCTTCCAGAGAGTCAGGTATTACCTATCACTCACTATCGCTCTCCCATACATTTCAATGGACGATCATTTGCTTGTGTTTAAACAGCGTGTTTGACATTATATTTACTTTTTTGCTCAAATCATTGTGTGACCTCTCCTGGCTGCAAACAAAAACTTTTAGAAACTTTTTTGACTTTTTAGATTTTTATGCAGAATTGTCATTACAGGTCTGGCACTAAAGTGTTATTGTCACAGTGTTAAAACAATGTCATTCCATGTATTTTCGCTTTGTTACTGGTGGATATGTGTTCAAAAACAGACTTTAATCACTCAGTCTCTGGCGCTCTATGCTATAGCGAAAGGCAACGCTGTGTGTGTCCTTTTTTGATGTATCGTGTGGAACGCCGAGAGTTGGACACACTGAGCTGGTGCTACCTCTCGCTCCCTGCAGTGCTGTACTGGTGTTAGAGCGCCCAACATGCATGACATTCATCAAAGCAGGCCAGGTTACTACAGCGACTGAGGTGCTCTGTTACAGGGCCCGATACTCGCTTACAGCGTCTACCAGCGGTCGCTCTAAGCGCCGCTATACAGACGCTCATCTGCCGATACTTGGCGTTATTAAATGAATTAGGCCCTTAGTTAACAAGGGATAGCGCCAGGTAGCGAATGGTGAGCGAACGGTAATGACGCTCACCGCCACGAGAATGCCGGCTCCCCTCCGCAATCACACATTTATGAAGCCGATCCTGCTTAGCGACTGACAGAGCGCCAGATAGCTAATCATTCATCATTATTCCAGCCTCAGCCCACAGCGCCAGCGAGCGACCTTGAACAGCGACAGGTATGACCTGTCGCTCCCTGGCGCTCTCCAATGCATTTCAATGGAGCAATCTTTAAATATTCATAATTAATTGCTATTATTTTTTTTTTATTTTTTTTTTAATGTCAAAAATTCCGTGACCACTTCTGCAATGTTAGATTTTTTTTTAAGCTAAAAAAAAAAAAAAAATTTGTGCAGAATTGATATTACAGGTCTGATATTAATGTATTCATATTACAAAATGTTTTGAAAAAACTAGCGGGCGCTGTGAAAATAACGCTACTGTCGCTCATCTGTCGCTACCTGGCGCTATTAATGAATCAGCCTGTTAGTCTCTGAGTCAGTTGAATCCAGGCAGCAGAATAGCTGAGATGCTGGGAGAGGAAGCTCCAAAATGGCCGCTACCTTTCTTTTCCAGCTGTGGAAGGCTGTTGGTCTGGTTTAAATTTGATTGCAAGGTAATAGAGGAGATACTGCACTCAAATAATATTTCCATGGTCACAAAGTCTTTTTCCTACGCATTCCCAATGGCACTTTCCTCAGGAGCCTGCCTGAGGAAGTTGCTATTAGGCAACAAAACACATGGAACGCGTGGGAGCGTTGGTTTGATATTGTTGGACACATGGAAGAATTGTCATGTTGTTGTCCTCAAAACAGAGGAAAACAGAGGAAAATGATTCATCATTTTCACAGCCTCAGCGAACAGCGCCAGCGTTCAGCCTTGCACAGCGCCAGGTATGACCTCTCGCTACCTGTCGCTCCCCCATACATTTCAATGGACGATCCTTTACTTCTCTTTAAACGGGGTTTTTGTTTTGTTTTTTTTTTCAAAAAATCAAATAATTCTGTGACCTCCTCTGGCATTGAAATAGCAGTATTTTCATAATTTTTTCATTTTTTAAATATTTCCTCAGAAATGTCATTACAGGTCTGGCATTAAAGTATTCATGTTACAATGTTGCTACAATGTAATTCCATATGTTTTCGCTTTGTTACTAGTTGATAGATGCTTGAAAACAGACTTTAAACACACCGCCTCCTGAGCTCTGGGCTTCAAACAACTATTTTTCAGCGCCAGAGATTTGTGAGGCTGTTTTTTTGCTGAATATGGTGTGAGTCGGTCGCTATGAGCAGTCGCTAACATGCGCTCCCATACAGCGCTGTACTGGTCAAATAGCGACTCCTCACAATGTATTCAACATTACTGAACAGCGACTGAGTCGCTATAAAGTAGCGACTCACGGCCCGAGCACTGCGACTACTAGTGGACGCTCTGAAAATGCCTGCTACAGACGCTCATCTGTCGCTACCTGCTGCTAATGATGAATCGGCCTCCCCGCCGCCTGTAATGATGAATCGGACACTACATGGCGCTGTAGTCGCTCACCAGATTCACTTTCATAAATGTGGTTTTGCGTACAGCGCCCAGCATTCACCAGATGCTGTCTGCCGCTTGGAGGCACTACCTGCCGCTATCCCTTGATGAATAAACCCCATGCTGTTCTCTAGCCTGTCAGATTGTCTAGCCCTGTCACTTTCTGCTGAAAAAGTACAGATGGAAAGATTTTTTTAATGAAGTATACTAGTCAAATAATTATTATTTTTATATAGATCTTATAGCATTAATATTCTCAGATGTTATAATATAGTTGTCCTGCCATGAAAAACCTTATAGAAATTGTAGCTGTTGCTCTGCCAGCTGGAAGTACGGGGAAATCTAGTTTCAGTCAAAATTCCCCGAGGCGCAAGGTATTCTAAATAAAGCCATGGTGTACTTCCACCCCCTCTATGACTCTATAAGAGCTGTGCAAGGGCAAGACATGGCCGATTATTTCTGGCTTCTTTTTTAGTAGATGTTTTATCCAAATAAAAGCTCCAACCATCAAAGTTGCAGCGTGTGTTTGTGTGTCTTATTTTATCAAGGTGACCCTTCCCGTCTGCACTATGCTTGATCCTTCCTTGAAAAGGATATATATATATATAGAGAGAAAGATATTTGAACATTAAAGCGGACCTTCACCCTGAATAGGAGTCTATCTTATATGTTTCCCACACCCTGTACATTCAGATTGCTCACATTAAAAATCATCCTACCTGCACCTACTGTATGTTACGAGCCTTTAAACATCCAAGATGGTGGCTCATAAAGCATCAGGCAGCCTGCAAACAGAAAGTGTCTTCTGACTGTGTTGCTCTGCATTCTGGGATTGCTATCCTTTCCCTGACCCCAGCTCTGCTCTGTCTGTGCAAAGCACAGCTATAACCCTGCCCCCTGCACTTTATCCTGCTCTCCTCAGTATGTGATGTGATGTGAGTCCTGAACAGAGTTGCAGCCTGGTCAGGGAAGGAATAGTAAGTAGATGACTAAAAACCTAAAATATATTAATTTTAGATGATGGGGAATAGTTTTGGGCTTTTCATTAAATCATGCTAAAGGTCCGGTTTAAAGTGATATTAAAGACAAAAGTAATTGTTACACCATTGCTTCAGGCTACATTTGGCACTGTCTAAACTGTTTTCCATTTTTAAATTGAAGAAGAAATGGATGAGATATCAAGGTTTATAGTTTACCTCATGATTCCTCTTCTGAAAAAGGCGGGAAATTGCCTTGGCTCTGTGATGCTGCATAATAATCAGCATGGCGGGAGGGTCTGAAAGATTCCCAGAACTTGCTTCAGACACGCTGGCTGCGCTTCGCCCCCTGTTGCTAGGTGACATTTGAGTCTAGGCCAACACTTCCAGAAACGCAAGGCCGCAATCCCAATCGCACATGCGCACACTCCCAAACGTGTTTGCGCGCACTTCCAAAGTATGAGTGTACTCCCACTCCGACAGCTGGGCTTGATGGCAGAGAGATATTTAAGCCAAAGAGGGTCATTTGACACTGTTCTAAAACTGTTTTCCATTTTTAAATTGAAGAAGAAATGGCTGAGATATGGAGATTTACATTTTACCTCATGATTTCTCTTTTGAAAAAAAAAATAGGTGTGGCCTTAGCACTGTGATGCTGCATAATAATTAGCATAATGGGCGGGATCTGTAAGATTCCTAGGACTAGCTTTGTGTATTCTGGCTGTGTTTCTCCCCTCTCCCCTGTTGCTAGGTGACATTGGAGCCTAGACCACCACTCCCAGACACACAAGGCCACAATCCCAATCCTAAGCGCGTTTGCTTGCACTCCCAAAGCTCATGCATGCCCTCCCAAAGGACATGCGTGCCCTCCCAAAGGTCATGAGTGCCCTCCCAAAGGACATGCGTGCCCTCCCAAAGGACATGCGTGCCCTCCCAAAGGACATGTGTGCTCTCCCAAAGCGTGAGTGTACTCCCAATCCCACAGGGGTTTGCTGGGCTTGATGGCAGATAAATATTTAAACCAGACCTTCAGCATCATTCAATGAAAATTCCAAACCCTTTACAAACTATTCCCCTGCATCTAAAATTACTATATTTAACATTTAATCGCTAACTTTTATTCTTAGTATACAGTACGTCCTGCTCCAGATAAGAATCATTACACTTGGGTATTACTCCGCCAGATGGCGCTGGACTGCAGAGACAGCGAAATTGGCTCCTCCCGGCCCCTCAAATACCCGGGACCTCCCACAAATCCCCAGATTTTCTCTGCAGTGTGGACTGCGAAGGACAAGAAGATGGCTCTCTCTTCTCGCAGGTGAGCGGGGCTATTAGCCTGCAGCCCTGTAGGACTATTCCCACCCATTCCATTTTTAATGTGCCTCCCAGCCTTGGCTGCGCTGGTCGGGTGATGGTAGGAGGCACCGCTGTCAGGTGCTTAGGAGCGCTGCTCCACCGCAATCCCCCACCAAAGGGTAGGCGGTATAGGCATATGGTGAGCCTCTATGGGATGCCCCTCCATGCCCCTTGCCCCATCTATCGGTGGGCCCTATGTTAAGTGGCCGCTGCCCTCCCTCGCTCTTCCTTGTAGCTCTAAGGGGGGGGGGGGTGTATATGCCTTGGTGCTTCACTGTATTATGTGCTTCTGGTTGGTGTCAGTCTCTGCGCTGACTTGGTTGCATTGGTTGGCATTTTGGAATATGCCGCCGCCACCACGCGGCCTTCCACTGTGTTCCGTGGTTGGCGGTGGCATTACCTCAGGCGCTGGTGCGCGGTTATTGGCTGCTTGTCACGTGTGCTGCTTTGCGCTCTTCGAGGGGGCGGGGCCCACGGTTGGGTAATTCCACGTCACTGTCTCCGTGGCCCGCCCCTCGAGGTATACCCGGCGCCATTTTTCTCTGGATTTGGCTGCTGCGTGACTGGCATCCCCCTACCGCCGTCTGTGAGTGCCCTCGTGGGCAGCTTTATTTACCCTATGTCATTATACATGTCACTTATGGGGTTCTCTTCGCTTATGTCTTTCAGACGGGTCGAACTCTATTGGTTTCTCCCGACCTCTATTTAGTTATTAAACTTGTGAGGCCTAGTGTGTAAATTACTCCCACTTCCCTAGCGGGCTATTGGGGCATCCCGGGTTGCTTTTATAGCGTGAATCCCTATCGGTCTATTGTGCCGCTATAATCACCATATGGAGGCTTCTCAGGATAATGTGCTTGAGGTTCCTTCGGGACAAGCCCGGCTGTGTGTAGCTTGTGGGGTGTCCCCTACTAGTGCTGACAATGTGCAGGTCTGTATACCTTGTGCCCAGCAGGTGCTTGCGCTGCAGCCTGGTTTACCAGTAGCTGGGCCTGCGTCACGTATGGCGTCACCTAATCCCCCAAGCTTAAATTTGACTCCCATTGAGTTGCATACCAGTGGGGATTCTCAGCCTGATGTGTCTTCCAGACTGGCTAGTGTTGAGAAGTTGCTTGCTAATACCTTGGTGCGTAAGGCCTCTGCTAAGAAGCGGCACTTGACGCCTGGTGTCACTCTTTTACCTATGGAGGCTGATGAGTTCTTCGAACTGTCTGGTTATACCCCCTTGGAAGAAGGGGAGTTATTCTCTGACTCGGAGTCATCTGATGAGAGGCCCAGGGGTCATGGTGATTCTGGCTCTGACCCCTGGGCCCCAGATGATACTGATAGGCTGTTGGCTCAGATTTTTGAGGTACTGTCTATCTCTCCCTCGGTTGCAGCCCCCAGGCAGCAGGGGGAATTGTTTACTGCTAAGCCACGTTTAGAGTTTCCTGAGCAAGCCCATTTTAATCATCTTGTGCTCAAGGAATGGGAGCGTCCCAGCAGGCTTCCCGGAGTCCCTAAGAGTTGGGATAAGAGGTATCCCTTTCCTGCGGATGTGGTGAAGTGTCCCCTCCAGAGGTGGATGCCCCGGTCCTAGGGTTATCTAACACCTCTGTCATGCATTCCCCTGACTCTACTATGCTGCAGGATAGTGAGGACCGGCGTATTGATCAGCTGGCGTCCCATGCCTTTGCCTGTGTGGAGACGGCGCTGTGCCCGTTCTGTGCCTCTGCCATTACGTCTGTGGCTATTAGGACCCTGCTCAGAAGTGTCCTAGATGGTGCTCCTGATGATGTGTCTAGTGAGGAGTTTAATGCACTCTCTCGTTGTGAGGTTTTTGTGACTTATGTCCTCTCTGCCTTGGATGATACCATTAGGATGTGTGGCTGCGCCAGTGGGCTGCTGACAACGCTGCCAAGAAAGCTGTCACTGGGTTTCCCTTCAAAGGACTGTTCAGGTACGTTCGGACAACCAGACAGCGGTTGCCTACATCAATCATCAGGGGGGGACGCGGAGCAAGGTGGCCCTCAAGGAAGTGTCTCTGATCCTGTCCTGGGTGGACGACAATGTTCCCTGCATATCAGCTGTGTACATTCCGGGGGTGGAGAATCTGCAGGCAGACTCTCTGAGCCGGGGGACCTCTCGCCTGGGAGAATGGTCCCTCTGCGACAGGGTGTTTCACTCTCTATGTCACCGTTGGGGACAACCAGATGTGGATCTGTTTGCGTCCCGTCACAATCACAAGCTCCCGGCCTTTGTCTCCCTGTCCCAGGACCCTCTGGCCTTGCCCGCAGATGCTCTAGCAATGTCATGGCAGGACGTTCCGCTCCTGTATGTCTTTCCCCCATTCCTCCTGTTGGGCAGGGTTCTGCGCAAGATAGCTCAGGAGGGGGTGGCAGCTATCCTGATGGCTCCCAGGTGGCCAAGAAGAGTGTGGTTCGCAGACGTGGTGCAGCTGGCAGTAGATCAGTACGCTCTGCCCAGGGTGCCAGACCTGCTCACTCAGGATCACTTACGCCATCTCAATTTACAAACTCTAGCTTTGACGGCCTGGCTGCTGAAACCTCCATTTCGATGGAGAAGGGGCTGTCTGCCTCTGTTGTTGATACCATGATAAAGGCTAGAAAGAAGTCTTCTTCTTCCATTTACTATAGGGTTTGGCATGCCTACATTGACTGGTGTGAGTCTAGGTCTCTTCCCTGTCGTTTGTTCTCTATTCCCAGGATCCTGGAGTTCCTGCAGCATGGGTTGGAGCTGGGGCTCCAACTCAGTACTCTGAAGGGTCATGTCTCTGCCTTGGCTGTTTTCTTCCAGAGGTCCTTTGCTCAGCATTCTCTGATCAGGACTTTTTTCCAGGGGGTTACTCATGTGCGTCCCCCACGTTGCCTGTTTGGGATTTGAACTTGGTCTTGTCTGCCTTGCAGGGTTCTCCCTTTGAGCCTGTGCAGGAGGCTGCCCTGGCCATTCTTACTCTCAAGGTTGTCTTTTTGGTGGCTATCACCTCTGTTAGGGGTGTGTCTGAGTTGGCGGCGCTTTCCATCCAGCCCCCCTACTTTGACACCAGGACAAGGTGGTGTTTTGCTTCAAGCCAGATTTTCGTTTTTGTGTTGATCTGCTACAATGCTTAGCTAAAGCACTTTGCGCTTTCCTACATCTTCCATTTATGACCCCTAAAACTTACCCAAACCACTTTGCACTTTCCTTCTTCTTCCATTTATGACCCCTAAAACTTACCCAAAGCACTTCGCAATTAGGTTCTTCTTCCATTTTTCACCCCTAAAACTTACCCAAACCACTTTGCGGTTAGGTTCTACTTCCATTTTTCACCCCTCAAACTTACCCAAACCACTTCGCGGTTACGTTCTTCTTCCATTTATGACTCCTAAAACTTACCCAAACCACTTCGCAGTCAGGTTCTTCTTCCATTTATGACCGCTAAAACTTACCCAAACCACTTCGCGGTTAGGTTCTTCTTCCATTTTTCACCCCTAAAACTTACCCAAACCACTTCGCGGTTAGGTTCTTCTTCCATTTTTCACCCCTAAAACTTTCAGGTCCGACCAATGCTGCATGATCTGCATGTGGGTGAAGGTGGTATCCGTCTTGTGCTGGATCCTGGATCCTGGAAACGATCTCCAGGGCGACGGTCCTCTTCTCAAAAGAGTTGGGCAGGTAGTCGTACCTGCGCTGAAGCATCGTCTAAAAAACACAAAAAAAACATAGTATTTAGATCAAACTGCATACAAATATCTGTCACAAATCAATCACTTGACTAAATGACATTCCAAGACACATTTCTAGCCTCAAACTATCCTTCTAGATGTTAGTGAGTTGGTTCGCACATGTGGGCCCTAGCTTATGTTTGGCACAGAGTTTTACACACTTTTAAACCAAACCGTTTCTTCCTGCGCTTCCTTAAGTGCTAGGCGTGCATTTAGATTGCAAATCAAAGGCATTAAAATATACTTACGAGCATAATCATCTTTCTTTTTGTCTGCAGCAGATAAGTAATGCCCCAGCGGTTTCTGTGTTCCGCACGGCTGGACGAACGGGTACGTGCACGCGTAAGCGTCATACCCAGGCATTAGTATTTAAAGGGTCCTGGACCCACAGCTCATTCTCTTTCAGAGTCTCAACATTATGGCACCCAAAAAAGCCGGCGCTAAGGCCAAAGCAGCAAAGGAGGGCAGCAGCAAAAAGGCAGAGAAGTGTGAGGAGGCTTCTGCAGGCCTCACCACTCGCTCAAAAATGCCAAAGGCTAAGGTGCGGGAAACCCGCAGTGGGCAGGCCAAGGCGACCACAACCACAAAGGCACCAACAAGCACCACACAAATGGAGCCAGCGCCAAAGAAGAAGGCCCAGGCCAGCAAGCACACAGGTACGGCCCCTTAAAAGCACACCAAGAGGGTGAGAAGCCCCAGCCCCCAAAGGTCAGCATCACCCCACCCACGTGGGCAAAGCTTCCATGGCAAGAGGCCAACCCACCGGGCCAGAAGCCCCAGCAGCCAGAGCTCACCATCACCCCACCCACGTGGGAAAAGCTCCCATGGCAAGAGGCCAACCCACCGGGCCAGAAGCCCCAGCAGCCAGAGCTCACCATCACCCCACCCACTTGGGCAAAGCTCCCATGGCAAGAGGCCAACCCACCGGGCCAGAAGCCCCAGCAGCCAGAGCTCACCATCACCCCACCCACGTGGGCAAAGCTTCCATGGCAAGAGGCCAACCCACCGGGCCAGAAGCCCCAGCAGCCAGAGCTCACCCCCCCCCCCCACCTGGGAAAAGCTCCCATTGCAAGAGGCCAACCCACCGGGTCAGAAGCCCCAGCAGCCAGAGCTCACCATCTCCCCACCCATGTCCAACAACCTCCCAGGGGCATAAAAGTGTGAAGGGGCCACAGAGGCACAGGGCAAGATGCCCAACATCATCCAGCACACCCTCTCCTCCTCGCCCACATTTGGCACTGGCACAGGCGGCAAGGCACTCTCCATATGCCACATCTACGCCTGCTAGTTCAGTGGCCACCCAGCCAAGAACCTCAAGTCCATATCCAAGTCCAGTTCAATCTGAAGCCAGTCACCTGTCCTACATTTTTCCCCAACACAGCCAGGCCAGAATCTCCCCCGATTTGCCTGCAACCACTGATGAGCCAGAACCTAAAGCAACAGGGCGCACATTGCGCCAAGGCCACTTGAGTGGCAGGTTTGGGGAGGCCCAAACTCTGGCATTGCCTAGTGGGCTCACCTTACATTATTATAAACTATATGGCCGCAGATCCAAAGCAACCAGCAAAATACGCAAAGCAGAAATTTTAGAGGAGCTCACCAGACAGGTCAATGCAGCGGGGGAGGAGCTCAAAGATGTGGAGCAGATTCAACACAAAATATCGGACCTGAAGTATGCAGCACGGAAGAAAGAAAATAAACGGCGAAATTACAGGTACATATCTGCTTTGTGGATTTGTCTGCTTCTTGTTTTGTCCCCATTTTCCTACATTTGCCAAACTATCTTTTTCAGCTTAGCTTCCCCACTAAATTACAATTTTCCCGAGCTGAGGAAATGGTGCTGGGCCTGATACATCCCGTGGCCTTAGAGGGACACTCGGGGTGATGGGACACGGAAATCCCTACTATTCCTGCAGATTAGTAATGTTAGTGTGTATGTGAAATGTTTTCAACGTGTAAAATGAGGCTCAAAGGCATATATGAACACATGCCCCCAGGGAGTGCCTTGTAGTGGAGGTTACAGTTTTAGCAGGGTATGTAATGTCTGTGGAATGTTAATTTTCTAATTTGCTTGGCCATACATGACCTTGGAGTGTATTTATGGACACTAAAAAAGTCTTTACATTAGCAAAGGACTGCCTGTTATATGATTCAAGTCAATCAGATCCAACACTTCAATTTTTGTTTTTAGGCCACTTGGGTTTGAGCTGTGCTTTGGTCTCAAATACTTGATCTGGGGTCAGGGAAAGGTCTACCTAGGAAGAATGCCAACCAGCATATTCTTAAGCCAAATGCTATTTGCAAGCTGAGTGTGGACCCCTAATGGCCCTTTAGAGATGTGTGAAGCCTCATAACAGTCAGTACATGCATGTTTATTTGATTTAAGGTGACCAGTGTGTATGTACATGTTGCTTAATATGTCTAACAGATAATGACATTCATAGTGAAGCCCAACTTGGCCCGTTCCGGGAGTTGCCATTCCTGCTTGGCCACGAGTTTTAGTGACGCATATGTAGTAATACAGATCACCAATGCATATTTGTGTGTTAACATGCCTTTTTGTAAACAATATCGGCCAGCATCATCCCTTAGTTAGTGTGGAAGCCTCAGCCAGTTTGACCATGCCGTCAACTTCCGTGCTGCCTAGGAGCCAGGATCCGATATATACGGTAAGTGTATTTTTCTGAATCTGCTGATGCATGTGAATTTACATGAATAATTTGCAGAACAAAAATATTTAGGGCCCAAACTGAACCTTTTTTTTTTACATGTCCCAACAGACCCACACACTGATGGGGGAAATCCAGGAGCTGGAGGAGGATGGCACCTTGATGGGACCTTCAGAACACACCCCTCTGGGACATAATCTGCAACTGTCCCAACATGTTTCTACACCAAATCCTCTGCAGCAGAGTGAAGCCCATCGTGGGCAGCATGCAGAGACTGAGCCTACAGTCCCCAGTGGTAGGTCTGCTGCAGAGGATTTGCCAAACACATCTGTGGCTGTTGGTCGAACTAGAGGACCGTCCATCATCTGCACGTGCCCCAACCCGGGGAATTGGGAGGCGTAGTCAGGTACTTCACCTAGTTTCCCAGGGGAGGCGTGTGCAAATCATGGAGTCAGCATGGCACCATGAGAGGCGTTTATTTCGCCAACAAAATCAAAGAAACAACGAGCAGCATCATGCACAATTAGAGACCTTAAATAATACCTTAAACACCATGCTGACAGAATTTAGGTCGACCAACAGCCACATGGCCACCTTATCCAGAAATTTCACAGCCATGCTTGAGGAAGTTCGAACTAACAACACCCACATGGCCACCTTAAGTAGTAATTTCAGTGCCATGCTGGATGAAGTTCGAACAACCAATAGAAACATGTTACAACAGTTGCAGATTATGAATGCCACACATGCCCAGGTGATGGGCCACTTCCAAGGCCTACAACCAGGGTTTTTTGGGCATCAACCATATTAACCCCTATTTGCCCTGTATCTGCTACACATCTTTGCTCTACATCCCCACTGTATTGACCTGTCTGGTGAGCCCTACCGATATAGCATTTTGGTATGGCTTGGCTTGTATGCTTTGGATTTGCGGCCATATAGATCATTAGAGTGCTGAGATAGCCCACTAGCCAATGCCTGAGCTCAAGCCTCACTGAACCTGCCACTCAAGCTGTTGCGCTGCAGGCTTTGGCCTAATTACATTGCTTCTGGCTCATCCTGTTTGTAGGCATGATTGGGGGACATTCTGGGCTTGCAAACTAATACCTTAAACCCTGGCAGAAATTGGACTGGACTTGGATTTGGACTGGGGCTTCTTGTTTGGGTGGGCCACTGACTTACAGGCGTAGATTTGGCATAGGTATGGCTGCTTTACACCTGTGCCTGTGGCAAATGTGACCAAGCAGGAGAGGGTGTGTATGTGGCCCTATGTATTACTGGGCCAATATTGACATGCAAATGCTTGCTCCCTATGTCTGTATGTTTTTTTTTGGCAAAAATACTTCGCCCTGGAGTGCATTACTTTTAAAGTCCTGGATGTGTACAATTGCTAGGTGGCAAGATTTGGCGAAAATTTTTATTTATGTGGTCCTATGTATGTACATGAAGTATGCAAGTGCCCTTAAACTACAAATGTACATATTTGTAATAAATATATTGAATGTGACTTTACCTGTTGTTGACTTCATTGATGCATTAATGTTTTGTTGAATTTTAGCTTTGAGAATGAATTTACAAAAACAACAGGGCCAAAAAAAATGCATTACTCTCAGAATCATGTGTGATTTTTTTTAGTAATTCAATCATTACTAGTTGTTAAACAAACAAAAACTTCAAGATTCACAAATCCAAATTATAGTCAAATAAAAACATTACATACACAAAACAAACACAGGACCAAAAAATTAAGAAAAATGTGTAGAAATCAAATTGGCCCGAACTGCTTGGCCAGAGGCTCTAGGTGTGCCACGGTATTGTTCATCTGGGTCCTGGCTGGGTGGAGGGGGGGGCCGATCCAAATACCGGGGGACACGCTGCATTATGGCAAAGTTATGTAACACACAACATGCAAGAATTATATCTATGACCTTCTTGGGGTCATACTGTAGTGCCCCCCCCCCCCGGTATGGTCCAAACAACGAAAGCGGGTTTTGAACAACCCAAACGCCCTCTCCACCACGGCCCTGGTCTTCCTGTGGGCCCGATTGTAGGCGTATTCTGTGGCCAAAGGACGGGCGTCAGCAGCCAGGGAAGCAGTGGATAGCCAGAATTCCATGAAAAAATAAGACAAAAATAACATTAGATCCATATTACTCCTAAAATGTAAACAAAAAAACGGGCCATCACCATAACTAAGAAGCTATGTAAT
Organism: Gastrophryne carolinensis; assembly: GCA_027917425.1. Classification (NCBI taxonomy): domain Eukaryota; kingdom Metazoa; phylum Chordata; class Amphibia; order Anura; family Microhylidae; genus Gastrophryne; species Gastrophryne carolinensis. Next base: position 67,184,758 of record CM051239.1, on the reverse strand, counting down.
ATTTGAGAGACACCCTGAACATACATATTGCTCTGATTAAAAAACAGCCTAACACCATCTAATGCATGTTCGGACCATTAAAACAGCCAAGATGGCGGATGAGGGCAAATCAGGCAGACTGCTAACAGGTATTGGTTTAGGACTGTGCTGCTCAGTATTCTTGGATGTCTTACCTTTTCAGGAATCCAGATCTGCTTTGTCTGTGGCAAGCACAGCTCTAACCCGCCCCCGCTCTCCTCTACTCAGTAAATGTCATGCCTCTAAGCAAAGATGGGGCAGACCCTCATAAAGGCAAGAACAGAATTGCAGCCGAGTGTGGGGAAGAATAATAAGTAATTTACTAGAACGTTGACATTTCTAATTTTGAAATGCTGGTCAAACATTTATAAAGGGTTTGTGGTTTGCTAAATATAATGGTTAAGGTCCAGTTTCACATGTAATCAAGGGGTAAAAACAGCCATAGTTTCAGACATAGGTCATAGACTATATTGACTCAAGTGAATGACATTATTTGCGTCAACTTACCAAGGAGCCATCCACTGGAGAATTCTCCAGACTCAAACCGACGGTACAATCCAGATCGACGCAAGATGTACGCGTCATGGGATGAGCCTGGAAACCCGGCGAGCACACTAAGGAACCGCATGTCCGGGGCCACCACTGCTTGGACATTCATTGAGTGGCCCATTTTGCGGTTCCTGGGATAAATGGAAAAAAATCAAAATTAGCAAGGCTAGGTAAACTACTCAAACACTAACTCCTAACACCCTCCCAAAAACATGTTGGCCAATACAAATAACAATAACTAAGTACATAAGTATTTTTCACCCCAGAAAAGGAGAGGTATGTTGCATCAAGTAAAGATTAACTGTAAATTGCCTATTTAAGGACCACATGAAAATGTTTTCCTTTGTGCAACATAAAAAACATTGTATAAGCTAAATAAGCTCCAATGTTTCACAGGGGCGAGTTACAAGCCGGGATTTTACAAGGAGGGATTAAGAGATATACAGAGTCAGCTATTTCACAGGGACTAGTTACAAGGAGGGATTTTACAAGGAGGGATTAAGAGATATACAGAGTCAGCTATTTCACAGGGACTAGTTACAAGGAGGGATTTTACAAGGAGGGATTAAGAGTTATACAGAGTCAGCTATTTCACAGGGACTAGTTACAAGGAGGGATTTTACAAGGAGGGATTAAGACACATTTAAAATACCATTTATACGGGCTAACCATGGCCGCAGCTCACTTTACAACTTATGGAGGGAAGCGCGATTAAGTCTGGTGTCATGCATGCCATCGATATGCATGCGTCGCCGGTGCAATCTGGTCTCGGCCCTCCGGACAATTTCTATGCTCATTAACTGGAGTTCCTCATGCTCCACAAAGGCACTAGACTGGTTCATAATAAGGCTATCCGAGGTCAAAATGGTCCCGTAAGGGGATCGCAAATGAAACGGTTTTATAGGGTGGTGGTCCCTCTGGCAATCAGCTCTCTGAATGAGACGCAAGCCCATAGCAATAACGTAAGTTATCTGAACGAACGCAAAATATCAGATTTTGATGGGAAAATGATCTGAACTAACACAAATGATCCGATTTGCTTTCGTTCTTCGAAAGCGCATATACGCATTAGCCCGAACGTTCGTACGAATGAAAAATGAACGACAAAAACAAAAAAATGACAAACACACACAAAAACTTTCCCAGACAGCTACGAAAGTCCAGACGAATGTGCCTCTGAATCGAGCCTATTGTTCTTTCTTCTTTGTGCCCTAATCCTAGTAACACTAAGGAGAGGGTCTTGCATTCTTTGGATGTGGTTAGGTGTCTGAAGTACTATCTGGTGGCTACTGTACCTTTCAGGAAAACTGATGCTCTTTTTGTGGTCCCTTCTGGTCCCAGGAAGGGTTTGGCTCCTGCTAAATCTACTATCAGCCAATGGATCCATCAGGCTGTGATTCAGGCCTACTCTGCTAAGGGGAAGAATCCTCCCTTCTTCTGTTGAACAAGTTTGCAAGGCCGCTACTTGGTCTTCTGTTTACTTTTGCATACTTTTTCAAAGTTTTACAAGGTTGATGTTAGGGCCTCAGCTGATGTTGCTTTTGGCCGCAAGGTTCTGCAGGCGGCAGTGATCTGACCTGTCTGTTGTTACCTTTGGGGATCCCACCCTACTTCATGGATACTGCTATTGGATATCCCAAGTGTAATGATTCTTATCTGGAGCAGGACGTACTGTATACTAAGAATATTACAATTCTGTGATTACTCACCTGTAGAATTGGTATTATGAGTATACAGTACGTCCTGCTCCACCCCACCCTTGGTTTTGCATTATCCTAGGATCCCCTGTATGGTGATTGTTATCATTGTTATAGTTATTGGTTGGTTCTGTTTTCTTTCTCCCGGCTTCTCTTTAACTGCTTTTCAATGCTGGGGATTTGTGGGAGGTCCCGGGTATTTGAGGGGCCGGGAGGAGCCAATTTTGCGGTCTCTGCAGTCCAGCGCCATCCGGTGGAGTAATACCCAAGTGTAATGATTCTTATCTGGAGCAGGACGTACTGTATACTCATAATACCAATTCTAATGGTGAGTAATCACAGAATTGTATTATTCTTTCCCCCAACTGGTTCAGGACTTTAGGATATGGGTGCCGCCATTTTGGCCCCGTAGCATCACATACTGAGGATAGGAGAGGGGTCAAAAGTGCAGGGAGGCAGGGTTATAGCTGTGCATTGCGCAGACAGAGCAGAGCTGGGGTCAGGAAAATGTCAAAAGATACTTCCTGTTTGCAGGCAGCCTGAAACTCCATGAGCTGCCATCTTGGATGTTTAAAGGCTCAGAAAATGCAATAGGTGCAGGTAGATGATTTTTAATGTGAGCAAGTAGGAGTGGCCTTGGCTCTGTGATGCTGCATAATAATCAGCATAATGGGCAGGAAGATTCCCAGAACTTCCCAGAAGCCGTAAAGAGGGACACGAGAAGCCACGCCCCAGCCACACCCCCGGCCATGCCCCTAGTCAGGCTCTTAAAAGGAAACACCACCTAAGAATTAAATAGGGCATCCCTCATTGAAGCCAGTCAGGGGCATCCCTCGTTACAACCAGTTAGGGGTGACACAGACACGCACACATACACACACACACACACACACACACACAGACATAAACACACACACAGATACACACAGACAGACATAAACACACACACATAGACACACATACGCAAACATACACACGCAGACACAAACACACACACAGGCACACACATACATAGAAACAGATATACACACACAGACACACACATACACACACAGACACACATACACACACATAGACTGACTCAAACACACACCAGTGCAGGCAATTTCCCCTCCTGTGTGAGGCTCCTTCCTGGAGTCCCGCCCCCACCCACTGAATCCCCAATGAGATTTTTAAAGAGAAAAAAAAAACTGCCACCTGCCAAGCTGAGTGTGCAGCTGAGGCGTCTGAGAGGCTGCGGCAACCCTCCGGGCGAGGGCGTGGGACAGAGCGTCGACAGTGCAGGACAAGTGCATGCGCCATGGGACGCGGGACCAATGGTTAAAAATCAGGACTGTCCCAGGAAAATCGGGATGGCTGGGGGGTATGCCTTCCACTGGTGAAAGCAGGTGCTAGGGTTTGGAGCTCATTTTTGTAGACCCCAATACTGCTGGTAGTGGTGAGGCCGGAACAAGTTGAGGCAGTTGTATTATGCATTTTCATTATTAGACGCACCTCTCCCCCAAACGTGTGTGTGTGTGTGTGGGGGGGGGGGGGGGGGATGTCAGTGCATCTTATTGGACAAATGTAAAAAAAAACACAAAAAAAACATGTTACCAAGCACCCACGCCGCAGCATTTTCCACTGACATTAACCATAACCCCCAACGCCCCGATTTTCCCGGACTGTCCCAGTTTTTATTGTTTGGTCCCACGGCGCATGCTCTTGTCCCACACCGTCATGTCCCACGCCGTCGCTGGGGGGTTGCCGCAGCCTCTCAGTTGCCCCCTGCCTCCGGTCCCGAGTGTAAGCCCACAGCTGCACACTCAAGGCTGATGGCAGGGGGAGTCCAAGAGGCCGCTGCAGCCGGGAGCCTGAGAGGCAGGGTTTTTCTTTTCTCTATTATTTCATTGGTGGTTCAGTGGGTGGGGGTGGGACTCCAGGAAGGAGCCTGTCCCTGCCGCTGAGCTGCAGGTGGCCAGGACTTCACGAAGGAGCCTCGCACAGGTGAGTGTATTTGTCTGTGTGTGTGTGTGTGTGTTTGTGCATCTATGTGTGTGTGTGTGTGTTTGTGTCTGTCTGTCTGTGTGTATGTTTGTGTCTGTGTGTATGTTTGTGTCTATGTATGTGTGTGTCTGTGTGTGTGTGTCTGTATGTGTTTGTGTGTGTGTTTGTGTCTGTCTGTGCGTCTATGTGTGTGTGTTTGTGTCTGTGTGTCTGTGTGTGTCTATGTGCGTGTGTGTGTCTGTGTGTGTTTGTGTCTATCTGTGTGTCTATGTGTGTGTGTCTGTGTATGTGTGTCTATGTGTGTGTGTGTGTGTTTGTGTCTGTCTGCGTGTGTGTCTGTGTGTCTATGTGTGTGTTCTTAGGTGGTGTTTCCCTTTGACGGCATGGCTGAGGGTGTGGCTAGGCGTGGCTTCTTTTGTCCCTCTTTACAGCTTTCAAAAGTTGGGAGATATGCATAAACCAAACATACACACAAACACAGAAGATACATTACCACCACCTGCTGCCTCCACTCTCCTCGCCGCCATCTGCTACTGCACCGCCTGTTTCCTGCCGCTGCACCTGTTGTTTTCAGTTCCCCAGCGGGGCCTACCACTGCACTGCACCTACTGTTTTTAGGCCTGCTGCTGCATCTGCTGTTTCTGGTTCCCAGCCGAAGCCTAGCACTGCACTTGCTGTTTCCAGTTCCCTGCTGTGGCCTGGAGCTACACTACATGTCTCCAGTCCCCGAGCTGGGCCTGCCGCTGCACCACCTATTTCCAGTTCCCAAGCAAGTCCTGCCACTGCACCTGCTGTTTCCAGTCCCCAGCTGTGGCCTGTTGTTGCACCACCTGTTTCCACTCCCCCAGCACCGTCTGTTTCCAGTTCGCAACCAAGTAATGCTGAGAGCCCGTCTGCTTTGGGGGCCACTCCTGCCGAGCACCCGCCTGTTTCGGGGCCCGCTCCTGCTGAGAGCCCACCTGCTTTGGGGCCCACTTCTGCTGAGTGTCTGCCTTATTCAGGGCATGCTCCTACTAAGCATCCGCCTGCTTTGGGGCCCACGCCTGCTGAGCACCCGCCTGCTTCAGGGCCCCCGCCTGCCAAGCACCCGCCTGCTTTGGGGCATGCTCCTGCCAAGCGCCCGCCTGCTTTAGGCCTCGCTTCTGCCGAGCGTCCACCTGTTCTGGGGCCACTTCTGCCAAGTGCCGTCTGCTCTGGGGACCGCTTCTGCCGAAAGCTTCTGAGCTGCACAATGAGCCTGACCATGATCTCCAGCATGTGCCCTGCTCCAAACTTCATCCTATTCATGGACTCATGAACAAATTATTATACTCAGACTTGTGTCATGTAAGGTGTCCTGAGCCACTCCTAAGGGGGTATTGTCATGCTCTGCAGACATCTGGCTGGTGGCTGTGTGTTGTCATTTGGCACAGTTGCTATTTTAATAGTCACCAGCAGGTGTCCTGCAAGGCTGCCATGACTTGTCAGCCCTCCTCATTTGCTGCAGCTACTGGGGGTCCTTAAATAAGGGGTTCCTCCCACCAGCAAGCGCAGCAGTATTTTGTCTCCTTAATGTTCCTGGGCTAGCAGGCTCTGTGATCCCTTTGTTTCCAGCAGGCAACTAGTAATCCAGGTGACTGCCGGCCCTTGGTAAGCTTTAATCCTGCACCTTTGAGCCCCTTGTTCAGGTCTAGTCCCTGTTTAATTTCCAGTGTATTAAATTAGGAAATATTAACATGAACATGAAGCAGTGTGGTGGTACAGCAAAAAACATGCTAAATACTAACGGAAAAAGGGAAATTTGGGGGGGTGGAGGGTAGAGCAAAACACTGTGGGGGGGGGAAGCAGGCAACAACAAGGAGGAAGAAGGTGAGTCACACTGGGTACACACACTACATGGGATGCCCCCAAAGGTGCAGGAAGAACAGGGAGGGACTAGATGCCTAACACTGCAAGGATGCTCACAAACCTGGGATGCCCCAAAGGTAGAGTTCAGCAATGGAAAAAGACAACTACAGCCGTATGAGTATGGCATTAAAGCGAGATGTCCATAGAGCAGGAAAAACACTAGACTCCGCGGCAACGTACACCTGAAAAACAGGTACAAACTTGCCTTACGATGCCAGCCAAATACAAAATTGCTCGGCTCAGACAAACGTTACTCAAGACACTTACGCTCCCGTACGTCTGGGTGAGAGAATCTCGGATGCTGAGAATAAAACAAGCATTCGCGAGTTCCTGGTCTGTGAGTTTGCTTTGCCCAATACCAAGCTATTACGGCGAGGCTGGGCAGGGCCAGCTCCAGGTTTATGTGGGCCCTCGGGCCGCATGGTCTCAGTGGGCCCTTTTGTGGTAGAGAGTCATAGGTCAGGGGGTCTATAAATTCCATGGCCAAAACTAAAAACCCTATTGCATGTGAAAGCCCCATTTCATTTTACCACATATGTATCAGTAAGCCCCTCATTCTTGTCCAGGAGTCCCCCCAAACTGAAAAGAGCACTTTATAACTATATAATTTACAAATAAAATACAACTACTATCCACACTATAAAGGGTTAAACCCCCCAAAATTGGCATAGGGTCCCTCTTCCCGGGGGGGAGCATTTTTCAGGGGAATTGTAAGGGTTAAAAATCCACAAAAAATGGTGTAAGGTCCCCCCTACCCAGCATAACCAGCCGGGGGGCAAGGCCTGTAGAACAGGGTGCAAGGGCCAGCCTCTGTGGCTCTGCCACCCTGCAGGCTACAAATCCACAAAGCCATATGGCCCCGGGCTCTTCTGTCCCCCCTGGGCTTTGAGGAGGCAGGGAATAGGGGGGCTGTGGGTTAATGGCAAGTCACCCTCTAGGCGTAGGTGACTTGACAGCCCCTGTGCGGAGTAGCGAGGGAGCTGGGCGATTCCCGATGAAAGGTAGGCAATCGGAAAAAAGATAAAAACAGTGGTACATCTACTAAAAAAAGCACATTAAACAAAAAAATATGATATGCTATTTATATCTGAATGGCTGGCGATGGGAGTGCGTGCACAGCCCAAAGATGCGGCCTCCCCATGTTTACATCTGATATGCCCTGGGGCCAGGCTGGGAGGGTTTGTTCCACTTTAGATAACCTAATCTTACTGGCACTTAGTTCCCACAGCACATGCATGGGCTGCTGCTCAGACCGCTGCTGGTTGCTCAAACTGCTGCTGCTGCTCAGACTGCTGCTGCTGCTGCTCAGACTGCTGCTGCTGCTCAGACTGCTGCTGCTGCTCAGACTGCTGCTGCTCAAACTGCTGCTGCTCAAACTGCTGCTGCTGCTGCTCAAACTACTGCTGCTGCTCAGACTGCTGCTGCTGCACAAACTGCTGCTGCTCAAACTGCTGCTGCTGCACAAACTGCTGTTGCTCAAACTGCTGCTGCTGCACAAACTGCTGTTGCTCAAACTGCTGCTGCTGCTGCTCAAACTACTGCTGCTGCTCAGACTGCTGCTGCTGCACAAACTGCTGCTGCTCAAACTGCTGCTGCTGCACAAACTGCTGTTGCTCAAACTGCTGCTGCTGCTGCTCAAACTACTGCTGCTGCTCAGACTGCTGCTGCTCAGACCGCTGCTGGTTGCTCAAACTGCTGCTGCTGCTCAGACTGCTGCTGCTGCTGCTCAGACTGCTGCTGCTCAGACTGCTGCTGCTCAAACTGCTGCTACTGCTGCTCAAACTGCTGCTGCTGCTCAGACTGCTGCTGCTCAAACTGCTGCTGCTGCTCAAACTGCTGCTGCTGCTGCTGCTGCTCAAACTACTGCTGCTGCTCAGACTGCTGCTGCTCAAACTGCTGCTGCTCAGACTGCTGCTGCTGCACAAACTGCTGTTGCTCAAACTGCTGCTGCTGCTCAAACTGCTGCAGCTCAAACTGCTGCTGCTGCTGCTCAAACTGCTGCTGCTGCTGCTCAAACTACTGCTGCTGCTCAGACTGCTGCTGCTGCACAAACTGCTGCTGCTCAAACTGCTGCTGCTGCACAAACTGCTGTTGCTCAAACTGCTGCTGCTGCTCAAACTGCTGCAGCTCAAACTGCTGCTGCTGCTCAAACTGCTGCTGCTGCTGCTCAAACTACTGCTGCTGCTCAGACCGCTGCTGGTTGCTCAAACTGCTGCTGCTGCTCAGACTGCTGCTGCTGCTGCTCAGACTGCTGCTGCTCAAACTGCTGCTACTGCTGCTCAAACTGCTGCTGCTGCTGAGACTGCTGCTGCTCAAACTGCTGCAGCTCAAACTGCTGCTGCTGCTCAAACTGCTGCTGCTGCTGCTGCTCAAACTACTGCTGCTGCTCAGACTGCTGCTGCTGCTGCTCAAACTGCTGCTGCTCAGACTGCTGCTGCTGCACAAACTGCTGTTGCTCAAACTGCTGCTGCTGCTCAAACTGCTGCAGCTCAAACTGCTGCTGCTGCTGCTCAAACTGCTGCTGCTGCACAAACTGCTGTTGCTCAAACTGCTGCTGCTGCTCAAACTGCTGCAGCTCAAACTGCTGCTGCTGCTGCTCAAACTGCTGCTGATGCTCAGACTGCTGCTGCTACTGCTCAAACTGTTGCTGCTGCTCAAACATGGATACAACATAAACACTGTGTGGCAGGGGTGCAATGTAGAGACCTCTGTAGAACTAGGTCACACTATGCCTTCAGAGATAAGAAGCCAGCTTACCTCAGAAATCATGGGCAGGGTTGTGGTCTACAGCATCATGGCTGTCTCGGCTACTGCGGACACTTCCCTCTGGCCATGCCTGAGCCAGGCTACGAGAAAATGACCACCACTCACTGCCATAGCTCAGCTTGTGCAATAAATGGGCACAGGAAGAGGCGGCCACGCCCTCAACCCACAAAGCATGCCCACATGTTGCTCCATCGTCCGCATCTTAAAAATCCTCAACACAGACGCCAACCATGTGCGGACGGCAGGCGGGGTTGCGCGGGGGGGCAGGAAAGGGCGCACCTTAGAGGGAACAGTGCTTGCCAGGTGCTGACGCCGGCCCTGAGGCTGGGAATCAGAGTAGAGTGCATGCAGATTCCATAAAATTAATATGCAGAGAACTAAGGGATCCTAGACTAACAAATAAATATGCAAAAAAGGGTGAAAAACCTCATTTAAAAGGCACCCATAGGACTGCAGGGTCAGTGGTCTGCCTCTAAGCCGGACATCTCAATTTGCTCACCTTTCATTCTGAGTTTTATGGCATGAATTATTATGCACAGCATAGAATACTGATTGGAAAATGTGACATTTTGGGCATTCCTGGGAGTTTCATAGAGTGGGCATCCCAAATCGGGCTTGCCCTGGATCCCAGGAAAACCCAACAGAAAGAAAATCAAAACAGACTTTTGGTCCTGTAAATGTGTCCTGGGGGCATCCCAGTTAGGGATGTCCCACAGTATAAAACTTTAAGGACCCCTTACATGCTGAACCGCATAGTCACCTACTTCCAGGATCCCACAGTGATCACGTGGGGCAATGAGCAAAGCAGCTTTGCCCTACAGCTTTATTCCTGCTTCCTCCACTGTGTGTGTCCCATCAAGTCAGTCAGGCACAGCATGCAAAGTGCGGATGCCACTGCAGAGTGAGGCAGTTGAGGCTGAGGGCTTCCCTAGGGATTTACACAGTGGAGCATCCCTGATCAGGATTAGGAGTGGGAAAAAATATTTTTTGACTTTTCATCTGCTTTAAAGTGATCCACCAGTTATATTTGACTCATTGTTTTTACAAGTCCACCCAAATAAGGACCTCCATTTGTCTTTCCTTTCCTGCCACTTGGTCTAAAACAAAAAGCCCGGCGCTGAGTTCCTTATCCCCCGGTGGCCAAGGGAGACTGACTCCATATTCAGCCAATCACACTGCTGCTGCACTTATTAACTGTCTAAGCAATCAGTTATAGCCAGTCTAGCAGCTAAAAAGGCAGAGGTGCTGCTCATGGTTGGGGATTGGGTACCCAGTGCTCAGAAGGGGAGCCTTTTGTTTGCTTTAAATAGCAAAATCGGTTCCAGCTCTTGGTAATATTTAGACTTATTAAAGTAGGTTCACCTCCATGTAATGTATGACTAACTGTCATAAATCCCTACTAAAATCAATCTCCCTACTAAAATCAATCTAGTGAATGGCCCTTTTCCCTGGGGCATCTTGATTTGGGATGCCTTGCTGTATGAAACTCCCCAAATCCCCCACACAACTCACCTTTTTGCCATTTCCACTGCACATGTGCGGTGAGTATAGGTAATCGGTGCGGTTCCCAAAGTGGAGCATTCTGAATTGGGATGCTCCAGGGTCACTGTCAGCCAGCCCTGGAGTCTTTTAGACTTCAGGGCCAGCCTTAGGGCTGAAAGGTCCACATAAAAGAAAGCAGAACACAATTTTTGGGATGCAAAGCAGATTGGAGTAACTGCTCATAAACTGATCTTGCTGGCCAAGTCTGAGCTTCCATTCCTTTTTCTGTGCAGAGGAAGATTCAAGGGGAGGAGCTCTAACCCAGGGATTCCTCTCACACTGCCAGAGCTGTTGATGCTGCACACTGAGCCTGGGAGCGGGGAGCTGCAGGAAAACTGCTATCTGTCTTCACACAGCATGGCCATCATGGTGCTCTTCTGTCACCCAGCCCTCCCCCATCCTCACCCCTCAACAAACGCCATGTGAGTAGACTGGCTGCTCCAGTAAGGTGGCTTACCCGCCCCCTCTTAGTGCCCTCCTCCACTTCCTTGCACAATAAACATTAACTGACCTGTCCCAAAAAAATTCCCCACCTGGCTACTCTTGTCCTGGCACTGGGCCTACACCAATTCAGCTTTGACAAATGCCAGGTTCCCCCCATCTAACACTTGTCCTGGCAGTCAGTGGGGGGGGGGGGGGGGGCACCTGTAGGTGAAACAGAGGCTTGCTCACACATAGCGTGATACTCTACCAATCACTGCACAGCAGTCACACTGCCGCTAAAAGTATTGACTATCTAAGCAATCAGTTACGGCCAGTCTAGCAGCTAAAAAGGCAGAGGTGCTACTCCTGGTTGGGGATTGGGTACCCAGTGCTCAGTACGGGAGCCTTCTGTTTGCTTTAAATAGCAAATAGCAAAGACTGGCTGCTCCAGAAAGGTGGCTTACCTGCCCCCTCTTAGTTCCCCCTCCACCTTGCACAATAAACATTATCTGAAAAACTCCCCCACCTGGCTATTCTTGTCCTGCCAGGTTTGCTGCATCTAATGCTTGCCCTGGGGGGGGGGGTGCACCTGGAGGTGAAATAGATGCTTGCTCCCACATAGCGTGATGCTATAGCCGCTGGGCTTGTGTGGTCATAGAAGCTCACCACTTCTGTCCCACCTCTATCCAACACGCCCATCAGCGGTGATATGTGTTGCACACCAGCCGCACCTCCTTGATCTCTCTTGAGGGCTTGCACCAGCACTGCCATCTGCGCCAAATGTGCTCAGACCCCTTTTGGCACCCCCCCTAACTTGCTGCACCCGGTTCACATAACTCACTGCCCCTAGCTTAAACTCTAGTCCCGGGGGAGGGACGTACCTCCGTCTTCGACAGAGCACCTTCCAACATAAGACAAGTATCCCTTGGGACCCTGATCACATGCCCTCTAACCACTAAACTAAAAGTGTTCTACAAGCTACAATGTGGTCAAACAGGGGATGAAACATAGGCTGTTAACATGCTGTGTGACCACAGGGCCTGAGAGGGATGCCCTTGTAGCATAAAGTAGGGGTGTATCTATAATTACAATTACACTTGAGAGCTCAGTTAGGAGGGTTTATTACACATTGAAGCATTCACCACAGAGTTGCTGATTTTCATTATTTTTAACAACAATAAAGAATCATTTGCAAGTGAAATTCTGTTTTAGGTCTCCCATTGCTCAGCGTTCTCCATGGAGTTGCAGGTTAGGGTATTGACCTTAAAATTCTAAGTTATGTATTATACTGCCAGATAACTGTGTGCACGGGCTGTGCAGGGAAACAAACTATGCTTTGTGGGGGTAATCTAATAAATAATAACTTAGTTATTTCAACTGTTAAACCCAGTAACTTGAATTTTGTAACAGAACATGGTAACCTTTAGTCAGTGTTCCAAATCAGTGTTCATACTCCCTGTGGAAGTTATTTCCATGTTTTCTAGATTACAAAAGCAAATATGTGGGAGCAACTCCAAAAATAAATAGAGTAACATTTAACTCTAAAGTAGCAGAATTTGCTGCAGAAACACTGAATGCTGGATTGTTTAGTTTAGATGCTGAATTCAATTACCAGGAACAGCAGATACAATAACTATATGTATTTAATTTTAGTTGCTGTACATTATAAACGTTGCTGTTGACAAATACTGAATTTTACTGGAAAATGTAACAGTGGTTAAAGGTTTGAATACCTTGCCTTGACTTACTATTGTACATGGTGTTGTTTTATGAACACATTCATGGGCATTAGAATTGAAGAACATTTTCAGCCTAAATTAAAAAAACCCTATACCATGTGTCCCATGAAGACTGCCAATGATAGTTAGGCACTGCATCTCTTCCTGTGTCCTCCGACAAGTAGACGCCCCCTGGCCTGGCACGCCCCCCTCCATTCACTGCAATGCAAAGGGGCTTGTGAAGACCTCCCTTACAGTTTAGACACATAATTTTTCCAATGTAAGTAAGGATATTTGCTTTTACATTTGGAAACAACAGCATCCTATTGGTGAAATCTCTAGCATAGCCCATAGGATGCTGTTATTTCCAAATTTTTTAAATATATCCCTACAGATTTTTTGGGACGCTGGCATGAATCACAGGCCATGTCCCATCCAGCCAGAACCAGCTCCCTCTGAACTTGAGGTGGCAAAGGAGGCAGTTGACAGCAGACAGCAGCGGCAAAGGAGACAGTGGTTACTGCAAGGGCAACAGCAAATGCAGCGGCCAGCGGAGGTAGCGGGTGGCGATGGCGAAGACTTCTGCATTCGGTAATGTGTGTCTGTCTGTCTGTCTCTCTGTCGGGGGAGACACTGCATGGGAACTAGGGAATATATGTTATTTTTTTACATCTTTTACATCTTTTACATTTGACGATAAGACACTGTGACTGCCCCCCCCCCCCTTTTTGGGTAAAATACATGCATCTTATAAGACAAACAATATGGTATATGGTTCTATTGATGTTGTAGTTTGTTAAGATTTAGCGGTTTTGGCTCATCTATATAATGTTAACCTTTTCTCTAAGAATACATGGATCCACCTTGCTACTTGCATGTTGATTTCCTCTGGTTGGTCCCCAACAATGATTTCCTCCGGAGGGCTGCGAGAATGATTTCCTCTGATGGCCCCAGAAATGAGTTCCTTTGATGGGCCTAAGGTTCTCTGGACTGACACTGTCCAGGGACATTTTGTTTTCAGTAAGGTTTTAAAATGCTGGATGCGTAATATACAGGTAAGAGGTAAAAATATAAGTAAATAACAAACATGAAATGAGTATTGAAATTTACAAAGCAGTATTAGTCAAGCTGGAGAGCACTATATCCCAGCCTGGACACCTGGACTGTGTTATTGGTAACCAATAGAACTGACTCAGTAAAGCCAGATTTAAAGCGGTCCTTCACTCTAAATAAAAGTCTATCTTATATGTTTCCCCACACCCTGTACATACAGATTGCTCACATTAAAAACCATCCTACCTGCATCTACTGCATGTTATGAACCTTTAAGCATCCAAGATGGTGGCTCATGGAACATCAGGCAGCCTGCAAACAGGAAGTGCCTTCTGACTGTGTTTCTCTGCATTTTGGGGTTGCTGACCTTTTCCTGACCCCAGCTCTGCTCTATATGAGCAAAGCACAGCTATAACCCGCCCCCCTGTACTTTATCCCACGCTCCTCTCCTCAGTAAGTGTGATGCTTCTGAGTTAAGATGGCGGCGCCCGTATCCTAGAGTCCTGAACAGAGTTGCAGCCCAGTGGGGGAAAGAATAATAAGTAAGTGACAAAAAACTAAAAATATATTAATTTTAGATGCTGGGGAAGGGTTTGGGCTTTTCAATAAATCGTGATGAAGGTCCGGTTTAAGGAAAGCATCATATGATCATTGTTTGGCTATAGCGGTAACTTGAAAGTACAACCAATGTTTGATGAATTTCTCAAAGTATAAAACTGGCTTAAAGATATTTTACTCTTTTTACATGTAATTTTTCCAAAGGCCTCTGATTTTTATTTGTTATTCTACTATCACTGGTACAAGGAGGGGAGGGCAGGTTGTGTATGATGCTCATGGCATCGTGCAGGCATGTCTGGCAATCCCCATTGCGTAGGCCCCTGAGGACTGCTGTAGCTTTACTGGGGTTAGGACTGCTATAAACATATTGTTTTGTAGTTCAATTGTAACAATCCATGATGCAGTTTTATGAAATTGTTATTTTATTGTATGTCTAGTATACTGGTGAACTTTGTTATTAGATCTGAGATTATTGCATTAGAAATGATTTATGTCTTACACTTGTATAAGTCCATTCACAGCTCAGCTTCAATGACCACTGAAGAAGTGATTGAATAAGAACGGCATGAAGCAATACAGACATGAAGGGTGTCAGAACTTTTCAGAAACTCTTCATCAGTCTGTTGCTGGTGGTGATCAAACAGAACACTGTGTTTCATGTACTTCAGTGTTCTGAGAGGCAGCTTCATTCAAGTAACTGTTCCTGACTTTCCTGCATTATTTTGGCAGAGGATGAAACTGTATATTACTGTACATTTGAAAGTTTCCAGGACTATAGTATTCACCAAAGTACAGCTCAGAAAAGAAATGAGACCAGTGGAGAATACAATAGTCATAAAAATGAAGCAAGCAGCATTGAAGCAGGCAGAAAAAAGTATCATTTTGAATGTTTTCACCACCTTCCCCAGCAACACAGAAGCAGCATTACTGAATGCACTAAATATAGGTCTGAAAGGTTTATACCTCGCGTTGCTGTATCTCTCCCTCCTACTGTGCGGTGAAATTGGGTAATTTGGTTTTGCATCACTGGTTTGGTCTGTTATAGGCTAAAGTGACTTGTGTGTTTGTGAATGTATTGCGTATGTATGTGTGTATACTGGGGTAATTCAGAGATGTAATTCATTAATAGTTAATAAAATTAGTTGTTCCCTCATGAGAATAATCTATCTGATCTTACCTGCTGATTTGTGTGTCTCTTACCTCATTGGAACACTTCTAAATCTCATCTGGGAAACTTTTCTACTCAAAAAAACAAATTGGATGTGACAGATATTTTGTTAAGATGAAAAGATTTCCAAAAACTGGCCAACAGAGACAGAGACCTCTCTCTCCAAAAAGACATCTATTTGGATTGGAAACCTGCTGAAGTTGTGGCAATATTATTGTTTTTCACACTCAAAGCAAAATGGCCAGAAAAATATTTTCCCCCTACCTGGGTCTACCAACCCAGTAGACCAGGCATAGGGGCTGATAACCCCAGACTCAAAGGCTGTACTCCACCCCTGAAGACTTAATAGCCTCTATGCCCTTCACATGGGGCCCATGCTGATTTGAACCTCTGTGCAGGCAATTGGCCACTTCCTACATGTTGGATAGCTGGCTTGCTAATCCCCTACCTACCCTACCCTTGGAACTGAAAAGAATCAAACCTGACCCCCCCCCCCCCCCCACAAAATAAATAAATAAATAATCAATCCTCACTTACCATTGGCATCTTCTTAATGGTCTCTGGTAGGTTGCTTGAGAAAGTAAAGCACCCTGCCAGTCACAAGCTGCGGGAGACCTTCAATGGAATGAAAATCGCTTGGATAAACAGAACACTGTGACTCATGAGGGAATTCCAAGTACATGTACATGGCATTTTAAAGTCTTTAACTTTGACAATAGTGACATTCCTCTGGTGGGACACCAGAGAGGGGGACCTGTCCTGGAGAAACGTTTGGAGAGGGTGCCACAGATACCACCATGGGATACTGTAAAGCAGCACCTTGCAAGCTATTTGTAAGCAGGCAAGCTGTGATAACGAATTACCAGCATCCGCGTGGTCGCTGACAGTGACTGGATAGCTGCCATTCTGAGGGAATGCGGAAATGATAAATATGGGTTGCCTGGTCCCCAGCTTGCAGCATGGAAAGACACAGCGCTGCATCTGGAATCAGGATGCCCCCATGCTCACAGGGTGGAAGAAATAATGTCTTTTGTGACTTTATAATTTCTCTTATCCATCCTGTTATGCAGCTGCATTAAATTGTTGGTGATTTCCAGCTCTTTTTCTATAGCCAACCCCTCTACTTTCTATACAGTTTAAGTACAACCATCTTTTTCTAAACCAGATGGTAGACAGAACTCCACGCTTCCTGCAGCGCTTTGAAGGACACCATTTTCTTGTTTCTGTTACTTTATTGTAGTAAACTGTTAAACTGCAACAAAAATATTCCTCTTGTCACGTTCATTTTGTTTTGTCTGTATAGTGAGGGGAACTGAATAAAAAACACGAAAGCGATAGGTGGCTCCCTTCCTTCACAGACAAATGTAACATTCTGCCTGTGAATTACAAAGACTAGAGAGAAAAATGCATGAGATCATATTTCAACAACAAAATTAATTACTGTTACTGTTACAATAACTTACTGTTATCTAGTAGGTTTAGAATAGGAACAAAACCCTAACAATTCAGTCAAAAAGAACCCAAAGCCAGACACTGGCCTTTCCCCAGGTATCTCCGCTGTGTGAAATCTTGGGGGGTTGCCCACAAAATTCACCTTTGCCGGCAGCTCCCCTGGGGATGTATACAACTGCAGCTGCATCCTCAGAATCTCTGGGCCCATTCAGATAGTGTAGGGGTGAGAGTGTTCCCCAATCTAAAGGGCACTGGTGATGTGGGTGCTCTTACTCCCGATTGCAGAGCTCTGGTCTAAACAGAGTGATATTTTCGATCATTATTATGCAGGCACTAATTGGACAAGAACCTGTGTATGTACTGTAGGACTGGGGAAAGGTAAATCTGTATGGGTGGTCTGGGGTATTCACACAGCAGGGCATCCTAAATTGGCATCAGACAATGAACAAAACCCAAGTCAAAATCACTAGTTTCGTTCCACTTTAAAAGCAAAGCCAGTATGAATACACTGTCTAATATTTGTGTGAAACAGGGAATTGCTTGCCTTTAAATGCACAGTGATGTTGAGTAGAAATCCTTACTGGTTCCTATACCCTGCCCTAAACAAAAAAAAAAACTAAATAAACTGGTAAAGTGGTTATTGAACCCCCTCTCCTGCAAATCCACACTCGTACACCCAGAAGATTCTCCTTCTTGGTATGTCTGTCTTCACTGCTGCACAACATGGTCTACATTCTCATTGATAAGTGTTACATTTATATTAGTACATGTCAGGTGTTCCTAGTCATACTATGCAGTCGATGCGTTATGTCACTGTTGTTATTACTGTATAATTGGGGCTTCCATGGGCATTAAGGAATAAGTAGGGAGCGTAGGACATGAAAGCCTGGAACAGCTGGACATTTTCTCCATTGACAGAGGAGGGAGAGAGGGAAAGAGGATTAGAAACATGAGGATGTGGGAAAGTAAGAGGAGTTATAGGATTGATCTCTTGGTATATTTATTCCAACTTGTCTTTAATGTTGATCAATGTGTGGACAGAAAAGGACCAGCACCATCATTAATGTAGGAAGGAGTGAAAGCAAAACATTGGCCCATTCTTGATGAACTGCAAGACTCCCTTTAGATTTGACCATTTGTTTAATGAATCTCTAAAAGCCGCGTGCCTGTCAAGGAGCTGTTCTTTTTTATTGGAATAGCATTTACAGATAGTGGCTATAACATTACAGGAGTAGTTTAAGAGCCATTGTAAGTTTCTCAAGTAGTTATTTATTACATAATTAAAATGAGCCACAATGCTCATTATATCCCCCAAACAAAACTTTCCTCCAGTGTCATTAAGTTTTTTATTCTGACAAAAAAACTTTATATTATACCTAAAAATGCCAAAAGCACTGCTGTTTTATATACTCTTAATTAAGCTATTTGTTCTACCATAAAATCTTCATTTGCCTTTGACTGCCCTTTGTTACTATCCCCAGATAATTGATCCCATACGCAGAGATTTGCTTTCACTCTTAAAGTTATCTCTTTGGCAGATTAAGGGCCTTATTTATGACGGGCGTCATTTCGCATTTTTCCATTGGCTATAGTTTTGGAGCACCAGCATTTTTGTCTTTTCTGGCACTGTGCTGTGGACTACAATAGTGCTAGAAGTTGCTGCTAACTAATTAGCTTTGATTGTTGCACTGGGAGGCTGATTTATTAATAGTGCCAGGTAGCGACAGTTGAGCGACTGTAGCAGTATTTTCACAGCGCCCGCTAGTAGACGCTGTGCTTGGCCGTTGTTCGGTTGTTGACAGCGACTCAGTCGGTGTGCAGTAATGTTGAATATTGGGTGAGGAGTCGCTATTTGACAGGTTCTGCGCTGTATGGGAGCGCATGATAGCGACTGGTCAGAGCGACCGGCTCCCACCATATTCATTAAAAAATCACGCTCAAAAAATTCTCGCGCTGTGAAATGCATGTTTAAACCCCAGAGCGCTGGCGGCGATGGGTTAAAAGTAGTTTTTTAACCCCCAAACAACCATATTTTTAGAAACCAAAAAAACAAGTTTTTAAATAATTTTGTAATATGAATACATTAATATCAGACCTGTAATATCAATTCTGCACAATTTTTTTTTTTTTGTTTTTTTCCTTATCTAATATCTAACATGGCAGAAGTGGTCACAGAATTTTTCACATTTAAAAAAAAAAAAAAAACATTAATAACAATTAATTATGAATATTTAAAGATTGTCCCATTGAAATGCATTGGAGAGCGCCAGGTAGCGAGAGGTCATAGCTGTTGCTGTTCAAGGTCGGACGCTGGTGCTGTGGGCTGAGGCTGGAATAATGATGAATGAGTCGCTATATGGCGCTATCTCAGTCGCTAAGCAGGATTGGCTTGATAAATGTGTGATTGTGGAGGGGAGCCGGCGTTCTCGTGGCGGTGCCCGTCATTACCGGTCGCTCACCAGTCGCTACCTGTCGCTATTCCTTCATAAATAAGGGCCTAATTAGCTTTGATTGTTGCACTAGGTATTGGGCAGCCTGTATCACCAGACCCAATTGCGATTATACCAGCGCCAGTGAGTGCCGATTTGTACTGCCTCTCTTTTCAGTGCTGCACAGCGTATTTATGACTTTTTTCCTTGTAAAGATTGGCAATCTATTTATTTGGTGCAGGTCGGTATTTCTTCATAACCGTTACAAGAAATCACTGCTAGGGACAAAGGAGGGCAAACTTTATAGTGCGTTTAGGCCGTGATTTAGTTTTGGTTGTCCAAATTACACATTTGTAACCTGAAGAAGCCACAAAAAAATGATTACATTCAGTGAAATCTAGGTCCTGCATTTCAATTATTGATAAGTCACAATGCTTTTGTACAAATAAATGTGTGTAATATTAATTATAAGCATAAAACGCTTCAATCCAGTTCTGCCCATTGGTCTCTATAGGATTTTGACCTGCAGAGCCAGGTTTCAACCAGCGCTGCTTCAGCCAGAGTGCCCGGCGCTGTAACATTTTGGGCACTAGTGTTAAATAAGACACCAAGGGGCAGCCACATCAGTGCAGCCTGTTTTGTTTCTTTAATCGGACCTTGAGTGCCACTGAGGCCAAAAAAGTGACGCTTTGTGGCGCCAATGCTTCATAAATAAGGCTCCCAATTTCTTGTATGATGGCAGTGGAGTGACTAGAGTCCTGTGAGCCAAATAGCTATTATTGGCCTATGATTGTTCATATTGTCACATGAATGAGCAGCATTATGGTACAATGTGTGCCCACCTTGACCTAGGAGGAACGATAGTGGAGGCTCTTGCCTATAGAAACCAGTTTAGTCATAATTTTTCTGCCTGCTACATGATAGTAGCTTGCTGACTGTCTGCTATGACAGTGTTCTCCAACCCTCTCCTCAAGGACCACCAAGAGCTCAAGTTTTGTTGATGTCCACACAAGCAGTTCTATAGCTCTGTCTAACCACTAATTACCCCACCTCTGTGTAGAGATCTACAAAAGCTAACCTGTTGGTGGTGGGTTAGGGGACACTGAGATGCAGGAAAAGTGCCCAGGTAGATGAGAACCATCACTCTTTTCCATAACCTGCTCAGTGAAGTCTTGTTTTCCTACCTAAACCATTCTGTTAAGCTGACTCTCCAGAGATTTAAGAGAAGGGAAGTAGCAGCGCTAGAAAAGAGCATAGGTATCAACATGTCAATATTCTTGTTAAGGTCAGCTGTACCTGTGCAAGCCTACCATAGGAATATTAAGAGATGGCAAATAAGGCACAGACACACAACAAAACCAAGACCACTGTCCTTAATAAGGAGTAAAAATACACGGGGAGGCCGATTTATTAATAGCGCCAGGTAGCGACAGATGAGCGACAGTAGCGTGATTTTCACAGCGCCGGCTAGTATTCGCTGTGCTTGGCCGTTGTTCGGTTGTTGACAGCGACTCAGTCGGTGTGCGGTAATGTTGAATACGGGGTTTGGAGTCGCTGTTGACAGGTTCCGCGCTGTATGGGAGTGCATGACAACGAATGGCCATAGCGAACGGCTCCCAGCATATTCATTAACAAATCACGCTCAAAAAATTCTCGCGCTGTAAAATGCATGTTTAAACCCCAGAGCGCTGGCGGCGATGTGTTAAAAGTAGTTTTTTAACCCCCAAACAACCTTATTTTTTGAAAAAAATAATAAACAAGTTTTTATAAACATTTTGTAATATGAATACATTAATATCAGACCTGTAATATCAATTCTGCACAAATTTTTTTTTTTTTTTTTTACCTTGAAAAAAAAAATAACATTGCAGAAGTGGTCACCGAATTTTTGACATTTAAAAAAAAAAAAAAAAAAAACATTAATATCAATTAATTATGAATATTTAAAGATTGCTCCATTGAAATGCATTGGAGAGCGCCAGGTAACGAGAGGTCATACCTGGCGCTGTGATGGGATAAGCAGCGGCGCTGTTCGCTGAAGTCTGCAACATGATGAATCCCGCGCTAGCTGACGCTCTCGCCGGCGCTAGCCTCATTTAGCGTGATAAATGCGTGATTGTGTTCGCAGCCTGGCGTTCTGGAGTCGGTAATCGCCGATAGCTGGCGCTACCTGGCGCTAGTGAGACACTACCTGGCGCTATCCCTTGATAAATAAGGCCCAGAGTCTTTGATGTCTGTCTCCACATTAAACCAAAGAAGGCTGTACATACTGGAATTGCTGAATATATAATCCACTCACCATAGCCCCATGCTCACCAGCCAAGGGACTGGAGATCCGTGAATTTTCCGTCAATTTATCCAGACCATTCCCCATGATGAGGCATCTAGGCATCCAAATCTGCAATTGGCCGTACTAAGCACTTTGACTACTGACACCACACTTCTTCTTCAAAGCTTGGACACATTGGAAACACAGAAGACTAAAAACTGAGAGGGCTAAAAACACAGAGGACTGGTGCTAAGAATGACATGCTCAGAGTGATCCAAGTAACCCTCCTATAATGTAGAAAGTCTATGAGACTCCAGGGCCACTTGATTCCCTCCTCCCGTGGCACCCGGATTTGGGATGGCCTGCTGTCTGAAACTCCCCAGTCACCAGGTATGGTAAGCCCAAGGCTCATGTGCGTGGCTGCCCACAGCCTAAAGATGCAAGTGATGCCATGTTTAGATTGTCTGTGTGCTTTTCATAAGTATGCGAAGCCAGATAAGCCGAATTTCATCCATGGACTCAATGAAAAGTAAGAACAGAGGGTGACCTGGGGGGGTTTCACACAGTGGGGCATCCCAAATAATGGTGCCACAGGGGGGCAGACCAAAACACAAGATAGTGAAAGTCCCGGGTTTTGGTCCACTTTAAGGGTTCAGCCATCATATACGGTGGACGGGTGCTTGACTGAGATTCATGTATGGGCATATTGTAACCAATAACTCATTTAGCATGTCTATCCAGAAAGACAGAAGTTTTCATTGATCATAAAACCATCCACTCTGGATGGTACTAAGTTTTAAATTGAACAGGTATTAAAATTAAAAGTTGGAGAGCCCTTCAAAATATAATTTGATTACTTTCAAAGTTTTACGGGTGCATATCAATTTTATTATTATGTCTGTTAAAATAATTCCACACCATAAGGAATAAATGATTAGTGAAGCCCCCAGTGCCTTTCTTCCCCACCAACCTGATCCCTGGAGCCCTGAATCTAACCTTGTTGCAACCATCAGCCAATCACATTCCTCAAATTACATAGGCACATGTGGGGTAAATGCAATTGGCTGGCTCTAGAGTCTTTTAGACTTAAGGACTTTCCAAAACAGGTGTTGGTCCTTTTTAAATTATTTGAGTCAGATGAGTATTTGCTTGTAATTATATTTTTGGTTGACTGTTCCCATAACGATTGCAACACATGCATTGGAACAACACATCCAAAATGATTATCTTGTTTCCTGTTGGGTGTTTTAGAGGCGCAGGACTCATTTTCTGCTTTTGTATTTACTTACTACCTTTGCAATTGCTTTCATTAAAAACACAATTTTCCTGGGATTTCAATTCTATGACTAATTATGAAGGAATTATGGCTGATCACACATCAGGTGTCAAAATCCGTTGCAATTTCACATTTCATTAGCCGTTGCTACGACCGTCATGCAACTTGACTTTCCCAGAATCCTCCAAGGTTTGGAAATCTGTAATTTGAGTTTCCTAGAATACAGAAGCCTGATATACCATCAAGCATGTGTTTTGTCCTATTTATTGCCACACATTATTTCTGCCCCCCCAACCAATCACTAATAGTCCGTATTTCAAATGTGTGTTTACTGTTAATGAAGAAATGAAGATGACTATAGTCCAATAAGGCTGAAAGAATCAATTTGGTGTGTAACAAATTTGTTCTCAATGATCTTAAATTCTGTACAGAAAACATTTCTAAAATGTAGGGATTACTTTCTAGCACAATTTTTGCTATTTTTAATTGTTTTATATATTTCTGTAATTTCAAATATGTTATTTTCAGATTTTCAGGGCATTTTACATAATTTAATGTGGCAGGTCATTCAGTGCTCCTGAGGCAGAATGACGGGTTAAAAATACTCACCTACTCCTGGCATCAGTGCTGTCTATTGGAACGTGCCTGCAGTGAGGCTGCATAGAACAAAATCCTCTGCTCAGTGCGAACTTAGAGGCCGATTCATTAATAGCGCCAGGTAGCGACAGATGAGCGCCAGTAGCGTGATTTTCACAGCGCCAGCTAGTATTCGCTGTGCTTGGCCGGGGTTTGCTTGTTGTCAGCGACTCAGTCGGTGTGCGGTAATGTTGAATACGGGGTTAGGGGTCGCTGTTTCACAGGTTCCGCGTTGTATGGGTGCGCCTGACAGCGAATGGCCAGAGCGAATGGCTTGCTGCAGATTCATTAAAAAAATCACGCTCAAAAATTTCTCGCGCTGTGTATTCCTTGTTTAAACCCCAGAGTGCTGGCGGCGATGTGTGTAAAGTAGTTTTTAACCCCCAAACAACCTTTTTTTTTATATGTTAAAATTATACAAGTTTTTCTAAACATTTTGTAATATGAATACATGAATATCAGACCTGTAATATCAATTCTGCACATTTTTTTTTTTTATTTTTTTTACTTAAAAAAAAATCCTAACATTGCAGAAGTGGTCACAGAATTTTTGGCCTTTAAAAAAAATAAAAAAACTGTAATAGCAATTAATTATGATTATTTAAAGATTGCTCCATTGAAATGCATTGGACCACGCCAGGGAGCGCCAGGTCATACCTGTCGCTGTGATGGGATTAGCAGCGGCGCTGTTCGTTGCAGTCGGCTACATGATGAATCCCGCGCTAGCTGACGCTCTCGCCGGCGCTAGCCTCATTTAGCTTGATAAATGCGTCATTGTGGCCGACGCCTGGCGTACTTGAGCCGGTAGCCGCCATTAGCTGGCGGTACCTGGCGCTCGTCAGACACTACCTGACGCTATCGCTTGATGAATAAGGGCCTTAGAGTCCATATTAAAGTTAATGGGCCAGCAAGTGCATGCACATATCAAGGGATGCCCCACTGTAAAGCCACTTCCCAGAGCACTGGGGAAATGCACTGGATGTGGGTAAGGTCTTTTTTATTTAACACTTTGTCCAGCCTTAGAGCCGGGGGAGGGAATCATGGAGGAATCGGTGGGAGGGGTCATCACATTATAATGTCTCTTTTAGACCAGATCATCAGTATTAAATATTGAAGGGGTTAAAAATACTCACCTGCTCCTGGCATCAGTACTGTCTATTGGCACTTGCCTGCAGTGAGGCTGCATAGACCAAAACCCTCTGATCTGTGCGCACTCACAGCCCCTATTCAAGTTAGTGGACAGCAGGTGCATGCACATATCAAGGGATACCCGCTGTGGAGCCACTTCCCAGAAAATGGAGAAATGCACTGGATGTGGGAACCAGGTGAGCTCTTTTTTATTTAACCCTTTGTCCTGCTTTAGAGCTAGGGAAGGGAATCATGAAGGAATCAGGGGAGGGCTCAGCACACTATAATGTCTCTTTTAGACCAAATCACCAATATTGAATATTGAAGGGGTTAAAAATACTCACCTGCTCCTGGCATCAGTGCTGTCTATTGGGACTTGCCCGCAGCAAGGCTGCATAGACCAAAATCCTCTGTTCTGTGCACACTCACAGCCCCCCAATTAAGGTAATGCACATACCAAGGGATGCCCCACTGTGGAGCCACTGCCTAGAGCACTGGAGAAATGTGGTGGATGAGGGGACCAGGCAAGGTCTTTTAACCCTCAGTCCTGCCTTAGCAGGGGAGGGAATTATGGGCTCCTTTTTAGACCATTTTAGACCAGATCATCTATATTGAATCCAAAATTCCTTTTGGAAGATTTGCTTATAACTAAGAATCTTCTACAGCATGCCATCCTCAACCCCATGAGACTCCTGGGGTTCATTTCTTGAGAGGTACCATAGTTGCGATGTCTAGGTCTATTCATGACTGTAGCAAGATCTTTGGTTGTCCATGGGCATCGTCAGGGGTGTAACTATAGTGAGGGGGGCCATCATTGTTGCTCCTTCACCTTAATTATCAGATTTGCGCTCACTTGGCATCATTTTGAAAAAGGAAGTGTAATTTGTCTCAGTGAGATAGTTCAGGCTCTTGCTTCATTTATTATATGCATGTATTTGCATATTAATTTATGGTCTTACCTGAACTGACTATGAGGCCAATTCATTAATAGCAGCAGGTAGCGACAGTTGAGCGACTGTAGCGGCATTTTCAGAGCGCCCGCTAGTAGTCGCTGTGCTTGGCCGTTGTTCGGTAGTTGATAGCGACTCAGTCGGTTTGCCGTAATGTTGAATATTGGGTGAGGAGTCGCTATTTGACAGGTTCCGCGCTGTATGGGAGCGCATGATAGCGACTGGCCATAGCGACCGGCTCCCACCATATTCATTAAAAAATCACGCTCAAAAAATTCTTGCGCTGTAAAATGCATGTTTAAACCCCAGAGCGCTGGCGGCGATGGGTTAAAAGTAGTTTTTTAACCCCCAAACAACCATATTTTTGGAAACCAAAAAAAAAAAGGTTTTTTCAATAATTTGGTAATATGAATACATTAATATCAGACCTGTAATATCAATTCTGTACAATTTTCATTTTTACCTTAAAAAAATTTAAAATGGCAGAAGTGGTCACAGAATTTTTCACATTTAAAAAAAAAAAAAAAAAATTCATAACAATTAATTATGAATATTTAAAGATTGTTCCATTGAAATGCATTGGAGAGCGCCAGGTAGCGTGAGGTCATACCTGTCGCTGTTCAAGGTCGGACGCTGGCGCTGTGGGCTGAGGCTGGAATAATGATGAATGAGTGGCTATATGGCGCTATCTCAGTCGCTAAGCAGGATTGGCTTGATAAATGTGTGATTGTGGTGGGGAGCCGGCGTTCTCGTGGCGGGGCCCGTCATTACCGGCCGCTCACCAGTCGCTACCTGGCGCTATTCCTTCATAAATAAGGGCCTATGTAGCACTTCTTTGACCCACTGTCCCCTCAAAATCTCTGGGGACACATAAATCTCCCACTTAGCTGACACTATGTTGAAAACTGCCCCGCCGAATCCAAGGCCTCTGTTCAGTTTACTTGGGCTAATAAACTGACCAATGCTAGTGGAATGTATGGATTTGCAATTACTAACATCCTTTATGGACTGGAGATCCCTAATCATTTCTTATTATATTGTAAGCTCTTGTGGGAACATTCCTCGTTTTTGTTTTTGCTGCTGTGTCATTTATTACTCTGTACATTAACCCTCTGATTGTAAAGCGTGTCAGAATATGTTGGCGTGATATAAACAAACATTACTATTAGAGACAATTTATAAAAACTTTTAACTGTCTTCAAAGCCATGTCCCCATGTCTAGGAGTGCAGATATACTTTTATTTATTATATATAATTACTAAAAATAATACTGTCT
Source organism: Gastrophryne carolinensis (assembly GCA_027917425.1). Lineage (NCBI taxonomy): Eukaryota > Metazoa > Chordata > Amphibia > Anura > Microhylidae > Gastrophryne > Gastrophryne carolinensis. Next base: position 67,157,977 of record CM051239.1, on the reverse strand, counting down.
AGCCCTAGTCATCTGCACCCCATATGCAAAATCTATTCTTTCTTATATTTCAGCATATGGAAGTGTAAGAGTGCTATTATCCATATGATGCAAATGATGAGTTTTTTTACTCTTGTTATGTTGTAACTGAAGCTTCCATATTGTATTATATCTTGAGAAAGCATTAAGTAATGCGGCTGCAAGGACAGAGCTGACATAAAGGGCTAAAACAGCTGGAATACGTATGCGGTGACAGAGGGTCGAGAGTCAAGGAGGATTAGAAATGTGCGGATGTGGGAAAATTAGAAGAGATGGCAGGACAGATCTCTTGGTATATCTGAACAAATGGGGCTTTGAAAATGATCAGATGTGTCGGCTTAAGTAAGGCAGCAAGATTCAGTTAGAAGAGAAAAACATAATGCGTCAACAGGGCAGCCATCATTAATACAACATGCAAACTGAATGCACATATACACACATGGTTTAAATATAAGCTTTTCCATGTGAGCCATTTATATTTAAAAATGTCATTTTTTTTTCTTTCCACTTTAAATGTAGCAAAAGGTGCTGGCTGATGGCTTATATTAATGGGAACATGTTGGGCCTGCATTAAAATGATCCGGCTTTCTCAACCCTGGCTGTCGCTTCAATATTACATCAGAAGTTTTATTCTTTCACCATAACAGGAACTGAAAGTTCCCTAAACACCTCTGTGCTGAATTGCCACCAGACAGTCTGGACCAAGATGGTTAAAGAAAACTTCCACTGATATACAGTGAGCCATTTTGTTAATGGATGAATAGTGTTTCGTGGGTAGTGTTGGCGGCTGGTACTTGCAGCCACCAACATGGAGAGATGTTTACACAAGAAGGGTCTGAAAGGCTAGATCTGTGCTCAGAGTTTCCATACCACTGGCAACAAGAATATTCACTTTACTCCACTATGAGCCCAGCTCAGCCCGTCCATAATGCACCTTGCATACATGTTATGCTTGCTTCCTCTCAGCCAACTCTTCTTAACTACAGCATAGCTTCCATCCTCAGTTCATCAGCACTGCACACTGACCTCACCCAACCAAGACAGGACCCTGACACCCACTTAGCTCATTAGCACTGCACCCTGACACCAGCAAACCCATCTTTACTATAACTGGACCTGTAGCCCAGACTGCATCTCTACTGAAACAGTGCCCTGATACCATTCAGTTTATGTGTCGTACACTCTCATCTCCAGTCAGTCAATCTTTGCTTCAACTTGATCTGCACCCCAATTCATTTATGCTGTACTTTGACACCCACCCAATTCCATAATACAGCTCCTTAACATCCACACAGCTCATTAGCACTGCACCCCGACCTCCCCTCACACAATTAGCGGCATACTAATTATTTAGTGAAGGCAGTGTGACTTAAAGTGTGCATTGCAGTGTGGGTTGTAACCGGCATCCTAGTAACTGTAACTAAATAACTATGTATAAATATATTCTGGGGTCAATACAAAGATCTGTCCCACAATCTATTTATACCCCGGAGTGTAACTATAACCCGAGGGCATCCACTAAGGTTAGAGGAAAGGTGCTTTCTCCACCGACATAGGAGGGGATTCTTATCTGTAAGAGCAGTGAGACTATGGAACTCGCTGCCAGAGGAGGTAGTAATGATGGATACAGTAAAAACGTTCAAAAGTGGCCCTAATGCCTTCCTGGCATGTAATAACATTTCCAGCTATGGCTACTAGACCACTGGAAGGAGTTAAAGTGGACCAACACCCAGGATTTTGACTATCCTGGGTCTTGGTCCACTTCGGTGGGGCACCCCCGATCGGGGTGCCCCGCTGTGTGAAACCCCCCCGAACCCCCCGAACTCACCTCTCCCCGCGCCGACGGACAAGCCGTGGACAAGCGGCTCCTCCGCCTCCCGCGCGTGCCCGCACCGGCCGGCGCGGGCGCGCACATCTAGAGGGGCGTGAGGGAGGCGGCGGTGGTAAGGAAACTGAGGTAAGGAGTTTGGGGTGTTTGGGGGGGGGTTTCACCCCGTGGGACATCCCGATCTCGGATGTCCCGCGGGGAGGGAGGTGATCGGCCCGGGAATCTTGTAGATTCCCGGGCCGATCACCGGTGGGTGTTGGTCCACTTTAAGCAGGGCTGAACTGGATGGACTAAAGTCTTTATTCAGCCTATGTTACTATGTAGTGAGTTTTAATGGAAACCCCCCTTTTTGTCAGGTTTTTGATGTTTTGCCTTATTGTTTTCCTCTTCTGGAGTGTAAAATAAACATTTGTGTTAGGATTGTGCCCCCAGACCTGTGATATACTTGTTTCTTATATTCCTCTGACTCTGTCTTGGTAAAACAGGAGTTGCTTTCTTGCCCTATAGTAAAACTCTCCGTATTCTTTCTGACTACAACTCTACACAATCCTTCCAGTGTAACAGGTGAACTCATTAGAAGCTTTGGCTAAATCACACAGCAGCAATCATCTCTCCAGCAGAGAATTTTGCCACTGAAACAACATTGTTTTCCTTCCAGCTGAAGAGGTTGAATTAGAGCAAAAGGGGTTAATACTCTTGCCTCTATCACAGTCAATCAGATGATTAGCAAGTTAGTCAAGAAGCGTCTGATTTGTACTTTTAACACACCACTTTGATGTACATTGTTGCTAGGGAGAACTGTTTTTTTTACAACACAGAGATGCAAACAAATAGGAAACAAACAAATGCAACCGATAAGCTTAGCTCATTGATTACATCATATAGCCACACAATAATGGAAACTTAAAAATGCCGACGTGGAATTTCCCTCTAAGTGTTAACACACAAAAAGTGCAAAAAAAATGTTTGTCCTACCTTTTCTCAAAAAAATCACCTGTACCTTCGATGAGAAATATTTATAGGTGTGGTATATCATACATTCAATGTACATCAGAAGTCACACTGGCTGCACCAAATAATTAGCATGACCCCCAGTGTCTTCTGCACTCTTCCTCCCTACCAGCCAACGTCTTCTACAACTTGATCTGCCATTTTTTCTGTACTGCACTTTAATCCTTACTGTACCTACTAACAATGCAACCTGAAAAACACCACTCACTGCTGCACTCTCACCCCCACCATGGGGTTATGCTAAATATTTGGTGCAGTCAGTGTGACTTTTGGTGTGCATTATGGTGTGTATTGCAAACTGCAATTTCTCCCAAAAATCACCTGTACACATGAAGGCACATTTTTACGGTTTAGGTACGTTATTTTTCCAATGATGTAAGGATATATTTTTAAACTTTGGAAATAACAGCACCCTATGGGCTACGCTAAAGATTTAAGCACTTTCTTCTGCGAAGCCCATAGGGTTTCCAAACTTGAAAACAAATATACTTACCTTATTGGATTTATACTGTACCTCACCTGTAAAATGCCCCATCATAGGTACAAGCAATTTTGGGGGGAAAAAGGTAAAAAAACATTTTTTGCACTATTTTTGTGTCTAAATGCAAAAAAAGTTGCAAATGGCAATCCATCCCACCATGAACACTGCAAGTCACGCTGGCTTTGTCAAATCATTAGCATGACCCCCTATGTGTTCTTCACAGATCAGTTCAATGAAAAAACAACTTCACCCACAGCCACAATAATCTGTTAACAGAAAACCCCACGAAGCAAACCAAGCTCCATGTATATTTAACACAACTCCTGCGGCTGCCTTGAATATCTTTAGTAGAACCAGTGATTTGAAGCAGCAGAGAATGATGGAAGCATGTTTTTCCCTGGAGTGACATGTACCCAAAATATCTAGTATTCAACATTTTTGATTTTTATCTAAAAGGGTATGTCCCACTGTGTGAGCCCCCCCACGCGGTGCAGCAAATCTATTTTCCTTGTCAATGTAAGTATCAAGTGGATGTATCCCCAGCATCTTTTGGCTGTGTGAGGTCTCCCGCCCCCAGCCTATCTGAAAGGCTTGGGACAGGGGAGCGCACACAGCCAAAAAAGCGCACCTGCTGCTTGGGATGTGGCCACTCTCGATTTCCATAAACAGAGTTGTTTGCTGAACATTACATATGCATGACAAATGGCTCTGATTAGATGGGAGCTCATGCATGCGCCATAGCTTTTCTGAGTAACCGTCCTAGGGAGTTTCACACAATAGAGTATGCAATTTGGTATGTCCTCGGGGCAGGGAACAAACCCTGGAATAGTCAAAATTCCAGGTTTCGTCCTGCTTTATATTTATTACTATAGCCACTGCATCACAGTTATAATTACACCACACTCCAGCACCTTTTTTGAAATTGTTACAGATTTACTTGGGGGTGAAGATTCATTTAGTTAGTGAAGTTAAAGTTAAAAGCAAAAATATAAACTATACATTATAAGGTATACATGCTGTTTTACAGAGGGCACAGATTTAGTGACAGCTGTACTTTAGAGACACTGTACAGGCATGAAAAAGAAATGTAAAAGAAATGTAGACCAGTTAGTGGGGGGCCCTAGCCTAGTAAGTGACAAGGGAAGTAGGTAATTGGCCTCACCTCTCTTAGACTCTACGTCCCATGTGACAATGGGCAGCCACTCAGGCTTGCTATTCATTAGTATGCAAACCTGGAGGGATCCAAGAAGAGGGGGGTATCGGTCGACCTTGGTCAGTCCCAAACAGGCTGCCCTATTGCTGCACACTTACTCTTTAACACGTGGCTTAGAGACATGCTGCAAATACATTTCCTGTAAATCTTTTCTGATTGTGTTTTCCTTTTGCACAGTACACTGGATTGTAATGGGTAATGTCACCATACTTTTTATTACATAGCTTTCACAAAAATCATAATTCACTGTACAGAAGAATCTATTTGTATATCCATGGATCTTTTAGCATATCTATGAAAAACATAAAAATGTACATTTGTGTACATGGCAAAGCCTATAACCAGTGTATACCGATTTTGAATGTAGTTGGAACAATAATTGCCCTTTACGATATGCAATATTCCATGTTACATACTCATTGGTCTTTGCTTCTAAGCATCAGTTGCTTATCATTACTTTACCTTCGCCTAAGCAAAGTATTTGTTGTCTATGAATATTGCACAATGTTAATCAATTAGTAATTCCATCACAATCAGCAGGACATATTTTCTAAGGATTGAGGTGTTTCCTCTTGACACGGCTCCTTTTTTTGAATTTTATTTTCAATTAGTTTCATTTTTTTTACAGTCTTTATAAATGCTTTCATTAGAGCCAATTTTCATGTGCTCTAGTTCACGATTTGGCATTTCAAGACAGCAAATGTCCACATCTATTGCAATTTCACATATCATTAGATTGCAAAGACTTGGCTTTCCCAGAATCCTCTAGGGTTTGGAAGTCAGTTGGTAATTTTCCTGCAGTACAGATTCCATATGACATCTGACATGTGTTTTTAATGTAATCAGTTTACAGAAATGTTCCTTTATTGCATGTGAGATTTGCCCAGTGGTTGGCCCTCTTTGCTCAGTAATAGTATTTATTTCCCAAAATTTTGCACTGTTAAATGAAATGAGTGCTTGCCACATGCTTGCCTGCTTGATGTCACTGATAGATGTTTACTGAGCATATGTGTGGGGTACAAGTGACAAAGGAATAAAACACAAAAACACACCATGCCAGATAAATAAGAACAAATTTAGAATTTACTAGTTAAATATTAGGCAAAGTATCGAATACAATATTTGGTGAATAATAAATGTAGCCACGGGATTAAAGCAATAAATGACTGTAGAAGAATGGGGGTGGGGGAGGATATCTGAACAACAAAGGTTAAATTTTTGTCTAGGTTACTCTAATATATATGGCTGTTTGGACACCTTTAAAACACACTGTATGCTCTGTGTAATTCAAACAATCTATCAATACATACACAATCTGTTTAAAATGTAAAATTAACTCTATATAGTAAAATTTGGGTAGATGATGATCTAAATTTGTAACTATGGGGTTTACTCATGAAGCTCTAGCACCAGGTAGTGCTTCGTGGTGTCAGGCAGCGTCTGCTGAACGCTGGGCGCTGTACGCAATACCACATGTATGAAAGTTGAGCGACTTGAACAGCACCATGTAGCATACGATTCATCATTACAGATGACTCAGCATATAGCGCCAGCACCCTAGTTTCCAGAGCGACAGGTAAGATCTGTTGCTACCATTCGCTCCCTTTTCTGATACCATTCTTAATTTTTTTTTTCTCTCAAAAATTATTACATCTCTCCTGGCCTGGAATTATATATTTTTTAAATATTTGAATTTTTTATCAATTTTTGCAGAATTGTCATTACAGGTCTGGCACTAAAGTGTTAATGTCACAGTGTTTAATAATGTAACACAGAGCGGTTATAATAGTTATTTCAATCAGCATGTTCAACCATTTAGGAAATGTCCCAGTGTTGTCCCGCAGGCACATGCACAATTTCAACGTAGCTAGAGTGAATCTTACAGCAACATTCCATGTGCCCACCACCTTATAGGTTATGCTCTTACCGGAGGAAGGTTTAGTTATCAGCCTTATTTAAATCTCCATAAGGTTTCTCCTAGGTTAACTTGCAATTACCCGTGGAGCTCCTCTTAATGTAGATCCCAGATACTCCTTCCAAAAGTCAGTGATATAAAGAGCACCAGCTCATTTAAGATTTTACCATAAAAACAAGGAGAGAAGGGATCTAGCGCAATACGTTTTTTTAATAAAAAATATATATAAAAAGTGCCAATCACGCACTCACATGTAGGTAACTGTACAAGCGCAATATATGCCAAGAGCGGTTCTCACCCAACCTCAGTGTCACCTTGGCCGATGGTGGTAGGAGGGGGAGAGGAGACCGCCGCTGGTACCAAGATTCCAAGGACTGCAGTATGGTAGTGTCCATACTGAGCTGTCCTCAGTAACGCATTTCGTTGCCGTAGGCAACTTCTTCCTCTGGAGGAAGAAGGAAGAGGAAGAAGTTGCCTACGGCAACGAAACGCGTTACTGAGGACAGCTCAGAGCTGTTTTGTGCCTTTTTTAGCCTGCAGGAAGGACTGCACCAGCCTCTCTCTCATGGCTGGCCCCGCCCTCCCACACACATAAGAATTTTTCAGAACCCTCGCAGCCAGCAGGGCCCACTCCTTCCCTCAGGATGGCGCGTTATTGCACTAGTGCATGTGCAGCTTTCTCCACTGATGCCAGATGTCTGCCCCTTTGAAGAGAGCAGCGCCGCACGAGCAATGATTCACCGCACCTCAGTGAGCAGAGAGGACCTTGCCAGCTGTCTGGCAGATGTTTTTTGTCATATGTTGGTTACATATGTGCTTTTTCTCATCTTGTGTCTAATGGTAGAACTCATGTAGCCACCCCCTACATTAATCGAATGAAAACACACGCTATGCTATAAATGTACGAGGCACAAACCCACAGGTACAATATAACAATCCCATGGTTCTGCTATGGGGCCAATGAATGAGTTGGGGGTTTAAAAAAGTACCTGTCAAGTCTGGAGTTCCTCCACAGCTTGAGTTCCCCTGCTATATGCCCCTTCACCAGCTGATGTCTCTGTCCTGCAGAGGTGTTGTTAATCAGCCAGCACCTGTGGGACTTCCTGCTCTATATAATCTATATAAGCTGATCCACCCATGCAGCTAGTGGATCAGCATTAAATCTGTCTTCTGAACAGTCTACCCGGGCTTTGTCTTTGGACTTCTGAATCTGAACCTATATCTTGTATGTAAGCACTCTGACTCCACATGTAATATATGTACAGCAGCCTGTTTGATGTGTGTGTGTTGTTCACTGGTTGTCACAATTAAACACAGTTTGCTGCATATTCATAGTCTCTCTGTCTTGCAGTTCTCACATTTCTGGTCACTCTTTAACCCTTGAAATGCCAGCCACGTCAAATTTACATGGTTGCCTCTCCGTCACTTAAGTGCCAGCCACGTAAATTTTACGTGCCTGACTTTCCCCACTAACAGTAAAAAAAGTAAAAAAAAAAGTAACTTACCTGACCCCTCTTTCGATCCGGCCGGGTCTCCTCTTCAGCCAGAGGGGCTCCGATCCCCCATTGGGGCTCCTCTGGCTTCAGGGGAGTGCCCCCCCCGTTTCAGCAGCCACTGGGATTGCCTGCAAAAAAAAAAAATTACAGTTACTCACCTCTGCGCCCGCCGGCTCCCGCCGCCTCTCCTCTTCATGGGGGGGGGGGTCTCCGATCACCCCCCCGGCTCTTCCATCTTCTGGAGGGGGGCATACCAGCCCTCCTCCCGCTGCAGCTTCCGATGGCGGCCGCCATCTTGGATTTTAGGGGGCGGTGCCAATGACGTCACCGCCAGGTGTCATCGGGGCACCCGGCAGCTCAGCTGTCAGATGCCGGTGACGGCTGGACAGAGGAGGAGGGAGGTAGGCGATCCTCCGATCGCCTGCCTCCCCCGCCTCTGCCCAGCCATCACCTGCATATGATCGCCGCGGGACACTGCATATGAAGATTGGAGGTGAGTAAAGGTAAAAAAAATTTTTTTAATAAACATATTTGAAAACTGTGTTTTTTTATACTGTTAACCCTTTGTGATCTGATAAGGGGTCCATGAGACACCTTATACCAGTTCACAAGGCTCGGGGGTCTGGCAAGTCACCTGCGGCTAGCAGGTGACTTGCCATTAACCCCTGGCCCCCCAAATTACCTGCCTCCGCAAAGCCCAGGGGGGGCAGAAGAGCCGTGGCCCTAGGCTATGACGGCTTGTAGCCGGCAGGGCCAGGGGCCACTAAAGCTGGCCCCTGCGCCCTGTTCTACAAGCCCCCATAGCTGGTCACAGGCTGGTTACGCTGGGTAGGGGGGACCTCACGCCATTTTTTAAATTATTTTTAAGGGTTTTAACCCTTAAAAATCCCCCAAAAAATGGGGTCCCCCTCCCTGGGAGGGAGGACCCTATGTCATTTTTTTTTTTAATTAACCCTATATTACCTGTAACCCAGTAGGTATAAAAGGCTTCCAGCAGCAGCAGGAGAGCAGAAGCCTAAGTGATCAGTGTGGGACACAGGGATGGATGGGAGGTAAGTATTAAACAAAAAATAATAAAAAAAAAAAAAATTTAATAAAGTTATTTTGAAAAAGTGTGTCCGTGTGTTTTTTTTTTTTACTTTTAACCCTTTGTGAACTGGTAAGGGGTCCATGTGACCCCTATACCAGTTCACAAGGCTCGGGGGTCTGGCAAGTCACCTGCAACTAGCGGGTGACTTGCCATTAACCCTTGGCCACCCAAATTACTTGCCTCCCCAAAGCCCAGGGGGGGCAGAAGAGCCGTGGCCCTAGGCTATGACGGCTTGTAGCCGGCAGGGCCAGGGGCCACTAAAGCTGGCCCCTGCGCCCTGTTCTACAAGCCCCCATAGCTGGTCACTGGCTGGTTACGCTGGGTAGGAGGGATCTCATGCCTTTTTTTTGGATTTTTAATGGTTTTAACCCTTAAAAATCCAAAAAAAATGGGGTCCCCCTCCCTGGGAGGGGGGACCCTATGTCATTTTTTAAAAAAATTAACCCTATGTTACCTGTAACCCAGTAGGTATAAAAGGCTTCCAGCAGCAGCCGGAGAGCAGAAGCCTAAGTGATTAGCGTGGAATACAGGGATGGATGGGAGGTAAGTATTAAAAAAAAATAATACCAGTTCACAAGGCTCGGGGGTCTGGCAAGTCACCTGCGGCTAGTGGGTGACCTGCCATTAACCCCAAGACCCCCCATTACCTGCCTCCCAAAAAAACCCTTATATTCCCCCAAGAAATGGTGTCCCCCCCTGTGAAGGGGGACCCCACATACATTTTTTTTATTTAACCCTGGGTGGGTAGTAGTTAGTAGTTGTATTTTATTTGTAAATGTTATAAAGTGCTCTTCTAAGTTTAGGGGATCACCTGGACAGGAACGGGGGGATACCAATACATATGTGGTATCATTGAAATCGGGAGAAATGGGGCTTTCACGTGCAATATGGTTTTCTTTAATAAAATAAATGTTTTTGTTAAAATAAAGGAGACAATTTAAAATATATAAATATTTTTTTATTTTTTTTTACTTACCGTATATACTCGAGTATAAGCCGAGTTTTTAAGCCCACTTTTTGGGCTGAAAAAAGCCGCCTCGGCTTATACTCGAGTCCAGGGGCGGATTCCTCTAAATCTAAACTGTAAAGCCCCCATCTCCTTACCTCGCTGCTGATTGAGGAAAGGGAAAGCCTATGTCGTCATCACGCACACAGCGCAGCCATGATCAATCGAATCCCGCTAATGGGATTTGCTAGTGGCTGAGAACGCTGACCTCAGACACGATCAATCGACTGGAGAACGGCGACGGCTGGCGGCTGCCAGGTGGAGCTGAATGGAGCGACCGGTGGCAGGAGGAGGGGAGGGGGACCCCTCTGCCCCTCTGCAGGGTAACCTCGGCCAAACCCTGACCCCGACACCTGCGCGTCTGAGAGCGGCGGCAGCAGCAGCAGGTACCCACAGTGTGTGTGTGTGTGTGTGTGTGTGTGTGTGTGTGTGTGTGTGTCTTTCTGTGTGTGTGTGTGTCTTTCTGTCTGTGTGTGTGTGTGTGTCTTTGTGTGTGTGTGTCTCTTTCTGTGTGTGTGTGTGTGTGTGTGTGTGTGTGTGTGTGTGTGTGTCTGTGTGTGTCTGTGTCTGTGTCTTTTTCTGTGTATGTGTCTCTTTCTGTGTGTGTGTGTCTCTTTCTGTGTGTGTGTCCCTTTCTGTGTGTGTGTGTGTGTCTTTCTGTGTGTCAACTCCAATTCCAATTGAAAAAAGCTGCCTCGGCTTATACTCGAGTCAATAACTTGTTCCATTTTTTTGTGGTAAAATTAGGTGCCTCGGCTTATATTCGGGTCGGCCTATACTCGAGTATATACGGTATTTACTTAAAAATATATTAAAAAAAAGTTGAAAAAATACAAACATTTCATGTTAAAGTCTAAACTCTGCCACAAAAAGAAAATATGCATTTTCTTGGAAATTCCTGCAAAAATCACAGTTAAACATCACACAAAATGGTGAAAAATATCCTGTCAGCAGAGGGTGACAAAATCTCAAGTAGGCTGGCAGTTAAAAGGTTACAGGTACCTATGCATGTTGGGTATTGTTCTGCTCGGGGGACCTTGCACTTTCAGATTTAGCTTGTTTTTTCTTATTTGCATATTGATATTTTAGGAAAAGGTGTTTTTTATTCTGCTTTTTTATACAATTTTTGTGAAACCCTGTGCAACCTAAGAATTCTTCGAGATATTACTTCCATAAAGATGAGCCCACTACAACAAGCTGGGTACGCTTAGAAAGCTTAACATGTGTACTTTCAGGGAATATGTGGTTTATTGGGGATATTCCAAATGTAAAGGGTTGTTTTGGTAGAAAAAGCACAAGGTGCGCACTTTGTCTGCAGAGCTGAAATTTTGAAGTAAAATTACCGTTATGCGCATGCTTTACTTTGGGGTGTTTGGCAACTCTCTCCTTGACAGAACCTATGCATGCTGGGTATTGTTCTGTTTGGGGGATGTTGCTTTTTCAGATTTTCAGTTTTTTTTTGGTTTGCATATATTTTTTTAGGAAAATGTGGTTTTGATTCTGCTTTTTTTATTCATTTTTAGGGAAACCCTGTGTAACCAAAGAATACATTGAGGGAATACTTCCAGAAACTGCACCTATGTCAACAAGCCTGGTACGCCTAGAAAGCCTGAGGTGTATACTTCTAGGGAATATTATATATATAATAGTTATATTATATTATATAATAGTTTGTTGGGGGTATTTCAAATGTAAAGGATTGTTTTTCTTGAAAAACTGCAAGGTGCGCATATTGCATAGCATAGTTGTATTTTATCTGAAAATCTCCTAAAGCATTGTTTCCGTTTGGGGGAGTCTCCTGGGCAGGAAAGGGTGTCTACCTATACATAAGTGGTACCGCTGTAACCGGGAGAAATTGGGGTTTCACACAAAATAAGATTTTATTGACAAACTTACAACTTACTAACTTTTTGTTACAAAAAAACACTACAAATTGTAAAAAATAGTTTGTTTGTTTTTTTTTGCACAATTTTCACCCCAAAATATTGAGAATACACTTAGAAAATGACAAACAAGACATTTCATGTTAAAGCCCAGGCTCTGCTGAAAAAAAACAATATATTACTTTCCTGGGAAATCCCTGGAAATCCCTTCAAAAATCACAGTTGAACATGGGGAGCGCAAAATAGTGCAAAATGGTCTGGCAACAAAGGGTGACAAAACCTCAAGGTAGGCTCGCCGTTAAAGGGTTAATAGAGGAAACAGGTTTGTTGGAGAAAAAGTACTGTAGGTTAAATTACCTCTGTGGCATTTACATCAACAGAATACTAGATCACCGCCCTTCTGTGCTCTTCTCTATACCTCAATACAGCCCTGGCCAAAAGTTTTAAAACTGACATAAATATTGGTTTTCATGAAATTTGCTGCTACAGTGTTCTTAGATCTTTTAGTCAGGTGCTATATTGAAGTAGAATCCTGACAGATGGCGGCCTATTCTTGTCTAATCAGTGCTTGTTTTTTTTTTTAAATGTCTGTATTTTGTTTGAAGATTGACCACAAGTTTGAAATTGAGAGTTTCCTGGCCCTTTTCCCAAATTTGTTCCATCATGCTGGATGCTCCTGGATGGTTTGGAGAAGTTATTCTTTGAGGATGTTTAGATACAATTTTTTGTGTATTGTGAAATTTAATTGTATTCTTCAATTACAAATTCAATAAATTATACATTAATGAGTTTGCCACATCAATACAGGTATATTGGATATTCAATTTCTTATTAAAGGTGTTATTATATATCTATTGCTTCATGGAGTCAGTGGACATTTCTACTATTAGGCTATTAATCTTACTTATAATACTATCGCTGCTTATTCCGGCTCCAGCAATATATGTAAAATTTCAGAAAAGAATAACCTTATAAATTAACCTATAGCAGAATAACCTTGGAACATTAATAGATGAAGAGTAATAACTGAAAAACTGGTAATTAGGGAAGGAGAGAGAGAAGGAGGAGGGGATGGAATATGAACGCTGCCTCTGGGTCTGAAGCACCCTCGATATCTAAGTTTTGTTCTCTATATATCCATTCCAAGCCCCCCATATCCTCCAAAAGTGTATTCATGTGTTTGCCAATAAACATGATATTTTTAGTTGACCTTATTTATGAATTGTATAGGGATTTCTGACATCCAGGAGGCTGCTATAGTAATCTTTGTGGTCAGGGCTGGATTATTAGAGGGGTGCAAGGAGTTTGCGGCAAGCAATATGTGGGATATAATAATTTGCGTATTTTTCCAGTAGGTGGTTTCTTATCTAGCAATGCTTCCCAAGTGTTAGATACCAATTTATGTTCATGACAGTGTTCGATAAAACTGTGAATTCACTTCTGAAAAGAAACCCCACACATAAATGGATGTTTTACTCTTGCCATGACACAGGACTCATGGTAGCTCTGACTTTTTCTTCTCCGTACAATCATTATTCCATTATTATATGTTCTAAACAGTCTAAAGGGGGCATCAGCGGAGGTGTTAACGTTACCCTAGTCCTCTGTCAGCCTCTCCATGCTCTTTTCCTTTACCTTTGCGTAGAGAGCGTTTTGGTCTATTTAGTCCCCCTATATTAACCCTTTAAGTGTCAGCCTGCCTAGGGATTTAGTCACCCTCTGTTGCCAGACCGTTTTTCACTATTTTACGCTATACTGTTGAACTGTGAATTTTGAAGGAATGTCCATGGATTTTCTGGGAAAATTATGTTGTTTTTTTTAAGTTTGAGCTTTAACGTAATATGTCTTGTTTGTCATTTTGTCAGTGCTTTCTCAATATTTTGGGGTGAAATATGAGGACAAAAATAAATTTTTTTACATTTTGTAGCTTTTTTGAAGAAAAAGGCGCACTTTGGAGTTTTTTAGGAAAAACAACCCTTTACATTTGAAATCCTCCCAAAAACTATATATTCTTTGAACCTACTCCCCCTTAAGCTTTCTAGGTGTACCAGGCTTGTTGATGTGGGCACAGTTTTCTGGAAGTAATCCCTCAATGAATTATTTGGTTGCACAGATTCAAAGCCACATTTAAAAAAATAACATGCAAACAAGAAAAAAACAAGTTAAATCTGAAACAGCAAGGTCCCCTGAACAGAACAATACCCAACATTTATAGGTACTGTGGAGGGTATGGTTTCCTAACACCCCCAGTAAAGCATGCACGTAATGGTAGTTTTACTTAAAAATTTCAGCTCTGCAGTGTGCACCTTGGGCTTTTTCAACCGAAGCAACCCTTTACATTTGAAATACCCCCTACAAACCATATATTTCCTGAAAGTACACACATTAAGCATTCTAAGTGTACCCAACTTGTTATAGTGGGTACATCTTTCTGGATGTAATCCCTTGAAGATCCCTCAAACCCTTCTTTGGTTGCACAGGGTTTCACCAAGAAAAAATTTAAAAATTCTCTCTTCTTGTTTTGGAAACGGCTTCCATAAAAGCCACATTTGCTAATATAAGTAAAATTTGTCTAGATAAGCTCAGAACCTCAGAGGCATCCTTATTAACTGCCCCTTCCCTGGATTTTCTTGCCGCAGGTTGACCAATAATTGCCCCTTTTCAATGGTGGAATCTGCCCCCTCTTTTGCTCACATCATGGTCAATTCAGAGCCTTTTTAGAAGAGAAAACTGCCATTCACTTTCATTGTCTACTGGGTGTACATTTTTACCTTTCTCCGAATCAACCCTAAGGTAGACAGTGAAGAAGAATGTTAGTTTTCTCACCTGGCTCTGAATCAACCCCAATACACTCGGCCAGACGTATGGCATCGTAAGTGTTTTGCGGAAGCTTTCAATTTAGACGATTACAGTTTTGGCCTTCAAACTAGCCTGGGAGGCTGAGTTTGTAACTGTTTCAAGCCGTATGTTGCAGAAGAGTCCTTGAATCTGGGTGCTCTGTGGCCATCTTGCTGGCATGCCAGTATTTGCATACGTCCTGGAAGCAATCCAGGATCTGGAGGAGTCCCAGGGACAGCACATGTCCCTAAATCACTTCCAGACATCAGCAAACACTCCACCACCCCGAGAACCCAGGCCTAGCTTTAACACCCCGGACTGTGGCCAGTCTTCCAACAGCTTCCAGACCACCAAACACCCCAGAGGAAGCCATCCACACCCTGCAGCTGGACACCACCTTTCTATGGCACAGCATTGCCAAATGATGGATGCAGACTGCCGAGCTAACAGCTAACTTTCCGACGGAATTCCATCAGGTATTTTAAAGTAGTGTGGAGAAATGCAAGTCTGTTCCATGAGGACCTGGCTGCAGGGGTGGTTGAGCAGCAGCGCCTCAGTAGTAATTTTTAGTAACAATTTTGAGTCATTGATTGCCGTAATGGAGCATCAAAATAATCACAAAGAAATAATGCTGGTCTCCCTGGGTGCAAGACAGACACCAAGCAGCGAGGACCAGGCAACCTTCCCATAATCTTGCATTGTGGACTTTTTTTTACCCTTTTTATGGCCTGGGGGCCCAACCATTTTGCTTTTGTAAAAATGTTTCTGTGTTGGCTGTTGTGATCACCCACTGCGGGGCCCAGTGTGGTAGTTCCATAAATAAAGGGGTACAGTTCCAAAACAAAGGGGTACAGCAGCAAGGAACATGCAAAACAAAGCCAAACCAAAGCAAAACAGACACAAGTTAAGTAAAGAAAGAGTCAACCAGGTGCTGGTGGAATTACTGTCCAGCACAGTTCTGGGTGCCTGAATATAGATGGCCAGGCACCTCCAAGGCTGCGACGGGGGTTGCCTGATCCGGATATGCCGGTACCCTCACCAATAAGGTATAATTTTGGAAGGCAATGCAGGCAACGATTTTTTTCACAACCTTCTAGGGGTTATACTGGAGCGCTCTGCTCTGCCAATATGATCAAGGTCATGAAACCTGCTATTCAATAGCCCGAAAGCATGCTCCCCAATGCCCTGGGTCTGGCGGAGGGCCCGCTTATGCACCTCCTTGGCTTTAGAGGGTGTCCCGAATCACTTAAAAAGACAAAGCAAAAATAATAGAAATTACATTATCAAAAAAGGTGAACACACACACAATGTTATGGGGCCCAGCTGATAACAACATCCAACATGACAAATGCAACAACAGACAATAGACAACAATAGAAATGCAGAAAGGCAACAACAATACACATACTTACCCAAAAGTCAACCACCACTCAGATCACCAGTCTTAAAACGAGTATAGAGGCTCGAGCTGTGCAGGATGAAAGCATCATGGCTTGGGCTGGGGAAGCCAGCCAAGATGCTAAAAACCGTAGATCGGGACCCACCACACAATGGACATTCAAAGAATGCCCCATCTTATGGATTCTAGAACAAAGAGACAACAGACACAGGTTAACACACTAGCACCATTACAGTAGCATGCAAAGAGCATGCAGATACATGGGCAACTTGCTAGCAATTAGCTAGCTTAGGGGAGCAGAACAAAGGTTTGCATAAACAGAGGAGACTTGGCAAGAAGGTCAACCAATGAGCAACTAGACATATGATATATATACTGCTAAGCCACAGAAGGCACCACCACCACATGCATGCAGTCATGACACCCATAACATTCGACATATTCACCAGGTTGAAAAAAACCTAACCTCAGCGCGTTCCAGGCTGTCATGCTGTCAAGAAAAGAGATGTATTCCGCCTGCAGGGCAACTATGTCATCGAGAAATTTAGTAAGGCATGGCTCAGTGAAGGCTGGGACATGCCAACAGACAGTGTTCCAAGCCTCTGGAAGGAGCTAAAAACTGAAAGCAGCCAACCAATTTGATCATACCGTCAACTGCATGCCCCTTTCTTGTGACGGGGGCCAACCTTGGCTTCTCAAGAGAAAGGCGGCTCAGTCGAGTCAATTCAAGCACCTGTTGATCAGACATCTGCTCAATGTCCAGATGACGATGGGTATGACTAAGCTCCAGACAAGTCAGCAGGCCACGGCACTGCAGATGCTCATACTCTTCCAGGAACTCATTAAGGGGCTCCATCACACTAGTCCATCCAGCTTTTCCACAAGCAAAAAGAGGGCGTAATTTGGCACAGGTAACTTCCAGTTTTTAGTGCTCCACCAAAGGCAAAATCAGAGCTCAGAATAATGCGCAAATGCAGGCTAAAAATGTAAACTGTTACAAAAGTGAGAGCGCGAATGAACTCAGTCTGACATTTATTAATAGGCTGAATACTCGTTTTCGAGTACTCAAACCGAAGGGGCTACGAATCAAGCTTATTGTCTATCGGGTGTAAATTCACCTGACTTTGAATCAGCCCCATGGTAGACAACAACAGTGAATTCTAATTTTCTCTCCTAAAAAAGGAGTACATTTTCTACCAAGACTCTGAATCAACCCCAATGTGTGCGTGAGCATCAACCACAGCATGTGCACACCTGTGTGCAGCTCACCAGCAGCTCACAAATGAGTTGATTGGATATGTCAAGTCCTGCATGCAAATGCTGCTTTCTGCAAGCTCGTAGATGTTGATTTGTATACATGCCCTCTTTGTCGACAAGTAAGTTATTTTTGAATTGTCATGCTTAAGGGCATGGTGCCCGAAACGCGTAAACGCTTTTCATAATCCTAATGCCTGTTGTATTGTTTTGGATGGATGATTTTAATTGAGCTTCAAATAACATTTGGATGATTTTATCTACAAACCGGATGTCGGCTGGCCTCATGGTTATATGGTGTGGATTACACAAGAGGTGAGCGCTCGTGGCCGTGCAGCTTCCTGCGGTTTGATTCAGATCAACAATTCAGAGCTGGCAACTTTTTGTCAGTAAGTTATTTTTGTTTTAGTGGGTCTTTCCACTAAAGTTTGGAAAATGTTTTTCCTATTTACCCAGAACATACATGTATGGCCAGGTGCTGATTTTTGTGATAGGACCTAGCCCTGTCTGTTTTTTGTCCCAAGCAGATGGGGTCAGCCAGGTCAGGTAAGATCTTCCACATTAGACCCATGGTTACCATGCTAAAACAAAAAAGGAACTTATACATATCCAAAATTACCTAGACTGTCATTTTATGCTGCACAAAAAGGATATTATTCACTAAAAGATGCAGAGCCCAAGGCTCTAATGCCCCACTTCCAAATGCTATGCTTTAAACCATACATACAGAATTCTAATGCCATCTGCCAAAATAACTTTCCTCTGTTACAGTGTCAGTAAATTGTGAATTATCACTTCAAACATGTTTTAACTCCAATAGCTACATTTCTCACCACTCCAGGCAATGCTTGGCATTTCACATTCTAACTCAAGCCTTGTCTGCAGCTTGGTCACAAAACCAAGGTCTAGAAGGTTTGCATGAAGAGTCATTTAATGCTCGAAAGTGTTGCTCCTGAGGATAGATGTACATGCAGCTTGCTGTCCTGGCAGTCTGTTCTAGTGGTCTCAGAGAGGGCAAGAAAGCAAAACCCAGGGCAAGCATCAGTGCTAACATAACAGGCAGTTCTACCCTAGAATGGTTCAATCCTAGTGTCATGGGTCCACCAGCATGTGTGGACATCTGCACACAATGCACGTGTGCAAATCACCATACACAATGCGTGTGTGCAAACTTCTGTATCACATATTCACAAACATGCTTATCACTGACATTGGCATATATGCATAGGAGGTACCAAGATGGCCCCGGTAGATCTTCTGATAATCCTTTCTTTGCCCTTAGTTATAGAAAGACCTACCATTTGCTGACCTTCACATATTTTTGACTACTCTGATTTCTGCCCATCCACAACTGCATGGATTTTGGGTATTGCTCTCTTCCACCTTCCCACAACCTTTGCTACACACTCTTGTTGTGAGTTTTTGGTTTTAGCACACAACCTCGCTATGGACTTCAAGCATTAATACAGCCTAGTGCCCTCCTATGGCCTTTAGCTTACATCCGACCCTGTCTCTGCCATCCAACTGCTGTCAGTTCATTGTTGCCAGGGAATCCCAATTTGCCTGCCTTGACCCTTGATTCTCTGGGGGAATGACCTGGGGCTTCCTATACAGCTCAGCCTATCCTCCCTTGCAGGAAGCTCTAGTGAAGATGGGGCTGCCCTTAGATTTCGGACAGCCAGATGGAGTTTTGGGTTCTGGGTCATAATCTTCTGTGCGCATCTTGCTCGCGGTGTGACCTTGGTGCCCTGCAGAACCCTGAACTTGACCCTCACCTGACATCCATGGTATTATTTTTCTAATATTAGCTTCTCATTCTATAGACTGCTGTAGACTAGCACTCTGTGGTTGATATATTGGATATTCACATCATAATAAATTTGCAAGTGAAGTGAATATACAGTGTTTGCCAAACAACTCTGAGATAAACCTCTGTGAGGAAAGGCAATTTACGTGAGCCCAGCTGATGCCACAGCTTCCGGAATCACACAATACGTTTTTCTTGATTTCGGTCCCTTAACCCACCAGTAGTCTATAATTTAAAGGACACGGGTGCCTGAGTTTCAATCAAAGTAATAAGAACCAGCTCAAGGTAAAATATATATTTTAATGCCATAAGTGCACACTAAGCAGAACAAGTAATGACTAAACTTATACAGGTATATATAGGTTACAGGTAAGTAATCACAGACATTTATGTAACAGAGATGACAGTTACTAAATGGTTTAAGATTAGTTGTTGTGCAGCACAACCATCGGAAGACGTGGGGCAGCCTGCTGTATGCTTAAACTCCTTCCACATGTACATATGTCCTCCCCTGGAAGACCGACAAATTGTGATAGCCCTGGAGACCCATTTTATGATCAGATCTCTCACTCCCCCTCCCTTCTGGACCATTTGTTGGTAAGGTCATAGGGCCCTGGTTCTGGTGCCAGACAACTTTGGTGCAATGCAGCGCATGTGTTAAGTCCAGGAACTGGGGGTCGAGATGGATCCGGAGATCTCCATATATTCATTTCTGAGCTCACCACAGCAATGAAAAAACAATGTAGTGTATCTTTGCCTCCCAGCTTGTGGCTAGGGCAAACAGCTGTCCAATTATTTCCGGTACCATAGATGTCTAAGGGATATCTTTAAAGTGGCTCTGTGAGAGCTATTGCACAGGAGGAGGCGTCCTGCCAGACCCCAGTACAGCCAGCGGATCTACAAAAGTGTTAGATGGGTCTTTGAATTGGGACTGACCCAGGCAGTTAGCTCACCTCTCCAAGCGAATGTCAGTTCCTTCTCTCACTTAATGGGCTTTTGTTAAGTGTGTCTTTTGTCAAGAAGGGGAATAGGATGCAATGGGGGGCGTGGGTATCAGAAAATAAAAATGTAATATTTG
The DNA here is from genome assembly GCA_027917425.1 of Gastrophryne carolinensis. Lineage (NCBI taxonomy): Eukaryota > Metazoa > Chordata > Amphibia > Anura > Microhylidae > Gastrophryne > Gastrophryne carolinensis. The sequence goes on along the minus strand of CM051239.1, from coordinate 67,137,660 downwards.
TCATCATTTTTTCCACAACCTCACCTTATTACTGAGAATCTAGTAAGTGAGGAAGAGGAAATCACGCAAACGCTTGAACACTGTAAATTAATACATCTTAATTAATTTCCTTTACTATTTTTTATTATTTTATTATTTTATTTTTTATTGTGTATGTGGTTAGATACATTGAAAACATAATGCAAGCTTATTTTTTATTTGTTAGCCCATCCGGCTTTATAATAACACATCTTTTATTTTGCTCTGCATGCTCTGCTTGTCCTTTTGTGTTAATCTATCCTTTCCATGCTGTATAACCCCTAATATGTATTTTTACCCCTGACTCAAATTGTCAGCTCCGAGAAAAGTACAATATTTGTCAGGATAAATACCATTCACTGCAGCTGCACCCACAGGAACTAAAGAGAGGCTCCTGTGAATCCTACGATAGAAACGTAATTAATTTTGCTGTCACTTTCATGATGCTTTTCATTAGTTGTTGGGCTATCCTCTATTGGAAGTGACTATGAAGAAAATTCTGTTCTTGCCACACTTAAAGGTAACAGTTATTTTTAAATCAAAATAGTGCTTCAAGCAGGCCAATGTGAAAAATGTTAAATAAATAAAAAAAAATACAGTATCATTTATAAGCCTACAAGCCAGTGCAGGCTTATCAATTTTCTGCTCCTTTCCCACCCATCCAGTCGCTCAGGCAATCAGCCACATCTGCCGTCATGACGCTACTCCCAGGTGGTGTACACATCCAACAATCCTCTCAGGTGCCCTGATTAAAATTCCATGCATGCACACTGGCCAATTTATTTTCTTTCATGTCAGTATACAGCAGTATGGTATTTGAAAGCTGCAGAGTTGGCCTGGTGATTGACGTGGATTTTTTTACTCTAGATCAGCCCGGAAGCTGCTAAGAGAACCAGTAGTCATCTGTGTGCTGCGGTAAGATTCGGACCTGCGCCGGGAAGGTGAGTAATCCATCTTGTTTTTTTATTTTCAGACATAATTGGTTTATCAGCACCAATTTCATCAGCATAATTTCATGTAAAGGTTTATCAGCATAATTTCATGTAAAAAATAAAATTTGATGTTTCCAATCAATGAAATAACAATCAAATCTAAGTGGGTGACCTGTTTTTTTACAAAAAAAATGGAATCATTTGTTAATCTTCTTAAAGTGGACCAAAACCCATGATTTTGACTATCCTGGGTTTCGGTCCTTTCCTCGGGGGCACCCCGATCGGGTGTGTCCGGCTGTGTGAAACCCCCCAAGATGCTGAAACCAGCTCAACTCTTCCGCTGGGCACTCTCCCTGTTAGGGAAGCGGAGGATGCAGCCGTCAGAGCCTCTGCTCTTAAGCATGCCGTGGGACCAGGAAGAGGTGAGCTGGTCTCGGCGTCCTGGGGGGTTTCACACAGCGGGACACCCTCGATCGGGGTGCCCCCGGGAAAAGGACCAAAACCCAGGATAGTCAAATTCCTGGGTTTTGGTGCACTTTAATACATATTTTGGAAGTGGATTATTATGGCATGAACAAACGAGATTTCTGATGATCGCAGAAAAGTTTTTTTGCTCAAAAAATTGTGAAAGGCTACTAAAGTAGTAAGTTTGGACCTGTCCACAGTCAGAAAGACTGTACAAATGGAGGAAAATCAAGATCATTATTACTCTCCCAGGAGTAGTCAAACAACAAATATTATGCCAGAGCAAGGCATAGTCTGCAAGGTCACAAAGTAACCCAAGGTAATTCCTAAGCAACTAAAAGTATTACCTGGAAAAGCCAGAAGGAGGAGTGTTATATTTGCAGCATAAAAATTTCTTACAATTTGAAAAACGCAATGGGGGTAGTTTTGTGGTTTGGGTCTGTCTTGTCGCTTTTTCGATGGAACAATGAATTCTGAATCTCAAGAGAATGTGAGTCATAGAGACAAAACATCAGCCCTAACCACACAATGGTTAAATAAGAGTAATGTTTCTGAATGACAAAACAAGGTTCTGACCTTAAAGGGACAGCCCAGGCAATGGAAATAATAAGGCAGCAAGGTGCTCACCTGCAGCGTGTTGTATGTCCCTCTCCTCTATTTCCTGCAGTGTGCTGTAAATGCTCCCCACAGTTTGCATGGACTGGGGCACCATGTTATCATATTTGGAGGAATGGCATTGGCATCTACAGCACAGGGCAAGAAATAAAGGAAAGACACATGGGACAGGCTTTGCAGGAGCTTCTTGCTGTCTTATTACCTTATATCCTGTTCTACAAAATAGAGATTTTGTGCAAGGACTTGAAGTGAACAGTTGATGGAAGGAAACCCACACACAGATAATTTAACATTTGTACGGGAGAATGGACAAATATTCCTCGATTTATAGGACTAATACACTTTTAACAAAATGATTTAGTTGTTTTTGCTGCACATGGGGGTAATACAATCTACTGAAAAGTGGGTTCACATATTTTTGCAACTCACAGATATATGATATTAAATAATTGTCTTCAATTATTAAGTAACCAAGACTAATATTTGTGGCCCATTTGTTTGATTTGGTTCTTTTTATCTATATTTACTGCAGTACCAAAAATACTGAAACCTTTACAAAACCTCTGTAAGAGTTTTATGTCTGTTTTTTTTTAAACCACCCTTATAAGAAACAGTGCTCATAGGCATCCCTTCACATGGCAATTCAGATTGCTGCACATAAAATGAATTTACCTTTTTGAATCCTGTGGAGCTGCAAGTAACCTGCAAAAAAGTGCTGCTGGGTTTCCTGCCGCTGTACAATGTGGTTTAAGTTGGTTAATCTGGGAAAGGAAGTCTCAGGAGTGCTTCAAGATGGCTGCAATCAAGAGAAAATCAGTGAGGCAGCGATTCAGCTTTGAGTGGATGCGGAAGCAAATGTGCTGAACAATGATTCAGTATCATGCATAGGTGTGGCAAGTGAGTTAAGGTGTTTTTTTATTCTTTTGCAGAATGTAAGTCATAATCCAGAAATACACTTGTGGTGTAACAGGAACTGGCTTTAGTGGAACATGAATGCAGTAAGAAAATGTCACCTTACACACATGGTGGCTAACACAGACAGGAAAAAGAAAGTACCATTAAGCAATTGAAAACATTAAATACAACACAGCAGTAAAATGCATAGAAACCACAGTCAAGCATTGATCATAGCTCCATCTAGTGTCATAACTTGTCATAGGTAGCGCCAGTTAAGTGCATCCGGCACTTGGCGCTGAAGCCCATATTTAAGAAAATCAAACACAAAATCAGTGCTGGTGCTCTAAAACTGGGCGCTCTAGTGTTGATCGCCAGGCACTATATTTAAAAAGTCTGTTTCTCAACACATATACACCAGCACCAGAGCGAAAACATATGGAATGACATTGTTTTAACACTGTAAAAATGACACTGCAGTGGCAGATCTGCACATACAATTCTGCATAAAAAAAAAAAATCTAAATATAACATTATAAGTGATTTGTTGCTGGGCAGGAGAAGTCACACAATAATTTGATCCTAAAATTGAGAAAAATAATAAATTAAAATGATATTTATACACAAACAAAAAAACACCATTAAAATTTATGGATAACAGGTGCTACATGGCGCTTTACACTTAGCAGCTAGTAATACATTCGACGCTACGTGACGCTATTAGAGGCACTCACCAGATTGACATATATATTATACAGATATAATATGCTTATATATAAAAAGAGTATAATAGAGTTTAATCTGTCCTTTTAATCTCATGCTCTGTATGCTGCTGCTTAATATGCCATATTATTGTCTGTATGCTGCTGCTTATCCTAGCGTATGATTGTCGGTATGCTGCAGATTCTGTTATATGATTTGTTGTTGTTTAATATGCTATATGATTGTATCTATGCTGTGGTTTAATCCACTATATGATTGTATGTTGTGATTTAATCTGCCATATATTTGTCCTGTACCCTGCTGTTTAATCTGCCTTATGATCGTCTGCATGTTATGGTTTATCTGCCATATCATTATCTGTATGTTGTGGTTTCATCTGCCATATGATTGTATGCTGCGGTATATTCTACTTTATGTATGTATTTTTTGTTTATCTGCATTATCATTGTCTGTATGCTGAGCTTTATTCCTTATTATGAGATTTATTCTGCCATATGAGTTTTATACTTTCCTGTTCCCAAACATAACTTGATTATCCCCTCCCACATAATTTAAAGTGGAATTTCTGCCTCCATTAAGGTTCACACAGCAAGATAAAATACAAGCTTAGCCAATCACTGCTCAGAATAAGTAGTCAGTGCAGGTCAGGGTGGCTGTTTGGAATGCGCTGCTCCTGATGGGAGAAAAAGCTGAAGATTTTTAAGAATCCGTCTCAACACCACGGGTGGGGGTGAGGGGGGCCTGCTCACAAGGGGCTGGGCTGACAGTAAAGATGCTACTTGTACCGCTCATGTAGTTACTGTATACTGGGGAGTTGCAAATAGACAAAGGAGGTCATGCTAAATTTCTGGGAAAGAAAGGTTCAATTCTGATGTACCTTGCTGTGTACATTTCATCACAGTGAGCTTTTTAATTTTAAGACATAAGAAAGTTTAATTGTAACTGTAACTGTGTTGGTGAATTTCTACAGGTAAGATAAATCATTTTTTCAATTTTTCTTCATATTTTCTTTAGTGATTTCGAAATAACATGAGCCTATGGGATATGCGGAAAAAAATGGCAAATTATTTTACATAGCACAAAATGATGTCCCTCAACTGTAAAAATGTCCCTATTGCAGGTACAGGTGTTATTCTGGGAAATATAGAACAAAAAATGTTATTGCCCTGTGAGGATATATAAAATATATGGCCAGATAAAAATATGACAAACTATGGTTGTCAAAACACACCTTGTCAATTAGAGGCATGCTAGTACATTTGTCTGGAGTTACCAACAGGGATCCATTTACATATGACAGGACAGAAGAACAAGCCACTTTTGAACCATGTGCAAACTAGGCCTCTTCTGCCTAAGTCAGATGACACCTCCCTATGTGGTAATTGACATCTACTTACTACCTACTACAAATCAGTGAATGAGACATTTGCTGCACACCTCTCTTCAAAAGAAAAAAGAAATTAAAGCATAACTCTTTAAAGTGGACCAACACCCCGCGGAGCATCAGAAATCGGGATGTCCCGCGGGGTGAAACCCCCCAGGAAGCCCAGAAACCTTACCTTAACCCCGTTCCAACGGCGCATGTGCGGGCCGCGTCTCGTGCTTCCCTCTAGCAGGGCACGCACCCGCGCCGGCCGTTTGTGAATGGCCGGCGCGGGCGCGCTCCCTGTTAGAGGGAAGCGCGAGACGCGGCCTCCAGTGCTCAGAGCCGCTGTGGTTCGACGCCGCTTGTACGTTCATACCACAGCGGCTCTGAGCACTCTGATTGGACGAGCGCCCGCATAGGAGCGTGGTGAGGTGAGTGTTTCCGGGCGTTCTGGGGGGTTCCCACAGCGGGGCACCCCCGATCGGGGAGCCCCACCGAAGTGGACCAAAACCCAGGATAGTGAAAATCCTGGGTGTTGGTCCACTTTAACAATGGAACGCCCCTACGACCGCATTGGCTACATCCAGCATGCTGCCCGCCCCAATAACCAGTTTAAAAATGAGAGATGGGCACAGATGGTATGACATGCCAGGGGATTGCTTCCAATAAGTAGGCTGTTATCATTACTTTCCGTGTGCCCCCTCACAACAAGACATTATCTTCAAAAAAGGTAACGATCTCTGTTTATTTCTCCCTTTTATTTTATAAGCATCTTGCCGTATATTGTATGTCTGTTATTTTTATTGTACATCTTTGTTTTATATGCACTGCCCCTTATGGGTGAATTAAATCCTAAAGATTTATAAAGTGGTCTTCTGTGTGCTAACCCGCTAAACTTCAGGAGGGACGTTGTATGTGTGCTAAATCTTGTGCCCTGTGTGCTTGCCTATCGCTACCAGTGTGACTTTATTGCTGTATAGTCGGGCCTAGGACCTTATCGTGTGATTGGGTATCTTAACTGCATAAGGTGAGATCTTAGCTCAAAGATCTGTGTGTGTATGTAGTGTCTGGCTATTAGGGCCATGTCCCCAAGACTGTGTGTGTGTAAATGATTGTTTGCAGTAGGATCGAAATCCGGTCTGGATCAAGGCATAAAACCTCCTTGATTCATGACATGCCCTTTGTTATGTGCTAAAATGAAAAAGCTCACGGAGATGCAAGTTGCAATTCACACTGCTAAGCAAATCAGTAGTGCAACTTGCTTTACAAAATAATTAGCATGACGCTCAAAGAAATGGCAAACATAGGTGTTGTTGCCTCTAATGATTTATACACAATTTCTATTTGATTAATTACAAAATAATTGCTTGGAATCACTCAGAATTCCTTTAGACTTACTTCTGGGTAACAGATGACTTTATAGTAGATGTGCAGCAGTGAACGCAGTTTAAATGGACAGCCATATAGACTAATGGGTGCCTTTTTCTGGTCTCATACATGACACACATCTATCAACAGGCTGAAATGTGAAGGTGCAGGGCCCAGCCTCAGATACCTAGGCTGCAGGAGCAGAATCACAAGGAAAAAGAAGAAAGGGCATGAATTATTAATAGGTAACAAGAACACAAACCAGAAATCAGGAACATGAAGAACTAGCTAAGCTTGCAGGAACATGGACCACAAAACCAGACCAAAAGCATGGGCTAGGAGCAAGAACCACTAGCCCAATAAAGTTGTCTGCAGAGAAGGCACATCCAAGGAGGTTGGTGTTGGGTCAAATACTAAATATTAAGCATCATTTGGTGAATTTTGGAGCACACCCTACATCAGTGGTCCCCAACTCTTTCCTACAAGACCCACCAACATCTCATGTTTTGTGGCTCTGCTGCTGCACTAATTAATTCACCTGTGGCCCTCTGCTGGGATCTGCAAAACATGGCCTGCTGGTGGACCTTGTAGGACACCTATCTAACACCATCAGGAATTCAGTGAGGACATCTAATGTATGTACCACTTAGATTAGCTGATTTTCTTTTCGGTCATTTAGAGGGAGGATTCGGAAGGCAGGTAATGGAATGAATTGAATAAAGTAGCATTGTGGACAAGGAAACCAGAGAAACATCAGGGACCCAGTAGTCCAAATTCCCAAGTAAAAAAAAAATCTAACCCAAAAAGCATGCATAAAGAGATGATTTGCATTTCTCAGCTTAATTGCAAGGAGTTTTGTTATCCATTTTTTAAGAAAGCCCTTTTTTCTTTTATTTTAAATATGGGGCTTTTCAGTCTATTTTAGCCCACTGTATTAAAGAGGAACATCGGGGAAAGTTAAAACCTCCCCCTAGATCTCAGTGATTCGCCGCCCCCTCTGGTTTTACCTTTCGGAAGAATTTACTCACCTTGTCGGTGGATCCATCTTCTGGGTCCCTCGGTTTCCAGGCAACCTTCCGACGAACGTTGTCACCTTGCATCCCAGCAGGCCCTGCGTACCACCCCCTATCTTGCACCTGTGCAGTGTGCATGAATGGGATACAATGGAGCCACCCAAAATCCCGCAAGACTACAAGATCACTGTAGGATATTGAAGTGTACGACTAAGGCTGTGCGTGTCATTTACAGACGGCTAAGCAGATGGCAGGGTGAGGATCGCCCTGAAGCAGCCGAATGTCAGCGGCAACATCCAAAAGGTAGGGAGGGGCCAATGGGGGGGGATTGGACCCTTTTTATTTTAAGTCCAATGTTCTTCTTTAAAGGGTAAGTCCCTGTGCAGACTTGGTGTACGTACCTCAGCAGTGGCCATAGTATCAGAGTTCTGTGTGTACAGGGCTCACTTCGCTCTTCTTGGTGTACAGACTTTGTTACCTTGCCAATTGCAGTTAGTGAAAACTACTTCCATAAAACACACATTTGCATAAGAAAAAAAAAAAAATCAGTTCAGCACCCTGTCACATGCTTTTGGCACTAAAAATATACAGTTTTTCTTTAAGCTGAACATGGATCTCTCTCTCTCTCATACCTATAACAGCTATGATCCATCCTTATGCTTAATAGAAAGCCATGGCCAAAAGCCAAATCAAGTTGTCATGGTTCTCAAGTTAAAATCATCTTTTTTCTTTTATCAGAGGCCACATGTGACCCATTGAGCACAGGTTGAGGATTACTGCTCTAGTTTCTCACCAACAGGCAGCATTTAAGTAGCCTAACCAACATGCACAGAATACTGGGTGGCTTATGAGGAGCACTTACATTCCCTAGTGCTTCCTCCGAATACATGCTTGTGTGTTTTGTGTACAGGGAAAGGCCCCTTTATTGAACTTGGCAATATATCTGACACACCTGCACGAGAATAAATCCTACAAACATTTCATGCTTTAAATCAGTATTTTTAGCATGTTCTGGGTAAAATTCTTTGGATGTTAGTCAGAACAGATTTGACACATAAAAGAAAGAATTCAGGATACACATCTGGTCACAGATGGACTTTCATGATAAAAATGTTATTTCTGTTGTGGGAAAACACAACCATAAGAGACACCCATGTATTATGAAATGCAGCAGTTTGTTGAACATCAACAGGTTTATCAAAATTGTGGTCAGCAAGCTACAGTTCTGTAAAACATGGTAGGTCGTCGCTTTTACTGCAAACTCTGTATTATATGACATCATATTACCCATTGCTTTTCTTAGTATTTGTATAATTATTATTACAAACATATGTAGGAAAAGTATTGTTCTTGTTATGTGAATGCTAGGACAACACTAAGCTAAACCATGCAAAAAGGGATTAAAAGCTTTAGAAAATGAGACCAGTGATGCCTCATCAATAATGGAGGGACAGTGCTATATATAAAATGAAAAAAAAACCTCCTTACTGAGTTTCCATCTTGGGGAATTATATTCTTGGATGGCTATACATTTACTTGAAAAAAAAATAAGGCGATACCTTTTGTAGGCTTATTATATATATTTTAAGGTGCGTTTTCGTGAATACCTAGTTACCATCAGATGGTCGAACCTAAACCGCCTAAAGGCTCGTACTGAACTTTGCAAGTTCATGTTCCCAAACTTGAACGCGGACTTCAGCCAGAAGTCTGTGTTCGAGTTCGGTGTCCGGCCTAAACGCGGAAAAGCTGGTTGATGGGCTGCTGAGCCATCAACTAGCTTCACCTAGGGTTGCAGCAGCAGGAAGCTGCTGTAACTCACCTCTGCCTGATCCTCTTCTGTCAGCATGGTGGAGTTGCAATGGCAGCATTAAAAACTGGTCCCAGCCGGGGTTACAAAAAGATGGCTGCCAGCTTCAATGATTCTCTTCAATGAGGACACTCTTACTGCTGGCACTAGAAGTGTCCTCACTAATGGCAGCTGGTAGTCACCTTTCTGTAGCAATGGCTGGGTCCAGTTCCAAACGCTGCTTTCGCTGCCACCGCTGTGCTGTCACATGAGGTTCGGGGCAGAGGTGAGTTAAAGCAGTGCGCTTCTGCTGCACACTCTGCACCCCCTTTTACTGGTAAAGCTGCTAGGGTCAGGATTCAAGAGTAATGATTATTCCCTACAACCTGGTTTAGAATGATACTTACATGTTCTGGAAATCTGTACAGGGTTAAACGGACCATCTACAATCCCCTTTGTATTTCCCATAAAAGGAGCTGCATCATAGTCATGTAACATAACACCCTTTGCTGACACACATTTACAGAAGATCACTGGTTCATAATAACTTTGAAGCCAAGCTGGCACTAGAAGTGTCCTCACTCATGGGAGTCGGTGGCCCTCTTTCTGTAAACTTAGCTGGGGCCAATTTCAAATGCCACCATTGCTGACCGATTGGGTTGCTGGGCCGAGGTAAATTACAGCAGCACTTCTTGCTGCACACCTCTTTAAGTGCAGGTAAACATACATTCGCTTTTAACGCTCAAAATCCATGACAGTAAAAACTCTGGATTTCACTGGTAAACTGAATTTACGTTATAAAAGCAAATAATCACATTACTCTAGTAGGTGCAATTCATTCCTAATTTTCTCACTTTGCTAAATGGCATCTCATTTTTTAACGAATTTTGAAATGAAGCTGAAAACAATTCATATTTTTTTATGTATTATTGTACAATATTTAAAATATTATAAATATTTTAAAGCAGAAGAAAACCCAGGATTGGGATGCCCACTGTGCTTACCTCCCCAGCGATCCTACAGCAGATGTGCAGGCTCTCCTAATTAGCATTTAAATAAGCAGCTTAGAAAACTACATAGCAGGGTAAGAGTAGGCATCCCCACGGTCTCTACCCTCCAGCTGTGTGTACCCATGGCAGCCTTTCAGATAGATCTGGTGCAGGATCTTGCAGCAACTGGAGCAGTGCTAAGGATGCCGTTGCAGCCCATACATGTGCCGTGGGATTACTGGAAGAGTACGTTTTATGGTGACCCTGGGGGTTTCACTCAGGGCATCCCCAATCGCCATTTCCCACAAAGAGGGAGACCACCGGCCCTAGAAACATATAGAATGTAAGCCAGTGGTTGCACCATATTAAGGCAAGCTTACTGAATCAAGGCTTTATTCTCCAAATAAATGTATGGGGGGTTAACAATCTGAGGGTAGATCAGGATGCACATCACAGTGGTCCCGAGAAGGGGCCTTGCAAACTCCAAGGTCTATTGAATTTACCAGGAAAGGGACAAATTCTCTTCTCGTGGGACCGGCAGTCCCTGACGCGCTGTCACCTGTTACAGTCCAAAAAGTTATATCTTGGAGGTGCAAAAAATAAACATTGTGCACCATCAAATTATTTAAATAACTTTTTTTGTTATATATATATACAGTATTTTTTTGCATATCAAATAACAAATGTCCTATGATATTATGTTAATATATTGTATTATTATTTTGTATGTGATTCAGAGCGCATAAATAAAGGTAGGTAATCTCTTGCTATAATATCCTGTCGTTCTACTTTATTGAAAGATAAAATGAAATAATTGCACATGAGCATATTTCCCTTTTGCATATTTCCTTCTTGCAACTTTGGTGACCTTTCATTTAATTACTTGATTATAGTTTTTCACAGACTAATGACCTTCCAATAATTGTACCTAAAAAGTAGCTTAAAATACTGTACATCCGACATGCCGTGTGTTTTATCGTCGGCAGTCTATTTCTCTCAACAGCTATGCTACAAATCCAATTTCAGTGTGCTTATAATGTATTTCTTCACGGCTGTTTAATCACAAGTGCTTTAAGAGTATAATTAATTAAATTCAATGGAAGATGTTGCCTGATTGTTGCCTGATAATAGCCTGACTAGCCCCTTTGGACTTGCAGAGTCAATCACTTTTCATAGCATTATACTGGACTGTGGATTTGCATTCATCAGTGCACACATATGCAGTAATTCACTGTTTCCTTTCTCCCACCAATTTTGATGTTATATATATTATCGATACCTACTCAAGCATAGAAAAGAAATGTATTTTTACTCCATTACTGCTACTAGTCTTCACATTTCTCATTCACTTTTATAGCTTTAGCTGAATAAGGGAATTAATCCTCTAGATCAGGGGTCCCAACCTTTTTTCATCAAGCACCACTTTCCATTTTCCAGTTATATCAAGTACCACCTGAGTTGTGCATGTGGCTTGTCAGTCAACTAAAACAGTGGAAATAACATACAAAACAGCCATTCAAAGCCACACAAAACCCATATTTAGTCCACCCTGCACCCCCCTCCCAGCCTCTCCATGTAAGTACCTCAAGTGATGCCACCAGCTCTGCGGTGGCCCAGTTAAAAAAAGGGTCACACCCACATGGTATTTTTGAGATTGCTGATTATCTCAAGAATGCTGGCTGACATGAACCAGCCCACTGGCCACATCCCTGGTTTCCCTGTAGACTAGGGGGCTCTTTCTCCCCAGCCATTCTCCCCCAGCTTTTGTGCTGATTTAAAGTGAATGAAACACACAAAAGAGGACATGAAGCAAATCAGGCTTTGGTGAAGTATAGATGGCAGATCAGGTTGGGGTACAGGTCAGTCTCTAGCCTTATGGAGTACCACCTGCTAGGACCTTGAGAACCATCAGTGGTACCAGTAACACTGGTTGAAGACCTCAGCTCTAGATAATACCCATACCCATATTTTTGCAATTTTGCACTTTTTCCTTTGGTGTTACTTTAAGGGCCTTATTCATGAAGGAATAGCGCCAGGTAGTACCTTGTAAGCATCAGGTAGCGGCAGGTAGCGGCAGGTGAACGCCGGACACGGCACGCAATTACACATTTATGAAGCCGAATCTGGTGAGCGACTAGAACAAAGCCATGTAGCGTACAATTCATCATTATCCCATGCTCAGTGTACAGCGCCGGCGTCCAGCCTTGCAGAGCGCCATGTCTTACCTCTCGCTACCTGGAGCTCTCCCATACATTTCTATGGTCAATCCTTAAATCCCATTCTGATCCCAATTTTTTTTTGTAATAACATTTTTTTAATAAAATATCTTTCTGACATGTATCCTGGCCTAGAAAATGCCATTTTTGAAAACTTTTTAGATTTTTCATATTTTTATGCAGAATTGTCCTTACATGTCTGGCATTAAAGTGTCCATGTTACAATGTAATTCCATATGTTTTCGCTTTGTTACTACTGGATACATGTTCAAAAACAGACTTTAATCACACAGCCTCTGGCGCTATGGGCTACAACTACATGATTTTGATCGCCGGCGCTGTTCGAGGCTTTTTTGTATGAATGTGGTGTGAGTCAGTCGCACTGAGCTGGCGCTACCGTTCGCTCACATACAGCGTAGTACTGCCACTCACACAACATATTCATCAATAGCGGACAGCAACAAAGAACCATGGCCGAGCACATCGACTACTAGCGGTCGCTCTGAAATCCGCGCTACAGGTGCTCATCTGTCGCTACCTGGCGTTAGTAATGAATCAGCCTGCCCCACTTCTTTATTGTGCTTTATAATGGTCAATAAGGTTGAGTTATTAGTGTAGGTAAGGGGTCCACCCAGACAATTTTTTAAGGGTTTAACCCCTGTTAGTGCGCCTAATAGTTGTATTTTATTTGAATCTCATAAAGCACTGTTTTCAGTTTGGGGTATCTCTTGGGCAGGAACATACATTTTTTATTTTGAAAGAGAGACATTTAAAAAAAAAAAAAATTCTCTTATTTCACCCAAAAATTCTGAGAAAGCACTAAATTACAAACCAGACATTTCATGTTAAAGCCCAAACTCTGCAGAAAAAAAACAATATATAATTTTCTTGCAATTACCAGTACATTCCTGCAAAACTTACAGTTAAACATACATAGCACAAAATGCTAGGTAGGCTGGCAGTTAGCAGCTGAAAAAGGAGTAGTGGGATAGTGGTTTGGGTGAGTGCATGTGTGTATTCAACAGTCTTGCTGATTTTAGGGTGTATGTGTGCTGGGAGGGTAGTAGCTGTATGTCGGGTGCTTAGAGAGATTTTATGTGTGGGGTGGGGGAGGGTATGAGTATTTATGACTTATAGTACATCCTAAATTCCTATGTTATGTTAACAGTTTTAGGAAGTTGGCTGATATGAACCACTTTCTCTTTTTGGTTAAATTTGTGGAACCTACCCTAGTACCTTGATCAGGGATTGACCTTGAAGCTTACCCCCTACCCACTTCTTTGCAGTTATAATTTAAAATAGGTGCAATATTTCATGTTTGTGTTGATGAAAGCATGTTTTTATCAGGCTTCTTATCACTGCTTATGACCCCAGCAACCATTCCCTATGTCAGTATACCTATCTTACCCATACCTATGTTATCCAACATTCCATTTGTACTTTTTACATCCTAGCATATCTTTTACTATAAAACTGGAACTCGTTAATTTATATGTGTGGTGCACCACTAATATTCATCAGTAATGGCGTGCTCACCAATATACCCAGCCAGATAATTGAAATGAAACCTGGGGTACACTGTAACCCCACGAATCAAAAGGACGGGAGCACAACCAATCAAGAAGTCTACAAAAATATTTATTCAAGAAAAATTTATTTGTGTACAAAAAACATTTAAAACCAACACATCAGACATATTAAAGACACATTACCCCCCCCCCCCCCCCCCATGCCGGCCATGATCACCTTCTTTCCTCAAAGTAACCCACACAATATAAGGCTGTAGCCAATATCAAAACACATTATATTTCTATCCTCATTGTCAGTGCACAAAAATAAACCTAAAATAGTGTCCAAAAAAATCACAAACAATCAAACCGTATTCAATAAATCAAAAAAATCTATACATGAATTTTCTTTGTGCCGGCACAAAAAACAAAAAAAGGAAGGGGAACACACAGTGCCCCTGACCTCATGTATTCCTAAATGAAAGAGTATGTGAATAATGAAAAACCCCTATACAGTTGATACAAGATATTTAGTCCATAAAAGTAAAAAAATATATAATGATAATATATATAACATCTAAATGGTTAAACAGTATCTAAAGTGCATAGTGCTGCAAAATAATAACAAATAGTAGCAGGTGACTCATGGACATGAGACATAAACAATAAATAAAGATACAACTACAAAGAGGAGATACTCAGCTGGCAAGTGAAGAAGCAATAACAGCCAGGGGAGGAAAGCCAGGGGCAGCTGGAGAGACACCTGCGCTTCGCAGTACAGAGCCTGCTTCTTGCTTGGGTGGAACCATACAAGTATCCAAACGCTGCCTTTATACTCACCCCACCATCCTGCGGCCATGAGGGACGGCGCACACCTGCCACACCACGTGTGCGCCCGCAGCCCAGCCGGCTGCCGCCGGACATGACGCAGCGGATGACGCGCCCATCTCCAAGAACGCAGCCATCCGCAGCAACAGCCCGGCCGCCGCCCGCCGACACGCCCACCCCGATGATCAAACAGCAGCCCGCAGTGGGGACAGGCAAAGTTGCCGCCCACAGCTGGAACTCAATATCATTGCCCTGCAAATAGTCCATGTCCATGGCACACATCCTCCCTTGCACTGCTGTGGTCAGAGACAGATGTGGGACCACTGTGGCTTGCTGTGCTCATTTGTGCTAAGAGAATTAAGGGACAAAGGTGCTGTTGTTACTTGGTCTTGAAAGAATAGAATTAAATGTAAAGGAAAACTTTGTAGCCATGCTACAACTTTTTCCAGCCACTGCAGGGTATAAAGGATAGGTACATGGGACAGGTATCAAGGGAGCCGATAGCTGCCTTTGGGTTTACAGTCCCTTTATGTGAATTAAACACAACTTGAGGCATTAAAATGTATTGCCTGCTGTATATAACATAAAAAATACATGCACAGAAAAATTGTAAGGATGTTCTATATTCATTTCTGCTGATAAATGTTCATGTAGAAGACAATAAATGGACCATTCTTTTGTCTTCTTGCCAAAGTCAAGGTCTTTCGCCTTCGATAGATGAGAATAGCACAATGGTTTTATTCATAGTGAAGGACATGGGTATTGATCTCTGCATACATTCTTCAGTCCTCTCATTATTTACCGCTCTAGACATCCCCAGCCTCAAACTGTCCATAAACCTGCTTATACAGGGCAGGTTATAATAGTCCCTCAAGTACATTGTCACATTTTCACTTATCATCAACTAGTGTAGTAATAACTATCATTGAGTATCAATGTAACAAACATGTCTACACCAAACATGCATTTTAACTGCTCATAGTGGCACAATAAGAAGAAACAGCAGTTGTTCCAAATAAAATCCTATAAAATAGTAAAATGATAGAAAAAGAACATCTTATAAAGCAGCATAAGTTGTAGTCAAATATGCCTTTGTTTGTATCAAGCACAGTGGCTGAACTAGTCTTAATGTAATCTAAATGTAAATGTAATCTGTGCACTCTTCAATGCTATTTAAAAATAATTCTGATTGTGTTCTGGTCTTTGAAAAGCAAATTTAGCAGGCAAATTCCTGCAAAAGGAGATCAGGAGCAGTTTATTCAAGGAATTTTATGGTAATAACATTACCAGCAGTTTATTACTTGCATGCCAGTGGGGAGTGGCTACATTTGATAAAATAATATTGGCTACAGTTGCAGAATCATGTCACAAGGTAATGAGACCACCAGCTGACCACTCTGAGACCAGATTCATAAAAATGTGGTGTGGAGGCTGAATTACTAGTGCCACGAATTGCCAAGTGAGCGTCTGTACAGCAGAGTTTAGAGCGACCGCTAGTAGACACTGTAAGTGGGTGTCGGGCGCTGTAACCTAGCATAGTGGTCGCTGTAGTATCCTGGCCGGCACTGATGAATTTGATGTGTGGTGGGCGCTATAGAAATGGTGTCCCTGAATCACTGCAGAGCCAATGGAGAACGCTAGGTGGTGTCCTAAGGTCAAAGCGCCCAAGACTATATTTGACGAAAAACTACACACACACAGCGTCAGCGCTGTAATGCTGGATGCATAGAGCTCCAGACGCTGTGTGATTAAAGTCTGTTTTTGAACACCAGTAACAAAGCGAAAACGCATGGAATGACATTGTTTTAACACTGTGACATTAACACTTTAGTGATAGATCTGCAAATACAATTCTGCATAAAAATATAAAAAAAATGTATAAAAGTGTTTGTTTGCAGCAAGGAGAGGTCACACAATAATTTGAGCAAAAACATTTACATTTTAATTGCTCAACACGCTATTTAAACACAGCCAAATGAAACCCCATTGAAATGTATGGCAGAGCGACAGTGAGCGAATGGTAATACCTTAAATGTGGTTTTCACATACAGCGCCCAGCATTCCCCAGGTGCTATGTGCCGCTATGGGGCATTACCTGGTGCTAGCCTTTCTTTAATAACCCCCTAAGTGATTTATTGTTACCACCAACTGGAAAGAACAAACCAAAGGTAAAAAGCACTAAGCAAAACAATTGTGGCCTAGAGGTAAAGGAGCGGACTTGTGACCGGAGGATTGCAGGTTCGAATCCCGGGCCTGGAACATGACTGAAGTGCTCTTGAGCAAGGCACCTAACCCCGCAACTGCTCCCCGGGCGCTGTAATTAGGGCAGCCCACCACTCTGGGTATGTGTACACTCACTGCACAGATGGGTTAAATGTGGAGGACGAATTCCTATGTGTGTGCAATGGCCATCTATGCATTAAAAATTAAAAAAAAAAAAACGCAACTGATCTAACTGAAAACATTGCCACTTTACTATCAGGTTCAAATACAAATGCTATATACAAGAGCACACTAAACATGTAATATAAATAATAAAAAAACATATGCAATATATACAGGCACTGAGGCAAGGAAGGCATAATGGTGTCTGGGAAACCAAAGAACATATACAGCAGGGAAGGCTGGATGCAGGGAGGCACAGTAGAGGACTGGCCTCAAGAATCAGGATAAAGGACCAGAGTGAAAGGGTACAATGAGCAGGCAGAAGAGGATCTGGAGGATGTTATACTAGAACACCTCTATTTTTCGCTACTTGTGCTCAGGTACCGGTGGGGCCAAATACACCAAAGGTCAAAATCCAGCAGAGCAAACCATTATCGCTTCTATTTGGGTTAGCTCCCATTCTAGGTCACTGGAAATGACCATACTCTTTTAGATACAGTGCTGAGATTTTAGATACAAGCTGAGATTCATCTAGTAGAAGATGACTTGGTTGGCTAGCTAGTGTGGTACACAGGTACTTTTTCTCAGATGGATGGAAATTATCTTGAAAGGGCCTGCCTCAGACTTTATTGTAGCCAGGTAGGTAAATGTTGTGGAAGTTAAAGGTTGAAAAGAAGAGTGACCAACAAGTTCATTTAAGTTTTGGTAGTATAGAGGTATTCAATGTCTTGGTTTGTTAGGATCAAAATAGGAAGCTTGGCTCTTTCGAGAAGATAACAGAAGACAACAATTCTCACTAAAGAAAGTTCCCTCTTGTCAGATGCACGCTGGGTTAATACAGCTCCTACACCAGCCTCGTGTGTCAGTGTTGCCAGACCTAATGTACGCCTGGTATTCACTGGAGTGCCAAGGGAAGGCAGGCTGGGCTGCAGGCACTACCAAGGTTGTGCCCCAGAAGTCAAAGGTTACCTGTGGCAAAGTGTATCAAGGAGGCAAATGCATCAGATGAGTAAAAGGTCTGGGCTGGCAGCAAAGTTTCCACAACGATGGGTATGGGGTTGACTGCAAAGATGCAAGGTCAAAGACGTAGTCACGACAGAGGTCAATCTAAGAAGTCACAAGGTCACCAGGAACAAGGAAAATGGAATCCAGATCCAGAAGTTTGCTTCTGACAAGACAGCACTGTGCAGTTGCTGGGCCACGTTTTTATAGTTATTTGAATCTGTGTGTGCACATTAACATTAGAGATAAGCAAAATGTTTAAGTTCTGTTTGGGTGCTTTGCCAGTTTTCCCCAAGAAATTTGTGACATCACAGCTCACTTTCATTATAAATAGTCTGTGGCGGGCAGCTGAGCTGTCAGAAGCTGGGGAGATCAGCAGAGGCTCGATCTCTCTGGCTGTCTGTGACAGCAGTGGCAGATCGGTATGGGACACAGTGGTGGACAGCACGGAATGCAGCCTATACCAGTTCACAGGGCAGAAGGGGCTGGAGAGTTAACTAATGGGGTCTCAAAGACCTCTTAGCAGTTCACAAAGAGTTAAATGTAAAAAAAACAACATGGAGAAATAAAAATTATAATCCTCCCCCATACTTCCTCTAATCCATCACTGCTCTCTGCAGAAATCCAACGCTAAGTCCCATTGCCATCCACCATTGTTTCTCATACCAATCCACTGCTGCTGTCGCTGACAGCTGGAAAGATTGGGAGAAACCAGGCGCATGTCAGGATTTAGCTGATCTCTCTGGCTGCTGGCAGCTCGGAGTTATTTAAACTGGGAGCTTACTCCCTACGTAAGGAGCCAAGCTTTCAGAAGCCCAGGTAGGGTAGTCGGATGGAGACTGGCACGGGACAGCTACAGAAGGTGTGGGACAGATGGGGAACAACAAGAGAACTGGTGAGTGTGGATTTCAAGGAAGTTTTGGTTGGCACAAACCCCCAAAAATTTGAACTTTACCTGAAATTCGGAGAAGACCCAAGTTGTACCTCTGCTGACACCGGAGAAATCGAGCAACCATCGGGGGTGCCCTGCTGTGTGAAACCCCCCAGGAACAAACTCACCTCTTCCCGGTCCTACGATGCATGCGCGGCCACTCGTTCAATCAGCGCACTCAGATCTGCTTCAGCCCCTGTGTCCAGCAGCTCGTCGAGCGGATCCAAGTGAGCTGACGGCCACATCCCCTGCTTACCTGTAACAGGGAGCGTGCCCACACCGGCCTTTCACAAATGCCTGGTGTTACCCTGCTAGAGGGATGCGGCCGCTGCTCACTCATGCTCCATTGGACCAGGAAAGAGGATGAAATTATGGGCGACCTGGGGGGTTTCACACAGCGGGGCATCCCGATTCTGGATGCCCCGCGGGCAGGGCATCAATTGACCCAGGAATCTATAAGATCTCTGTGAGTTTTGGTCCACTTTAACAGGTGCATGCATGCCTACAGCTATGTTAAACCCATTTATTTCCATTCTGCTAACATGCATTTCTGTAATGCAATGTAATAGGCTGAATGTGACAGAAAAAAGGTTACTATAAAACTGAAGTTGGGACCCCTTATTTAATGTCTGCACCGGGTCTGGTAAAGGATATGTGTTTAATCTGTCATTTATACAGTAAAAGTGAAACCAACAAAAAAAGACCTTGCTGCGTTCAACAAACCATTAGAAGAACACATAAAGCCAGCACAGGCGGCTATAAGCTAATGAACAACAGTAAAACGGATGGTGCTACATTGCAGAGCCTTGCATTGATTTAACAAGCAGACTGAATAAATGAGGCTGGTAAAGTTTAATCAATATTTATTATATTGATTTGCCAACATATAATAAAAGAAAAGCAACATCATTTTGATTATGATGTATAATAAAAAATAAGAGATCAGCTCAGCATATCATTAATTTGTTTAACAGTTCTATCTTTCAATTACAATGCCGTCCCAGAAAATCAAAATGTTTGCAAATAGAGTATTACTGGAAGTTATACGACTTTCAAACTAGAATAATTTACACAACAATAAAAGTGCTTGCCAAGAGCCTCATTTGTGTTCTACAAAATATCATTAAACACCCATAGAAAAGAAATGCTATTACATGATAGGCTAAAAAACGGCCGATTCAGTAATACATGTGTTCTGACACACCAAGAGGGTAATTTATAATGAATGGTGCAGGCGGCACTTGAGCGCCTCCCCTGAGATGCTCGGATGCACCCGCACTGCAACGCCGGCTTCAGCTTGCCGGCGCTATCGGCTGTGGCATTCCTGGCCAGGCAGTGTTCACAGCGCACGGCTTGTATATGCTTATGCCCTAGCAACACCTAGTGCTGGCTGGGAGTGTTGCAAGTTGACAAAATGCAAAGCATCCGCAAGGGCGCTGTAAAAATAGGATTCCAGGGACATAGTGTCTGTTTTTTAAATGGAGTTCTACTTTAAAGTGGACCAAAACCCAGGATTTTGACTATCCTGGGTTTTGGTCCTTTCCCTGCGGGCACCCCGATCAGGGGTGCCCCGCTGTGTAAAACCCCCCAGGACGCCCGAACGGACTCACCTCTTCCTGGTTGCACAGCGCGTCTAAGAGCAGCGGCTCTGGCGGCCGCATCCTTCGCTTCTCTCTAGCAGTGCGCATGCCCGCGCCAGGCTTTTGTGAAAGGCCAGCGCGGCCATGCTCCCTGTTAGACGGAGGCAGAGGATGCGGCTGTCAGAGCCGCTGCTCTTAGACGCGCCGTGCGACCAGGAAGAGGTGAGTCCATTCGGGCGTCCTGGGGGGTTTCACACAGCGGGGCACCCCTGATCGGGGTGCCCCCGGGGAAAGGACCGAAACCCAGGATAGTCAAAACTTTTGACTATCCTGGGTTTTGGTACACTTTAAACTTTAGGGGCAGCTTTAGGTGAATATTAGGTATGAGGGCAAGGTCTATTGCAACTGTAAAAAACATTTGGTTAAAGGGGATATCAAGTATTTTCTACACACAGATTATTGTCTTTTGCTTTCAACACTCCAAAAACCCATATTTTTGTAGTAACGTTCCACTGAGCGAGACATTATATTTTGGGTAGGTGATTATTATCTTCTGATTAATTAGAACCTACAAAACCCCCAAAAATTATGGAAATCAGCTACCAGATAAAAGACCCAAATATCTTGATAAGAGATGAGCGAAAATTCAATTAGGGTGATTCAGTGAATGTCCCCAAGAAATTCTGGTTTGTCTGAAAATTTTCATGAACAAAAATAATAGCACGGCAGGCATCTTCAGTGGGACAGAGAATGCAGACACTCTGTCCCACAACGGCCCCCCAGCATCTTGTTCACTGTCACAGGGAGGGGCTTTTTATACCAGCTGAGTGAGCTGATGTCAGGTGTGAGTAACTGGGGTGGTTCCATTCTGACCTGGGTTACTCAGCTGTTGCTTATTGAAGAGGGAGTCTAGTGATTTCACAGCTACCCTGTTTCCCCGAAAATATACACTGTCTTATATTAATTTTTCCCCGGAAAAAGGCACTTGGCCTTATTTTCGGGAGATGTCTTGACAGAAGACAGGCAGCGTGCGTCTCCTCCACCTCCCTGGAGCTCCCCCCTTACGTGCCCCGTCATTACGCCCCCTAGTGGTTACAATACCAGGCTGCACAGAGCATCAGGCTGCTCAGCTGTGCTAGTTGAGTATGCCTGCTATAGCCTGTGAGAGTCTCACGGGACACGCACGGCAGCCGCCGGGCGGCCTATGCAGGCCGTGTTTGCAGGCTGCTGGGCCTGTTTTAACGTAGGGGCCTGGAGCGGCAGCTCTGTCCACCCCTACGTTAATCCGGGCCTGCTTACCGGTACCGTATTGTCTCGGTCCAGGTCTCGCTGGGGCACACTCGGCGGCGCGGTCACAGGGAGCAGGCGGCGGCAGCTTTTCCTCAGGTTCGCGCGGGCTCTCTGACATCCCCCTGCGCACCGTCCCTCAGCAAATACCCAGCCGAAGTCTTGCGTTGCTCCACAGCACTGCAGCCAATCAGTGAGCTGCGAGGCGCCACCGCCCCAACGGTCTCTATGGTAGAAGCTCCGGATCCTTCTGCAACATTTCGTGGATGGAACGGTGAGGCCCTATTTTCGAGGGAGGATTTATTTTCGGGTAGGAATTATTTTCGGGGGATGACTTATATAACGATATCCTCCGAAAGCAGGCACTACGCCTTATTTTCGGAGGATGTCTTATTTTCGGGGAAAGACGGTATAAGAGCCCCCTGCACATAACCCCCCCAGAACGCCTGTAAATATCACCTCAATCTCGCTCCCCCGCCGGGGAATTCAGTGCAGAGATTGGTTGCCCAGTGCACACTAGCCAGTGCTACCATCGTTCTGACCACCGGAATGTGCTACCCACATGAGCGCCAGTGGCCAATCACTGTACTGGATTTCTGTCTAAGGAATGAGGTTAAGGTGAGATTTAGGGGCATTCTGGGGGGGTTATGTGTGGGGCGGGGGCTCCAGCATTCTGAATGCCCCTCCAGCCTATCTTATAGCTGTGGGGAGCAACACCTGCTCTGCCCGGGTATCACCTGGAGAAGATTCCCTTCCTGGCAACTTGTTATTAGTGCTGGAAGCCAGGGAAGAAGGTTGAAGAACCTGTTTTCCTAGAGCACCATATGCTGGCAGCAGCCAAAACTTTGATCACTGCTGCTGGTGAGAAAGGAGCCACAACCAGACCTACAGGAGCTGCTGGAAAGGAGGAGGAATCCGCCCAGCACTGGAGAAGACTGCAGAAGTAAGTATAGATGTAGTTAATTAAAATGTTAGAATGTGCTATTATTTACCTGTTTTTGAACCAGTAAGGATTTCAAGGGACTCCTATAACAGTTCAAAGGGTAGGGGAGTGAGCCAACTTCTAATACTCCCGCCTGATCACCTGCACTCTCTCAAGCACAACGATTGCAGGTGAGCACTGTGCCTATTCACATGGGCCGGGTGTTTATCCAGGGGCCCATGTTGCCCTGGAATGGACCAGAGGGCACAGGGGATGGCAAACCAGCAGGGCCAGGTGGCTGCTGCTTACCTTCTGAGCCCTGGGTTGCCAGTCCCTATACTTGTTTTGCCAAGTTGGTTGGCTCAATGGGTGGGGGAGATTTTTTTTAATTTTGAAAAAGTAAAAGATTTTTACAACCCTAGCCATGCCAAACCTGTCATGATCAGACTTGATGCTGCCTTAAAGAGGAACATTAGACCTAAAAATAAAAGGGATTGATGCACCCCCCGTCGACCCCTACTTACCTTTTGAATGTTGCCTCTGCCTACTGCGGCATCATCCGGCTCCTTCAGGGCCCAATTCTTGCCCTGCCTTCCACTTAGCCGGTGCTAACTGACAAGCATGGCTGTAGCCATTCTCTTCAATAACCCACATCGATCTTGCAGCTCTGCTAAGTTTTGAGGGATTTCGGGAGGCTCTGTTGCATTCCATACATAGGCACTGCACAGGCACAAGATCAGGGGCCTGCCACAGTACCTTATGGGAGGCAAGATGACCCGTCGGGAGGTCGCCTGGAATCCGAGGGACCCAGAAGATAGATCCCCTGGATCCCCCAATTGTATCCCCAGTTAATCCCCAATTGTAAAACTGGAGGGAGGTTTGGGGGAGGTTTTAACCCCCCTTGTTCTTTTTTAAAATCAGCCAGACATCACATGCTTTTATTGATTCTATGGCAGCAGGTGCCAGCGTTAAATGAAAAGCTTACATGTGGTCCTAAAGGTTATGCTGCCAATCTCATGCTCACACAATGTGAGGGCGATACTTTGAATCCCAAGAGCACATACATTAAGGATGCATTTTTTACAGCCGTTCATTGCATCAGTGCTAAAGACTTACATATACAATAGTTTAGCTGAATAGCAGAGGTGCATTATAGAGAGGCTTAGCCTGCTTAAATATATATATATATATATTATAATATATATTGCTGGAGAGGAAACTGGCCATAATTAATAGATGCAATTATAGTAGCCGGTAGCGTTTAATAATGGCAGATGTGTCTCTGCATTACCTGTCCATATGTTAAAGACATCATATTTAACTAACTGTTCATGGGAGCAGTGTCAGGAAGTTTGCTGTATAAACCTGTCAGAGTAGCTATCTAGGCATAGGGTAACACCATCTACCATTTGAACACCATCAGATTTGGAGCCTCAATTATGAAGTACCGTATATACTCGAGTATAAGCCGAGTTTTTCAGCCCACTTTTTGGGCTGAAAAAAGCCGCCTCGGCTTATACTCGAGTCAGTGGCCGCTCTCACACACACTGACACTTACTGGCTGTTGCGCGCAGGTCGGTGGGAGGCGTCCATTGTTTCTATTGGACGCCGACCACATGGGGCACGCCCACCAACCGGCGCGCAACAACCAGGAAGTTCCTGCGCGCGTTTGTGAGAGTGGCGGTGGTGGAGGCAGTGGCGGCGGCTGAGGGAACGGAGGTGGCCAGCGCGCGTTTGTGAGAGCGGCGACGGAGGCAGTGGCGGCGGCGGAGGCAGTGGCGGCGGCAGAGGGAACGGAGGTGGCCAGCGCGCAACAACAGGTAAGTGTGGGGGGGACCACTGGGTTTTTTTTATTTTTAATTGTTGTTAACTGTTAATGATGCCAAGTGAGCACACATATGATATCCAGGGCCAACCTGAGGAGAAGAAAAGATGGGAAAAAGAGTAATACTTCCAGAAGTTGGAACAAGAGAATTTAAAAAGTAGTAAAGTAGTAAAGAGTGAATTTAGAAAAGGGAGAGAGGGGTAATGAGGAAACATGAAGGAAGAGAAGGTGATAGAAACCTATGTGTGACGGCTTGGCCCCTAATTTGAATTGGGCCCCAGCGCAAACCAGCCTGGGGGGGGGGGGAGGCAGGCACTCTCATTTATAAGCAACACCAGCAGTAATAGTGTGGCAACCTGCATGTCTCAGGTCAGAGTGGCCATTATTAGGGCCACCTAGCCGGGCCCCCTTTTCATCTCTTGGACCCCTATACCTGAGTCCCTAATGGCTGCTGTCATCACATCCACAGCCTGCATTTCTCACCCTAGGCTTATACTCGAGTCAATAACTTTTTCCAGTTTTTTGTGGTAAAATTAGGTGCCTCGGCTTATATTCGGGTCGACCTATACTCGAGTATATACGGTATGTCATGTTGGGTCATTTTGCTGTCAATACTGTCTGCCTTGGCACTTCTGCTTCTTTTTTTCTTGCGCTTTAAGCTTCCGTAAGAGCCTCATATATCGAGTATTAGCACCTTAAACATCACTCAGGGCAAATTTTTAAGCCTCAGCAGCACTTAATGCACGATTTAAGAAGCCAAAAACACTCTGTGCCGATGCATCTGCCAGCCTACGTCTAATTTATCACATGTGCGCTTTTGTACGCAGTGACCTGCGCTCTTGTATAAGCAGCGCTAAGTTAAATGGGCAGAATTGTATTAAAGTGTTTTTGCTTTTTGTTTATTTATTTGTACAGAACTTTCTTTGGCAACTTGTAAAGGCAAGACTTAAATGTTGCCAAATGTAATGTTAATAATTTCTTGTTAAATTTTTATAATCTAAAAAAAGTCACACAGCTAAAATAACAAACAGTTGGCATGCTACTACTTTAAATGAACACCAAAATGAACTGGGCCCCCCTAGGGAATGGACTAACAGGCTGATCATCACTAACTCCAGGTAGCGACAGATGAGCGTCTGTAGCAGGCATTTTGAGAGCGCCCGCAAGTAGTCGCTGTGCTCAGCCGTGGGTCGCTACTTCATAGCGACTCAGTCGCTGTTCAGTAATGTTGAATACATTGTGAGGAGTCGCTATATGACCAGTACAGCACTGTATGGGAGCGCATGTTAGCGACTGGTCATAGCGACCGACTCGCACCATATTCAGCAAAAAAACAGCCTCAAAAAACTCCTGCGCTGAAAAATGCTTGTTTGAAGCCCAGAGCGCAGGAGGC
This sequence comes from Gastrophryne carolinensis, assembly GCA_027917425.1. Classification (NCBI taxonomy): domain Eukaryota; kingdom Metazoa; phylum Chordata; class Amphibia; order Anura; family Microhylidae; genus Gastrophryne; species Gastrophryne carolinensis. The sequence goes on along the minus strand of CM051239.1, from coordinate 67,111,614 downwards.
AGTGTGTTTAAAGTCGGTTTTTCAGCATCTATCCACTAGTAACAAAGCGACAACATATGGAATTACATTGTAACATGAACACTTTAATGGCAGACCTGTAATGTCATTTCTGAAGAAATATATAAAAAATGAAAAAATTGTGAATAAACTGCTTTTTCAATGCCAGAAGAGGTCACAAAATTATTTGAGATTTTTTGAAAAAAATACAAAAAAACAAAAACAACGTTTAAAGAGAAGAAAAAGATCGTCCATTGAAATGTATGGCAGAGCGTCAGGTAGCGAGAGGTCATAACTGGCGCTGTGCAAGGCTGAACGCCGGCGCTGTTCACTGAGGCTGTGAAAATTATTAATCAGACGCTACATGGCGTTATCCCAGTCGCTAAACAGATTCTGCTTGATAAATGTGTAAATGCGTGCCGTGTCTGGCGTTCACCAGTCGCTACCTGCTGCTACCTCTCATTAACCAGCCACTAACTGACGCTATCCCTTCTTAAATAAGGGCCTCAGTAAGAATGCGCAACCAAACTAAGAGGCCAATTCATTAATAGTGCCAGGTAGCGACAGATGAGCGACTGTAGCAGTATTTTCAGAGCGCCCGCTAGTAGTCGTTGTGCTTGGCCGTTGTTCGGTTGTTGACAGCGACTCAGTCGGTGTGCGGTAATGTTGAATATTGGGTGAGGAGTCGCTATTTGACAGGTTCCGCGCTGTATGGGAGCGCATGATAGCGAATGGCCATAGCGAACAGCTCCCACCATATTCATTAACAAATCACGCTCAAAAAATTCTCGCGCTGTGAAATGCATGTTTAAACCCCAGAGCGCTGGCGACGATGGGTTAAAAGTAGTTTTTTAACCCCCAAACAACCATATTTTTTGAAACCAAAAAAAAACAAGTTTATAAAAACATTTTGTAATATGAATACATTAATATCAGACCTGTAATATCAATTCTGCACAAATTTTTTTTTATTTTTTTTTTTACCTTAAAAAAAAATCTTACATTGCAGAAGTGGTAACAGAATTTTTCACATTAAAAAAAAAAAAAAAAAAAACATAATAACAATTATTTATGATTATTTAAAGATTGTTCCATTGAAATGCATTGGAGAGCTCCAGGTAGCTCCAGGTCATACCTGTCGCTGTTCAAGGTCGCTCGCTGGCGCTGTGGGCTGAGGCTGGAATAATGATGAATGAGTGGCTATCTGGCGCCCTCTCAGTCGCTAAGCAGGATCGGCTTGATAAATGTGTGATTGTGGTGGGGAGCCGGCGTTCTCGTGGCGGTGACCGTCATTACCGTTCGCTCACCAGTTGCTACCTGGCGCTATCCCTTGTTAAATAAGGGCCTAAATTACACTTGTTATATTGCCAAAACACATATAAAACAAACATATCACAGGACTTATTTAAAAAAAAAAACAGGGTAACAATGCAGCTTTACCCCCTCCCCCACATTCATTACAAAAATACAATTCATATAAGTAGTACAACAGCAGTGAATCATCCATTAAAAAGAACCTTCAAGAAAAATAAAGTGCTAGTACAATTAATAACATTGAAGAGTCTCCAACATACATATAAAGTGTCAGTGCTGCAGATCCAAACCACAGTAAAAGTGCCAAGCTAAACAATGAATAGTTAACAGTTCCACATACAACTGATAAACCAACACTAGGGCTGGAGCTGCTGAGAAAATAGAAACAGCTTAATACCAATACATCAAAAATAATATCACCAGACAAAAAGGGGGGGTCTCAGCAGCAAGGGCCACAATCCCAGACCACCCACGCGGCCACGCCACTTCCAAGGGTGAAATCTGCCAACTTCTTGACATCACATACCATATTTCCTCATTTTTAACACGCGGCGGAGGTTGGCTGTAGATCGTAGATGCTGGTTGCCATAATATCAAGTTAGATGAAAACACTGTTACAATAAAACGAACTTTGTAGTGGCATTGATTCTATTTTTAGTGAGGTTAGATGAATGCTATGGTGTAAACATCAGGAGAAAAAATAGATCTTTGACAATTTGTAAAATATTAGCAGTTGGTGACATGTAAGTCATGCGTTTGCATTTTTGATATAATAATCGGGGAGGCCGATTCATTAATAGCGGCAGGTAGCGACAGTTGAGCGACTGTAGCAGTATTTTCACAGTGCCCACTAGTAGTCGCTGTGCTTGGCCATTGTTCGGTTGTTGACAGCGACTCAGTCGGTTTGCCGTAATGTTGAATATTGGGTGAGGAGTCGCTATTTGACAGGTTCTGCGCTGTATGGGAGCGCATGATAGCGACTGGCCATAGCGACCGGCTCCCACCATATTCATTAACAAATCACGCTCAAAAAATTATCGCGCTGTGAAATGCATATTTAAACCCCAAAGCGCTGGCGGCGATGTGTTAAAAGTAGTTTTTTAACCCCCAAACAACCATATTTTTGGAAACCAAAAAAACGTTTTTTAAAATAAAATTAAATAATTTTGTAATATGAATACATTAATATCAGACCTGTAATATCAATTCTGCACAATGTTTTTTTTTTTTTTACCTTAAAAAAAAAATATAACATGGCAGAAGTGGTCACAAAATTTTTCACATTAAAAAAAAAAAAAAAAAACATTAATATGAATTAATTATGAATATTTAAAGATTGTTCCATTGAAATGCATTGGAGAGCGCCAGGTAGCGAGAGGTCATACCGCTTTAAGAAAGATGGCCGCTGCAATTGGGTTCGCCCAACACTAGTGAAGACGCTTCTTAAATCAGGCTCATAGTCTCTCTAATAAACGAATGGCAGAGGAATCAAAAGCTCACTTTTAATTTCATTTTTCATGATAAAAAAAATAATAATTATGAAAAGAATGGATTTCAGTGTCTCCCACAATGGAGGCAGCCTAGCAGCATGTCCCTGAGTAGAATATAATTGGTTTCCTAGGTCAATATTAAAAAGTAAATAGCTATGCATCCTCAGTATAAATGCACTTTTGCATGTTAATGATTTGGGTTCTTTGTAAGGCAAAAAGAAGTTTATATATTAGTGATTAGGGATGAGCGAATCGACGAACCCGGATTCGTTCCGGGCAAAAGGCAAAAATAAGTTTATATATTAGTGATTACAAGCAGGGCCAGATGCATGAGCAATTTAATTGAGCCCTTCAGGCATCAACATCGTTTTGATGTGGAAACAAAGCTAAGATAAAACTGCTGGATGAAGCTAACATTAAAATGGACTGAAAGGTTAACAAACAGTGACTAATGCTGGCCATGAATAAATCAGCATTGGGTCCCCACACATAGGTGTGTCAGTGCTGCATGTACAGTATATACTCCTTTTACATTTGATTACATAAACAAGTAATTATACGGGGAGGAGAGTGTAGAGTAAGTAGTGATGAACACATATACAAATCTTAAAGCAGACAAAACCCGCTAATCCCGGGCCTCCCCTCCCGATTTAGGATGCCCTGATGAGTTAAACTCCCTGGTTTGCCAGCATACTCACCTCTGGATCTGGTCCCATGTCACATGATGGACCTCCTCCAACACCCCCTGCATCTCATCAGCCACTGCACGTGCCCCTGAAAGGTAAAAGGACGGAGCACAGCCAAAGGGGAGTGGCCAAAGAGAGGTGCCAGGTAATAGTTTCATTCAGCATTGATTGGAGAGCAATAATATGCATGAGAGCTCACACAAGTGCAGTGGCAGCGAACCAGAGGTTATGTGGGGTTTTACACACAGCGACATCCCAAATAGACCAAAACTCAGGGGGCTTTAAAATTCTTCAGGTGATGGTTGACTTGTCAGGTGAGGTTTCTGACCAGGCAAACACTAACTTTCTCCCACCCCATACCCCTTAGGAACAGTAAATAATAAGCACATGACAATCTCTGATTTATGTAAATACCTCATGTTTTCTAGGCAAAACCGATTTCTTTGCTGCAGTTTCTGGGTTTGTGACTGATCTGAGACAGCTGTGGGACCACTTTGGCTTGCTGTGCTCACTCACACTGAGAGCACCAAGGAACAAAGTGGATTTAGGATCACTCTTTTACAATTGAAAAAAGGACAAACTTTGGAACCCTGCTACAACTTCTGCCCTGCACAGAAAATGTAGGAAAGGCATGTGGGACAGGAATCATGTCAGCTGTTTACTGGCTAATTATTGTCATTGAACAGGAGGAGCAATCACAGCCTTACAGTTCATAAGACTCCAGGGCCAGCGGTCTCTCTCTTTGTGAGGAATCACGATTTGGGATGCCCTAATGTGTGAAAACCATGGGAGTGCCCCAAAAATGCAACTTTTCACTGACCCTGAGATGCCGCACCACATTGCTGCTCTCTTCTTTCTAGGTATACCTGCATCAGCTATTCAGAAAAGCCTGCCACAGGTATGCATGAGCATGGGGTGTGGCCAGCGGCATGCTCTCGCTCCAGCTTTGCTTGTTTCCGTCCGATACACACAGTGGGGCATCTCAAATCTGGGTGCCACAGGCAGGGGGAACAACAACCAGGATAGTAAAAATGCCAGGATTTGTTCCTCTTTAAAGTGGACCAACACCCAGGGGGGATCGGCCCGGGAATCTATAAGATTCCCGGACCGATCAGATCCCTCCCCGCGGGGCATCCGAAATCGGGATGTCCCGCGGGGAGGAACCCCCCAGGAGGCCCACAATCCATACCTTACCGGCGATCCAACGGCGCATGCGCGAGACGCGGCCGCGTCTCTCGCTTCCCTCTAGCAGGGCGTGCTCCCGCGCCGGCCGTTTTGTGAATGGCCGGCGCAGGCGCGCTCCCTGTTAGACGCAGCCAATGACAGCGCTCTGGTATGCGCGTCCAAGCGGCTTTGGACGCGCATACCAGAGCGGCCCTGAGCGCTGTCATTGGCCGGACGAGGTCACGTGGGAGCGGGGAGAGGTGAGTTTTTGCGGGGTGCCCCACCTAAGTGGACCAACACCCAGGATAGTCAAAATCCTGGGTGTTGGTCCACTTTAAAGAAGAATTCAGGTCAGAAATTACTGGAGTCCCTCTATAATAGGCAGCAGTGGGGTAGCCCACCTCTTCCAGACGGGATTTTAGCCCCCTTGTCGCCTCCAGTAAAAAAAAAACACTTGTACACCAGGAGCCCGCTATTTTTGGCCCTTTTACCTAACTCCTGCGGCGACAGTTGCATCACTTCCAGTCTGCAGGCACCGTGTGCAACGTTCTGTCCCCACCGGGCAGGAACATGGTCCCTGACCATTTGGGCAAAAAAAGCAGCTGGACCGCCAGTGAGATGCGGGGTGGCTGCAGGAATAAGATCATGGATCTGCAAGGTGTGACCAGCAAGTGATAGACACTGAACTTGTGTAACTAAATGGTGATTTACTGTGACCCTGAAAACACAACTATATACAATTACCCTGCACCTACACCAATACAAATACAGCACACAGCCAGATATATATACAAACCAAGGATATACAAGACTGAACAATATAAAATCCTATAAAGACAATCCTAACAGCACACCACAACAATACAATATATACAAGGTCCAACAAGTACCTGAAAGGCCAGAGAGAGGATTGACGGGAGAACCAGAGGGTAGGAAGGACAGAAGGTATGGCAGGATGGGACTGGGCACAGGACTGAAACTAAATTGGAAGCAGGAACAGAATCAGGGCTGGAACAGAACCGAAGGCTGAGCAGATAAAGAATCAGGTACAGGAGAAAAGGGCGGTAGGTCTGTAATGCAGGAAAGCATCTGGAGATCTGAGCCTAATATTGATACTTGTATTGTATATAGTTACATTAGGCACACATTATGTGTTTTTTAATGTTGTCTTAATTGTCATATTGCGTATCACTTTTTAAATGCACATATTTTGTACCGCCATGTCCCCCCATCAGACTCCAGCCGGGGTTCGCCTACACAGATTTCATCTGAGTTGGGGTTCCCCCACAAAAGTGTCATCTGAACTGGCAAGGAGGCGGCGGACCAGAGCGCGGGTGCCTCCTACTGCAGGGGAGTGCGCCTGCGCATCGGGCGCGCGCGCGGTCCCGCGCGTACCTTCCAGGCAGGTGCGTTCCGGGGATGTGGGGGGGTGCGCGCCGTCACGTTGCCCTTACACTCCCCGACCAGGGGGGTGGGCGGGGCGCGTGGTGACGTGCGCCCTTGTCGCGTCACTCTGGAAATGCATGCTCTGCAGTTTAAAGGTGGACATGGCGGCGGGACGAGCGAGACGGCCTGAGGAAGTGATCCAGCAGCGATCACGCAACGTGTCGTTGTCTCTGCCCGTTCGGACCCCTAGGGGACAGCTCCTTATATTCGGTGATGTACCTTATTATATTTTAGTTCCAGTCTGTCATTTACATTGGTACCTCACTTATGTTTGATAACAGTTTAGGAGGTAAGGTTCAACACACATGTTTGTTTGGCACTTGGCACTTTAATCTTGTTTTGCATGGACATATAGGTCTCACACATCTCAGAAGTATTGGTTTGCACATAGTATAGCTTAGAACACAGTATTCAGACTAACTGATTTATATTTGCACTTCGTTGTATAAGTGGTTACAGATTTTATATAGGGACTTGATATTAATGTTAACATATGAGAGCGTGATATGACAACCCATGGGGTCTGATGTTTTTAACTTTAGATTTTAACTTCACAAGTGTGACCTAGTATTGTTGTAATACCCATATATGAAATAAAGGGCTATTATCAATGTATATCTTTTGGTTTGTGCGGTTACATTTATACAGGTATATTGTGGGGTTGTTCTGGATTACCCCACTCTTGTTGAGTATTGTATGTCCTATACCATTTGGGGTTGGGACCTGTATATAACCGGCACACCTTGATTTAAGCAGTGGTGTATTTTGGAGATCTGAGCCTTGTCTGTGGAGCTAATTTAAACAGGACCAACAGCCTGGCACAGTTGGAAAAGAAAGGTAGCAGCCATTTTGGAGCTTCTTCTCCCAACTGACATGAAACGCACAATAACAGGAAGCCCAGCACAACTTTCTGTTTGCAGATGGCCTGCAAGCCCATGAGCGGCCATCTTGTTTTAAAAATTTATCCCAGTAGGCGTTAGAAAAAGGTAATTATTTTTTATGTGCAGCAATCTAAATTGCCCTGGGGAGGGATGTATATGTGCTGTTGGTCTGGTTTAATTCATTTTTGACCATTGGTCTGCTTGATTAGATGATTAGTGGCTGCAGCTGAACACTCACCCCAGAGGTAGTGCCTGAGAGAGCCTAGGGGGTACTGCGGCCAGGGATCCAGACCCTTCCCAACAGTAGCTCAATGAGCTGCGGGGATGGATGGCTCCTACAGGAGTGAGGAAGCTCCCTGAGCAGGGCTCAGGCAGCAAGACTGAAGCAATAGTGCACAGAACAGCACAAGGAGGAGCATATTGATGCAGTTGTAGGGATAGTGGTGCTGTGGGAAGGTAGTGGGGTGCACTGCAGATGGAACTTGTTGTGGGGGTTTTACTACTGGGGGTGAATAGTTCAGGCTAAGGCACAGCCAGGTGCTCCCATAGCAATCCGATAGAGACTGGAGGGGAATATATATTCTATTAGGATGTTGACCAGTATAGATCAACCAGGTGTTGGCCAGCTTGCCCAGAGTGTAGGCACTATGCTCCCTCCTTGATATATTGGCCAACCCTCATCCCATGCTCTCAACCAGGATGCCCATGTTGCCTTATTTAAACCGGTAAACCAACAGCCTGTCACAGTTGTAAAAGAAAACTCCCAAAATCTCCATTGCCCCATCTGCACACATGATACTGAAGCATTGTCAGCACTTACATTTACTCCTGCATCCACTTAAAGCTGAAACATCACCTCACCGATTTTCTAGCAGTAGCGGCCATTTTGGAGCTTCCTCTACCAGCATCTCAGCCATGCTGCTGCCTGCATTTAAGTGACATAACTGACAATGCACAGTAACAGGAAACCCAGCAGCACTTCCTGTTTGCAGATCCATAAGCCGTAATTCCACAGCAGGAGTTAGAAAAAGGTAAATTAAATTTATCTGCAGCAATCTGAATTGCTCTGGGGAGGAATGCATATGAGCACTGTTTGTTGTGTTGGTCCACTTTAAGCTAAAACCCGGTATTGATGCTCCCTCCTCGGGTTTTGGTCCACTTAAACCAGACCTGGCACAGTTGGAAAAGAAATGTAGCGGCCATTTTGGAGCTTCCTCTCCCAGCATCTCAGTCATTCTGCTGTCTGTATTCAACTGACATAACTGACAATGCACAGTAACAGGAAGTCCAGCAGCAATTCCTGTTTGCAGGGTGCCTGCCTATCCATGAATGTCCATTTTGTTTTTAAAATTTACCATAGCAGGATTTAGAAAAAAGATAAACTATGTTTATTTGTATGTGCAGCAATCTAAATTGCCCTGGGGAGGGATGCATATGAGCACTGTTTGTTGTGTTGGTCTGATTTAAGTCATTTTTGAGTGCTGGTCCACTTTAAATAGAAACAAAACCTGAGATTTTCACTCTTCTAGGCTTTGTTCCTCATCCATTCATCTATCTTGTCGGATATCCTACAGCACATGTGTGGGCTCTCCTCCAATCAGCTTCCTCTGATGAGCATCACAGAAAGCTGAATACATCCCCACAGCTGCTCCCCTGCCTGCATCTTGTAGACTCTGTGGCTGGTTTTGTTATAGGGGGCACAGACTGCTGGGGGGGCAGTTAGTAGGCAAACTGACAGACAGAGGCCGAGCAGTGATTTTGGTGTTCTTTTTCAGTGATGGGAGCAGCAGATTATGCTGGGTGTTGCAGTTTTACCATACCTCTCAACTTTTCAGGGTGGGAAAGAGGGATAATTGTTAAATTAAGCCACTCCCCCTCATTGATTGATAGATAGGAGACAATTACAACAATAGAAACACTTTAAATAGGCGAATGGATCATTTATTAATTCAGATCTCCATGTTACACCTCAAAGAGAGACAAAGGAGAACAAAGACTAGCAGGCAGGCACGGACTAAAAAGAGGGACAGTCCCTCCAAATGAGGGACACTTGGGAGGTATGGTTTTACTACTGAGGAGCTTCGATTAGTATGCTGACCCTAATGCACCTTTAGTGAAATACAAGTCAGAGACGTGGAGGCTTATTCATTACTAACGCCAGGTATCAGCAGATGAACGTCTGTATAGCGGCGCGATTGCTAGTAGATGCTAGTGTGCGGGTATCGGGCGCTGTAACAGAGCGTCTCGCTCACTATAGTAACCTGGCCCGCATTGATGAATGTGATGTATGTTGGGTGCGGTAACACCAGTACAGCGCTGCAGGGAGCGAAAGGCAGCGCCAGCTTAGTGCAACCAACTCTCTGTGCTCCACACCATACTTATCCAAAAACGACACACACACAGACTCACAGAGCGTAGGCACTCTGGATCTGGTAGCTATAGCATAGAGCGCCAGACACTGTGGGATTAAAGTCTGTTTTTGAACACATATCCACCAGTAACAATGCGAAAGCACATGGAATTACATTGTTGTAACATTGTGACATTAATACTTTAATGCCAGACCTGTAATGACAATTCTGCATAAAAAACAACAAAATCTAAAAAGTTTTCAAAAATGACTTTTTCTAGGCCAGGAGAGGTCACACAATGATTTGAGAGAAAAAAAAATTAAAAAACCCAGTTTAAACAGAAGAAAAGGAACGTCCATTGAAATGTATGGGAGAGCGACAGGTAGCGACAGGTAATACCTGGCGCTCTGGAAGCTAGAGCGCTAGAGGCACTATACACTGAGCTGCCTGTAATGATGAATCGGACTCTGAAGGGTGCTGTTAGAGTCGCTCACCAGAATTGCCTTCATATATATGGTATTGCGTACAGCGCCTGCGTGTCGCTACGAAGCACTACCTGGCGCTATCCCTTCTTAAATAACTCCCATACTTACACACTGAGAGGCCGATTCAGTAATAGCGCCAGGTAGCGACAGATGAGCGCCAGTAGCGTGATTTTCACAGCGCCCGCTAGTATTCGCTGTGCTTGGCCGTTGTTCGGTTGTTGACAGCGACTCAGTCGGTGTGCGGTAATGTTGAATACGGGGTTAGGAGTCGCTGTTTGACAGGCTCCGCGCTGTATGGGAGCGCCTGACAGCGAATGGTCATAGCGAACGGCTCCCACCATATTCATTAACAAATCACGCTCAAAAAATTCTCGCGCTGTGAAAAGCTTGTTTAAACCCCAGAGCGCTGGCGGCGATGGCTTAAAAGTAGTTTTTAACCCCCAAACATCCATATTTTTTGATTTAAAAATTAAACAAGTTTTTCTAAACATTTTGTAATATGAATACATTAATATCAGACCTATAATATCAATTCTGCACAAATTTTTATTTTTTTTATTTTTTTACCTTAAAAAAAAAATCTAACATTGCCGAAGTGGTCACAGAATTTTTAACATTTAAAAAAAAAAAAAAAAAAAAACATTAATAACAATTAAATATAATGATTTAAAGATTGCTCCATTGAAATGCATTGGAGAGCGCCAGGTAGCGAGAGGTCATACCTGGCGCTGTGATGGGATTAGCAGCGGCGCTGTTCATTGCAGTCCGCTACATGATGAATCCCGCGCTAGCCGACGCTCTCGCCGGCGCTAGCCTCATTTAGCGTGATAAATGCGTGATTGTGTCCGCCGCCTGGCGTTCTGGAGTCGGTAGCCGCCGATAGCTGGCGATACCTGTCGCTAGTGAGACACTACCTGGCGCTATCCCTTGATAAATAAGGGCATGTGTATCCTTCCACAAAATGGCTGCCAAGGTATACAGTACCCGCTGGCTCCTGCAACTATTGTTTTGCTTCCCACAAAAAGGGATCTTTAGTTCGTCACTGCGGCAACTGCCACACACAATATGGCTATTAAAAAGGCACTTTGCAGGAGCAGGACACCAACCAACGCAGGGTGTCTGTCTTCAAACCAAAACCCAGCCTATAAATATATTTAATAAAGGACAGCTGCAATACAGAGGGGCATTTTGTGCAGGAGAGGGGATGATTATGAAGAGGCGCTACCCAGGAAGGTCTGCTTACATATACTGGTGTAAGGCCAAGCTTAGCGGCCCTCAGAGAATAATGGCAGCCATGTTGTGGGCTCATACACCACACAAGCACACCAAAAGACTGTAAATAGGAAGTGGAAGGAGATCACTGACATGCCAGGGACCTGAAAACAACGATGAACGCTGCTAGAACAATGGCAGGTAAACAAAGGCAGTCTCATGCCATGAGGTAAATCTAACGTTTGCTTGTATTCTGCAATATGTGATTTACACTATTATAATGTGGGTGAAATACACAAGGACATATTTGCTGATAATTTGCATTCACAATTTTATTTCTAATATTTTTAATACCGTTATCACCATGATTCTTATCACCATAGTCTATGAGCGAATACACCGCGTTTGTTTTAATTCTGGTTGGACACAGTCAACACAAAGCAACATCTTCTGCAATAATAAGAGCCTGGATCATTTATAAACCTTGTCAGTTTTCCTTTCTTCAGACTATATAATTTATCTATCCCGTGACCTGAGTTATTGATGAGTCTCAAGGATTCCATTTGCTGCCAAATAAATCTTGTCTGTTTTCACAACATGGCTGAACTAGTGTAATCTGGCGCAGCGAGGCGTTTTAATCTATTTATTTCAGCCAAGGGGTTAGGTGCTATATTCACGGTACCATTCAGAAAACATTGTTATCTCACACAGGTTTCATGGACATTTTATAATTCATTATATTTTCGGTATAGATGTCCCTGAGGGATAGGTAAAGTCATGTTATTAGATTTATACCATTACTATGTGGAGGACATTTAGAGCAAACCTAAACCCATAAAATAAACCTACACAATGCTTTTCTAAATTGCTAAATGCCCCTTGGTGTATTATTAGATTAATCATTAAAGGGATGTTCCAAGCAAAGGTTAAATTGGACTGCTTTCTGATCACTCCTCGTGTCTGCTATCAGGGGCTGCATCATTTATTACCCAGCACTTTGCGTTTCCTGATGAAACTTCATTACTAACGCCAGGTATCGGCAGATAAGCGTCTGTACAGCGGGGCTAAGAGCGACCGCTAGTGGTCGCTCTGATCGGCCATGAGTCGCTATTACAGAGCGCCTCAGTCGCTGTAGTAGCATTGCTGGCATTGATGAATTTGATGTGTGAGGCGCTATAACACCAGTACAGAGCTATATGGGAGCAAACAGTAGCGACTGGTCACACAGTGCCGGTGCTCAAATTTGGGTCGCTGTAGCCCAGAGCGCCAGAAGCTGTGTGATTAAAGTCCATTACACATATCCACTAGTAACAAAGCGAAAACATATGGAATTACATTGTTATTACATTGTGACATTAACACTTTAATGCCAGACCTATAATGACAATTCTGCAAAAAAATCTAAAAAGATTTCAAAAATATATTTAAATAGGCCAGGAGAGGTCACACAATGATTTGATACAAAACGAAAAAAATTATTAAAAGAAAATCCTGTTTAAAGAGAAGAAAAGTAACGTCCACTGAAATACATGGGAGAGCGTCAGGTAGCAACTGGTAATACCAGGCACTCTGAAAGCCAGAGCGCCTCCGGGATCCGCTGAGCCGTCTCTGTGATGATAAATTGGTCGCTACGTGTCGCTGTATAAGGCGCTCACCAGATTCGCCTTCATAAATGTGGTATTGAGTGCCGCGCCCGGCATTCACCTGACGCAAACTGATGCTACCTGTCACTTACAAGGCCCTACCTGCCGCTATTACTTGATGAATAAAGCCCTAATTAAACTTTTGCCTTCATTCAAAGTCTGAAATCGCACATGATGACTCAAGCATACACAAGCCCAGCAGAAGGGAAAATGTGTTGCAGAGTGTGAGTGCTGAGTACAGCAGAATCCAATCCAAATAGACATATGTGGTGTAACAGGAACTGGCTTTACTGGAACATGAATGCCGTAAGAGAATGTCACCTTAACATGGTGGATAACACAGACAGGAAAAAAGTCATAGAGCAGAGCTAAATATACAGGAAATACAACACATCAGAAAGATGCATATAGAAAATGAAGTAAGACATTGGTAACAGCGCCATCCACTGTCAAAACTTGTCATAACTGTAAATTGCAGTCAATCACATTTGGGGATGAGCAGAAGCTGTTGCAAAGTATTGTAGTATTGCCAACAAAATTTTCACCAGGGCTTATCAAGAAATATAAAGTAGGTTCAATGAAAGAACAGGATAATTTAACCCTTTGCCCTGGAATGTCCCTTTAAAAATTGAAAATTGAGCATGGCTCAGCTGTAAATCTGTAAATCAGGCTCCCAGCTAAAAGTCAGAAAACATATCAAAAAGGAAATAATTGAAGAGGTCAACCCAGCAACCCATGACAACAAAAAGTTTGTAATGGACCTAAAAAAAAGCAGTCACAGAGTAGAGAAAGGGGTGCACACACACAGGAGGCTGTAGGTCCACTTTAAAGCTTTAGTACAGGGGTGCTCAACCTTTTGAAGGGTGTGGACCCCTTATAGCCATTCATGGGTCACAATGAAATAAAATGGCTCCCAAATGTTTTTTTTTTATGCTTTAGGGATACAGCTTTCCTGCAGTAAACAGTTTGTGTTTCCTTAGCTGAGATTTTATTGTGGCCCCTGAAATGGATGATGAAGACAACGTGGCCCTTAGACCAAAAAAAGTTTGTGCACCCCTGCTTTAGCTTCACTAAAAAAAATGTGTCTCTTTCCAACGTACACATGGGCCCTTATTTAACAAGGAATAGCGACAGGTAGCGCCTGGTGAGCGACCGGTAATGACGTGCACCGCCACGAGAACGCCGGCTTCCCACCACAATCACACATTTATCAAGCCAATCCTGCTTAGCGACTGAGATAGCGCCATATAGCGACTCATTTATCATTATTCCAGCCTCACCCCACAGCGCCAGCGTCCGACCTTGAACAGCGACAGGTATGACCTCTCGCTACCTGGCGCTCTCCAATGCATTTCAATGGAACAATCTTTAAATATTCATAATTAATTTTAGTTTTTTTGTTTTTTTAAATGTGAAAAATTCTGTGACCACTTCTGCCATGTTATATATTTTTTTTAAGGTAAAAAAAAAAACATTGTGCAGAATTGATATTACAGGTCTGATATAAATTTATTCATATTACAAAATGTTATTAAAAACTTGTTATTTTTGGTTTCCAAAAATATGGTTGTTTGGGGGTTAAAAACTACTTTTAACCCATCGCCGCCAGCGCTCTGGGGTTTAAACATGCATTTCACGGCGCGATAATTTTTGGAACGTGATTTGTTAATGAATATGGTGGGAGCCGGTCGCTATGGCCAGTCGTTATCATGCGCTCCCATACAGCGCGGAACCTGTCAAATAGCGACTTCTCACCCAATATTCAACATTACTGCAGTTAGTCGCTGTCAACAACCGAACAACGGCCAAGCACAGCGACTACTAGCGGGCGCTCTGAAAATGCCGCTACAGTCGCTCAACTGTCGCTACCTGCCGCTATTAATGAATCGGCCTCATAGGCACCAACTGCCACAGGCGTATTAAATGAGGCAGTGCTCAAAACAGTGGTGTACATCAGGAAAGACCTAAAGAACCTAATTTGTACAGTCTGGAGGAAAGAAGGGAGAGGGGGGACATGATTGAGACCTTTAAATATGTGAAAGGATTGAATAAGGTTCAGGAGGGAAGTGTTTTTAAGAAGAAGCTTAATGATAGAACAAGGGGGCACAACCTGAAGCTAGTCGGGGGGAAGATCAGGAGCAATGTTAGAAAATATTATTTTACAGAAAGAGTAGTAGATGCTTGGAACAAACTTCCAGCAGAGGTAGTTGAAAAATCAACAGTCACTGAATTTAAACATGCCTGGGATAAGCACACATCTATCCTAAGATAAAGAGAACATACAGTATACACATAAGGGCAGACTAGATGGAGCAAACGGGCAGGCTGATTCATTGATAGCGCAAGGTACCGACAGGTGAGCGTCTGTAGTTGAGAGCAACCGCTAGTAGTCGCTGTGCTCGGCCATGGTTTGCTGTTTCAGAGCGTCTCAGTCGCTGGCCAGCATCGATGAATATATTGTGTGAGTCGCTCTAACACCAGTACAGCGCTGTATAGGAGCGAACGGTGCGACCGACTCACACCATATTCATCAAAAAAATAGCCCCACACAGTGTCGGCGTTCAAAATCGGGTAGTTGTAGCCCAGAGCGCCAGACTGTGTGATTAAAGTCTGTATTTGAACATGTATCCACTAGTAACAAAGCGAAAACATATGGAATTACATTGATATTACATTATAACATGAACACTTTAATACCAGACCTGTAAGGACAATTCTACATAAAAATGTTATAAATCAAAAAAGTTTTCAAAAATGACTTTAAATAGGCCAGGAGAGGTGACACAATGATTTGATAATGTAAAAATGTATGGAAGAGCGGCAGGTAGGGAGAGGTAATACGTAGCGCTCTGTAAGCCTGAACAACAGCGCTGTATGCTAAGCCTCGGGTAATGATGAATCGTACGCTACATGGCGTTGTTTCAGTCGCTCACCATAATCGGCTTCATAAATTGCGTGCCGTGTCCGGCGTTCACCTTTTGCTACCTGCCGCAGTACAGGCACTACGTGTCGCCATCCCTTCATGAATAAAGCCCTATGTTTCTTAAAGCGGACCAAAACTCACTGAAATACATTTGGCCAAAAGCCCTACAGATGCTCCCTTTTTAGGTTGTAGAACTATTTTCTTTTCTTTTTTGGAACTGTTCCGGAACACTGTTTTTTGCAGTCCCTCACTTTAATATGGCATGGGATCAGTCATTGCATAGATGCGGCAATGACATCATTGCGACACACAACAGCTGCAATGAATGGAGGAGGCGGAGCTTTATAGCTGAAACAGGCGCCATTATCTGGGGATAGAGTGAAGCAGGAGCCGTAAAAATAAACGGGGAGGCCGATTCATTAATAGCGCCAGGTAGCGACAGATGAGCGCCAGTAGCGTGATTTTCACAGCGCCAGCTAGTATTCGCTGTGCTTGGCCGGGGTTTGCTTGTTGACAGCGACTCAGTCGGTGTGCGGTAATGTTGAATACGGGGTTAGGGGTCGCTGTTTCACAGGTTCCGCGTTGTAGGTGTGCGCCTGACAGCGAATGGCCAGAGCTAGAGATGAGCGAACTTTTGAAAAATTCGATTCGACTGATTCGCCGAATTTTCCGACAAAAATCGGTTCGACCCGAATAAATTCGCGACGAATCGCTATTAAAAACGGCTATTTCTGAGCCTCCTAGAGCCTCAATAGGGTTGTAAACCATTCAGCCTTGCTGTAACACGCACAGGATGCGTGCTGGGTTAGTTAAATAATACTTTGAAGAAATATCACATGCAGATCAGAGGCATCGCTAATAGAATCGCAGAGCGGCACAATTGCAGAGAGTTGAAGTGGCATCACTATGAGGGGCAGAAGGAGCCCAAATATACACTGGAGTTGGCCTCAGGAGCCCAAAAATTGGATGAATCACACCCTGGAGTTGGCAGAAGTTGGCAGCAGCAGCAGCAGGAGCCCAAATATACACTGGAGTTGGCTTCAGGAGCCCAAAAATTGGATGAATCACACCCTGGAGTTGGCAGGAGTTGGCAGCAGCAGCAGCAGGAGCCCAAATATACACTGGAGTTGGCTTCAGGAGCCCAAAAATTGGATGAATCACACCCTGGAGTTGGCAGGAGTTGACAGCAGCAGCAGCAGGAGCCCAAATATACACTGGAGTTGGCTTCAGGAGCCCAAAAATTGGATGAATCACACCCTGGAGTTGGCAGGAGTTGACAGTAGCAGCAGCAGGAGCCCAAATATACACTGGAGTTGGCCTCAGGAGCCCAAAAATTGGATGAATCACACCCTGGAGTTGGCAGGAGTTGACAGCAGCAGCAGCAGGAGCCCAAATATACACTGGAGTTGGCCTCAGGAGCCCAAAAATTGGATGAATCACACCCTGGAGTTGGCAGGAGTTGACAGTAGCAGCAGCAGGAGCCCAAATATACACTGGAGTTGGCCTCAGGAGCCCAAAAATTGGATGAATCACACCCTGGAGTTGGCAGGAGTTGACAGTAGCAGCAGCAGGAGCCCAAATATACACTGGAGTTGGCCTCAGGAGCCCAAAAATTGGATGAATCACACCCTGGAGTTGGCAGGAGTTGACAGTAGCAGCAGCAGGAGCCCAAATATACACTGGAGTTGGCTTCAGGAGCCCAAAAATTGGATGAATCACACCCTGGAGTTGGCAGCAGCAGCAGCAGGAGCCCAAATATACACTGGAGTTGGCTTCAGGAGCCCAAAAATTGGATGAATCACACCCTGGAGTTGGCAGCAGCAGCAGCAGGAGCCCAAATATACACTGGAGTTGGCCTCAGGAGCCCAAAAATTGGATGAATCACACCCTGGAGTTGGCAGGAGTTGACAGTAGCAGCAGCAGGAGCCCAAATATACACTGGAGTTGGCCTCAGGAGCCCAAAAATTGGATGAATCACACCCTGGAGTTGGCAGGAGTTGACAGTAGCAGCAGCAGGAGCCCAAATATACACTGGAGTTGGCCTCAGGAGCCCAAAAATTGGATGAATCACACCCTGGAGTTGGCAGGAGTTGACAGTAGCAGCAGCAGGAGCCCAAATATACACTGGAGTTGGCCTCAGGAGCCCAAAAATTGGATGAATCACACCCTGGAGTTGGCAGCAGCAGCAGCAGGAGCCCAAATATACACTGGAGTTGGCTTCAGGAGCCCAAAAATTGGATGAATCACACCCTGGAGTTGGCAGCAGCAGCAGCAGGAGCCCAAATATACACTGGAGTTGGCCTCAGGAGCCCAAAAATTGGATGAATCACACCCTGGAGTTGGCAGGAGTTGACAGTAGCAGCAGCAGGAGCCCAAATATACACTGGAGTTGGCCTCAGGAGCCCAAAAATTGGATGAATCACACCCTGGAGTTGGCAGGAGTTGACAGTAGCAGCAGCAGGAGCCCAAATATACACTGGAGTTGGCTTCAGGAGCCCAAAAATTGGATGAATCACACCCTGGAGTTGGCAGGAGTTGACAGTAGCAGCAGCAGGAGCCCAAATATACACTGGAGTTGGCCTCAGGAGCCCAAAAATTGGATGAATCACACCCTGGAGTTGGCAGGAGTTGACAGTAGCAGCAGCAGGAGCCCAAATATACACTGGAGTTGGCTTCAGGAGCCCAAAAATTGGATGAATCACACCCTGGAGTTGGCAGAAGTTGGCAGCAGCAGCAGCAGGAGCCCAAACATTACTTTAAACAGACCCTGGGGTTGGCCTCAGGAGCCCAAAAATTGGATGAATCACACCCTGTGGAGAGTCATGTGGAGAAAAAGTAGCTTAGTTAGTAATATCTACATAAAATTATGAATAAACAAATGCAAAAGTTTGCCAAAGTGAAGTTTTGTTTGAGGGTGTGTTTCCACCTTTTAATTAAATCAGAAACAAGAAGGTGTCATTGCCTCTGACTAATTAGCCCTCAAAAATTCTTGGAATTTTTAATCTGGAATCATGTCTGATCCGTCTTATCCGAAGAATATTAATAAAAAGTAAGAGTAACGTAAAGGATTTTTTATCAATACTTACTTGTGGTCCGATGCGGAGGAATGTCTGTAACTTGAGAGCAGCGCCTTAAATCTGTTTTGCACGATCCATCTTTCTTGGTCTGGCCCCGTCATCAATCTACTGGAATACATCAGGCATTGTTGGGAGGAAAGCTTGGCTGATCCATGCGCCATTCATTTCCACGCAGGGCAGTCTCTGGAAAAAAAAGTCTGTATAAACCAGGGTCTTTTTCATATAAAAACAAATGGTTATTCTTGCTTTTCAACCATATGTTCCACAGCTTTACCAGTCATTGTGTCAGCCAATGAAGCAACTTTGTCTGGAAGTGCTGCAAAAGCAGTCCACTGCATCACAAGTGGCATCTGACACCCCCAGTCAACTGTCTGCCTGTTATGCTTTGGGTTCAGCTCCACTATCCATTGATCTGATATCCAAGATCTGATAATCATAAAATTCAGCAGCTACTGCCCAGCCAAGAAGTGGAGGAGACACTCGCCTCTTCTTCCACTATCCGGCAACTAGTGATGAGGAGAGTGTCGTGGGAGGAGGTGTTGCAAGCCGAGGTAGTGGAAGAGGGTCCCTGGAGTCTGCGGCGGTGGCGGCGGCAGCAGCAGCGAATTATTGCGGACTGTTGGTAGGAAAAATCAGCTACTCAGCGATGTGGCAGTGTTCCATGCAGCATCCTGTGGAGAAAAAGTAGGTTAGTTAGTGTATATACATAAAATTATGAATAGACAAATGCAATAGTATTGCGAAAGTGAAGTTTTGTTTGAGGGTGTGTTTCCACCTTGCAATTAAATCAGAAACAACTAGTTATCATTTGCCTCTGAATAATTAGCCCTCAAAAATTCTTGGAATTTTTAATCTTGATGTCTGAGGGATTTCTCCTCTCAGACAGCGTCACCATAAGTCCAGCCTGCTGCATTACCCAGTGGTGGACCTTTCAGAGAACTGATGGCTTGTGCCGAGCCGAGGTGGAGAGTCACATGGCATGGTTGTTGAACAGAAGGTGGGCCAGTCCTTTAGCCTGTCAGTGTGTACCAAAGTGCACAGTGTTGTCTACGCCTGGAGCTGTAACTATAGACTCATGGTGGACAATATATATCCTTTTAGGCCCCCTTGGTGATTGTGGTTTCACGCTGTTCTTCACATGGTTTTCCTTGACCATCAGAGTCACACATGGGAGGAACTACTAAAAATGAGAACTCAATCCATGAAAGCATTGCTTAATCCACGAAAACTGCAAATTTGGACCCATGGTGACTGACACTTGGAAGAACATCTTGTTTGCGCTGCGACAAGGAAGCCAGAGTCATGCGTCCTGACATGGCACACGTGTTCAGTCTAGTTTTGAAGTCTTGCCCCCATCTGAAAGACATCCGAACAACAGGAAAGAAAGTTAGCATGCACTTCTGGCACTCCTACACCACCAAGCACAACCTTATTGAGCCTCAGCGTCACAAAGGTGTACCCCACCATAGTCTGATTTGCGATGTTTCCACCCGTTGGAATTCCACCCTCCATATGCAGGATCCACTATAGCAGTGGTCCCCAACCCTGTCCTCAAGGCCCACCAACAGGCCAGGCTTTGCAGATCTCCACAAAGATGCTCAGGTGGAGTAATTAGTGCAGCTGCAGAGCAATAGAGCTGGCTATTTGGAGATCCAAAAAACATGACATGTTGGTGGGCCTTGAGGACAGGGTTGAGGACCACTGCACTATAGGAACAGAGAAAAGCCATCACGGATTTCTGGATGATCCAAACGGATAGGGGGACACCCCTGTGTAAATTCAATGTAAACCATTGGCAGCTCATACGTGACACCGACCGTTTGTTTAGGCCCTTTGAGGAAGCTACATTATTAGTCAGTTGCCAGGACTATGAGATGAACGATGAGATTCCACTGCTTCATGTACTACAACACATGTTGGAAAGCATGGCTGGTCAGGGCACTGGAGACATGGCACATACATTTCACAGCCACATGAAGCCTGTGGGGGCTGAAGTGGAGGAGGAGGAGGGGGTGGGGCACAGCAAACCACAGTTTAGGTTTCACAAAATGACCATTTTATCTAGTCATCTGACAGGAGAGGAGGTGCAGCCACAGGAGCTAGAGGGTTGTGAGTAAGGCGAGACAGAGGACCCAGACACACCATGGCAGTTTACAGTGGAGATGGAGACAGGTAGTCCCTCCGAGTCACTTGCACAAATGGCACGATGCATGCTCACATGCATGCGTACTAGTGAGCGCAGAATTGTCTCCATTTGTCAGCGGGAAGACTTCTGGCTCTCCAACTTATTGGACCCTCGCTTCCGGCACAAAATGGGGGCATTTTTTACGCCCACTGAGAGGGAGGAAAAACTGACCTACTACAGAGACATCCCACGTAGTCAGTTGGGCGATGTCTATTTGCGCCATGGCCCATACTCCCGCAGGTCTGACTCTAGGGGAACTTTGCGATCACCTTCCACTGCCATGGCTGCTGGGGGGGTGGAAGGAGCAGCAGCAGCTCCATCAGCAGCAACCTCAGTCTTCAGTCGCTAGTGAGTAGCTTTCTACACCCGCATAGTGAGTCTACTCATGAGAAGCAGGAAGACCTGGAGCTGGACCTCAAACAGCAGGTCATGTCATACCTTGACATGACCATGCCAACACACCTTCAAGATCCACTGGATTTGCTGGGAAGCCAAACTTGACTTGTGCCCGCAACTAGCAGAGTTTGCCCTGGAAAAGCTGTACTGGCCGGACAGTAGTTGATTTAGATGGCAACTGGGCTGCTCTATATAACGAAGCAAAATGGCAAATTTACCTCACTATATAAGCTATTGCCCCTCAGATTTACACAGGGGCTGCTCTATATTATGCTGCAAAATGGCAAATTAACCTCACAATATAAGCCATTGCAGCTCTATATAAATAAAAATAAATAAATAAAAAAAGGGCCTGTAGAAGCTTATTTAGTATAACAGATAGGGTGACATGTGCTGGTTTGGGATGCCCATATGGGCTAGTGTTTTGGCAGCAGTACAAAAACCAATGCAAAATGCAATAGCTTAATAAAGCTGATGCTGATCAACGCTTATTTAGTATAACAGATGGGGTGCAACATGCAGGTTTGGGATGCCCTGCGGCCTGGTGTATTTAAAGCAGACCAAAACCAATTCAAAATGCAATAACTTAATAAAGCTGAGGCTGTAGATGCTTATTTAGTATAAACAGGTAGGGTGCAAGGTGCAGCTTTGGGGTGCCCTGCGGCCTGGTTAAATGAAAGCAGTCAAAAAGGAAGTGCAAACTGAAGTAGCTTAATGAAGCTGATGCTGATCAACGCTTATGTTGTATACCAGATAGGGTGCAAGGTGCAGCTTTGGGGTGCCCTGCGGCCTGGTTTATTAAAATCAGTCAAAAACAAGTGCAAACTGAAGTAGCCTGATCAACGCTTATGTTGTATAACAGATAGGTTTAAAATAGCATGTGCCTTGGGATGCCCGTGTGGCCTGTTATATTTCAAGCTGAACAAAAAGTAACAATAATCCAAGTATGAGACATCATTTTGACCTTCTTCACAGCGCCATACTTTGAAAAAAAAAAATTAATTTCATGCCGATCAATCCAAAGGTCAATGCCCCTAACAAAAATAGTGTTCGGCATAAGTTTTCCTTCTGGAAGGACGTAACCTTTAGTTTACATGGTTGGGGTAGGTTATCTTACAAATTGGGATACCCCAGGCAGCAGTGTCATTGAAAGAGACAGATTGTAATGCAGGCCATACGCAAGCAGAGAAACTCAGGCTGCAACAGGCCTATTTAGTTTACATGGTTGGGGTAGGTTATCTTACAAATTGGGATACCCCACTGTATATGAAACCGAATATAAATGCACACCCAAAAGTGGACACTCAGCCTCCAAGAGGCCTGCTTAGTTTAAATAAGAGAGCTGCTTAGTATGGTAGGTAGGTTATGTTATGTTACAGAATGGGATGCCCCAAGCAGACTTGAGATCAGTATATATGCACACAGCAGCAGTGTGTTAGCAGGCTCATACAGGCCAAATTTCTTTAAATAAATGTGCAGCTTACAGTAAATGCAGAGGCTAATGGTATGTTACAGAATGGGATGCCCCAAAGCTGACTTGAGATCAGTATATATGCACACAGCAGCAGTGTGTTAGCAGGCTCATACAGGCCAAATTTCTTTAAATAACTGTGCAGCTTACAGTAAATGCAGAGGCTAATGGTATGTTACAGAATGGGATGCCCCAGAGCTGACTTGAGATCAGTATATATGCACACAGCAGCAGTGTGTTAGCAGGCTCATACAGGCCAAATTTCTTTAAATAAATGTGCAGCTTACAGTTAATGCAGAGGCTAATGGTATGTTACAGAATGGGATGCCCCAAGCAGACTTGAGATCAGTATATATGCACACAGCAGCAGTGTGTTAGCAGGCTCATACAGGCCAAATTTCTTTAAATAAATGTGCAGCTTACAGTAAATGCAGAGGCTAATGGTATGTTACAGAATGGGATGCCCCAGAGCTGACTTGAGATCAGTATATATGCACACAGCAGCAGTGTGTTAGCAGGCTCATACAGGCCAAATTTCTTTAAATAACTGTGCAGCTTACAGTTAATGCAGAGGCTAATGGTATGTTACAGAATGGGATGCCCCAAAGCTGACTTGAGATCAGTATATATGCACACAGCAGCAGTGTGTTAGCAGGCTCATACAGGCCAAATTTCTTTAAATAAATGTGCAGCTTACAGTAAATGCAGAGGCTAATGGTATGTTACAGAATGGGATGCCCCAAAGCTGACTTGAGATCAGTATATATGCACACAGCAGCAGTGTGTTAGCAGGCTCATACAGGCCAAATTTCTTTAAATAACTGTGCAGCTTACAGTTAATGCAGAGGCTAATGGTATGTTACAGAATGGGATGCCCCAAGCAGACTTGAGATCAGTATATATGCACACAGCAGCAGTGTGTTAGCAGGCTCATACAGGCCAAATTTCTTTAAATAACTGTGCAGCTTACAGTAAATGCAGAGGCTAATGGTATGTTACAGAATGGGATGCCCCAGAGCTGACTTGAGATCAGTATATATGCACACAGCAGCAGTGTGTTAGCAGGCTCATACAGGCCAAATTTCTTTAAATAACTGTGCAGCTTACAGTTAATGCAGAGGCTAATGGTATGTTACAGAATGGGATGCCCCAAGCAGACTTGAGATCAGTATATATGCACACAGCAGCAGTGTGTTAGCAGGCTCATACAGGCCAAATTTCTTTAAATAACTGTGCAGCTTACAGTTAATGCAGAGGCTAATGGTATGTTACAGAATGGGATGCCCCAAGCAGACTTGAGATCAGTATATATGCACACAGCAGCAGTGTGTTAGCAGGCTCATACAGGCCAAATTTCTTTAAATAAATGTGCAGCTTACAGTAAATGCAAAGGCTAATGGTATGTTACAGAATGGGATGCCCCAAAGCTGACTTGAGATCAGTATATATGCACACAGCAGCAGTGTGTTAGCAGGCTCATACAGGCCAAATTTCTTTAAATAACTGTGCAGCTTACAGTAAATGCAGAGGCTAATGGTATGTTACAGAATGGGATGTCCCAAAAACCAGAGAGCACCTGGCAGGCAGCAGTAAGACTATGCACAGCAAAAGTGTCTTTATCATGCCTAATTTCAATTAGAATAGGTGCAAATGGTTAGGTTCTTAAATAGAGGCTGGTGTAGTCACAGAATGGGATGCCCTAAAAACCAGCAGTAAGTACACCTGGCAGGGACAAGTAGTGCTATGCCCAGCAAAAGTGTCTTTATCAGGCTAATTTCAAATATGATAAGAGCAAATGCTTATATGGTCTTAAACAGAGGCTGCTTTAGTCACAGAATGGGATGCCCCGGGCAGGAATCGAGCTGCCAGGGTACAGTAGTGCTTTGGCCAGCAAAAGTGTCTTTATCAGGCCTAATTTCAAATATGATTAGAGCAAATGCTTATATGGTCTTAAACAGAGGCTGCTTTAGTCACAGAATGGGATGCCCCGGGCAGGAATCGAGCTGCCAGGGTACAGTAGTGCTTTGGCCAGCAAAAGTGTCTTTATCAGGCCTAATTTCAAATATGATTAGAGCAAATGCTTATATGGTCTTAAACAGAGGCTGCTTTAGTCACAGAATGGGATGCCCCGGGCAGGAATCGAGCTGCCAGGGTACAGTAGTGCTTTGGCCAGCAAAAGTGTCTTTATCAGGCCTAATTTCAAATATGATTAGAGCAAATGCTTATATGGTCTTAAACAGAGGCTGCTTTAGTCACAGAATGGGATGCCCCGGGCAGGAATCGAGCTGCCAGGGTACAGTAGTGCTTTGGCCAGCAAAAGTGTCTTTATCAGGCCTAATTTCAAATATGATTAGAGCAAATGCTTATATGGTCTTAAACAGAGGCTGCTTTAGTCACAGAATGGGATGCCCCGGGCAGGAATCGAGCTGCCAGGGTACAGTAGTGCTTTGGCCAGCAAAAGTGTCTTTATCAGGCCTAATTTCAAATATGATTAGAGCAAATGCTTATATGGTCTTAAACAGAGGCTGCTTTAGTCACAGAATGGGATGCCCCGGGCAGGAATCGAGCTGCCAGGGTACAGTAGTGCTTTGGCCAGCAAAAGTGTCTTTATCAGGCCTAATTTCAAATATGATTAGAGCAAATGCTTATATGGTCTTAAACAGAGGCTGCTTTAGTCACAGAATGGGATGCCCCGGGCAGGAATCGAGCTGCCAGGGTACAGTAGTGCTTTGGCCAGCAAAAGTGTCTTTATCAGGCCTAATTTCAAATATGATTAGAGCAAATGCTTATATGGTCTTAAACAGAGGCTGCTTTAGTCACAGAATGGGATGCCCCGGGCAGGAATCGAGCTGCCAGGGTACAGTAGTGCTTTGGCCAGCAAAAGTGTCTTTATCAGGCCTAATTTCAAATATGATTAGAGCAAATGCTTATATGGTCTTAAACAGAGGCTGCTTTAGTCACAGAATGGGATGCCCCGGGCAGGAATCGAGCTGCCAGGGTACAGTAGTGCTTTGGCCAGCAAAAGTGTCTTTATCAGGCCTAATTTCAAATATGATTAGAGCAAATGCTTATATGGTCTTAAACAGAGGCTGCTTTAGTCACAGAATGGGATGCCCCGGGCAGGAATCGAGCTGCCAGGGTACAGTAGTGCTTTGGCCAGCAAAAGTGTCTTTATCAGGCCTAATTTCAAATATGATTAGAGCAAATGCTTATATGGTCTTAAACAGAGGCTGCTTTAGTCACAGAATGGGATGCCCCGGGCAGGAATCGAGCTGCCAGGGTACAGTAGTGCTTTGGCCAGCAAAAGTGTCTTTATCAGGCCTAATTTCAAATATGATTAGAGCAAATGCTTATATGGTCTTAAACAGAGGCTGCTTTAGTCACAGAATGGGATGCCCCGGGCAGGAATCGAGCTGCCAGGGTACAGTAGTGCTTTGGCCAGCAAAAGTGTCTTTATCAGGCCTAATTTCAAATATGATTAGAGCAAATGCTTATATGGTCTTAAACAGAGGCTGCTTTAGTCACAGAAT
Organism: Gastrophryne carolinensis; assembly: GCA_027917425.1. Lineage (NCBI taxonomy): Eukaryota > Metazoa > Chordata > Amphibia > Anura > Microhylidae > Gastrophryne > Gastrophryne carolinensis. Next base: position 67,085,363 of record CM051239.1, on the reverse strand, counting down.
GGGATGCCCCGGGCAGGAATCGAGCTGCCAGGGTACAGTAGTGCTTTGGCCAGCAAAAGTGTCTTTATCAGGCCTAATTTCAAATATGATTAGAGCAAATGCTTATATGGTCTTAAACAGAGGCTGCTTTAGTCACAGAATGGGATGCCCCGGGCAGGAATCGAGCTGCCAGGGTACAGTAGTGCTTTGGCCAGCAAAAGTGTCTTTATCAGGCCTAATTTCAAATATGATTAGAGCAAATGCTTATATGGTCTTAAACAGAGGCTGCTTTAGTCACAGAATGGGATGCCCCGGGCAGGAATCGAGCTGCCAGGGTACAGTAGTGCTTTGGCCAGCAAAAGTGTCTTTATCAGGCCTAATTTCAAATATGATTAGAGCAAATGCTTATATGGTCTTAAACAGAGGCTGCTTTAGTCACAGAATGGGATGCCCCGGGCAGGAATCGAGCTGCCAGGGTACAGTAGTGCTTTGGCCAGCAAAAGTGTCTTTATCAGGCCTAATTTCAAATATGATTAGAGCAAATGCTTATATGGTCTTAAACAGAGGCTGCTTTAGTCACAGAATGGGATGCCCCGGGCAGGAATCGAGCTGCCAGGGTACAGTAGTGCTTTGGCCAGCAAAAGTGTCTTTATCAGGCCTAATTTCAAATATGATTAGAGCAAATGCTTATATGGTCTTAAACAGAGGCTGCTTTAGTCACAGAATGGGATGCCCCGGGCAGGAATCGAGCTGCCAGGGTACAGTAGTGCTTTGGCCAGCAAAAGTGTCTTTATCAGGCCTAATTTCAAATATGATTAGAGCAAATGCTTATATGGTCTTAAACAGAGGCTGCTTTAGTCACAGAATGGGATGCCCCGGGCAGGAATCGAGCTGCCAGGGTACAGTAGTGCTTTGGCCAGCAAAAGTGTCTTTATCAGGCCTAATTTCAAATATGATTAGAGCAAATGCTTATATGGTCTTAAACAGAGGCTGCTTTAGTCACAGAATGGGATGCCCCGGGCAGGAATCGAGCTGCCAGGGTACAGTAGTGCTTTGGCCAGCAAAAGTGTCTTTATCAGGCCTAATTTCAAATATGATTAGAGCAAATGCTTATATGGTCTTAAACAGAGGCTGCTTTAGTCACAGAATGGGATGCCCCGGGCAGGAATCGAGCTGCCAGGGTACAGTAGTGCTTTGGCCAGCAAAAGTGTCTTTATCAGGCCTAATTTCAAATATGATTAGAGCAAATGCTTATATGGTCTTAAACAGAGGCTGCTTTAGTCACAGAATGGGATGCCTCACAGCAGACTTAAGATCAGTTCAGTATATATGCACAGTTAGTTACTATAAGCAGCCTGAAAACGCTAACAAAGGCTGGATGAAAAAAAAAAAATCTCCCTGTCAGCCAGCTCCGTTTTTCCTACCTTTCCCTGGCTTTCTGTCTGTCTCCTGTCTGTCTCCTGCCTGTCTCCTGCCTGTCTCCAGCCTGTCCCTGTCTGTCCCTGTCTGTCCCTGTCTCCAGCCTGTCTCCAGCCTGTCTAACTGCCTCAGCTACACAGCGTTCTGTCTGTCTGTCACGAATGCAATAGAGAAATGAGGAAAAGCAAGATGGCCGCCGTTAAATACCGCTGTGTGACGTCACCGGGCTTGCTGGCTGCTGATAGGCTGCATGTGACTGCCCCAGCTTGCACTGGCGCGGGATACATGTCCAGACATGTCCCGCCCGCCATCTTAGAATGCCTGTAATGTAAATGAATGGATGTTAAAGGAAAACTTCGAGTGATCGAATCGCGGGGAAATTCGGATTCGATCCGAATCGAGTTTTTCCTGAAATTCGGATCGAATCCGGGTTCGTCCGGATCGATTCGCTCATCCCTAGCCAGAGCGAACGGCTTGCTGCAGATTCATTAACAAATCACGCTCAAAAATTTCTCGCACTGTGAATTCCTTGTTTAAACCCCAGAGCGCTGGCGGCGATGTGTGTAAAGTAGTTTTTAACCCCCAAACAACCATTTTTTTTATATGTAAAAATTATACAAGTTTTTCTAAACATTTTGTAATATGAATAAATTAATATCAGACCTGTAATATCAATTCTGCACAATTTTTATTTTTTTTTTTTTACTTTAAAAAAAAAACCTAACATTGCAGAAGTGGTCACAGAATTTTTGACATTAAAAAAAAAAAAAAAAAACAGTAATAGCAATTAATTATGAGTATTTAAAGATTGCTCCATTGAAATGCATTGGACCACGCCAGGGAGCGCCAGGTCATACCTGTCGCTGTGATGGGATTAGCAGCGGCGCTGTTCGTTGCAGTCGGCTACATGATGAATCCCGCGCTAGCTGATGCTCTAGCCGGCGCTAGCCTCATTTAGCGTGATAAATGCGTCATTGTGACCGCCGCCGGGCGTACTTGAGTCGGTAGCCGCCGTTAGCTGTCGGTACCTGGCGCTCGTCAGACACTACCTGGCGCTAGCCCTTGATAAATAAGGGCCAAAGTGTATTCTTCATAGAGGGAGCAATTCTGTGGATGCTAGTTAAATAGCGGACATAAAAATATGTCCACTTTAATAGTGAAAATGTATGAAGCTGCCCTTTTTACTATTGATTTTTGTAAAAATAAAAAAGTACAAACCTAATAGTATGCTGAGATTTCCAAGAACATTGTCATGACTGTGCTTTCAATAGTCTGTAAATGTAATTTGGTAATCTTCCAAAGCTGGATTTGTGAAAGTTTCAATGGAAAAAATAAGAGCCTCACCTTCAGTATTCCTATTAAGTTGTGTGCCTGAAATGCATAGATAAGAGCGCTTTTAGTGGAGAGCCCTGTGGGAATATATTTAGAACACTGCAAAGCTTGTATTGTCTGAGCTGAAAGGCTCTACAATATCAATAAAGTTATAGAGCAGCCAGAGACTCTTATTCTTTATAAGTTGCTGCGTAATTTTGAAAAAGAATATAAAATGAAAGAAAGCACATTTTTATATACACATTGCGGTTGATTCAGAGCCAGGTGAGAATTCTCACTCCTTTATTAGGAGAGAAACTGCCATAGACTTTCATTGTCTACCTTGGGGCTAATTCAGAGCCAGGTGAGAATTTACACCTGCAGGCTAATTCATTATTAGCGCCAGGTAACGGCAGATGAGCCTCTGTACAGCGGCACTAAGAGCGACCGCTAGTGGTCGGTCGTGAGCCGCTATTACAGACGCTGTAGTAACATTGATGAATTTGATGTGAGAGTCGCTATAACACCAGTACAGAGCTATATGGGAGCGAACGGTAGCGACTGGTCAGTTTGAGCGACTCAAACCGTATTAATCAAAAAAAGAGCCTCAGACAGCGTCGTCGCTCAAAATTGTGTCGCTGTAGCCCAGAGCGCCAGAACCTGTGTGATTAAAGTCCGTTTTTGAAAAGATATCCACTAGTAATAAAGCAAAAACATATGGAATTACATTGTTATTACATTGTGACATTAACACTTTAAATATATTAAATAGGCCAGGAGAGGTGACACAATTTGATACAAAACAAAAAAATGATTAAAAGAAAACCCTGTTTAAAGAGAAGAAAAGTAACATCCATTGAAATGTATGGTAGAGCGACAGGTAGCGACAGGTAATACCAGGCGCTCTGAAAGCCAGAGCGCCGGCGGGATCTGCTTAGCGTCTGTGATGATGAATAGGTCACTACGTGACACGGTAAGAGGTGCTCACCAGAATCAGCTTCATAAATGTGGTATTGCGTGCCGCAGCGGCGTTCACCTGCCGCTACCTGTCGCTACCTGTCGCTTACAAGGCACTACCTGTCGCTATCGCTTGATGAATAAAGCCCCTGGTAGACAATGAAAGTCAATGTCAGTTTTCTCTCCTAAAAAAGGACTGAGAATTCTCAACTGGCTCTTACCTGGTTCTTACCTGGAGTGCCTTGTCGGGGCGGTGTGGCTTCAACATGTATCTGCAGATATATGTGACTAAACCTCTGTCTTTCCACATAGCTGGACATGTTTGGTGCTTGATACTTGGATGAGACTGATGGGTGTACCCACATTGGGGCCTCCCACACTACCTATTTAATTCTCAGAGCAGCTTGCCATTTTTCTTTCATTTGTATATAGCCAGGTGCATGCATGGGGGCTGAGGTCTACCCGACACTAGCAGGCTGTGACCCTTCCCCCATGTAGGGCACCGAATGGGAGTCAGCAGCTCCCAGGAAGTAGCTCTGTATTTTACTAGCTGCAGTACATGTCCCTATTATAGGGCTCATATATATAGAGTAGGGACCACACTAAACACACAGAGGGCCTTGTCAGGGCGGTGTGGCTTCAACATGTATCTGCAGATATATGATACCAAAGCTCTGTCTTTCCACATAGCTAGACATGTTTGGTGCTTAATACTTAGATGAGACTGATGGCCCACATTGGGGCCTCCCATACTACCTATTTCATTCTCAGAGCAGCTTGCCATTTTTCTTTTATTGGTTCTGAATCGACCCAGTTATTTCAAAATTCTGGAATTATTACAACTGGCAAAATCTATTTCTAATTCTAGAAAAACATTCTAAAAACAGATATGCATGTATCTGTGCATTGACCCTAAAAGAAGCTTTGTCCCTTGTGTGGTTATTTGTAGAGATGAGTAAACCGACTCGTCCAAACTGGAATTCGCTCAGAATTTTAGGGAAAAATTGTAAAGACCAAATTTTTCCCTCAAACCCTTACCCCCACTCTGTCCACCACTGTTCTGTGCCACTCTCTCCACAGAAATCCTAGTATGACACTGGGCCCTGGCCACATTCGGGGAGAAGGGTGACAGGAGCCCAGAGCAGGGCATAGGATCTGTGTGTGTTTTTTCTTACATAGCCGGTCTAGGCTATGTGGGCACGTAACCTTCAGGGATGGACACTCGGCTCGGCCCTGGGCTACAAGCCCATATAGCTGTTGCCGGCCGGTTTTGCTGGACAGGGTGACCCCACAACAATGTTTTTTTTTCATTTGTATGGGTTTAACCCTTAGAATAAAATACAAATAAAGGCAAGGGGTTTAATTTTTAAAGGTTAAACATTGCATTTTTTATAAAATATTGCATGGGGTACACCCTGTCCTGCAAAACCAGTGCAAGCACCAGCTATGTGGGCTTGTATCCCAGGGCACGGAGGCCGGCCCCGGCCCTGAAGACTACCAGCACACATAGCCCCCATGGGCACCAGGCTTTTCTGAACCCCCTGGCTGTTGTGGGTGCAGACTATGGGCTTAAACTGGACCACTTACCAAAATGTTAAGTGATAAAAACACAGATACACTAGAAAAAAGTCCTGTCTAATGTCGTCCACTGCTCTCCGCTGCCTTTAGCGATTTGTTAAATTTAGATTTGGACGGATCCAAATTGGCCAAATGGCATTTTTAAAAAGTTTGCTCATCTACAGTAGTTTGTTTTAATGCTGTCTTATCTCCCTTCTTTGAGATATTTTGTTATGTTTGTATTGTTTTATTAAGATTATAGAACTATATCTGAGGTCTAAAGTGGAAGTCCAGTCAAAAACTGACTTTATTCCTGATGAGATTTCTCCTAAGAACGGACACATTTTGCATGATCTACATTATGCAAAATGCAAATGTAACATTTGCATATCTATGTCTGCAATTAATCTGGAATGTGTTCTCCTGCCAGCATTCTTCAATTAAATTGTGAGGCTCTAGTATTGACTAACAGAGCCATGCTGCTCCCCCCTTCCCCTCTCCATGCCCTGAAAAAGATAAAGCAGACCAAGACTCTTAAATCCCGGTCCTAGAATCTAAAGGCCTCCAGGATCAGGCAAAATCCCTGCTATACAACTAGATACCAGAATGACTTTTGTAATTTGGCCTCTAAAAAGTATTTTGTATGGTCATTAGACTGCATATCAATATTTTTTTAAGAAATTAAACTACAGAGAAATCCAACCAAACACCAGACATTTTTACCTAGGTAGCAAAATGTTTTTTCAAGCCATTTCCTGGTCAATTTGTCACTGCCTCGAGTATGCAATTTATCTTGTTTTATACTTTGTTCTTGAATAAGCCCCCTTATGGTCTTTGTCTTAGACCTGCTGTCTGTCTGGAATAGTTGCCTGTTTATGACCTCTGCAACACAATTTTGATGTAGATTTGACATTTTTGGGGCACTACTGCTGGGTTCAGTACACATAATTGTTTCAGTTTTTTTGCACAAGACCTGGGGTAGTTTACTACAGATAAGTACATTAATCAAAATGGCACCTGACAAAGGTGAAGATCAATAAGGATAATTACCAGAGCTGAGCGTAATTCTGTTGACATATACCACCATCATTTAACTGAGGTTTAAAACAGTGGATGTAAATAAAATCAATATTAGTATTGTATATCAGTATCCTATTAAGGGGCATTATATATACAATTCATATTCATATGCTGAAAAACAGTACTGTACCTCCAAAATCTGGTCTCCAAGTATCATATAGACCCTGGACCCTTTTGTAGAAGTAAATTCATAACTTTCTTAAACCACACAATTTAAAACTTGGTAAAGTGGTAAATGTCAAGGGACCCAAGATGATGGCAGTATTGTGCCGCAAGGTGTGAAGCCTGTGTTTTCTTTTGCCCATATACACATCCTGCTAGTATAAAGATCTTTAAATATACCCTGAACTGAAGGTTTTTTGATGTAGCCAGTAGACTGAACACCCAAGTGACTACTTAAAAGATCTTCTAGAAAATAAAGAGTACAGTCACAGTCCCTTGTGGATTTTGTACAGTGAGCACATGAATTTTGGGACTAATCATGAACATGAAAAAGGTCCTAGGCAGAGTGAAATCTTTTTCTCTAAGGGTGGTCGGTAAAGGTAGACTGGGGCCAATAATCAGAACAAGAAATTACTGGCTCTCAGCCAGCCTATGAAAACATCCCTGCTGAACGCACATTGTGCTTTTCAGGTGGTTAATGATTGTGCTCCATAACTGAGGACAAGTCATAAGTAGGGGTGTATATGGCCACTCTTAAAGTGATGGCACTCAAGCAATAGTATTGTGAAGGTAATTAATGTGGCAGTGGTGGGTATTTTCTGCTGAGGCTATAGCATTGCAGGGAATGAACATGGGATAGGATGCCTCTGGCTAAGGGATACAGTGGGGAGTATACAGGGGGGGGGGTGATGGAGAAACTCAAGAGGCAGGGAGTGGATGGGGCCTTAGCAGAAGCAGTGTACCATTAGGTGAGAAAGACTCTGGGAGAGGTAGGCTTTGTGTTGGGGCTACAGCCAAACCTGCTGGCCTCAACACAATGCAGCCTACCAAGGTTTTTCCCAGATCTCCTATGGTCAATGATGACCAGAATCAATGGAACCCACAAAAAAGGTATTTGCTAAACATCCATTGTTTCTACCCTAGAATTTCATTTTCTGTTGTCTTTTGTGAGCCACACAAATTTACAGTATCATTAGCTATTTGGTTGTGAGGAACTTACCTGTCCGGGGATCCGCGACGAGCACCTCCCAGCCAGCGCGGTGTTGCCCGGCTGTCTGGAGCAGGGCGTGTCCCCCGCAACTCCCGGCAGCTGGAGAGTGCGACGAGCCACCCTGCCTGCCTCCCTCGCTCTCTTGCAGTTGTACGGGCACGTGCCCTGCTCTTTGACAGAGTGTCTAATCAATGTAACACATACCTGAGGCAGGGCAGTCCAGCCCCTGGGACTGGGATCAGGTCCAATCACATCTTATATTGTTGTTTCACCAATGAATAACTCTATTCCCCCTTACTCCTATTGGCCAGCCATCTTTTAAATAAAGTTCAGCCCTGACCTCTTTGCCCTTTATAGCTAGTGCTGCACAGGTTGTGAAGTTATCTTTGGTATTCTCGAGATTGACCCGGCTTTCTTTGACCATCCTAGCTCGCTGCCCATACCGAACCTTTTGCCTGCCTGACCCATTTGGATACCGCATACCTCTGACCACCCCGGCTTGACCTTCGGCTAGTTTCTGACTATTCTCCTGCCTCATTCCTGTGAGTAGGTGCAGTGTTGGACTGATTTCCCGTGAACAACCTTGGCCTTAGTATATCCTTGTGTTCCTTTTGTCTTCACCGTAAACTGGCATCCTTTGCGCCATTTAAGACCTGGGGACAACTGTGTCCAGCGAGGCATATCGCGCGTCCCGGTGAACTGGGGCTTGACTAAAAGCGGAAGCGGTGGTGGAGATTGGGGTTTGCCGCCTCACAGAAGGTGAGAGACTCACAGGGCATTGCATTGATTTTTCAAAAAGGGAAAATCAAGCTGTCCAGCATTTGTTGTAATGGCCAATGCAATGGCAAATGCCACTGATCTCACCAGAAATAAAAGGAGAAAGAAGAAGAATGAAAAGGAGCAGAAATAGACCAAGAGGAAATAAGATGAGAATGAGACAAATGCCAAGTCAAGAAAGCTGATTGGCCCACGTTTTGCCACACCAGTTTCGTGGAAGAGGAAAACGCAAGGGAGGAACAAGGTTTGCTACCTCTGGTACCACCAAAATATTTCACATGATGCACTGTGTTTTTGTTTGCTTAAATAAAGTTAAGCACATCATGAACATTAAAAGAATGGGTAGCCACATCAAAGAAATTGTGTTGCATGTTTTATGACTTTCAAGTAGCAATTCCAAAACACCTGTGTACACCCAGCAAGTGTAATGTGTCCAACCAGCAACCCCTCTATCATGAACTTTTCACTCCAAGAGATTAAAGAGGAACAAAAAACAAAACATTCTTGTGTTTTGTTCCTCCCTAGCTGGGCATCCAAACTCAGATAAACTCACCTCTTCCTGGTTCCCATATGGGCCACTCAGACAATTGGGGGTGTGCTCATTCGACACCTCTAGCTGTGGGTGTGCTGGAAATAATATATTCCCCCATTCTGCTATTTCAGCATTCGTGCATGCATTATTACAGGTGTATGCAAGTAATGTGGACTCAGAGGGAGCACCATAAACAAACCACTAGAGGGAGGAGGTCTGAAGCAGCAGGGGAAAGAAACACTGGATTGTTACTTTAAAGAAAAAGATCAGAGGCCTCCCCCAGATTTCCTGAGCAGGGGCTTCCACCAAATCAGTCTGTGTGTGTGTGTGTGTGTGTGTGTGTGTGTGTGTGTGTGTATGTACAGTATATATATATATATATATATATATATATATAGGTAACTAGGTAACCCCCCCAAACCCAAAGTTCAGGTTCAAGTTCAGTCAAACTCGGAATAAATTTTTGGGTTCAGGGGCCTAATCCAAGCCCAGTTCCCATTCAAATCAATGTGCACTCAAACCTTGAGGGTGGCTGTGGCAGGGGGTGCACAGTGTGCAGCAGAAGCATGCTGCTTTAACTCACCCCTCACCTATCCTCCTCTGTCAGCGCGGCAGCAACATCTCTTAAATCTGGCCACAGTTGGGGCTACAGAAAGGTGGCCGCTAGCACCCATGAGTGAAGACACTTCTAGTGTCAGTACTAGGAGTGTCCTTAATCATGGGAGCCGGCGGCCATCTTTCTGTAGCCCTGGCCGGGTTCAAATGCCGCTGCCGCGCCTTTGCCGCTCTGCCAGAGGAGCGTTGGGCAGAGGTGAGTTACAGCAGCTTTCTGCTGCAACCTTAGGTAAAGCTGGCTGATGGACTGCTCAGCTTTTCTGTGTTCGAGATGGATGGCGAACTCAAATACGGACTTGGCAGTACAAACCCGAACTTTGCTGTTCGGGTTGGCCCAGCCCTCTTGGAACCACGGGTCACGGGATCCAACTATAAACCAGGGACCTCCGTACACACAGACCGCGTTCACCTAAACCCTTGTCCGAGTCCCTCCTATCAGAAACACCAGGCCCAAAGCCTGCGGACACACAGATTCTTGGTTTAAGGCAATCAGATCACTCAAGTTAAAATGTAAGTTTTAATGCTATAAGCACACTAGGCAGTGATAACAAACATTTGGCTATGATGTAATATGAGATGATATAGTTGATACAAATATGCTGTTCTGAGACGGTTACAGGATAGAGCGAGTTACACAGAGAAACAATGAGTCAGTTACTTTAATATGCAGTTGTAGTAGTGGTGATGGGGAGCTCTCACAAGAGGTAAGTGAAGAGCTTGTGGATGGACACCTCCAGCACGGGTGACTCGTGACCTCTCCAGATGTGACAAATGCCTGGCTCAGGCTTACCCTATTTATGCGACGAGACCCTCCACCCCCACCCCTCTGTGGGACGGGTTGTCACCTCCCACTGTTCTGGGGCTCGCTTTAGCCCCTAAAACCCTTTAGGGGTTATAACTTGGAGCAGGGGGGTCGCATGGCTTTGGAAGCCGTATCAAACGATTGGGCTGGACGACAGGCATCCGATGAGTCCAGAAATGGGGTCCCTAAGCGGGTCAAAACCTTGGATCTCCATTTTCTGGGTTTTCCTTTCTTGCTGAGCCCGCCATTACCTATCCCCGTGTGCAGTTTTGTGAGCCGGTTCTGATTCTGTACCTGGTTTGGTGCTGGGACGCATGGGGGCGCAGCTATGGTCCGATTTCTGTTGGTGCCGGATGTCTGCAGCTCCCCTTTTTCATGTGACAAATTCACAGCCAGGGGTCCAGCGAGCAAGTGGAGTCTCCTCAGACTAGAGGTGTGACAGTCAGCAAGGGGGGGGGGGGGGGTCTGTGATCTGCGTTGTCCAAGTCATAAATGCTAATTTCTCTTCCTGAAGAGATAAGGACCTGTGCATTTATAACAGGGGGAATTAAAGGGGAACTCCAGACTTGGATATGTGAGGTTTCTGCACTTAAGCTGGATCGTTCCTTCACACCTCCCCCTCTAAGAGGGCGCTAAGGGGCAGCACTTCCTGGTGCTGGCCCGTGCGCCCATGTGCCCACTATCCCTGTCCGTAGCACTCCGCGGCAGCACCACGGCCATAGTGCTGTTTCGTGTTGAGGATTTGGGCAAGGTTCAAATGCTGTGGTCCACATCCCTCCAGAGTAATGATTGGACCACTCCCCGAGAGGTGTAGGGTGGCCCATAGCTGGGACCGCGGGTCCACAGTCGGCCGATGGCAACCCATCCCTTTCTGCTTTACCCGAGCCAGGGGCCCCGGTGCATGTCGCCAACACAGTTTAAGGAGGTAGCCCCGAGTGGGTGCCTGCCTAACCTCCAGCACCATGAACCGGATCCCCTGGATGGAGAGTCTTCCCCGGGGGGAATCTTCCTTGGGAAGGATCTCCCACAGGGAAGTACCTACCCTGTCAGTCCAGATGGGTGACAAGGCCATCGAACGTGGGCCCTGAGTGGCATAGTCCACTGACACTGGTACGAACCTCTTTCTGTGTGGCAGAGTTTTCAGAGGGCTGCTGGGACTTGGCCCTGCCACCCCCACCCTCTGACAGGTATGGTACAAAGGGCAGTGGGCAACCAGGTCAGGCCTACATGCTTCTTGGTGATCCCTATGCGCCCAATCGTCCAGCTCTCTAAGGCATAGCACTTCTGGGCCCTGGACAGATAGGGAACCACCAACTGCTGGTCCTCAGGCCACTCTCCTGGTGAGCCTGGCTTGACCATCATTGGGTACAGCCGCACTTGTCTCCAGACCACCTGTATGGGGTCTGTGCCCAAGTGGTGCTGCATCTCCTGTTTGGGGAGAACTCTCTGGGGGTCATCAGTGTCTGATGCTACCCCACATCTCTGCCTAGACATGGTCGGGACCACCATGTCCTCAGTCAGTTTCCCGGGACCCACCTCTGGTCTTCCGCCTGCAACAACAGCCCCCCGGGGGGAAGGGAAGGAGCTGTCAGTCCCCTGAGGGGACTATGGGACCTGCTCCTCCACTACTTCCACCCAAATTGCCAGCTCAGGCAGAATACCCTGGTCTCTTAACACCCCGGGTGTGATGAAACCCTGCAGTGGTGATTTACCTAGGAGTCCCATCTCTCCATGGACACCCCTCACACCCACCTGCAGGTTCCACCGCCACTGCTTTTTGACCTGGACTGGTCTTCTCGGGTTGAGGTGCCAGGAACCCCGGACGTGGGGTGGTTGGAATAGAAGAGACCATCCCATTCCCTGTCCGTTTCCCAGGACCTCCCTCCGGACTTCCGCCTGCCCTGGCAGCCACTTGGTTTGGAGGAAGGGAGCAATTAGACCCCCGCGGGGCCCCTGGGCCACCAGCACTCTCACTATTCACAATAGTGGCCAGAGCCGCTATGGCCTCAGGTAATACCTGCCCCCCTTCCATTCCCATCCAAGCCGCCAGTACAGACAGACCAGCCTGGTCCTCTGACTCCCCAGTGGGGGAGAAACCCTGCAATGTGGACTTACCTAGGGGGTCCCACGTCTCCTGGAACAGCCCTCACCTCAGTCACAGTTCCCTCCCCAGCTGCTGGGTAACCCTCCTTCCTCCGGGAGGAAGAAGCACACTTTATACTACCTACCCCCACATTCCCTGTAGCAGGTAGGTTACACGCATAACTCATATTAATTGCACACCTTGGAGTATACATGTTATTACATTCTGGAGGACCAGACCTCGGGGGTTCAGTGGACACATACTGAGACACTAGCCGGCCCAAGTCTGTCCCTAGCAAAACACCGACAGGGATATTCGGCGATACCCCCACCTCCCGCACACCCCGCCCGGCACCCCAGTCCAAATAAACCTTTGCCAGGGGGAGGGCCGATGCACCTCCCTCAATTCCGGAGACTGAGACAGTCTTTCTGGGGATGAAGCCCGGTGGGGACACCATCACGGGGCGCACAAGAGTTGTCTCCGCGCCTGTGTCCCTAAGTCCCACGGCCACAGCTTGGCCCACAGTAACGAATTGCAAGTTGTCCCGGGACCTCCCAGCACCCCTACCCACAAACAGCACCGTGGAGGAGTTCTGGGACGGGCCCTGCTGTCGCTGAGGACACGTGGCCTTGAAGTGTCCAGGTTGGTTGCAGTGGTGACAGAGGGGCCCCCCTCCCCCTTGTTGGGAGAAGGGAGTAGGGGCAGGGGTCTTGGGCTGATGGGCATGGACAACAGACGTCAGCGGCGGCTTACCCACTTTCCAGATGACAGGTTTGCGGGGCTCCTGGGCTCTGTTGTGACTGTAATCGCCAGCGAGGATTGCAGTTGCTGAGGCTCCTTTGGGCTTCCGGTCACGCAGAAACTGCTGCAGATCCTCAGGGCAATTCCAGAGGAACTGTTCTGTGGCAATCAGCTCCTTCAGTTGCTGGATGGTGGTGATTTCTAACCTGGTGGTCCACTGCTCGACTGCTCTCTGTAGCGCCCTCATGTGGTCAGCCCAGCTGTCGGTGGGGCCCCGTCGCAAACTCCGCAGTTTCTTGCGATAAAATCCTGGGGTAAGGTTATATTGATGGATCAGAGCTTGCTTCACCTCCTCGTAGCTCAGGGTGGTCTCTCTGGGTAGGTACCCAAAGATTTCCAGGGCTTTACCCCTAAGTCGAGGGGTTAAGTACCTGACCCACTGATCCTCCGGTACATGGTATTGATGGCAAACAGTTTCAAAAGCCAGCAGAAAGGTGTCCAGATCTGTACCTTTGTCCAAGACGGGGAAATCCTCCGCACGCAACTTTGGGGCCTGGTTCTCAGGGGGCCCGCTACAGCTGTGCTGGGTTGAGGGTGCTGAAGCTTTAGCTGCAGTACTTGGAGCTGGTGTTCACGTTCAGCTTGCTCCTGGTGTTCCTCACGTTCCACTTGGCACTGTGCTTGGCACTCGGCAGCCTCAATCAGGACCTCATAGGGGGCGCGGTCTCCAGCCCGTAGACTTGCCAGAGCAGCGTGCAGGAGAGCGTCTGAGCCTGCTTGGCTGGGGCGACCGGCAGGTGAGGCACGGTCCTCCGGGATGCTGAGGGCTGGTGACTGGCTTCTAGGAGAGCCCTGGCTGGGCCCCTCCACACCCAGGGTAACATCGGCATCCACATCCCTGCTTCTGGCCCTGGTGCCACTTGCCATGCCTGCAGCTGCTGGTCACTGACAGATATTGCACACTGTTGTAATCACACAATCTACTGTAACCACTCTCAGAATTTGCCTAGTGTCGAGCCGATCTTAAGATCCCAGAAACAGAAAAGCCACTGCTGGTAATCTTTAGTGTATGAGAGTATGGGGCCCACACTCACTTACACTATTTGCCTTATCCCATCACGCTGCCACCAATTTGTCAGGGAACCACGGGTCACGGGATCCAACTATAAAGCAGGGACCTCTGTACACACAGACCGCGTTCACCTAAACCCTTGTCCGAGTCCCTCCTATCAGAAACACCAGGCCCAAAGCCTGCGAACACACAGATTCTTGGTTTAAGGCAATCAGATCACTCAAGTTAAAATGTAAGTTTTAATGCTATAAGCACACTAGGCAGTGATAACACAGAGAAACAATGAGTCAGTTAGCTTAATATGCAGTTGTAGCAGTGGTGATGGGGAGCTCTCACAAGAGGTAAGTGAAGAGCTTGTGGATGGACACCTCCAGCACGGGTGACTCGTGACCTCTCCAGATGTGACAAATGCCTGGCTCAGGGTTACCCTATTTATGCGGCGAGACCCCTCCACCCCCACCCCTCTGTGGGATGGGTTGTCACCTCCCACTGTTCTGGGGCTCGCTTCAGCCCCTAAAACCCTTTAGGGGTTATAACTTGGAGCAGGGGGGTCGTATGGCTTTGGAAGCAGTACCAAACGATTGGGCTGTACGCCGGGCATCTGATGAGTCCAGAAATGGGGTCCCTAAGCGGGTCAAAACCTTAGATCTCCGTTTTCCGGGTTTTCCTTTATTGCTGAGCCCGTGTGCGGTTTTGTGAGACGGTTCTGATTCTGTACCTGGTTTGGTGCTGGGATGCATGGGGGCGCAGCTATGGTCCGATTTCTGTTGGTGCCGGATGTCTGCAGCTCCCCTTTTTCATGTGACAAATTCACAGCCAGGGGTCCAGCGAGCTGCAGACCAAGTGGAGTCTCCTCAGACTAGAGGTGTGACAGTCAGCAGGGGGGGGGGGGGGGGGTCTGTGATCTGCGCTGTCCAACACATAAATGCTAATTTCTCTTCCTGAAGAGATAAGGACCTGTGCATTTATAACAGGGTGAGTTAAAGGGGAACTTCAGACTTGGATATGTGAGGTTTCTGCACTTAAGCTGTATCGTTCCTTCATATATATATATATATATATATATATATATATATATATATATATATTAGGAGTAGGTCAGATCTTTTTCATTGACAGTGAAAATTAATGTAATTAATTAGCTTTCAAATCTCATCATTATTGGACAGCCTGACATCACCTTTTTATTACTAGTTAGCTGGTCTTTCACCCATGACACCAGCTTTTAATGTTTCCTAACTACAGTTAAAAACCTGGAGTGTCTTGTCCTTTAGAAATGTTGACACTCCCATAATGTCAATGAATGACATTTTGTCTCATAGACTGTAATTAGCTGTAATTTGAAGTGACGTTGGTTTTGCCTGGTCTTTTTTTTACCAGCGCAATTTGCTAAAGCTGGCCACAGAATTTGTATTTTTACATTTCTTTGAGCCAAGCTTTTTTCAGAAGTTAGGCAACAGCTTTACGTGCTACAGGTAAAATGTGTAAAGATACATGCTTTTCCATATGTTTAAGAAAAAAAAAAGTAAGTCCCACTAAGTTACTATGTAGAACCACCTTTGACTGAAATGACTACTACTTTCGGGGTATGTCTCTAGCAGCTTTTTACATCTAGAGGCTGAAATGTTTGCCCATCAGTCATTGCACATTAGCTCTAGCTCAGTCAGACTGTATGGAGAGTGTTTGTGAACAGCAATTTTCAAGTCATGCCACAGAAATCAATCAGATTGACTGTACACCTGGATTTTGACTTGGGCCATTCCAACACATGAATATTTTGTTGTAAACCATTCTATTGTTGTAGCTTTGGCTGGTTGTTGTAGCTTTGGATCATTTTCCTGCTGGTTGTCCCCATCCACAGATCTTTTGCAGCCTTTAACAAGTTTTCCTACAGGATTGCCCTGTATTTAGCTTTATCCACCCTTCCATCAACTCTGCTTCCCAGTCTCTTCTGAAGAAATGCATCTTTAAAGATTGATGCTGCCAGGATTCCCGAAGGAGATGGTGTGTTAAGAGTGATGTACAATGTTAACCATGGCACGTTGAACCGATTTATGCCAGATGCTAAGGGCTTAAAAACAGAGTCCCCCACCCCCTTGGGTAGAGTACTGGGACTGGTAATTCTTTTATTCTTTAGAGAAGGGGTATGAGTACTGGCATGAATAGGGCCTTGAACCAGCAATCCACCTTCTGTGATCGCTCAGAGTCTGCTGCTTTAGCCACTGTGCTATTTGGTGGTGTTGTTGTATGTATGTTGGAGTGGTGTGGCTCTCCTCTGTGTCCTAGAGCTGCCTTGTTTAACCTTACTTGGTGTTCATTATGCTGTTGTGATTCCTATAAATGCATGTGCCTGGCCCTGCCCCTGTGTTGGATCATTGCGTTGACTTCCTGTAGCCTAGCAGTACTCTCCAACCCTCTGCTAAACCTCCTTGTCCTTGTGGGACCCACAGGCCTTCCGGTATCTTGTAATTGGCCCTAGGGCCTTCTTGAATCTTGAATTTGGGCTCACACCCTTCTTGTCCTTGCTGGGCCTATGGTCCTTCATTGTTTGTGTCTTGGTTCGTGCTATTGTCTGTGTTGGGGCCATGGCTCTTCCATTGTCTGTGCTGTCTGTGCTGGGTCCACGGCCCTTCATTGTCTGTGCTATTGTCTGTTTTGGGCTCACTATCCATGCTATTGTCTGTACTGTGCGCATAGCCTTTTATTGCCTACAATGGGGCCCGGTCCACTATAGTCTGCACTGGGCCCCAGTTCCTCATTTGTTTGCACTGGGGCCCAGTTTCTCCATTGTCTGTACTGGGACCCAGTTCCTCTGTTGTCTGCGCTAGAGCCCAGTACCTCTGTTGTCTGCAGTGGGGCCCGGTTCCTCTGTTGTCTGCGATGGGGCCCAGTTCCTCTGTTGTCTGCGGTGGGGCCCGATTCCTCTGTTGTCTGCGGTGGGGCTCAATTCTGTCATTGTCTGCGCTGGGGCTCAGTTCCTCCATTGTCCACACTTGGGCCCAGACCATCTGTTCTTGTCCTGTGTTTGTCTGCCCTGTGTTTCCCCTCCCCAAGTCTGCAACCACCAAAGGACTACCAGGGGATTGTATACTGTCCATGTTAAGGGGTGCTGCTGAAGAAATGGGTTGGTTACAGGTTCTCCATTGAGTACCGAACCTCCCACACCCCAGGTGGTTGGAAGCTTACCTCTCTAGTGGTACAAGTGGGTTGTCTGTCTTTTGTCCACCTGTTCCCAGTCAGCTGCCCAGTTCCTCTGTCTCCAGACAATGACCAATGACTATGGGCTCCAGGGAGGAACTGGCTGCTTGGCTAGGAGCTGCCTCCCTGTCCCGAGACCCGATTCCTAAACTAGGTATATCCCAAACCACCTTGAGTACCCAGCAATTTAATTCTCCTGGGCATGATAAGGGTCAAAGAATGTGGCATTTACATTTAAACCATAACTTGTGCGGGGAACTATAATATGATAAAACATATTGGATAGCTGTGATGCCCTGGACTGGAGTTTCATGGGCAGAGTCCATGGGAACATGATGATGGTCAGACTTTTAGAAATATCATGAAGGTGGTAGAAGTTGCTACATATGGCACAAATTAATTGTTGCACTAAGGTTTACTGTTAAACTATTCAGCCCTGCCATCATGATATAAAATATTTTATCAAGAGATAAGTAGGAAATACATAGTACTGTCCTCTTTGGGAATGTAAAAATGGGGGAAGGAGAGAGAGAGTGAGAGAAAATGTAACATATGCAAAAATATGGCACTAAATATCATACTTACGGTTTAGTCCAAAGAACTCCTGTTGATTTTGCTGATCTGATGCTTTGTAATCAGCTTAGGGATTTGCAATATTCTTTGACAGTCCTTTCATGTGCATTGTGTCTAATGCTTTTAAAGGCAATTATGTTGTCCAAAGATACTGAGCACTGATGTAAGTTCCCAGCAGGGCACTGTGCTGATCAGCAGATCAACAGACAATACCAGTGATTTACACTTTTTTCATAATTATGAAAAAAACATCTGTAAACCAACCTGGCAGCGACTAGCTGTAGACTGATTTGTTGAGACTATTTTGCTGAGATCTGATGACATTGATTAGAATGTTATGCATCTTTTCACTACTGCACTTGCCATTAGTCCTTTTCACTTTGTGCTACTTCAGTAGACCCAGCAGTATTCCACATTAGCTAACATTTACATCAGCTATTTCCTTGCATGTCATTTCCCCACTGCTGCTACATGCCAGTTAACGTTTTCCAACTTTAAACCACAACTTAATTATTTCACCATTGTTAGCTGTGTATTTTGTTTTATTAAAAAAAGAAAACGTATCTTTGTACCAATCTGTGGCCCATCTGTACACTATCTTTATGATGTGCATACTCTCTGGACTGCCTCTTTCCTGACAATGCTGACATAAGAGGTCAGGAATGAAAAATCTTCCCAGCGCTGGGCTGTGGGTAATAAATTGTGCTTAATTGTAAGAAGATCTTATAATCTAGTGCAGGGTGATGGGGGAGGCAGAAAACGCAGATCATCTCTGGGCGCACACATATGTATTTGATTCAGCTAAATTCCCTTGAGAGCTCGCAGTTAGCTGAAAGATCACATACTATGGGTAACCACATACCGAGAATTTAAACACTGAGAAGAGAAAGTCATGCCCTAACATAAATTACATCACATAGATTATGAAAATAAAATTAAGTGCTATGTACTGTTGCATGTTGTCCTACATAAAGGAAAAGTGAAGGCTGTTTTTTGCTGCTTCTGCGTATGTGTCTCTCGATGACACTAAAGAAAGAGACATCAGAAATTGTCTTTTAGTCAGCATTATTTACGAAACAAATGTGACAAACCTAACCATGAAAATTACTGTTATTAATGCTCGTCAGGAAACAGCGGGTCACGTGATCCAACTAACAATCGAGCAACTATAATCACGCAGCCCACTTTCCCAAAGCACCATCCGTTCGCCCACCTAGCAGGAATACCAGTCCCAGCAAGGCCCCGGACACACAGATTCGTGGCAAAGGCAAAAAAATTGCTCAAGTTAAATACAGGTTTTAATGCAATAAACACACTAGGCAGTGATTACAAACATTTGGCTATGATGGAATAAATAAAAATGTTGTTCTGAGTAGTGGGTTACAGTAAGTTAGAAGCAGAGATACAACAGTCAGAGTTACCTTAAAATGCAGATGCAGAGTAGTGATGATGGGTTCCCACATGGAGGTCAGTGGCAAGCTTTGCTGATGGGCACCTCCATCATGCATGTGACATGACCTCCCTCAGAAAGTGACCAAGAGGCCGATTCATTAATAGCGCCAGGTAGCGACAGATGAGCGACTGTAGCGTGATTTTTTCAGCGCCAGCTAGTATTCGCTGTGCTTGGCCGGCGTAAGCTTGTTGACAGCGACTCAGTCGGTGTGCGGTAATGTTGAATACGGGGTTAGGGGTCGCTGTTTCACAGGTTCAGCGTTGTATGAGCGCCTGACAACGGATGGCCAGAGCGAACGGCTAGCTTCATATTCATTAACAAATCACGCTCCGAATTTGCTGTCGCTGTCCATTCCTTGTTTAAACCCCAGAGCGCTGGCGGCGATGGGTGTTAACTAGTTTTTAACCCCTAAACAACCATATTTTTTGATTGTAACATTATACATGTTTTTAGAATCATTTTGTAATATGAATACATTAATATCAGACCTGTTAGATCAATTCTGCACAAATTTTTTTTTTTTTAACATTGCAGAAGTGGTCTCTGAATTTTTGACATAAAAAAAAAATAAATAAATAATAATACCAATTAATTATGATTAATGAAACATTGCTCCATTGAAATGCATTGGACATCGCCAGGGAGCGACAGCTCATACCTGGCGCTGTGAAGGAATTTGCAGCAGCGCTGTTCGGTCCAGGCGGCTTCATGATGAATGCCGCACTAGCCGTCGCTCTCGCCGGCGCTAGCCTCATTTAGCTTGATAAATGCGTCATTGTGACCGCCGCCGGGCGTACTTGAGTCGGTAGCCGCCGATAGCTGGCGGTACCTGGCGCTCGTCAGACACTACCTGGCGCTAGCCCGTGATAAATAAGGCCCCAAGTCCTGGTCTCCCAGGCCTACCTTTGAGCTAGATCTCTGCCCCTCCACCCTTCCTCCTCCCAGGTGTAGGTCCTGGGGAATTCTTTTGAAGCACCCTATGCTATCACACCTCCCCAGCTAAGGAGGATGCTGCCCCTCGCTGCCTGACAAAGGTGTTAGGGGAGCTGCAGGGGGGCTTTTAACCTGGAACTGCCCATATATGGACTTCCTTTTCCTGCTAGATTTGTAAGGGGGACATTTGCTATATTTGCTATGAACAGAGAATATTAAAGGGGGCATCCGCACTAAAATGAAATATAATATTTGCTCTATTTCTCACAATGCTGAACAAGTTATTGCTATTAATGCTTAACATGTTTAACTTTAGTTGTGTTTTTGGGTGAATCCTGCATCTGAGTTATCTTTATCTTAGGCCCTTATTTGCGACTGGTGAGCGGCCGGTAATGACGGGCTCCGCCACGAGAACGCCGGCTCCCCACCACAATCACACGTTTATCAAGGCAATCCTGCTTAGCGACTGAGATAGCGCCATATAGCCACTCATTCATCATTATTCCAGCCTCAGCCCACAGCCCACGACCTTGAACAGCGACAGGTATGACCTCTCGCTACCTGGCGCTCTCCAATGCATTTCAATGGAACAATCTTTAAATATTCATAATTAATTGTTATTATTTTTTATTTTTTTTTTAAATGTGAAAAATTCTGTGACCACTTCTGCCATTTTAGGTAATTTTTTTAAGGTGAAAAAAAAAAAATTTGTACAGAATTGATATTACAGGTCTGATATTAATGTATTCATATTACAAAATTATTTTAAAAACTTGTTTTTTTTGGTTTCCAAAAATATGGTTGTTTGGGGGTTAAAAAACTACTTTTAACCCATCGCCGCCAGCGCTCTGGGGTTTAAACATTTTACAGCGCAAGAATTTTTTGAGCGTGATTTTTTAATGAATATGGTGGGAGCCAGTCGCTAGGGCCAGTCGCTATCATGCGCTCCCATACAGCGCGGAACCTGTCAAATAGCGACTCCTCACCCAATATTCACCATTACGGCAAACCGACTGAGTCGCTATCTACAACCGAACAACGGCCAAGCACAGCGACTACTAGCGGGCGCTCTGAAAATGCCGCTACAGTCGCTCAACTGTCGCTACCTGCTGCTATTAATGAATCGGCCTCCCCGTCTAAAAGACTGCAGGGCCAGATGATTCCCTCTCTCCTTAGCATGAAAGTCTAAGTGGCTTTCCTAGTCTTGAATAAAAACTACTACT
This sequence comes from Gastrophryne carolinensis, assembly GCA_027917425.1. Taxonomy (NCBI): domain Eukaryota; kingdom Metazoa; phylum Chordata; class Amphibia; order Anura; family Microhylidae; genus Gastrophryne; species Gastrophryne carolinensis. The sequence goes on along the minus strand of CM051239.1, from coordinate 67,063,905 downwards.
ATATGTCCCAGAATCATTCCACTGTAACAGGTAAGCTTATCAGCAGCTTTGGCTAAATCAAGCAGCAATAATAACCTCCCCAGGTGAGAAAGCTACCAGTAACCCTTTAGCTACTGGAACACAAGACTGTGATCCCTGCATCTGAAGAAGCTGAATTTGAGACAACGCTCCCCATCAGATGATCAGAAAGCCAATGTCAGGAAGTCTCTGCTGTGTACACCAAACACACTAGTAGTTTTATGTTGCTAAGGTTAACACATTGCTGCTAGAGAAAACTGTTTTCCTTTATAACAGATTAGCAAGCAAATAGAAAAAAAAAATCAGATGGGCAGTAAGCCTGCATATGCAATGTGAAAGCATAGAGAGAGTTTTCACACACAGAGATCTCTGAAGTTTCACACACAGTGGTGCTCCAGACATTAAGGGGTTTATTCATCAAGGCATAGCGCTAGCTAGTGACTCCTAGCGGCAGGTAGCGTCTGGTGTACACTGGGCGCTGTACGCTGTACCTCATTTATCAAAGCGAATGTGGTGAGCCACTGGAACAGCGCCATGTAGCGTACGATTCATCATTACAGGCCACTCAGCATATAGCGCCGGGGCTCTAGCTTCCAGAGAGCCAGGTATTACCTGTCGCTACCATTCGCTCTCCCATACATTTCAATGGACGTTCCTTCAAATCCCTTTCTTGATTCCATTATTTTTATTATCAAATAATTGTGTTACATCTCATGGCCTCGAAAAAGTCATTTTTGAAAAGTTTTTTTTTTTTCAATTTTTATGCAGAATTGTCATTACAGGTCTGGCACTAAAGTGTTAATGTCACAATGTTACAACAGTGTCATTCCATGTGTTTTCGCTTTGGTACTGGTGGATATGTGTTCAAAAACAGACTTTAATCACACAGTGTCTGGGGCTCTAGGCTATAGCGAACCAATTTTGAGCGCTGATGCTGTGTGCGGGTGATTTTTTGATGAATAAGGATGAATATGTGAGTCGCTGAGAGTCGGTTGCTCTGAGCAGTCGCTCCCTTTCGCTCCTTATAGTGAAATACTGGTGTTACAGCGGCCAGCGTACGATGGCGACTGAGGCGCTCACTTACAGTGACTCATCTGGCAATACCTGCCGTTAGTAATGAATCATCCTGTATGTAGACCAAAACACAGGTAAACAAAAAACGTGGGTTTTGGTTTGGTTTAATGCACCTTTCTAGGCATGTGCTAACCCCGTATTCATGGTGGGAAAAGCACAAAATAAGCTATTTCAACACTTCTCAAAATCTCAGATTATAAATAAATGCTCGACATATTCGGGGAGGCCGATTCATTAATAGCGCCAGGTAGCGACAGATGAGCGCCAGTAGCGTGATTTTCGCAGCGCCAGCTAGTATTCGCTGTGCTTGGCCGGGGTTTGCTTGTTGACAGCGACTCAGTCGGTGTGCGGTAATGTTGAATACGGGCTTAGGGGTCGCTGTTTTACAGGTTCAGCGTTGAATGGGTGCGCCTGACAACGAATGGCCAGAGCGAACGGCTTGCTGCAGATTCATTAACAAATCACGCTCCGAATTTTTCGCGCTGTGAATTCCTTGTATAAACCCCAGAGCGCTGCCGGCGATGGATTTAAAATAGTTTTTAACCCCCAAACAACCATATTTTTTGATTGTAAAATTATACAAGTTTTTATAAACATTTTGTAATATGAATACATTAATATCAGACCTGTAATATCAATTCTGCACAAAATCATTTTTTTTTTTTTTACCTTAAAAAAAAATCCTAACATTGCCGAAGTGGTCACAGAATTTTTGGCCTTTAAAAAAATAAAAAAAACATTAATAGCAATTAATTATGATTAGTTAAAGATTGCTCCATTGAAATGCATTGGACATCGCCAGGGAGCGCCAGGTCATACCTGGCGCTGTGATGGTATTAGCAGCGGCGCTGTTCGTTGCAGTCAGCTACATGATGAATCCCGCGGTAGCTGTAGCTCTCGCCGGCGCTAGCCTCATTTAGCTTGATAAATGCGTCATTGTGGCCGACGCCGGGCGTACTTGAGCCGGTAGCCGCCGTTAGCTGGCGGGACCTGGCGCTCGTCAGACACTACCTGGCGCTATCGCTTGATGAATAAGGGCATAAGTAAAGCCACTGTCATGATGCAGTTTTATGAGTCTTGAATATTTGCTGCTGTTGTCAAGAGAGCTGCGGGACCACTGTAGCTTGCCATGCTTACTTGCACTGAGAGCACCAAGAGACAAAGTGGCCACTTGTTTGGTGGGTCTTGCAGAAATTGAACTAAAGGGGCAAATTTTTGGTGCTCTGTTATGGCTTCTACCCAGTGCTGCAGGCAATGGAGGAGAGACAAATGGGACAGGCTTCAGGTGAACTGCTTGCTGCCTTATTATTTCCATTGCCTGGACTTTCTTTTTAACACACCTATGTGCCGTATTCTGGCAGATAGTGCTTAATAAATCAGGCTGTTGGTACATGTGCTTTACTTGTGGTGCCCATATACTTCTATGGTGATGTGTTGCTGCTGCTCTGCAGGCAAAACGTAGCATGCTGCATTTTGCAAGCCGCAGCCCACTGATGGCTGTTTGTGACACATTGTAATATTTATACTCTAATGCAACACAAATGGCCTGGTGTGAAAGGGGCCAAAAAATACATTTGCTAGCTAAATTGGACAATAAAAAAAATTAAGCTAGACGAATATAGCAAAATTGTTATCAGAATTGAGCCAAATCAAATTAGCTGCATTTTGGTTGATATTAAAGTGGCACAAAATAATTTAGGTGTTTTGTAGTCAGGGGTGTGCTCCTGCCATCGGCCTATCTAATCAGCTACAGTGAAGCCAGGGATGTTGCCGCTGGTTAAAACCTCACCGTGGGAGCATCCGGTAAAGGTAAGTTTATCAGTGACCCAGGGGTTTCGCACAGTGGGGTGCTCAGATTTCTGATGCCCTGGGGGAAGTCTATTGGACGGCCCTGGGGTCCTTTAAGGCTGGTTTTACACCAGCAGATAAATTGACTATTCATTCAGCGAGTAAGCAACCAAACAAATCTTTTACGATTGCAGGCGCCAAAGATTTGTTGGTTAATCGGTCGCATAAGCTTGTTGCTCGTGCTCATAGTTAAAATGCATTTTTTATGAGCGGCTTCTGTTTTCACATTCCAGCGCGGCTTTTGATCCCTATTAACTTATAAAATCTCAATAGCAACATTACTCACAATATACTCTTGAAGGCTCAGCTTGCATCCTATATTGATGTGGCTGTATCTGTTTTGGGCTCCTAGTCATGTGTTTTGACTATATTGTTTATTTTTTTCTTTGTTTTTTTTTATGTCTTCACCATTTACACTGAGAGTTGACGGCTGTAACGGGGAAGGCTATAACCTGGTGCAGGCGTTTGATTCAGCAGTGTCCATTTCCACTGAGAAGCAGGAATAACCCAAGTGTAACGTCAGTCCCAAGTAAATATAATGAGAATTACATATTATAGAGTACACTATAATTTTCTTTAAGACCAGCAAGGATAAAGACCAAACCTGCACCTATGTCATGTGCTGTGAAACTCTGTACTATAATACCTAATGTTATTAGAAACATATCTGTTCTTTATCTAGAGACACAGCATGCTTTGCTCAGTCTGGATGTGTGTAATTTGAATTCACTTTCCATGTTTCTTGTTTTTCTATGAATAATCTTTTACCATTTTTTTCCATAATAATCCATAAATGTATAAGCAAACATCTGTCAATGTCAGAAGACACAGAAACATACAACCTGTATTTTACTATGACTTAGGAGCTTAAAATACATTTTCTGCAGTTACACTCTATCAATCAAATTCTCTAAAAGATTAACCTCCCATGTCAGATTACCTTGCCGTACTATCCTTATCCTATCTTGTGACTGATAAATATGCAATGTTAGCTTTAGCAACATTTTTTTAGCTTTTATGTTTTATTTTAGAATGCTAGCACTGGCATTGCCAACAGCCTGGCACAGTTGCAAAAGAAAGGTTGTGGCCATTTTGGAACTTGCTGCTGCCTGGATTCAACTGACATAACTGACAATGCACAATAACAGGAAACCCAGCAGCACTTCCGGTTTGCAGGTGGCCTGCAAATGCATGAGCTGCCATTTTGTTTCTAAAATTTACTACAGCAGGAGTTAGAAAAAGGTGAAATAATTTTTATTTGCAGCAATTTAAATTGCCCTGGGGAGGGATGCAAATAAGTAATTTTTGGTGGTCCGCTTTAACTGCTGGATTGAAAAGGGAAAAATAGTGTTTTCTTAACCCTTTCACTGCCAGCCTACCTAGAGATTTTGTCACCATCTGTTGCCAGACCATTTTCACCATGTTTAACTGTAACAGGAAATGATATATTGTTTTTTTTTTGGAAAAATGACTTGTTTATTTTTTTCAGTGTTTTCTCGATATTTCTGGATAACATTGTTTACATTTTGTCGCTTTTTTAAAATAAAAATTGTAAGTTTTTTGAAAAAATCATATTGCATCTAAAGCTCCATTCCTCCTGGTTACAACGATACCACATATATATCAGTGGACATCCCTTCCTGCCCAGGAGACACTCCAACCTAAACTTTGCCGTAGTAGACTTTCAAAGACAATATTACCATGCAGACTATATATTCTCTCAAAGTACACTCCTCAAACTTTCTAGGCGTACCAGGCTTGTTGTCATAGGCACAGCTTTCTGGTTGCACAAGGTTTCCCTAAAAACTTACAACACTTACAAGATACAACTTACAAATACAAATGCGGAATAAAAAGCAAATTTTCCGAAAATATCAATATGCAAACAAGAAAAAGCAACATACAACTATATCTAAAACTATGAGGCCGATTCATTAATAGCGCCAGGTAGCGACAGATGAGCGCCAGTAGCGTGATTTTCACAGCGCCAGCTAGTATTCGCTGTGCTTGGCCGGGGTTTGCTTGTTGACAGCGACTCAGTCGGTGTGCGGTAATGTTGAATACGGGGTTAGGGGTCGATGTTTCACAGGTTCTGCGTTGTATAGGTGCGCCTGACAGCGAATGGCCAGAGCGAACGGCTTGCTGCAGATTCATTAACAAATCACGCTCAAAAATTTCTCGCGCTGTGAATTCCTTGTTTAAACCCCAGAGCACTGGCGGCAATGTGTGTAAAGTAGTTTTTAACCCCCAAACAACCTTTTTTTTTTAATGTAAAAATTATACAAGTTTTTCTAAACATTTTGTAATATGAATACATTAATATCAGACCTGTAATATCAATTCTGCACAATTTTTAATTTTTTTTTTTTTTAACTTAAAAAAAAAACCTAACATTGCAGAAGTGGTCACAGAATTTTTGACATTTAAAAAAAAATAAATAAATAAAAAAAGCAATGAATTATGATTATTTAAAGATTGCTCCATTGAAATGCATTGGACAACGCCAGGGAGCGCCAGGTCATACCTGTCGCTGTGATGGGATCATCAGCGGCGCTGTTCGTGGCAGTCGGCTACATGATGAATCCCGCGCTAGCTGACGCTCTCGCCGGCGCTAGCCACATTTAGCGTGATAATTGCGTCATTGTGACCGCCGCCGGGCGTACTTGAGTCGGTAGCCGCCGTTAGCTGGCGGTACCTGGCGCTTGTCAGACACTACCTGGCGCTAGCCCTTGATAAATTGATAAAGGTACTTGTAACCGTTCTAACTGCAAGCCTACTTGAGATTTTGTCATCCTCTGTTGCCAGGCCATTTTTCACTTTTATGTTTAACTGTGATTTTTGCAGACATTTCAAGGAAAGTTATATATTGTTTTTTTTTCAGCTTCGCCTTTGGGCTTAAATATGAAATGTCTTGTTTAAAATTGTTTCAGCTTTAATAATTTTAAGTAAAAATGTAAAAAAGTAAAATGTAAAAATTTCTAATTTAGAAATATATTTTATAATAATATTTAAATTATTTATAGTTTTTAAAGTAGTTGTAATAAAAATTGTAATAAAAAAAAACATATTGTCTGTTTAAGGCCTATTCAAGGCCCATTCCTCCCAATTACAATGGTACCACATATGTATTGGTAGACCCCTGTTCCTACCCAGGACACTCCCCACCCCCAACTGAAAAGAGCAGTTTATAACATTTTCAAATTAAATGCAACTATTATGCACACTATCAAGGGTTACATTTTTTAAATTGGCATGGGGGGCATGCTTTTTTTATTTTAAAGGGTCCAAGCAAAACTAGCCCAGGTACCAGCTATAGGGAGGCAGGTAATAGGGCCAAGGGTAAATTCTCTTTCTGTCAATGGGCAGCATCCTCTCAGCAGGTCAGGGGACCCTAGTATCCCGCCAGGGGCTGTGGAGATAATATTTTATAATAAGGAAGCAAAGACCTCTGTGGAATCTCGCCCATATGATTATCTTGTAACTTAGCTTGCCAGCCCTTATGCCTGGTGGGTCTGGCTGGTTTAGGGAGGAGTGGCATGCTGTTTTTGAAAATTCTCATTAAAATACAGTCAGACTTTGCAGCTTGTATGCGACCCTAAAATTTTGTGCTGCCTTCCACAAGCTAGATATAGCTCTTATTAATTACACAGTCATCGTCTGCAGGACAAATGTTTTGGAATTGGGATTACCATATAACTATGTGCTGACAAAGGCTCAAAACATTTGTCCACAAGTTAGTGGTAATGGTGGGTAAATATAAAAGGATAATTCCACTTTCGAAAAGTTTCAGTTATGGTGTACTAAAATGATGTAATCAATGAGCTAATCTGTTATTTTTTTCTTTCATTTCTATTTTTTGCAATTCTGTGCTAAAAAAGAAAACAGTTTCCCCTAGCAACAATGTTTGTTAAAAGTAAAGATCACAAAAGTTGATCACTCTGGCTTGTTAATCATCTGATTGGCTAAGACCCAGTCAACAGATTTAACCCATTCTGCTGTAATTCAACGTATTCAGATAGGGAGAATCACAATCTTGTCTTCCAGTAGCTAAATGGTTACAGGCAGTGTTTCAGCTGCAAGCATCATTACTGCTGTGTGACTTAGTCAAAGCTGCTCAAGAGTTCACCTGTTACAGGGAGTCACTCTATGCCAATTCAAAAACATTAATATATATGAATGTTAGAGATCTCTAGAAAGGTTCTGCAATAGAATGTCCATGTGCCTCCTATGCTCCTATGTAAATGTTTGCAGATGGGAAGGAATGGGAAGGAAGCTGGCATGCTGTGGCCCATCCACCTGCCCCTGTTGCAGACCTAGGATTTCCAGATGTCCGACAACTTAAGTTAGAAGATGAAGACGTGGCCACTGGACTATCACAGGACACCCTCGACCCTAGTGCCGACTGCGGCAGCTTTCTGCAATGTTGAGGTGGAGAGGGAGGCTAGCAGGGAGGAGTGGGTGGGAGAGTATGCCAGGTGTGATGATGAGGTCCTAGACCCGACGTGGACTGAAGGCCATCAGAGTTCGGAGGAAGAGGTAGTGGTAGTCACACAGTCACAGGCAAGAGGGAGAAGCATGTCAGTGGTCAGCCCATTGCTGCCACTGCCCACCGCAGCCAAAGACTGAGCGTGCCAAGGCAGGCTCAATGTATCTCACCACCGTGCCATTTCTTCAAGCAGTCCATATAGGACAAGACACAGGTCATTTGCAAGCTGTGCCACCAGTGCCTGAAACAAGGGAAACTTCTTAATAATCTTAGCAACACATCTGCGTTTAGGCACCTGCAGTCTAAACACAGGTTGCAGTGGCAGAAACACTTAAAAACATGGAAACACCTGAGGCTCCCTCTGCTGCTTCAGTTCACTCAGCTGCTACCACCGACTCCTCAACGACAAAGCCACCTGTTTGCCCCCCAAAGGGAGGATGTTGCACCACCACCATCACCAAAACAGTCCGCACCATCCCAGGGAGGTGATTCGTTTTCAATCCCACAAATTTTGGAGAGAAAGTGGAAGTTTGGCCCATCCCAACATAGGCAGGGACATTACATCTCTCTAACTGCCCACTGGGTCAATGTAGTGAAAGCTGGGTCTGAGACCCAGCATTTTTGCACATATCTTTCCACCATCCAGGACCTTCCACCACCCAGGATTGCTGGAAATAAGTCATGCCTCCTGTTGCCTCCTCCTCCTACTCTGCTTTCTCCTCTTCTTCCTCATCAAGCTGTCAGCGCAGCCCCTGCACCACCATTTTGAGCACTGTCATTGGAATTAGTAGCATGCAGTGCTAAAACTCATCTGTTTGGACAAAAGACCCCACACTGCCCAAGAGCTGTGGACCAGCTTCCAGGAGCAGATAGATGAGTGGCTGCTGCCGTTGCACCTGAAGTCTGCCAAGGTGGTATGTGAAGGGTGTGTGAGCAGCAGCAGACAATGTCAGGAGTGTCGGCTATAAAATGCCCGGGTGAGTAGAAGTGCAGACCAACAGCACTTCACCATCAATGAGGGGCATCTGCACTGCAATTCTTCCAGTATGCCACCAATATGGTCAGCACTAATGACGTCATTGTCAGTCCTACTATCCCCATCCTTTGCCTACGGGAAAAAACACTTCAGGTCATGATGGAGGATGTGATGGAAGCAGAGGAGGAAGGCCCATGTGACTCACAAGGTGGGTTGCTGGGCTGCCAGCGGACAGGTACGCTACTGTACAGCCAGTGGACTGTTTTGGAGGAGGAGGAGGGGGAGGAGGAGGAGGAAGACCTTCTCCCAAAGCAGTGTGGCACCCAGCACAGCTGATGGTCATCACTGGAGCATGGCTGGAGGGAGAAGCAGGAGGAGGAGAAGACAACTGACACGGAGGACTGAGGAGCTTCTCCTTGACTCAGCGCAGCCTGGCTCACATGAGCCACTATATGTTCCAGTGCCTGCACAACAACCGCACAGTTGCCTGCATAGTAACCAATGCTGATTACTGGGTGGCCATCCTGCTGGATCCCTGCTATAAGGACAACATCACCTCCTTGATACCAGCAAGAGCCAGATCACAAAATGAGAGCGTAAAAATGCACTCTGGTGGACCCACTATTGGCGTTCACAGCTGAATTTGAGGGCTCAGTGGCGGCATAATGAGGAGGAGGAACAGCAAGTCACCAACACAGCAGGGGCATCAGCACCACCTTACAGGGGAGAGTGAGCCTGGCCACAATGTGTAACAACTTATTTCATTGTGCACCACATCCCCCACTGTCAGATATGGCTCATATTACCAAGAGGCAGACTTTGGTGGATGACTACCTGTCCCCAAGTCTCCTGTTACTGAGCGATGGGTCCTCCCTGTTCAATTTCTGGGTTGCCAAATCGGACACGTGGCCAGAGCTTGCCCTCTATGCCATTGGAGGTGCTGTCCTGCCCTGCAGCAAGTGTCCTATCATAATGTATGTTCAGCATCACAGGGCGTGTCATCACCAACAGAAGGGTCTGCCTATCCACAGCCAACGTGGACATGCTTACATTCTTTAAGATGAACAAGTCATAGATACCATGGGACTTGGCTGTGGCAGAGTGAGTGCTTAAAGTGTTTATTACCTCCTCCTCTGTCTCTGCCACATCCAACTCCTCCGTCTTTTCCGCTTACACCACCACATCCACCTCCAACCCTGTAAAAAAAAACTAATTTTGTTTTTTTGTATTTATGTATTTTTTTAAAGTTTTAGTTTTCTGTTATTATTTTCAGTACTTTCACTAGCCTATTTGGTGTCAGGCAATCGCCCAGGCGCCCCCCTCCTAATTTGGCACCCAACACCCTTAAAAAAACTAATATATATTTTTTATATATGTATGTAGTTCTTTGATTTTTTAGTTTTCTGTTATTATTTTGAGTACTTTCCCTTAGCCCATTTTGTGCAGGACAATCGCCCAGGTGCCCCCCCCCCCCCCAATTTGGCCTCCAACCCCCATAACACTTTTTTTTCATTTATATACCCCCATTTTGCCATTTTGCTTGTACTTGTACTACCCCCATTTTGCCATTTTGCAGCCATTTTTGATCCCCCAAATTCGGGTCCCAATTGACTGCAATGGGGTTCGGGTTTAGCAGCAAGTTCACCCAAACTCGTCATACCCGAACTTCAAAAGGTTCGCCCATCCCTAATTATCAAAATAAAATATTAAATTACAATGTGACGTTGTCACTCATCATTCGCCTACACCCCCCTCGATGAAAGGAAGCTCGGTGTTGCTGTATAGGACCTTGCAATCAAAATCCCTAGATCTTCTGACATTAGCCTCCTCTTGTAGTCATCAAGCCACTCACCACCCAGTCTTCTAGCCACCCAGGCTTCTTCGGTCTTTCCTCAGGGATGGAAATAAAAAAAATTGCCGCCAGTCAAATGCATCTCCCGCCTGCCCATTGCCCACTCTGGGCCATAGAAAACAGCTCTAATGATGTCATGGTTGTGTGAAGATGAAATGCACGTCACCAGTAGACTTTCAGTGACTTTGAGGGCTGTTGTTTGCTTATACACAGCGTGTTTGTATTTTTGTATTTTAAAAGATAATAGAAAAAATATTAATATTCTTTTTGGACTGCGGACCCAAATTGGGGATCAAGCATCACTTCTAAAATAAACATTTTGGTAGTGGCTGGCGATTGCTTTTATTTGAAGCTAATGCGCCAACCAAGCTATAACTGGTAAGATACCATTGTAAAGCAATGTCCTACAGGCAATATCCCTTGTACTCCAGAAGGTTCCATGGTCTTGTACAGTCAGCTCCAGCACTGACAACATGCTCCCCAGCTAGTGCACTCCCTTCTTTCTGGCAGCATAGAGTGTACCGTGTGATCATCCTCCAGTAATATGCTAATCAGCAGTGGATGAGGAAATGTGTGTTGGATGCAGCATTGGAGCTGACCGCAGACATTGGAAATGATTTAGCTGCAGCACTCTGATAGATAAGGGTCTATGGGAGATCATGTAAGTATGATGTAGTGGGTAGTATTTATTGGAGGACCCCTAGGTTTGACAGTTCTGATGGGGATAGTTATACTTACAGTCAGAAGCAGTGCTTGTGTCAATGTGCAAGTGATGTACTGCAAATGCCTGCAAGGCTCAAGGGGCATTAATGCATACTGCCAGTATTCGTACTGTGACTCTGGATCTGCTGTCACTCATACATATGAGCTAAAGAGAATGCAGAAAATTAATTTGTGCTCATTTTTACCCCTTCCCCGCCCCCCAGTGGTGTCTTATTTATTTGCCAGTGGCCTGTAATGGGGAAGTGCCACTGGGTTCCCTGACACTTTGCTTTGTGAGTTATGTTGGTTAGGTCCAGGCAGCAGCATGGCTTGGGAATGCTGGGCTAGAAAGAAGCCTCCCAGATGTTCAGTGTTGAGTGAATGCAGAGGCAAATGTAAGTGGTGCTGAAAATGATTCAGTATCATGCACGCAGATGGGGCGTGTGAGTTTTGGGAAGTTTTCTTTTCAACTGTTCCAAGCTGTTGGTTCGGTTTAAGGAGCTGGGGGGAGTCAGGTCAGGCAGTTACAGTTGCTAAAGTCTGACATCAGCCAGCATCCCACAAGTGCCATGTAGGGCACCTCAGGGCCTAGACGAATCCATCACCCAAACGTATTTGTCATAATAGCATTAAATATATTTATATCCCTAACCTATGATATGCCGGAACAAATAAACTGTGCAAATAGGCAACAGTTCTGGCTGCATTGTTAGCCACAGGGCAAACCAAAATGCTTTGCATAGCTTCATGCCACACAGTATGGATTAAGAGATACAGCTTACTGATGAATGTTAATAAATTCATTTTGACTACAACATTAAATCCTTTATCTCCAGTCTCAGTTTAGTATGACATCCCTGTCCACAGTAGTTTCCTTGAAAAGTTTTTTTTTTTCAAATTCTAACTCTATTTGAAAGAGATAAATGCAGGAGGTGTATGATATCAGTTACTCTGGTAGTAGGGGGCAAATAACTCAGCTAAGATAAACTGCAACAGAAATGGAATTTAGGTAATAATTGCCACTGTTGACATTTTCTCATTTTGCAGAAATAACACATCTATGAAGGTTGTTAGACTGGCTGACTGCACACAAATTGCCCAAACACTGAGGAAATTTAGGACAATTTTTCTTTTGACACATGTAGACATTGATTATCAGGAGTAAGCTTATGCTGGCCTTTAAAAAAAAATTACTGCTATGAATGGAAGCTTTATTTAAAAAAATCTATGATTATGTGATAGTTTATATATCACCCGCAGATGCAATGAGGTTAGAATGATCCCAGCAACCATTTACTATGTCTACATAAAAGCTTTAGCTTTATGGTGAAAAACACCAGGCCACAGACAGTGACAAAAAAGAAATAAAAATACACATATTCAGAAAAGAACATAATGCAAAGTCATTTTTAATTCCACAGCATGGCATAATTTGTAGCCTAAACACTGGGACTGGTCAACTGGTTATTTTTTTTTACTCAGCTGATTCACGGAATTTGCCCAAGAAATGTGGAAAAATGTGAAAAAATCTAAATCTGTTTTGCTCCTCAATCCCAGGTACATTACCAACGTTTTCTGCCATCAATGCTGCTTGGTATTCTTGTTATAGTGATTTTCATTTTCCTCAGGTGTGCCATTGTATGCCATTGGTTTCTGAATGGATACCATTGTTCGAAACCAGCTAAGCTCACAATCTCATGGGGTACAGATTCTCCCCATTACAGGCAGAGTGGCATTCTCTTCCCCATTCCCTATGGGCATTGTGGCAATCCCCATCCCATTCCTATAAGCAGCGTGGCATTCCCCTCTCCCATTTCCATAAATAGTGTAGCATTCCCTCCATCCCCTGTGGTATTCTCCCCCCCATTCCCCATAGGTAGTGTGGCTTAACCCCCTCCCATTCCCTATATAGGAAGTTTGTCATCCCCCTCCCATTCCCATAGGCAGTGTGGCATTCCCCCTCCCATTCCCATAGGTAATGTGGCATTCCCCCTCCCATTCCCATAGGCAGTGTGACATTTCCCCTTTCCATCGGAAGTGTGGCATCCCCCCTCCCATTCCCAAAATTGAAATAGCAAGGTTGAATTAAACTTCAACCAGAATGCAAGCAGCAACACTGTTGCCAAGGTGCAACTACCATTTGCTCATTCCACTATCAGATCAGAATTCAAAATGTATGACAATACTAGGGGGATGGATGTACTCCCATCCAGTCCCATCCAAGTCTATTTCTAAAAATACAGTATTTTCATCACTGCTTGGAGCAGAGTGTTTGCGTGTGCCCACACCAGAAAAAGCAGCAACAGCGGAGGAAGGGACAGCATTAAAGGATCAGTTACCCTGCCTGCCTGCTGCTCCTCTATCTCCTGGCCTCTCATGGCAGTGGCAGTCCGGCCAGCAATGTGGGACCTTCTGATATGGGAGTTTATTTTTTTTTTTGCTTTTTTTTCTGCCTAGGGCGAATGGAAAGGGAAGAATTCCACACTGCCTTTGGGGAATGGAATGGGGAGATGCCACACTGCCTTTGGGGAATGGAGAGGGGAATGCCATATTGTAAATGGGGAATGCCACACTGCCTATGGGGAATGGGAGAGGGGAATGCCACTCTGTAACTAGGGGAATTCTGCACCTTGCCTATTGTGTGGTTGTTGGGGGATTCTGCACCAGATTTGGTTCCTCCTCCAAATACTAGGTGCGTCAAATGGGCAGGTTTGTCTTATAGAGAAAAATACGGTAATTTAAGGTTTTAATTAATAAAGAGGAAAAATACAAAATAAAAGAGTGGGTAAAGGGAGCTTATTCCGGTACAAAAATCCTAATTATAATACATATCTATACACCCATTAAGTAAACAATCTAATGAATAAAGTCCCTATTGAGAGGCATACACCAATACCATGCAATAGGCAGCCTAAAAAATATTCAATGTGCCATGCTGTGCACAAGTAGCAAAAAAAATGTGGACAAATATCTCTGTATTAAAGTGCAAAGTTCTAATTTAAAAGGGATATAGAAGGCAAAGGCAATTGCTAGACCATTGCGTCGGGTCTTAAACTGGCTGAGCTACCAAGGTTTACAGTTTCACCTTATGATTTATCTTTTGAAATATTTGGACATGACCCTTGGTTCTCTGATGCCATATAGTAATCAGCATAGTGGACAGGCTTTCTCATCACACTGGCTGTTCCCCCTCTCTCCCAGTGTCCACTGTCTGATGATGCGGTGCATGAGATGACCAGCTTAGCCCTATTAATGGTGGTCTATGGCAAAGGAATGCAGGGGGTGTGTCACTACTCTTTGCCTTGTTTCTATATTCAGTGTTCTGACAAAAATAGATCGGGCAGCCATGATGAGGTGAGCTGCTAAATGACAGGTTATGCACTTTGCCTACAGAGTTCCTTTACCAATAAAAAGCACTCCCACAATCAATATAAAACTAGATAGACATATTAGTGATAAATACCTGCCCGTCAGGAACAATATCACCCATCAATGCCTCTATTTCTGACCCACGCGTTGTGTGGCATGCTACGACACTGCCTCAGGTAAATGCCAGGGCCATTCCCCTTAATATTAGTAACTGCTATCAGAATACAGAATTAGATAAACTGGAACAAGTAATGCTAAGGAAGTATCCGATTGGGATTTGTGGTTGTACACGCTAACAACATAATTTCCTTGATATTATCATTTGCTCAGGTTATGAGATAAAGCAAATCTGTCGGGCTCATTAAATTATGTTGTTTTTTGATTCAACTATGTTTTTCAAGGCAAAACCTACAAAATTGTAGACACTCAGTTGTGGCCCAAGCTACCGGTTGCTCTGTCTGGAGTCTTTGCAGTTTTAGGATGAAGTCTTCCTTAAGTATGAACCCTCACCCTCAGCCCATATGTTCTATAAAGTAGAGAGTACTCAACGGAGTCAGCAGCTTCCAGATGGGTGGAGACAGTAGGTACATGTATATCTGGAGTGGGTAGTTTTAGTGATTCACTGATCACAGATCTTCTTGCTTTGTTCTTACATCTCTCTAAGAATCTTCTCTAAGTTCATAAAGAAAATTAAAGCTGTAGTCATTTAGCAGGTAAATATATAGTTAAAATCTGCACGAAACCCTGAAATTTGACATTATGAGTCATATTCCCTTCTGTAATGAGAAGAACATCTTGAATTCTTTAGACTACTAAATTACATTATGGAGGAAGCCTGTGAGAAAACATGCAGCTGTGTTTGTTCTTTATGTCGTGGTTCGGGGGAAGGGAATTAGTAAAAAAGGTTGATAGTACATGTGTTCTGAATCTACGAACAAGACAACAGTTTTGTCATCTTTTAATCATACTAAAAACATTTATATTTGATAAAATAAGGTAAAAACATTTTGAGAAACCACAGCCTACACAGAGAATGAAGCCAATATATCTATGTTCTACACGGCAAAAATATGAATTAAAACACAAGCCAAAGCATTGAGAGAATGGGAATGAATAAGAAACCATAGATCCCAAGGTCAGTTGTTTGGCATTCTGTGGTCAGATTACCCAGTCCCGTGATTACCACGCAAATTAGAAATTTCAACCCAGTTGTAAATGCTATTTGTACCCCTATGCAATAGATTAGCTGTCATGTTTTGCAACTTTTTTTATTTATGTTCAGAAAAGTTATAGAAACTGTAAAATGTTTCTTGCTGTGCCCCTATTGGTCAGGTAACAGGTGGCCCCTGAGACAGCAGGGGTCATACTAAAGAAGCAGGTTGAACTCTGGATGCACATTCGAGTGTGGATTGCAATCTCAGTGAGCTATTGAGTTTTAACAAAGTTATCGCTAAACCTTTAGCATGACCCTCAATATTTTCTTGCCAGTTACAATCTTATAAAGTCTCTATAAAGGCGCAAGCCATTTTAAAGCATCTCAAAATCACAAATTATATGTAAATATCGCATATTCTAGAGAAAGCTGTTAGCGTTACCTCATTTCTGGGCGCAGCTGAGCTAGGAATAACTTGTCATGATGTATGATATGGCTTAAAAAGGAGAGAAGGTGTTACAGGAAATGAAGGAGAGGCACATGGGACAGGTATCAGTGCTTGCTGTCCCTTTAAAGCCAACCAAAATGAGCCACAGTAGGCCCCTTGAAGAAATCTGTCATCCAATATCATCAGTAAAATACATTACTGTTTTACATGGATGCTCTAGGACAATATACAGATGATCTATTGTAATTAAGATTTCTTTGATCTCACACCCTAAACATACATTTGCCCATTAAACAGAACCATTACTATTACCAATCAATGTATTAATGGAGTCAAAGAGGGGCAAAAACTCATATAAATTGGCAATGTACTATGATTGACTTTAACTTAAACAGCAGCATGGTCCCTGTTTCTGACCTGGTCAAGTCTGATTGCAGATTGAAATCCAGTAAAAATGGTGTCTGGACTGGCTACTCCCTTATCAATTCTTAAACTTTTCAATCACCTGGGTTTTTGACTATACAAAGGCACCCTCGGGATCAACAAGTAACTCACCTCGACCTCTGCTCCCACGGCCCACGCAGGCCTCTTCTCCAATCAGCATTCATTTCATGGCATATTAAAAAGGAAGTCCAAGCTTATTGTACCCACCCCCCCTCCCTCCTGTGCTTAGCTCAATTTGTGTGTTAAAATAAATAACAACTAAACTGAACACTGCAGTTATCCTTTGATGCTGACATGGTGAGGCTTTGCATGACAGTCGTGGACTTCAGAGACCTTTTGACTTAAATGACAGGCCGGTGTAGTCACACTGCTGTATAGATTGAGTATCTGACCTGTCAATCAAGATTGCAGCTTCAGCTTCCGTGCAGACTGCCCGTCCCCAGTGAGCTCTTTTTTATGGTTTTGCATGAACTGAGTTTAGCACAGGGGTAGAGATTGGGGGACAAGGTGCTACAAAATACTTGATTTTCCTCTTTTTTGCCCGGTGACCAATACTGATGGAATGGATTACTGGGCATCTCACCCCCACCAGGCTTTTCTGAATAGCTGGGTGCAATAGATAGGGGGATACCACCAGGAACCAATGCATGCCAAATGGGATTGCCAAATTGAGTTGATTATTGGCCCAATATTGGCAGATGCCCGAAGGGTAAACTGTAATACAGCCCTGGAAACGCTTAGAGCTGGGTTTCATGGGTTTTAGTATACTATAAGAAGTAAATAGGCAATATTTCAGTATGTGCAAACTGCTAGAGGCTTGTCCAGATTGATTTGCTAGACATTAAACTAAAGCACATGCTTTTTTATAGTGATCCTATACCTAGCAAGGAAGCTTATGTCATCACCTTCTATACCCAGTGTGATCCCCCCAAAATAGCCTGTGTGAATGAATTAGCATATGTCCACCATTCAGCATCATACTGCTTCCTGTTACTGTTTTTATGAATGTTGGGCAAAAGATTTAGTAAAAAGAGAAACACGGGCAGTTTTGGGGCACTAGAGCTGGGGAAAAGAGGTGATGACATCAACTTCCTATCTGGGTATAGGTGAACTTTAATGTAGCTAAAATACTTTACTGTGATTTGTTTTCTTTCTGACACAAAACAGTCTATTTATGTTACTTAGATTAAATAATAAGTAATCCACAGGGATTTAACATTCTACAGGTATGACAAAAAAAAACAAAAGAGGTAGACTGGCCATTGGGAGCCCTGTGAGAAATCCTGTGCTGCAATGGTTTAGGGCTGACAGGGCTGCTGCGCCTATCACATCCACTCTACATCTCCCTAGTCTCTCCCCAGCACCTCTGTCACCCCCCATGCTCATGTTCTGCTCCTGTTCTATAGCTTCAGCATACCCGCCCCTGCCCCATTATCTGCCCCTATAATACTAAAGTTTATATATAACCAATTTAAAGAGGACCAAAACTCACGCCACATCGGTCCTGAAATCCAAGGCTGCTGGATGCCCTGCTTAGTGAAACCCCCCAGGTTGCCCGGAAACTCACATTCTTTCCCAGTCCAATGGCGCATGTGCGAGCTATGGCGGCATTCCCCGCTATCCCTTGTGTGTGCCCGCTCCAGGCATTTGTGAAGCGCTGTAGGTCCGGCAAGAGGTGAGTTTGCTTAGGCGACCTGGGGGGTTTCACAGATTGATTTTTGCCCCCCAATGCAAGGGGGTGAATATTTTCTTTCCACATTTAGCCAGTGTGTTTGCTCGTTTTTGTTACTGTTTGGCCATGTTACTACTCAACAGATTTAGGCCCTTATTTAACAAGGGATAGCGCCAGGTAGCGCCTGGTGAGCGACCGGTAATGACGGGCACCGCCACGAGAACGCCGGCTCCCCACCACAATCACACATTTATCAAGCCGATCCTGCTTAGCGACTGAGATAGCGCCAGATAGCGACTCATTCATCATTATTCCAGCCTCAGCCCACAGCACCAGCGTTCGACCTTGAACAGCGACAGGTATGACCTCTCGCTACCTGGCGCTCTCCAATGCATTTCAATGGAACAATCTTTAAATATTCATAATTAATTCATAATAATGTTTTTTTTTTTTTTTTAAATGTGAAAAATTCTGTGACCACTTCTGCCATGTTAGAAAAAAAACTTTGTGCAGAATTGATATTACAGGTCTGATATTAATGTATTCATATTACAAAATGTAATTGAAAACTTGTTTTTTTTGGTTTCCAAAAATATGGTTGTTTGGGGGTTAAAAAACTACTTTTAACCCATTGCCGCCAGCGCTCTGGGGTTTAAACATGCATTTCACAGCGCGAGAATTTTTGGAGCGTGATTTTTTGATGAATGTGGTGGGAGCCGCTCGCTCTGACCAGTCGCTATCATGCGCACCCATACATCGCGGAACCTGTCAAATAGCGACTCGTCACCCCGTATTCAACATTACTGCACACCGACTCAGTCGCTATCAACAACTGAACAACGGCCAAGCACAGCGACTACTAGCGGGCGCTCTGAAAATACTGCTACAGTCGCTCAACTGTCGCTACCTGCCGCTATTAATGAATCGGCCTCCCCGACTTTATTTTTGGCCAGGAACCTCCGCAAACTTCTGGTGACATAGAACATGCCTAATCCGTCCAGAGGAGCCGCTGACTACATGAGGTCAGAAGCAGCTTTTCATTATTTGGTGTTTTAAACGAAACAGCACGACAGTACACAATGGTTATTAGTCCATTTCTTGAAATTTATTTTTTTTAATGAAAAGCATGATTTTTTTTCATTGATTTCATATGAGCTTTTGGCAGCATGTGCGCCCTTGTGCATACATAAAAGATACTTTGCCATTATAAACTGGAAAGACAATAAAAGGATATTAATAACGTTCTTTGAAAATACTGCCAACATATTTTGGAGTTTTAATATTCTTTTAACACTTTCAAAGTGTCAAAATGCACCTTTTAAGTGTTAAATAAAACATAAGAGAATGGTATCAACCTACCTTAGCCTAATCTCTCATTATAGC